>OX375868.1:26189455-26368265 GCA_947359475.1 Heligmosomoides polygyrus bakeri
CTCCCTAGCCGATTAAACTGCCTTAGCACCAGCTGTCATTTTAGGGCGGCGGAGTTTTAGCGTTTGAAGTTTCCTGCCCATTATTCGCCCACATTTGAGTTTTTGACACTCTCAATAACAGCATTAGCTTCACCACCAAAAGCTCTATTGAACAATGTCAATCTCGACCAATTAAAAAAAAATAGATTTTTTGACAATTTTCCATCGAGGACGGGGGCGCTACAGGCCGAGCCTGCGCGGACGATGACGTCATCGAAAATCGATATCTTCGAAGTGGGCCAAATTTTCTCCAAAGTCATCTAGGCGGTTATTTGGTGCGCTGATTACGAATCCGACGTCCGTTTTTGAAAACTCCGCCGGTTTTGGCATGTTACAGTCATTTGAGGTTGGTAGGGTCAGGATCACCGATCACTCTCAGTTATCGGTATGGGCTATCTCCTGCCGTCCAAATGAACTTCGGCATCGTGTTCGGCACCCCGAATAAGTCCTCGCCCCTATACGAAGTTTGGGCAAAATAGGTGATCCTGACCCGACCACCCTCAATTATCCAGACAAAATCAAAAACCTACCGAAATCGGCGGAATTTTCAAAAGCGGACGTCGGATTCCTGGTCAGCGCCCCAAATAACCGCCTAGATGACTTTAGACGAGAAAATTTGACCCACTTCGAAATTATCGATTTTCGATGACGTCATCGTCCGCGCAGGCTCGGCCCGTAGTGTCCCGTTCTCGAAGGGAAATTGTCAAAAATCGATTTTTCTGAAATTGGTCGAGATTGGCATCGTTCGATAGAGCTTTTCGTGGTCAACAAAACATTGTTATTGAGAGTGTCGAAAACCCAAATGTGGGCGAGTAAGGGACAGAAAACTTCAACCGCCCTAAAATGACGAATGGGCTAAGATAGTTCAGGCATCTGAGAGCTGTGAGCACGTCCTCGTAACGAACCTCGTGCGTTCTGCACGCCTGCGCATTTGTAGGCCGTTAGCTCTCTGCGTCTTCCCGAACGGGTCGACTGAAATTGGAAAGAATCGTCTCACACAAGGGTAACATGCATTTTCGCTCTGCTTTAACTTTGTCCAATCATAAGCGACATTACTGTATTTCAGCACACTACTATAACATTTCGCTGCCTACAAAATCCACAAGCTGCAACCGGAAAGGTTCACACATGACAAAGTTATCGCGCTCAGAACACGCGTGCAATTTAGCACATTGGTTGATGTTCTACTCGCCCTTACTCGCCCACATTACAGTTTTCCCTACTCCCAATTACACCATTCAATTCAGCATGAAACGTTCTATCAAATAGTATCAAGCATAGCCTAATTCAAAGATATCGATTTTCGATGCCGTCATCGTCCGTCTGCAGCGGCTCCGAGCGGCCTCGCCCTCGATGCGAATCTGTCAAAAAATCAAAATTTCCAAAATCGGTCGTAGTTTACACCATTCGATTGCGCTTTTCATGCTGAACAGAACGGTACCATTGCTAGTGTCGCGAACCCAATCGATTGATAAGTTCATCTCTATACGCATTGCACACGCCGCACACTTTAGTGTCGCCGGGACAGATTGGAGCAATTTCCTATTAGGGCGGCTGAAAATTTCTGATAAAATTCTCCAAACGGTTCGAAATAAGCTTGAAGGCTTTACATTTTCCAGTAAGGGTAGATAGAAGCGGAGTGAACATGCTTTCTAACGCTCGATTGATAGGTTGATCCTGTACACATTGTGCTTGTGCGCGGCGCACTCTCGGAGCATTCCAGGCGTGACAGAGCACTGACAACGTACGCCATGCCTGAGATATTCCGAAATCATGCACGTCGTGGGAAATAAGGTGCTCTAATCGCAAAAGCCTGCTGCAGTTATTTTTTTAGACCACCCACGATGAAATCGCGGTGGTCTGGTAAAGTTTTATATATGTTTGTGTAGATGTCGAGGAGATGAGTCGAACGGTGTCAACATTTCCTCAAACAACATAAAATTAAAGGAGTTATGACCATGCGACGGTTTGCGACGGACTTTCCGCCGCAAACCGTCTTTTTGACCGCGCGACGCGGGCGGTATTGTACTTAACATGTGTCATGAACAGTGTTACAATTACCGACCTATATTGGAAAAAGAATGGTTTAAAAGTAGTTCTAATTTTTGTTGAGTGTTCGTTATATGTTTTTCCGTTACCCGGCCATTTTTGGGCAAAATTATCCGTTATCGGTTATCCGGGTTTCAAAATTTTATTATCCGCTCATCCCTGGGCCGGATTCCTAAACGACTACATAACCAGCGGGTATAGTAGGTAGAGATACCTACGAAAAATTCTGCGCTTCTGTCTCTTATCTTACCTCTAGCCGTTGCACTTCGCATACCCGCTAGTTTAATTGTTGATGAATCCGACCCCTGGTTTACTCGGTAGAACTAATTGAATGCGAAACGTATGGATTTAGAACACATAGTCCACTTTGCTATTCACCATCAGTCTTTAACACCTGCCATATACTTTTATCAGACACTTTCATCAAGTAAAGAACAATTTAAGCCTGAAAGTGATATGCTCATCGATTGATTCTTTGGGGTCTATATGTATTGGTCAATTTGCAGTTTATATGTCAATGTGGAAATGAAACCTATAAACTCAGATTTGTAGTTCTTTTTAAATCATTGAATTTTAAGCGAATTACTTCAAAACATTTTGAAAAGCGCCGCTCTTGCACTTGGGTGCCATTTTCGCAGAAAGGACTAGGGTGCGGCCGGTACTATAAAGTGGCCGCACAGCAATATTCCACGAATTCGAGTCTCCACCTATGAATTAACACTACTCAGCTGAAGGTAAATGCTCTGAGCTTTTCCGACACGAGTTCCTTTTGCTTCTCAACTATTCGCCAGCCGGGTGCTTACCGGTGTGATGGGTCTCGGGCCATTAAAAGGAAGAAGTGCTGATACATGGGATAGAGAAGCAATTGACTCGGTTGTGCTTGTTCTCGCGAAACGAGCATTGGACTGAAATGAGCGCTTATACAGAAAAGAAAGAAAAATACACCAATCAATTTACGAGAGCACAGTGTTTAGCAGTTCTCTGGTATGCCAAGGTGTTGAGGAAATGATCACCTAGGTGTCTTATTAGGCCTCCACACTAAAAAACGCTGGCTAATCTCAAAGCTTGGATGAGAGTTATCAAAAGTGACCACAGATTTTGGAGTGCAATTGTGCAGCGTTTGACGTATTCGCATAAAAAAAGTGAAAATAAGAAATTACTGGCAGCTGCACCGGTCGTGTGAATAGTAATAATTCAACGGTGTTTGATTTTCTTCTTTGTATGTTTTCCAAGTCCTGTTTAGCAAAAATTGCCACTCTACATTTTAATAGTGTTTATAATGTATTCATATTTATAATAACATATTAGGTTGGTGCACAAGTTCTCGGACATTTGATCCCTCCTGAATTGAAAGCGCATTTTCCCGCCAAATTTCTCACATGTATCAACGCGTAAATGATCGATCGCTAGGGAAAGGAAAGGGCTAGAAAACTGTTCCTAACATTTACTTCTACGTTGTAAACGTCAGCTATTACGGCTAAGCAATTCATCCCAACTGAGACGCATATTCGGCACGTCATGTTATTTCTGCATCAATCTGGCCTCAATGCCAACGACTCGAATCGTCGCCTGAAGGATGTTTACAACGAGAGTGCTCCTGCTCGAACTACTGTGTACCAGTGGTTCTCGAAGTTTGCAGTTGGTGAATTCTCCGTTGAAGGTAATGAAAGAAGGGCGCCCGATGACACTGGATGTTGATGGCCTCTGAAGTAGAGTGGAAGCGGACCCATACCAAACCATTCGCGAACTATCAAGCACTCTTGGTGTTAGTCACTCAACAGTCGTTCGAGGATTGAAGTCGATTGGCAAGGTGCAAACATTGGGTCGCTGGGTACCTCACGACTTGACACAACATGACATGGATCGCAGAGCCGATGTCGCTCTGTCTCTCCTTACCCTCAGACGTACCCACGGATGGCTGGACAACCTGTCACCGGGGATGAGAAGTGGATACTCTACTCTAATTATGACCGGCGTGCACAGTGGGTTGACGCAACTGGAGAGGCAGAGGACGTTCCGAAACCCGACTTTCACGTGAAAAAGGTGATGCTATGCATTTGGTGGAGCGTTCTTGGCGTAGAATACTGGGAGCTGCTGGGCGAAGGGATAACAATGACGGCAGATGTTTACCTCAACCAACTGAGGAAGTTAAGGGCCCACCTTCAAACCACACGAGGAGAGCACGTGAAGGTGTATTTTCAACACAACGCTAGACCGCATATTGCTAGAGCGATGGCGGCTGAGTTGGCGGCCTAGGATGGACCGTTCTTCCACATCCAGCTTACTCACCAGATCTCGCTCCGTCTGACTATCATTTGCTTTCAAGCCCTCAACGCTATTTGGACGGCCAGCGATTTAGGAACCGAGAGGATGTCAGGGAGGCACTGCTCACATTTTTCGAATCACAACCGGCCACGTTTTGGAGGAAAGGCATCCATGACTTACCAGCACATTGGCGAAAGAAAATTGATGTAAAGGGTTTTTACTATAAATGATTTGATATTGTTGTTTTTATATTGTGATAATAAATATTTCATGCCCCAAATGTCCGAGAACTTATGCGTCAAACTAATATTTATAGTCGGCCTTTGCTATATGCTCGTAATACAGAACGCGCACAACCATTTTTCAGGATAGCAGAGCGACGACAACGGTTAGCAAGGACAAAGACACACATATAGCGGTTCGTTTCGTATACTTGTTACAAAGACTCCCGCGTTGCAGGTGGACCTGAAATACGCATGTGAAATTTTGCAGCAAAGAAAAAAACTTCTTTATCCAGCTGTAAGCATGTGAAAATTACATATATATCTATACTTACCCTTTGTATGCCATGAAATATTGTGTCCATTAACCCGCACATGGAATGCGCACTTCACTCACAACCCAGGATTCGCGTGCAAATTTGAATTTCGGATTACGACCATACAATGGCTCGAGGCATGCCGATGAAGAAGAGCGCTTTTTTCTTAACAAACAAATGTAGTACAAATTGAGCGATTCCGGAAAGATGGAAGGAATGGTTGACATCAGAGGACGTGAGTCTTGAATCAGTTCGGGTTCAGTATGCTTGAAAGAAGAACCAGATCTGGCTTCTAGCCCAAATCAGATTCAATGCCTGGGTTCAATCAAGACTAATCAAGACCTATCTTCATACAGAGTTAGTGCATTGGTACCAGACTTGTCTGGGATGAGGAGCACGCTTACTTCTCCATTAGCTGCCACTTCAACTCATTATATAGATAAAACACAGAGTTTGACACCACCACATTTAATGAAATGAGGATGCATGAAGCATCCCATAACGAACTGATTGATACCTACATTTTGTTTTTAACTCTTTAAGGATCCGCAGTTTCGCTATCAATCGCTGATGAAAACTGCTCGAAAAATGAATTTAAGTCTACTCACTTCCCATATTGTTGTTTATTTATTTATTTGTAAATGCAATACAAGTGCGCTCATGATACAAATATAAAAAAACATAAATTTAAGATATTTTAAAACTAGATTACCAGTATCACCTGCCGTTCCGTTGACTCTTGAGTCGCTTGAGCGGACGCCAGCAGCGTCTCCACTCGTCCCTGTCGCGTGCCAGAGTGCTCAATTGGATCCTCCGCTCTCAAGGGACACGAAAAGCGTCATATCGTTCGCTCAGGGCTTTCTGGTGTTCTCATGACATCAGGCGGAATTCAGTCGGCGACGGCTCTTGTCCAGCGCGTGTCTACGAAGCGCACTACGTGGCAGGTCCATCTAATTTTCGACGACTTGGTTCATGGGACTGCGTCTCTGATCTTCGAACGTCGGCGCGGCTCGGAACTCCGGAGGCCTTCTCTCAATTGCGTCACTCCGAGAACGCTGATGTTCGTGTGTTCGTCCTGGCTTCGTACAGCCCAAGTCTCTGACGCGTGTTAGTTCAGGACGAACGGTAGAGTCGAACAGGTGAGGGAGTCGGACGTTCTTCGTCTTCTTTGTGACTCCTTCGACGCTCTTGAAAGCTCTTCAAACCGCTCGCTTCCTCCTGCCGGGCTCCGGCGCTAGGTCGTGTGCCATGTTGACTTCACGATCCAGATACATGTAGATGGAGCACTTGGATGTGTTCGTTCCGTTGAGCGGGAATGGGGCATCAGAAGCTTGTCCGTTTCGGGTCCTAACTAAGATAAAAGGATAAAAGGTGACGTTAATCAATCCCTTCATGCAAGTGTTGTTTTGGAGGCAATTTGGATGCGTATTTGGCCTACCCAATGAATTTATGCGGCCAGTAGGTAGACAAGTCAGCGTTCTCTCTTGTGTTTTGCCAGACAAGTCTGGTAGCAAATTACCGATCAACTCAGTTCCGAGAAGATGGAAGACTTGTTACGTCTGGGAATGAAATCCTAACCCAGAAATGGGATCGGGCGCCTTCGCAAACTGCGCTAGAATACCCATTTTTAATGCTAGTACTGCGAAAGACAACCTGCCTTCAAGTTATTAGAAGACCAAAGCGGGAACGACAACGACGAAACCAGGAGAAATTACTCCTATCCTAGTATAACTATATTTAATGTCTTACGCCCTTGTCCTTTCCTTTCATTTCTAACCATTTAGGTCAAGGAGGACGATGAGAATGGAGAAATACGAACAGCCGAGACGCAAATCCGAATGTCCGGATCGGGCGAAAGTGAAAAACCAAAGGCGACACCAACAGAAGGACAGAAACTCAAAAAGCCAACGACGGGAGGCAAAAAGCGACAACAGGGGACTCGAGAAAGTAAACAGCCGAGGATAGCACAAGAAAATGGTCAAAGATATGCAGCGACAAAGGCAGAAACCCAGAAACTGAAAACGGCGCCGACAGAAGTGGCCACCTCATCGTTGCGTGCAGGGAAACAAGGAGAGGTGGTTCGTTAATGAATTCGTCCTCGATTTCAACAGCCATTCGAAAAAAATGTTACACGAAACTAGTGTTTTCAGGAAGAGAAAAAAGGGCCGATTCATCTTGAACTAGATGAAACCCAGAACGTGAACACGTCGTAGGTGGACGATCCGCTGTCAAAATCGGCACGAAAATTTTAGGCATTGACGCAGAATACTTTTAAATTTATTGCGATCATATACACCTACATGTTCTTCCTTAGAGCTTATTAAGTTACTATTAAATGATTGAAGTGATGCTGTTCAAGCCAAGAAAAAAATTATCAAGTTTCTAATACAGAAAGAACAACCTTTAAACGGTGATCGACAAAAGAAAATGCTTATAACACCTTATAAAAGATATGCAGTGTTTATACTGAATGCCTCCTACCTTTGAGTGGCGAGCTGCCTAGTAAGCTTTGTTAAAAAAGCAGCCATTTTTTAGAATTCGATTACAGACCACTCAACATCGTCATCTTTTTTTCTACTCCCCACCTGAAGAATATCGGTTATGTTACACACAAGTGCTCCGACACGCCGTTAGGCGTGTCTCGAACTTGCGCACTTCACGCGGCTTTGCAGCACAACTGACCTACGGAAGGTAGTTTTCGTAAAATTCGCTAACATCTAGGACCTGCTGCGTACTTTATCGGCATCATGCCGTTCACCACTTCGGTACCTTCATCATAGATATTCTCTCCGGACGTCCAGCAACGCCACTGGTTTGTGCTGCGCGGTAAGTCCACCCTCAGGTTGCTCCATCGCAACCGTTCTCATGCATAACAGCTTGCGTTTCCGAATATCATTGAAACGCCTTCCGAATCCGGATGCCAGGTTCCCCCTCACTCGTTTCTTTTTACTGGGTCCAATTGTTGGTCCGCCCTTACTGGTCTTCCCCCTTCCCTGGCCCACCTTCCTGGTCCCAACTCCTGGCGTCTCCACTATTGACACCCTACTAGTTTCCCCGTCCTGGTCCCTCCTCCAGATTGTTCCTTTCCTTTCTGTTCGCTCTCCTGGTCCTCCCTAGAGGTCCCCCTTACTGTCTTTCTCTACCAATCTCTTAGTGACACGTATTTTTGAATCAGGACGCTTGCTGCGCGACGTAGGGGATCAGTCTTCTGGATCCAGACGCTCAGAAACGCGCGCAGATGCCGCTGTATCAAGCAGGAGGAAGCCCTCTGCTGCAGCAGCGTCCCATTTTGAACAGCAAACGTAGCCCGCGAGAGGTACGCAGAGGTGTTTCTCGCGCTGGTAAAACTTTCCGCTCAGATAATGCTAAATTCTGAGAGCGGCCGCTCGACGCACGACGTCGATGACACCTCTTCTGACTCCAGACGCTTGTTGCGCGTCGTAGGGGACCCGTCTTCTGGATCCAGAAGCTCAAAAGACCCGTTTTCCGAATCCCGATGCTCAGGAGTGCGCAGTTGCTGCTGTGTCGAGCATAAAGAGGCTGCGCAGATGGCAGATTTCTTGTTTCCCGTACGAATAATTGCCTTACGGCTCCCTTCTTGCTGGTTCCCCGTCCTGATCCCGCCTCCAGGACCCTTCCTCCTGGTCGCTTCCCCTTCCCATCCCCCCTCTTCCTCGTAGTCCTCCTTACTTCTTACCCCAATTAAATTGCCTTCCCACGCTCATGGCAAGACGACGGCGAGCCAACTCCCCTTGCTGGTCCCCTTACTGCCCCCCCCCTTTGTCCTTTCACGTTATTTTCTCTATTAGTTAGTCAAACGAATTTACAATTTAAATTTAATATTGTTCCATGCCGCTTCAGTGACATGTAGAACACACAGGTACAGAATGAAGTTTATTAACGATCTTCCGAAAACAACCAGAATAGGTGAGGATAGCAAGGTCGCTGCTGACGGTTGAGCAGCTGTCTGATGGCACCAGCCAAGAAGAGCACTGGATCCCAACTCGTACTACGAGCTGTGGGTCTGTAGATCGATCGTATGATGGTGTAGTCCTCTCCCTCCTTGACACACATGCCATCGCGTCGCTGGAAGTATGAACGGGGCCTTATGAGACCAGTTCCAGGATTCAGCACCTGCCTTCCCGAGCGATTCTGTTGGAGATGTTTAATTTCTCAGCAATTAGAAATATACTAAGATACTAACACTAAAACAGTAAGAAGCAGTAGAAAGCAAAAACCGCTATCAAACTGCCGATCAAAAAATGCCCAGTCTTGTACAGAGAGACTTGGTATTCTGAACAAGCAACTTGCTCCATGCCGATGGTAGCGCAGTCGGAGGAAGCGCTCTAGCGCGCACCCGGGCACCAGGAATCGAGGTTCTTAGTTAAAATCATACCCAGCTTAGAACCTTATATATCTATGGGTTCCTTGAATTATACCATACTTATCGAAAAGAATAAAGCACAGCCTTTCCCATTGAAGATAGCCTCCGCAATCACTTGTCTATGCCAAACACCTATTCGAATTATCCTGCACGGTGTCCGCAAAAAGTGGAATGCCTGGCGCATTCCAAGAATTGATTGACTGATGCCTCCTTTATCATTTTAGTCTAACTTGCTCGTTATGAAATGCAAAATACATGACTTGTGTCGTGCCCGGTCTGGCCGCCACCGGCATCGGTAACGGTGGTCCAGACCCGAGGCCACGTGTGTGGCAGACCGGCGGGGTCTTACGGCACGCTAATGCTCTTCCCTTTCCAGCCAAGCGGATCCCAACTACACAGGGCCCTGCTGCCCCAGCCGAATCATTGGGTCGATGCTGCGGTGGACTTTAGCTTCCCGTGCGCACTACGACTCTGCGCCAACTTCCCCGCACGTCTCTGCGCCTTCCCTTTCTCCCATAGTGTTGCGATCAATAAATGATGTTGGACTCAACCCGTGCCTTCGCAACTTTCGCAGAATCAAATAGATACACAGATTTACTAACTACACAAGACTACTTCTTAAACGCATACACACCTACGAGTCATGCAACCTGCCCTACTACTCGACGAAATTCACGACAACTTGCGTCATCCTATCCTCGACTCAGTTACTATAACAGTGATAGCAAAATCGCTGTCGCTTTGGAGAGGTTACCTAACTCAGGGGCAAAACAGTCACCTAATCGTGTTGTGCGTAAAGGTTAAGTCATGACCCTGTTTTATTTAACTTCCCATGCTTACCATGGTGGTTAGCCTGATCACTTAATCTGATAATCTGATCACTACCTGAAAATGGTCGTCTATTACACATCACAAATCTTATGGAAGCAACTGACGTTACACTCTACGGCTTAATGCCACATGTGGTGGTCACGTTATGTGGGTTTAATGTCACATTCTGGGCAAACATTTTGCATCTAGTTGTTTCTAGTGAGAATATTGGAGCGCGCCACACGTTCTTCTATGAGATACCACGGAGGCGCATTTGCTCTTTACAACAGTGGTAGCCAGTCAGTCGAAAACCAGTGTTTTCATGCTGAGGCGTGGGATTTTCTCGTAAGAAATTTTTGTTAGCACCGACTTGGAATTGCGCTATACATAGACCACAATTGAAAAATGTTTAAGAGGAGCAATTAAAACTAAAGCAACTTTCTTAACAACGTAAGCAGGTATATTATCAGTAGTGGTATACAACAGCGGTAAGTCAGATGCAAGTATCATCTTTGTAAAACCAAATTAAGCTATCAGATGAGGCACTTTAAGTGGAAAACTCTAGCTCTAATTAGCTTTCGTTATCTGTAAGAACGAGGTACGACTTCTAAAACGTGGGGCTAACATGAAAGCTTTTGAAAATCAGTAACGACTGAGTTACCTTCGTTACCTACAATCGTAGGGATCTTAGCTGAGTGGTTCATCCTAGAATTCAACAATTTATATAGGGAGCATTTTTTTCGGATTCTGCACGTTTCCTTGTAACATAACTATTGTATTCTCTATGAAGACGGACAAATTTAGTTTTAGAAAACATGAAAAGTTCACTGGTCTGAAAACATGGATTTTTAGGGAGCCCAGCCAGCCTTTTTCCTCAATTTCAAAAAGCTTGGATAGATGCAGTGAAGCGCTGCCTCCATTGAAGGTTTGAGCATAAGATCGGCAAATATCATCATACGGCGCTTATGATGACATTTGCAGAACTTACACTCAAACCTTCGATGGAGGCAGCGTTACAGAGGATCCATGAAAATCTTCACTTTGTAATAGAGGCTGTAGTGATCACTTGGCGCAGTCGGTGCTCACACAAACACATCTCGTATTAGTTTAGAGACGCTACAAATAACAACATCAAGTTCACGATTACCACGAGTTGGTTTATGAACTTTTTGAACAAGCTTGCTAAAGTTCCAAAAATTCATAAACATTTGTGATGCATAAGAAGAGGCATGTAGAGGAACTTGTATCCAGTCAATATTTGGAAAATTGCTGACGCCGTTAAAAACGCATTTCCCTCCAAATGAGGGTAGATCACTTGAAATCTTGGTAAGCTTGGTAAGCTGAATCGCTGCATTGGTGTCTCACTCATGCTCATTTGATAGATTAAAGCTACTCCAGTCCACTATCAGAATGATTGACGCCCTATAGACCACAATCATTCCTATAGTGGACTGGAGTAGCTTTAACTCACACAGGATTATTCAAAAGGAATTTAGATAAGATTCACATTGGACAATCTCAAATGCTATGATAAGTTTAATAACAACAACAGCACCATCATCCACTTTTGCGCTCTCTCGCATCTAGCAAAGTAGCAGGATTTACTCATCTACAAAAGGATGGATTCAAGGTCACATAGCTCAATTAATCAAGTTTCAGTTAACATTATAGAGACATATGGATTCTACGGTCATACAGCCCGATTAGCTAAGTTTTATTTAACATTATCATTACCATATATAGAGACATAATCAAGCGTGTTGCAGCAAACATTAAATACGAACTAGATTTATGCAAAGGAAGGTGGCGATGTCCGTTCCATCACGTGGTGCCACAGGAAACTGTTCGCGCTGCGAGCTAACAAGGGAACTGTCTGAACGGTACGCCGGAACGGCAAGAACGAGTACTGTAGGGAGAATCCCCGTCCTCCAAATAGTGAAAGAACATGTTTTGTTTTTGCTGAATCCTTGAGGCAAACAAGTACGAGGGTGTAATGGTTAAGGGTCTGTAGAGCGAACTCTTCACGGCAGCGCAAGACCCAGGTGTCGTGGGCTGGGTGACGCAGTGGCAGAGGGCACGGCTCATGTTCGTGAGGTCGAGGGTTCAGTTCCCATGCTATGTCGCGTTTTTGCACTTTTATCATAGTATCATAGTATCGGATTTCCATAGAGATCTCCACATCTGAACTTGTTTTTGGAGTTTGCTACGGTAAGATGTTTTTATTCTCGTTACACATGGACATGAAAGTAGCTGGTGTCCACCCTGATCAAGCGCAGGATCGGGAAAGGTGGCGCCGTAACACCAGAAGAGCGGACCCCGCGACGATGCGGGACAAACGCTGAAGAATAAGAAGAAGGAAAGAAGAAGAAGAAGAAGTTTGTATTCTTGTCGACGTCTCGTAATTCACCAGCAATGGCCGAAATATGCTCCAATAAATTGTTCTCATTGTCAATGTAAGAAATTCTGACATAGGAACAACATGAAACAGCGGCAGGGTGCCAGAAAGTGCTTCAAATGCAATTTATTTGTGTCGGTGAGGTGAGTGCAACCAGTGTACTCACAGTGTAGGAGGGGACCACATGATCTTCAACTTGAAATTGCCATACAGTCCACTTTCCCAGTTCTCAAACTCGTATAGTATAACAATTCTAGTATAGCCAAACCTTTTCCTCCGAAACGATCTGCCCTTCCGAAAACGTGATAGTGCCTTCACTGGTTAGTGGTGTCGTGACTCCGGCACAATCCTCTTCTGGTTGAAACTTCTGGTCCTCTTCTTCCCCTACCTCCAACTTCTCCACTTCGTCGATTTCCAGCTGTCGCAGTTCGAAATCCTGTAGGATACTTCCTATCCTTTCCGCCAGCTTCATTTCGTCTCTCGAAGGGACAGCATCCAGTGGAGATCCGCACTTTAGTATCAATAGGTGAATGACCACTCGAGGGTTAGCAGACATTGTAGAGTGGCGGCAGCAGCTTGTTATAACCGTACGACTTAGTAAGCATAACAGAGGCGAGAATATTGATCGAGGTGGTAGGTCAAGTTGAAGATCATGTGGTTCCCTTCTACACTGTGAGTACACTGGTGGCACTCACCTCACCGACACTAACAAATTGCATTTGAAGCATTTTTCTGGCATTCTGCCGCTGTTTCATATTGTTCCTGTGTCAGAATTTCTTACATTGACAATGAGAACAATTTATTGGAGCAAAAGTTTCATACAAAGTCGCATTTGGCATATTTCAGACATTGCTGGTGAATTACGAGATTCGACAAATAATAAGTAATAAAAACATCTTATCGTAGCAAACTCCAAAAACAAGTTTAGATGTGGAAATCTCTATGGAAATCCGATACTATAGTAAAAGTGCAAAAACATCACGCACCATGGGAACCGAACCCTTGACCTCACGAACATGAGGTGTGCCCTCCACCACTGCGCCACCCGGTCCACGACACTGGGGTCTTGCGCTGCCGTGAAGAGCTCGCTCTGCGGACCCTTAACCATTACACCCTCGTACTCGTTTGCCTCAAGGATTCAGCAAAAACAAAACATGTTCTGTCACTATTTGGAGGACGGGGATTCTCCCTATAGTACTCGTTCTTGCCGTGCCGGCGTACCGTTCAGACAGTTCCCTTGTAAGCTAAGCACGGACACTCGATTGCAGGCGACAGGCCCTTGTGACAGGCCGACCTACGAAGACCCATGTCACATTACATGGTGTATGTCAGGTCACGTTTATCGAGGTAGTGCTACGGCGGGAGCCGACGCGCACTCGCAAAGCCCGGCGAGTGTGAGAAGTACGCGAGGGTCCCTGATGCGAGGACGGCATCGGGGGGAAACTAAGCTGTTCCGAAAGTCCCGTAACGTAAGCAGGACCCGCGTGGCTACACTG
Organism: Heligmosomoides polygyrus bakeri; assembly: GCA_947359475.1. Taxonomy (NCBI): domain Eukaryota; kingdom Metazoa; phylum Nematoda; class Chromadorea; order Rhabditida; family Heligmosomidae; genus Heligmosomoides; species Heligmosomoides polygyrus. The sequence continues at coordinate 26,203,432 of OX375868.1, forward strand.
AATGTGGTGGGTACGTTGACGGGCCGCTCGTGCGAGTTGGCTGAAGCACTGGAGCGAAGAAGAGTCGGTTTCTGTGCGGTGCAAAAGAGGAGGTAGTCCTGCCGCAAGTCAAGGGACAAAGGACGAGGCTTCAAGGCCGTTCTATGTGGAAGTACCAGGACCACCAGTGGAGTTGGAGTCATCGTTTCTGAACGACTTCGTGACTCGATTGTAAGCGTCGAACGCTTTGACGATCGATTGATGAAGATCGTTGTCGCCGCTAAGGAGCGACTCCATCACTTCTTCTCTGCGCATGCTCCGCAGACGCAGAGCTCCGATCAAGCCAATGATTAGGGTTTTGGAGCCTGCTTGATGAGAAGACAGCAGAATTACCTTCGCAAGATGTCATCGTAGTCGCTAGCGACCTTAATGGACACGTGGACGCGACGAAAGACGTGTACAGTTGTCATGGTGGATTCGGTTACGGGTCGCGTAACGCAGATGGTGAGCGTATCATTGAGTATGTGGAATCGCATAACCTCACCAGTGGAAAAAGAAGGAAAACCTCACTAGTGAACAACGTGTTTTGCAAACGTCACTCCCACTTCATCTCGTTCTATAGTGGGAATATCAGAACTCAGATAGACTTTGTCCTTGTGAAGGATCATGACCGCTGCCTCGTCACGGACGCGAAGGTCGTACCGTACGAGACGGTCGCCCCACAGCATAGGCCGCTGATTTGCACCCTTAAGATCGCTCCTCCGGGGCTGAGCAGGTCGAGCGTTGTGGTGCACCAAGAATCAAGTGGTGGCGAACAGAGAAGGAAGCAGCTCTGATTTCTTGCGTGCGGTTACCGAGAGTCACGACTATCGATGAAACTTGGAAGAAGGCGACCGACGCGATTCGTCAAGCTGCACAGTCGGAACTCGACATTACGAAGCCTGGACGACGCCAGGTCGACAAGCAGGCATGGCTGTGGACAGACGAAGTGAAAGCGAAGGTTCAGGAGAAGTCACTCTATCACGTATTTCACGGCGAAAAGACAGCTGATAACTGGCGGAAGCACCAAGAAGTGAAGAAAGCTGCAAAGAAGGCCGTGGCTGTTGCAAAAGCCACTCACTATGGAGATGTCAACGAGACCGGAGATCGATTCATCCTGTTCGATCCAGAAAACCATTATTGTTTCACTGTGCATTGATCATGGGTGGTCTGCTTCGGCTAAAAAATAATTTTTCATGAAAAACGAGAAATTTGCTTACGATCCATCCTAATCATATTGTCATCGCAGCGGAGAAGCTTAGTTTTTACTGTATAGTAAACACGACATAAAATTTTATATGGCACAGTCCCACTATCTGCCGTTCTTTCGTTCAGAAGCCAAAAAAGTTTTTTCCGCGAAGAGTCCATCTATTCTTCAATTGCGGTCGATCATATCAGAGAACGCAGTAGCCGCACACAAACTGCTACAACTCTGAGATCTTTGGAGCTTCTAAAAATTTACAAAGCTTTAGTAAATGTGGGTTCTATGTGTCAAAACGCAGGTTTTAAAACTAACATCTTCCATGTGATTAGAATATATGATTATTTCACTGTGATTTGGATCGATATTTTTTTCGGCAAATGACGCTAAATCAAGATCATATAGAAGATGTTTTAGAAAAACATAGTTTTATCAAAGGGGGTCAAAGGGCTTAAAATTCTATACGGTATGAACTCACTTTCAGGCGCTGTTTCCTGCAGAAGAGAGGAAGTTCTTCTCGAGGCAAGTCCGTCTTTCGGTTGCCAGTGCTTCATCGATTCCAAGAGTGCTTCAAAAATCTTGTAGGGAAATTTCTAAGGTCGTGCTTAGTAATTGACATTTAAAATTGTATAGAGTGCAATTTTGGAAGTAGATGTCGCTCCTTCAGGTAGAAAACTCCTTTTTGTGCCAATTCCTTTTGATCACGTGCTCCGAGTATCAAATTATCCACGTATAGGTTATCGCGTATTTCTTGGGCTAGTTTCTTGTCTTCTTCTGCGTTCTGGAGATGATAGTATGTGTTCCTGCTAGAAGGAACGGTGGCACGTTTAGTCCGAATGTCACTCTGGTGAACCGAAACGCGACCATGTTGTCGTCCGTGACAGGCGAGTTGACGTCGTATTTCCACAGGAATCTTGTGGCACCTCGATCGTGCTCATGAAGGTGCACTTGCAAAAGTGCCTTCTCCACATCAGGGATAACCACGTACGGTGGGACTCTGAATCTGATTAGTAAGCCGTAGAGGTCTGGGAAAATCAGTGGTCCTTGGTGTAAATGTCGTTCAGTGATGGACACTCTTTGTAGTGTGATGAAGCATCAAAGACGATTCTGAGCTTGGTCGTGTCTTTATGTGGAGTGAGCACCGGCTCGTGAAGGATGTAATGAAGAACACTGCCATCCTGTAAGTGTTCATTCGGTAATTCTTCTATGATTCCTTGTCGCGGCTGCTCCCGCAGGGAGTTGTTGTAGTCTTCTAGGAGGCTTGGACTGTTCCGTAGCATGTTGACCACGCTGTGAAGTCTTTTCGTTGCAATGTTTCTGTTGACGGGTAGCGGGGATGGTCGTCCTTGTACGGAAACCGTACGTAGGCCATCTTCACGGCGTTCTATTGTCTCATTAAAGAAGCCAGTCACTTGTTAATTAACTGCTTCCTTTTCTGAGTTTTTGGTACCGTTGAACTCGCATATTCCGGCTGGATCTATTGTCCAGTACTTGTCCCAGCGTGCCAATTCCTTTTCAAAGTCAGTTGGAACGCCGCTCATGGTGAGCATGTTGACATTCCTAACGGCCTTGTGTCTTGCCGTATGCACAGGTGCATGCTGTTTTCCGGACAGCAGATACCCTATTTTGGAGGGTATGAGTTGAAGGCTCGAAGGAACAGTAAATCGTGGTAGATTTGCGTCTAACAGGCTCCATAGTTGGTCACATCTGAGTAGAATTTGTGGTGTGGATGTGGAAGAATCTGTCGGTTTTGAGAGCCGAATGTTGTGCTGCGTGACAAACGCACGATCTTCCTTGTTGAGGTGAGCTGGGCGGCTTTCTCCTGCAATTACCGGTGTTGTGCAGAGTGCGACTGTATGTTTTTTTCCCGCCGTTGTGCCACAAATCTAGGCATGTTACTCCACACTGCGTCTGTGTGGGGGTGTCTGTGCCGAACGTGTACATCAAAAACTCCTGTTCTTTTGGACACTCCACTCCCAGGTCCTCAGCTAGACTCTGGCTAATAAATGACTGGTCGACTCCGGTGTCGAAGAGGATTTCTACCTCTTTCCATCTGTCGCTTGGTTCATCCCGAACTTTTGCAAAACCTGTTAACAGCAGGACGTGATGACTGCGACTATCACGTTCTGCGTGATAAAGTATCGTTGTGGTGGGACATACTTCGGGAAAGTTGCCTGACGAATCGTCGACCTGTGTCTGTACAGGGTTGGCTCGGGCAACTCTTTGTTGTGATTTCTGTCTGCGTGGTTGTGTGGTGTCGGTGTGTGGCTTTTGATGTTTCTCAGGTGAAGGTTGTTTGTCGTACCGAGGTGGTGTACGGCTGGTGGAGGTGCCCGCGTGTTTTGTACAGAGTGTGTGATGATGTTTCCTGCCTTCGCAATTTCTGCATCCTTTGCTAGTGCACTCGCTGAGGAAGTGTCCTTCTCTTCCACAGTTCAAGCATCTGTTGTGTTGAAGCATGAACGCTCTTCGATCTGTCACGCTTGAGAATTTAGTGCAGCCAGCTGACTTATGTGCGTTGGAGTTGCAAAACATACAGTGCTGCTGCGGTGATAATGGGAGAATGTTCTGGGAAGAGACCCTCTTAGGTTTCTCCGAGTGATACGCGGTTATGTTTTCGTTCCTGTCGTTTTTGTCGACCATCTCATTAATTTGCTCTTCTGTCAAAATGAGATTGTCCAGGATAGACAGTATACTGCGTATTTTCCAGTCGCTTTTTTGCTTATTCTGTGGAATGCAGGATTCTAAGGTTTTCCGCTAAAGAGCCGTTGAGAATTTAGAGAGGATTTTCTGCGTGAGGTAGGAGCCGTCGAGACTCACACCATGTTCTTCGAGCTGCATTACGATCGGGAGGGTGTTTTCGAGAAGTCGTCGTTGTGCCTGAATGCTTTTTGACTCGGCTTTTGCCATTTCGAGGCGGGATTGTAGATGTCCGATAAGTGCTGATTCGTTACCGTATTTGGTCTTTAGAAGATCGATCGCGTGGTCGTAGTTTGATTCATTGACCGGATAACGGCGTATGAGATCCCGGGCTTCTCCTCTCAAGGCGTTGATCAAGTGGTTGAATTTTTGAAGCCGCTTCAACGGTTGTTGATGCACATTGTCGTCGAACAGCGTCCAGAAGTTGCGGAATTCCCAGATTTTTTCCGTAAATGTCGGTATTGGGATTGCTGGAAGCTTTGCTGTGGCTATTTCTGCAGGTGGAAGAACTTCTCGAGCTCCCATTAAGCTTGCTTCGATGTCGATGGCAAGCCCCTTAGCCTGATCTAGGACTGTGTGAGCCGTCTCGATATACTGCGTAGCTTGCTTCTCCTGCTCCTCCGATAAAGAGTCCCCAATGTGTCCAGAGCGGTGGTGAAATTGTTCAGCGCGTCCGTCACCAGACGCGAGGTGGCGCTGACTTCGCAGGCCGTCTTGCGCAGTCTTTGTGCCTTTGTCTGGTCCATGAGAGACTGCTCCGGCGGTGCTGACTCATGCTTGCTCACAAGTTTTTCAAATTGTTGCAGTAACGAGAGAGAAGTCCTTTGTGAGAGTGTAAAGTGCTTGGTCCTGACATTTTCGCGGCAGCTGCTGAGTACTCGTCGATGTACTTCCAGGGAAATTAAAAGATTCCGCGTCAACAACTGGTCCTTGCAGCTGGCAAATTCAAAATCGGCGTATTACGCGTTGTGAACGAAGTGAAAAAAGCGTCCTTCTGAGACAAGTGCAGGACAGTCTGTGTTTCAAAGCAAAAATCCGTGAAAGCGGAAGGTAAATGGAGTACAAAAATCGAAGAAGGCAAAGTGGGTGGCGGCGTACGACGCTCATCGTCTCCGGCTCCTCCAAGGTATGCAAAAATAATAGTGAGTATTCGTGCCTGTTACGCGGCGTCTAGATCCGAATAGGCTGATGCACCATAAATCGGAAACCGTTTGAGATGGGTTCAGCGGTAGTTTCGATCGAGTACGCGAGCCAACCACATACCGACAAAGTTGCTACCACAGAGTTTATCCTTAAACTTGGGTAGTTAGACCAGAAATACAGCCCGGTAGATCACAAAATAAAACGAGCAACAAGGCACATTCACTACCGGAGCTATTAAGCCAAATACAACAGGATAATACAGGAAGTGGCAAATATTCTGTGTTTTCGATGAGATTCCAATAGTCTTAGTGGTCTGCGTTAATTAACTAATGCATAAATAAGCGTATAAAAAAGAGATAAAAAATGGTAGGGTGCGGTGAGAGGGGAGAGGGAGCCGTCGCCGCCACTCGCGACGGTCAGCTGGTCGGGTACTGTTCCCGAGGGCGGGGCATGAGCTTCTGCGTCTGCGTTGCCCTTTTTGCCGAGCCCCGTTCTCCAAAAAGTGCAGATCGCTGCATAGCTTTTTTTCGGATCGCTCATCCGAGCGGTCCGAAACTTCAGCCCTAAGGGTAATCGAGGTCGTTGAACACGACTATGAAGTTTGTTTTTGAAGTGTCGATTGCCATCAACCGATATTGAACAGATTACAGAGGACGTGCCGAAAGCGGCGTGGGGATTCAGAAGACGTGCCGAACACGTCGCCCACGTGCCTGGGGATTCAGAAGGCGTGCTGAAGACGTTGACCGATGTCTCTGGGGGTTCAGAAGACGTGCCGAACATGTCGTCCGCCAAGGAAGATCATTGAGTGGGACCAGTAGAAATGAGGCGAGTTTTAGTAAGAAGGAGTAATGAGTTACCACAAAATCGCCATATGTATAAAAGAGGAACGGTTTTTGGTCCGAAGTTAGCCCCTTGGACTTTGTGTACTTCTTTCTGTAAGTTTGAGGGATATCTGGCAATTGTCCAATACTGTTGTTTACCATCGACGTCCTACTGCCAGACGGGTGGTGGCACCCATAAGACGGTCTCGAAAGACGTCTCTATTGTTTTTGGCTATATGCCAAGACCAAGAAACACCAATATGGCGAGGTGCAAGACGTGTCTGTGGGTCATACCTCACTGTTCCTTCCCAGCTTTGCTGTGTAGCGCATTTGCGTTATTTTGCCTCATAGAGGACGTTTTTTGCATTCAGCTTTACCTCTATGTTAACTGCCCGACATTTACTACTGTCCCGCTACTAGGAAAGCTACGACTCCAGAAAGAGAATCCTTCTCCTCTGTGCAGAATAACCGGCGGCTGCTTTTCTTGCAAATTTTTTCTGTTCTCATAGAGGGCGCTTTTTTGCAATCAGTTTTACCTCTTTGCTCTACTTTTACTACCGTCCCGCTACTAAAGAAGCTACGACTGTTTTCTGACCTTTTCTTTTTTGTTGCAATCAGTTTTACCACGAGTCTTCTCTGCACCTTTTTCACTATTTTGCCCATAGAGGGCGTTTTTTGCAATTTTGCAATCAGTTTTACCTCTATGTTAGACGGCCTTCTTTTACTACTAAGCAGAATCCTTTTCCAGTGCAGAATGACAGCCGGCTGCCTATTTCTGCATTTTTCTGACTATTTTGTCTCCTAGGTGGCATTTTTTGCATTCACTTTTACCTCTATGTTACCACCCTACTTTTAGCGCTAGAAGCTCATCTTGCTGCTCTGTAGTTATGCCGAGGACGTCGACCAAGATGCTTTGGGGTCCTGAAGAGGAAGTCGCAGCATTTGGGCCGGGATTCAGCTCTGCCGATGACATCGTCGGACCGGCCTGGGGAATCAGAAAGAAAATGGCAAGGCGTCGTCCAAGATGCGATGAGATTCAGTAGAAGTGCCAATAGTGTCGTCAAAACTGCATTGGAATTCAGAAGCTGTGTCGAAGGCGTCCTAGAATGTGTGCCGGGATTCGGAAAACGTGCTGAAACGTCGCAGAATGTGCGCCGGGATGGAGAAGGTGTGCCGATGACGTCGACCAAGATTCATTGGGATTCAGTGGACGTGCCTAAGACGTCGTCCAACATGCCCTGGAATCCCAAAGAGGTGCCCAAGACGTAGTAGCATTTGGGCCGTTATTCAGCTCTGCCGATGACGTCGTCGGACCGGCCTGGGGATTCAGCAGACGTGGCAAGACGTCGTCCAAGATGCGTTGGGATTCAGTAGATGTGCCAATAACGTCGTCCAAACTGCATTGGGATTCAGAAGCTGTGCCGAAGACGTCCTAGAATGTGTGCCGGGATTCAGTGGACGTGTCGAAGACATCGTCCAACATGCCCTGGGACTCCAAAGAGGTGCCGAAGACGTAGTAGCATTTGGGCCGGGATTCAGCCACTGAACCATCCTGAGTTGTGTACAGAAGTAGAGTCGCGTTACACCTCTAACATTTCGCTATCTCCACCGCTCCCACTATCCGTACAACGGGTATATTTTGGTGCATCGGCCTAATAAGCCAAATCGTAAGTCTCTCCGTCCCTACGCCTAGAGCAACAAGTCGATCTATTGCAGATCGCATTCTCTATAATAAAGAGAATCGTAAGTCTTTCGCGTCCCTACGCTTAGAGCCGCAAGTCGATCTATTGCAGATCGCATTCTCTATAATAAAGAGGATCGTAAGTCTCTCGCGTCCCTACGCTAGAGCCGCAAGTCGATCTATTGCAGATCGCATTCTCTATAATAGAGAGAATCGTAAGTCTCTCGCGTCCCTACGCCTAGAGCCGCAAGTCGATCTATCGCAGGTCGCATTCTCTAATTAAGAGAATTACTCTCGGTTCACACCTTGAGTTGGTCCAGTAACGACCACATCCTCTAATTAAGAGACTGCAAGCCTCCCGTATTAATTACGCGGAGCAAATTTCTGTGCATATAGCACAAGAAACCTTTCTTGCATCACCGAAAGAAATTCACTATGTCCAAGACACTAGGAACACTATCTCTTAAATTCAAAGAGACCCACGAGAAGTCCCGCTACAATGGCGTTGCACTTCCACAGAGCCCTGATCATGAGCAGCGCGTCAACGCTGAAAGACCTTGTAGTATCGTACACAGAGAACACAGTAAGAGTAGAGTATCCGCTAACGGATGAAAATACTTACGAAAAATGTAAGTCTACCACTGCACTTTTGCAAAGCAGTATAAAGCAAGTTATGCAAGAAAAGGACAAGCTCGGGAAGCTCTATAAAGAGATTCGAGAGGAGTACAAAATTTGTAAAAATAAGTCCGATAAAAAGGACACTATGCTAGAAATCGAGCAGATAGAGAATGAGTCACAGCGGCATAAAGAACTAGCTAGTGCGGATAATTTGATCTACAAGCTCATGGCACGTCATGAGGAATCAAAGTGCGTAAGGGACACGATGAGCATAAAATTAGGGTATATCTCACAGAGAGCCCTAATACTACAAAGCGCACCATCGTGCAGTACTGCTCCGCAGGAAGATGAGGCAGACCAAACAGAGCCGATTGAAACTGAGGAGAGTAATCCCTCTCAAATAGCATTGGATTCTGTTGCTAAGGCTGTAACTGAAGGCGAGACACGACCATGTCGTTCAATAAAACCTCCCCAAGCAACGTTGCCGAAATTCTACGGCAACGTTGAAGACTTCTCGGAATTCTGGGCAATTTTCGAGACTCTTGTCCACAAGAGTAAGGAGCTCGATATTATGGAGAAAATCCTCCTACTAAAGGAAAGCCTGAGAGAAAAGGCACAAGACTCAATGAAAGGGATAAAACTTGGGCCTGAAAACTATGAGTGGATTGAACACATTTGTTTAAGCCTGGAGCGGCTGATATAGAGGCTATATGTTGTTACAGGATGTTTTGTTACGATCAAAACTCTTGCGCCAGGCGGGACTCGAACCCGCATCTTCTGCTTTCCGGGCAGCGATGTTCGCCTTACACCACCGGCGCTGTTTGACCGCACGTAACACCCGGAAAGCAGAAGATGCGGGTTCGAGTCCCGCCTGGCGCAAGAGTTTTGATCGTAACAAAACATCCTGTAACAACATATAGCCTCTATATCAGCCGCTCCAGGCTTAAACAAGTGTGTTCAAGCATTGTTACTAGTAAGGTTCTCAGCTTAACCGGTTCCATGCTGATATCAGCGGCCGGCCCATCCCGTATCACGGGTGGGTGCTGACGGACCTCGAGGATATCGCGGATGTTACGTGCGGTCAAACAGCGCCGGTGGTGTAAGGCGAACATCGCTGCCCGGAAAGCAGAAGATGCGGGTTCGAGTCCCGCCTGGCGCAAGAGTTTTGATCGTAACAAAACATCCTGTAACAACATATGAGTGGATTATCCAAACTCTACAGGAGAAGTACTGTAACTACTCTGTAAATCGGTCACATATAGCGGACAAACTGATCAGTTTAAAGCCAGCTAACCGTCCGGCGGAAAGCTGCTGATCTGTTTTTGATCACATCCGAATATTAATTAATCAGATGGTGTCCTCAGGCTATGATGTCCGTAGAACTTGTGCCCCGATGTGGTGTGAGATCATCCTAGCGAAATATCCTCACGAGGTGGTCAAACCAGTTCTGCTATCAAGCTATTCGCAAGATAGCCAAACAATCGGCGACCTCATGGCTCATTTAAAGAAAGAGATTGCCGCTAAAGCGCACGTGGAGAACAGTCTGGGTCACAGAGAGAGCGGTGCGCCCAGCTCATCAAGAGATAGTGCACCATGCGGCGACGGTACTCTGCCACTCGTCAGTGTCTGTTCTGCCATAGGGGTAATCATAACTCAATGACTTTCAGAACGGTCACCGATCAAGCAAGACGCTAGCAAGATACTAACAGATGGCAGAAGGTGCCGGAAATGTTGTTCAACCAACCACTCCAGCTATGACTGTCAAATTCCTGACTGTTCTCAGTGCGGTAAACAGCACCACAGCAGTCTATGTACGAAGGGGAGCAGAATTTTCCGAAGTTCCCCTCCACGTTCATCGAGTACCAGTCAAAGATCGGGGAGAAATAGTCCAGTAAACTCGCAAAATGGTAGAAGTAGCAGTATTAGCTACGCGATGACATCAGTCTTTGGAAACAATGGGATAAATAATAATTCCCGTAGACTACCGAAAATGGTTGCCAAAACATTGGTAATACCTCGGAATCAAAAATCCGAAGTCAAGCCATTAACTTGTCGTCCTAGTCCTTCAGTCTATATTAAGCTGCCTTCACTTCCAACTCTTCGCTGTCTTCAACCTTCAACAAGCCTCTCCTCGCCACGACTCCGCTGTCTTCAACATGCCGCTCTTCGCCACTACTCCCACTGTCTTCAACCCTCCACAAGCCGTACTCCGCCACCACTTCCACCGCCTACAACGATCAACAAGCCGTTACCCATCGTCAACTTTCGAGCCGACTTCAAACGTCTTCAAGCTGTCACTCCTACTACCAAAGCCGTTCGACTGCTACAAAATGATCTGCTATTCGCCCATTTTTGCATGTAGACATGTCTCCGTTTCGGCGCCGACAGCAGTATCGTCGGCGACGACGATGCCTCTACCAGAAGAGGCCTCAGCCGTCCACTGTACGTGGGCGGAACAGTCACCATGGCCGGAAGGTAGCGGCGTAGCGGCGTAGCCAGACGTCTCCTATTCGGTTGTGACGAACAGTCGTATCTCCCTCTCCTGCTTATTATACATAAATGATTAACCACCGAACCATCCTGAATTGTGTACAGAAGTAGGATCTCGTTACTCCTCTACCATTTCGCTATCTCCACCGCTCCCACTATCCGTACAACGGGTATAGACGGTGACACTTCTCTTTGAGTCTTCCACTACTGTGACTGAGTTTCCGTCTTCTCGTTCGAGTGATATGCATGCCGCTTCGCATGAAATAAAGAGCCAAACAAACCCGTCGCAGTCGCGTTGCGCGACCACCGTCGTCGCGCAACGCGACTGCGCGACATCGCGCGCGGCGTCGACGAGCTGCACGAGTTCTCGGTATTCTGTAGCCGCGTGTTGTCTGTGATCTCACGCCATAGTGCACACTTGCGCTTCTCCCTCCATTAATTGAAACGTTGCTGGTTTAACTGCTCCAGTTGCCTTGATAGATGGTTTCTAACGTTCGAAGCTTGTTCCACTTTGTAAGCCAACCTCTGCGAGCAGAAACACCGATAGAATGTGTTGCAACCCCATGCGTCCGCTCCTTTTTCCACCACCTCACTCAATTTTCTCCCTTTTTCAATGTTATTTAGCTCTTCGAGTCTTTCAGTAATCCATGGCGACGGAGGATGTTGTTATGGAAGACGTTTCCATAGAGCAAACACCGTTTCAGACTGTCCACATCCTTCAGGTGCGTCTGTGTACTGTGTCTCCATTTTATTTATTATTCGATGGTCGTGTGGAATCTGTGGACGCGTGTTAGCGCAGTCGGAGGAGGTGTCGGCTATAGCATGCATGCGGTTCGTGGTTCTTGGTTCGGATTAACCGCCCAGGACTCGCCGATATATATGCTTATAACCGAAAAAACCGTCCGAGTTGTCCGATGCACAACGCCCACAGCCGCGCGGTTCAAACCTGGTTTTTATTAGCCAGTGAGCGTCCTTACTACAGGTTCTATACGCTGGAGCCAGGGGTGAGGGACATTAACGACGCAGATAGTCGGGGAGGGGTGGGGGGGGGGGGGGGTGGGGCTCTGGCATTTTCTGCCCATCAGAAGCCCCCAGCCCCAACCCTATTTGCGCCGGACAGGCATGCAAATATCATTAGTTGGAGCGACTGATTAGCAAAGGAATAGGCGACTGCGTGATCCCCTGACGATTTCCCTGAGTTTCACTCCGAAACTACGGTGGACAACTCGGGTTCTTTTCCGGTCGTAAATTTATCAAACACTCCGCCCAGGCCAATCAAACCTTGCACGGCTTTGTAGTCAGTGAATTGGGCATCGACTGCAAAGCCTGCCATGTAGGCCAAATGCGCATTCAAATTGCCTCCACAATATCGCCTAGAACTAGGGTGCATACCAATCTACAAAGCGATGGACTACCGTCTACCTTTATCATTTTGGTACTAGCGAGCTGGCAGTAGACCGGCAAGGCATCTTAAGACGGGTAAGTTAGATCAGCCAGACCCTGGAGTTCCTTCCCTTGCCTGGTTTTGTGCTCACACAAGAAACCGAGAGAGCACAGAAACCGTGTTAATGTGAGCGTTCCACGACCATGTGCAATCTTGGAGCGGGCACCGACTCGCCTGGTATCATCATTTTTATCATTTCTAAAGGCGTAAATAGGATCGAGAGGTGGGGGGGGGGGGGGGGGGGTCAGGCCTACTCCGTGTTGTACGCCTTGGTAAGAAGGCATGTGTGTCCAGCTACATCAGAAATGGCCTACTTCAGTTCGGTGTAGGGGTCGAAGGCACCAGTACTGCGAAAAAAAGATCGGTTCCAAAAAGCACAAACTGCTTTGTAGGGATGTCCTACATGGTTCCTCCCCTACCCTACCAGCGCCTTTCTAAATTCTGTAGTTGTATGGATCCAGGTATTAGAGCTATCTTCCCGGAAATGTGCTTTGCTCGAGGTCTTATGGTTGTGTAATACGTGATCTGTTTCTGCATATATGGTTTAACTTGCATAGGAAAAGGTTTAATTGAAGGTCGTGCTGTTTAGGTTAGATGGATGTGTTGCAAATGAGTTTTCTTACTTTGTTTGCGTACTGGAGTTAACAAATCCGGCACAAAACTAATGCTCGGGCGGGCCATCGCTAAAATGTACCACATGCTATACTACCTATGAGGGGTTGAATAACCGTCAGAGTAATTGTGAAGGAGTGTGGGCTGTTTGGTTTTCCATATCTTCCATAATATCATGAAAATTTGTCCAAAAGCTCTTTAGACCAAGAACTTGGGTAGAAACATGTTCTGACTGTAAGAGCATCCAAGTCCGGTATACCGCGGTAAAGCTGAAGTTGTGGAGCAGGTAAAGGGTAGATCCACCGTCTCCGGTGTGAGACACCCTAATTAATACGCTTATGTATCCAAGATACGCTTATTTTAGATGGTCAAGGATGCTCAGCAACAGCATGGACTGAGGCACGCCGATTATCACAGATATAGGTATGTGTTTCCTTATTAAGTTATTACAAACTAAAGGTCTGTTGGATGGTAAAATTCTTGCAACCTCGGCAGGGTTCACCCTTCCTTGCCCAAGCAGTTCGATAATGACGGCAAAACTAGGAGAGAACGATGGATAGAGAGAATGCTACGCAGTACTTCGACAGAATAATCGCTTGCTGTATTATAACTGCAGGTAATCGTCGGTGCTAACAGGGCAAGTACCGGGACCTCGTCCGCTTGAGTTCTGTGCTTCCTCCTCGCCAGTGGAGAAGAACACGGAGCTGGACAATGAAGGGAACTCTGGGATGAATGCAGTTTTAACACGGATGAGCTATGGGCACCACACCCCCAATTAGAGTACGGAAACAACATGGATTTTGTCCCCGGCATTCCCCCTTTTATCTGAATCATCCCTCTTGTCTTACACTTGACTCTATTTCGGTAATCTATCCGACTTCGGTTGCGCCGAAGAATTTGTGTTTACCGGTGATCACTACGGAATTAATGTTTAATTCGAAAGAGCGGGAACCTGTCAGTTTTGTTGTTAGTCTAAAGAAAGTCATTGCTCAATGGTCATTGCACTCAGCGGGGTAGAGATTGTTTTAAAGGCTGAGCTTACCACTGCATCAGAGCTCTCCGGAACCTGTCTTGCGGCACCATATTTATTGTCCACGCAGTTGCTAGATAGGAAATTCTTTCCGGATGCAAGTCTAGAGCATATCCGCTAAATATCAGCAAATAAATAAATAAATATCCGCCCTCCGTACTATCCGTAACTGACTGCATTGCCCTAGCCACAGCAGGCGAAGGGTCGTTCTGTAGTTACACTGTATGTGCAGCTGTGCTTGACGCTTTCATTTCAAAAGTTTTTGTGCGAATTCTCTTGGTGCCGTGAAGAAGCAAGTGGACCCCCGTTCAAGACTTACAACATTCCTGAATTCGGAGAAATCGCATGTTGCTTGAGGCCGACACTTATGTCAAAGAAAGGGATCTGCAGTAATGCAAGCAACCACGATAGGATAGTTTCTGCAGCATTTCAAGTTTCGATAGATGCCTAATTAATTTGCATGGGCTGTGCCAGGTATGACATTCTTCTTCCACAAAATGTAGAAGTAGTGCATGTTTCTTCTTCGATCTGATTTCGATTCTGCAAAATGTTGCCGCGGCAGCAGATTAGATGACCGCTTAGGCGCAGAATGTTTAGTTGTTTGAGCCGATAAAACCATGTCCGGGAGGAACTCCTAAAGATCCCGAAATGAGCTTCTTCTACGGACTACGCTATTTCTCAGGTTTCACTTGAAGGATGTTCGCTTAATAAATCGAGTGTTTAAGATCGTACTGCGGATCAAAACTGGACAGAGTTCGTCACGCGTTGAAGTTCATCAACACTCATAAGTGTGTGAGACGACATAGAGCGAAGTTTATCAAAAAGTCGATCACTGACACTGATTTCGTCGATGAGCGGTAAGTTCTACTCTAAGTAGCACCAACTTTTTGATGTTTTTCCAATAACAACAAGATTCTTTAATGAAACTTGTAATGGCACTACCGTGCTTATTCGCCATGGTAGGAAGGCACGTGATTGCTCATCAGATGTGTTCTAACTCTACAAGCGCAGATCACACCATAGCTGCATAAAATTAATTCATAACTTCGTGCAACAGAAAACGGAACCAATCGACTCAGGGGGGGGGGGTGGGTCACTATGAAAGGCAGTTCTACACGACGTTCTGTGTTGCACGAAATTGAAAATTTTCACAGCACTGGTGTGTTCTATCCTAGTGGTGAACTGAGTTAGCCATTTCTGATGTAATTTGGCATCCGCTTAGCACTGATTGTCGAAGAGGACAACTATTTCGTAGCAAGTGGATTTCGTTTCTCGATATCTATTTGACTTCACAGCTAGGGGCCGAATTCATCAACGACTTACAGCAATTTAAGAAAGAAAATACAGTCAAATCCCTGATAGCGCGGCTTATCAAGTGATATGGTGAAACATTTCGCCGCGCTATCAGGAATTTGACTGTATTTCCTCTCTTAAATTGCTGCAAGTCGTTGATGAATTCGACCCCAGGATGTTAAATTCGAGAGATTAGTGGTTAGTTTGCTCATTAAATCTGGGCAACAAAACAGGGCTCTCATTTGATAACCAGCTACAACTTTAGTAGACTATTTGCAGCTATGGCCTCGAGACTTATCTCTGCAGCTCTTTAGAGAAGTATTCAAGATTGAAATGGTGTTCGGGGTAGTTGTATTACAGTTTGTCAACACTGGTATGTTCCAAAGAAGGAAACGGCACCGAAGCTTAGGTCGAAGTGAAGTTGGCCAATAGCAAGCAAAGGCCAACAATTTCTGTTCTAGTTGCCAGCATTTATAAACCCGGATGTGGACAAATCGGTAATCTATTTTTGTCATAACTTAGTTAAGGAAACTGTTGGGCGCAAATGCTCCTGAGCATTTAAAATGCTATGTGGTACGCTTAAATTTCATTGTTCAAATGTGAAACATTGCAGTTTCATACAGCTGGGAGTGTTCGAGGCCGAACGTCGTTGGGCGTCGGCTATGTCGGACAAGATGGAGATGGAGGATAACCCAGACAAACTTCGAAAGCGACAGTCAGTGCGCATGCATCTTAAACGAGCCGTCTATCACGCAACAACCCTTGAGGCTTTGGTTAGGAACAATAGCAGAGTACGTGTGAGCAATTTTTCCCGAGCCCACACCTCGATTTGCGAAGGTCTACCTTAACTGTTCAGTGCGATGCTCCCACGAAGTTGGAAGCGCAGGCGTATGCCGCCTGGCTTGCAGGTGTTTGTGCTTTCGAGCTGCGCAAGTGGCCCGAGGCGTTTGAGCTGTTGAAAACAGCTCGCACAGTCTATGAGCGCTTGGCTGACGCTACTCACAATACGACACTAGCCAACATGTACAAAGCGAGGTGAGTCCGCTCTTGACTTGTGGTTAACAATAGCTTTGGTATTAACTAGATTGTGGTGCGCTTGTAAGAAGGCATTGGACTCTGTCAAAACTGATGCGATCATCGAAGCCCTGCTCACTCAGGGCATTCCTACTCACAGCATCAGAGTACTTCTAGAGCCGTACAGTGGATTCACGACCAAGATTTCACCATTCTACAACGATTCTACAACGAAGATAGGGGTTCGGCAGGGAGATACCAGATCCCCGAAGCTCTTCGGCGCCACCGTCGAAAACGTCATGCGCGAACTAGAATGGGAGGACACGGGAGTGAAGGTCGACGGCCGGCAGTTGCACCATCTTCGCTTCGCAGACGACATCGTGCTCAACACCGAGCATCAGTCAGGCGGAGCGAATGCTGGCCGACTTCGATCGTGGGAAAGTTGGACTGCAATCTTACGAAGACAATGTTCATGAGGCACGAACGAGTTTCTGAGGCTCCATTCTCGCTCAACGGAGCGAAAAACCCGAGTGCTCCAGCTACGTGTATCTTGTTCGCGAAGTCATCATGCCCAACGACCTAGCGCCGAAGCTGAGCAGGAGAAACGAGCGGCTTGGGGAGCTTTCAAGAGCGTTGAAGAAGTTGTGAAAAATACGAAGAGCATCTGACTCCGTGCCCACCTATTCGACTCTACCGTTCTTCCTGCCCTCCCATACGCATCAGAGACCTGGGCTATACGAAGGCAGGACGAACACGCGATCAGCGTCGTGTGGCGTAGAATCGAGAAGGCGATGCTCGGAGTGACACGACTCTTGCAAGTGAGAGAAGACCTTCGGAGTTCCGAGCTTCCTCGACGTTCGAAGATCAGCATCTCTGTCGCGTCGGCCAAGTTGTCGAAAATTAGATGGGCCGGCCGCCTAATGCGCTTCGCAGACACCCGCTGGACGAGAGCCGTCACTGAGTGGATTCCGCGGGATGTCAAGAGAATACCAGGACGCCCACCGACGCGTTGGTCGGACTTCTTCGTGAAAGCTCTGAACAACGATATGACGCTCCTCGTATCCTTCGAGGGAGAAGGATCCATTGAAGCACTCTGAAACAGGGACGAATGGAGACGCTGCTGGCGCCCGCTCGAGCAACTTGATGATCAACGAAACAACAGGTGATACAGGTGCGCTTGTGTATCTGAAGTTTCTAGAAAGCGTATTCGCTGTACGCTGTCCAGCCATTTTAGCAGCCAGCCTTACTTCTCATAATAGCTCAGCTTTTGTTCTGTTTGCAGTTTTTGAGTACAGCCTTACATTTTGCGCTTCTCATTCTAGATGTCGTGAGATCCAGCCTCAGATTCGGCTTTGCGAGTTCAGTTGTGCTGATGCAAATGCGAAGCCGATGGACGGTATGATGAACGAGCTGATGGAGATTCGTGCCCAAGGCACTGACAGTGAAGCCGTGGATGTAAGTGCGGTTGTATTGTTTGCAGACGTCCTCCATTAGCCGTTATTGCTGCCATTGAAATAGCTTATTTGACGTAGACCGACTTCATCTAGAGGAGTTTACTTTTTATATAAAGCGAACACGTAACGCACATTTTTTGGTACGCTGAACAAATGCGAGGCTACGTGAGACTTAAACAGCCGATTAAAAAATCTACTTCCAAGGCAGATTAATGAGTGCCACTTCTTCCAACAAACATTGAAATGCACTTTTGGGCACTATTGTACTTTACGGACTCCAGAGGACGAGGAGAGGTCGAAAAAAATTTTTTCGCCCAAACCTCGTCCAGGGGGGTTATTTGGGGTGCTGATCACGAATCTGACATCCGTTTCTGAAATTTTGGCCGATTACGGTAGGTTACGGTAGGTACCGGTGACTAAGGCTGCCAAGGTCATGATCACCGATTTCGCCTAAACTTCGCCTATGGGGGTTATTTGGGATGCTGATCACGAATCTGGCATCCGCTTTTCGTTTTACGCTGGAGTTTGGGCGCAATCGGTGACCATTACCTTACTCACCGGTACCCACCGTACTCCAGCGTAAAACGAAAAACGGATGTCAGATTCGTGATCAGCATCCCAAATAACCCCCCCCCCCCCTGGACGAGGTTTGGGCGAAAAAAAAATGTTCGACTTCTCCTCGTCCTCTGGAGTCCCGAAAGTACAATAGTGCCCACTTTTGTACAAACCAACGAGGTTACCGTTCTTTGCGAACAACATCTGGAACTTATTGAGACATCTGTAGCTAGTGAAATCTTACCTTATTTGGATGCTTGCAGGCTCATATTTTATTATGTGAGTTTTGAGTTGATGGTTTATCTTGAAAGGGTGGCGATGTGAACAGTAATGATCCAGCTAGCCTTTTACTTTTTTTCTGGTGTTGTAAAACTAACCACGTGCGCCATATTTTAGCGACTGATCGCAGAAATGCGCTCGAAAGCAACTTGTGACGACGTAGTGGTGGTTGAGTGGGGTGGATTCAAGTCTACTGTGGAGGACGAGAAGGCACGTCAAGTCGTACAGGGCTGGCGACAAGTTAGCAGTGAGCTAGCCCAGTGTCAAACTCCTAAAGAAAAGGTTAGTTTTACACACTTCTCAATCTTGCTCTTTCTTACTACTGGTTCGGGTTTCAGATGACGCTGTACGAGAAGCAACTTGCCGACACACGCGATGCTCTCGAGCGGATATCGGACTTGATTCGAAGGAAGTCGTCGGACAACTTGGATTCAACGGTAAGGTTCAGATTTTTTACTAGCCATGGTTTGACCGCACAGGGGATTTATCGCTGTTGATTTTTTGTTTCAGGCATTGCAAGCAATCAAATCGTACCTGGAATCGCTCAAAATGCTTGGAACGGCGTCTCGATACCTAGCTTTGATAGAGAATACGAAGTTAGTCAGGGACGTGTAGTAGATTTGGACTCAATGGAGTTTTAACATGAATACTATAGGGCTGAAAAGAAGACGAAACCGCAGGATCTCTTGCGTTTATACGACTCAGTGATCGAGGTGTATAGAGAGGTTCGTCATCGCCGTTCCGCTGTACTGCCTTCATATGCTGGAGCTCTTTGTTATAGCTTCTGCAACTACCAGGCGTCGAATGCGATAAGAACCTTACACAAGCCGTGCCAGCGAAAATTGAGTATTATAGAGCGTACAGGTTGGTGGTGAAGGTTTCTCAGTAACGTCTCTGGAACAGCTTTCAGAGTTGTTTGAATTCAGGTGTCACTATATGGCTGCAGCATATGCGGCTTTGTCTCGATTTGGCGAGGCCGCTGCCTTGTTTGAGCGAGCGCTGGAACGCACAAAAGACGTTAGAGCGAGTATATTGAAGCTGAAAGGGAATACATACATGGTCGAGGAGACGGAAGTGAGTGACATTGCTTCCTTACGCGGTGCCTGGGGTCCTGAAGTATGTATAGTGGACAGAAATCTGCTTCCGTAAATCTAATTCCGTAACCGCGATGCAGCTCGCGTTTCGAAGTCTAAACCTAGCAAGTCGAGTCTTTCAGGCTGATCTGCAGTTTCATATCTCTTCATAATTAGACTCTGTCACCTAGTTCTTATTTTTATTCGTTCTATACCATGTGGTACTTTACTATGCGGTTCATATTTTCGTTACGCAACGGCATCACGTTAAAACAACGGTGCTCTCAACAACTTTAAAGCATGAGAGACTTTACTCAGAAATTAGCTTTGTATTGCTGAACAACCTAACTTTCCATCTCAACGTTCGTTTTTAATTACTTTTGAGAGGTTCTTGAAGGCTAGTCCTTTTATATATGCAGGTAAGATTGGCTTCTGATTTGGCCCTGACCTGTGACCTGTAAAGGGCACCTTCGTTATTGTCCTTCTGGGTTGCAATCTGACGGAGTTATGTTCGCTTTTTTTACATTCTGCGGTATTGTAGCTGTCACATTTGGATTCCCTGAAAATGCTACATCAATTGCTGTCGATATTTTCGTTCCTTATCAGGAGTTTCGAAAACAATCTTTTCTTATCAAAGAGTTTATCTAAAGATGACTCGAGTAATAGCGCCGCATTTTCAGGCTTCTCTTGGTGTACTAGAAGGCGAGATTGAACAAGCTCGCATTGCCGCACGAGCAAAACGCTTGGCGGCGGCAGCTGGTATCGCTGATGACGCCGATGAGAAGACGGCACGTGTTATTGACGACAGGGTGGGTCATTTATTTCAGGACCGGTTAAGATAGTTGATTTGACGTCAGAGGGAGTTGTTGTCTGCGGCGCCACACCCTAATCACCTACTCGAATCACATGCTTCTTGAACATTTTTCACACATCCTGATTGCCTTGGCGGTTTCGTTCCTCCCTTCTTAATTGTTACGAGAAAAGGCGCTCACTGACTAGAAACCTTTATAGCCTGATAGAAGGTCTACGAATAATCAGCCCGTGGTGATTTGATATTGCTTGCCAACCTTGCGAAGATTTGTACCTATGTGTGGAGCTATTTGTATAACTATAATAGCTGTAAATGGTTTCGGTAGTAGTGGATACCATCCTTCGCTTAGTTGGCGCGACGCCAAAACATAAATGACAACTATCCATTGTTCACAGCATAGTCATGGTTTCATTGCGACCCTTCGGTCGAAGGAACCCTTGATATAACAAAAGTCCATGCTTCAGCCGCTTATGGATACCCTGACGGAGTGGCGGCAGTGGGACGTCGCTAGTGCACTACGCGAGAAGCGGACGATTCCAGTGGCAGAGATGCCTCCTCCGTTCATTCTGATGCCAAATAAACCGATTTTCTTCGATTTGGCTTTGAATCACGTGAAGGTTAGTCACTTCCTTTGTAATCTCTATTGAAATATATCCAGTTTTTGCTATTAGCTCCACATCCTTGTAAAAATACGGCAAAGAGACATATATAGCGTTGTTTCCGATTAACTCCAAGTTATCTATTTTCGAGAGATTATGAGTAATCAGATTGAGCAGCTGAAAGAGGCCGAATAGGATTCTTCATGTGGCCAAGTTTCCGGGCAGTGTAGTTTTGCCGGATAAGATAAATAGTTTTAGGAACTGCCGCGTTTAAGTGAAAACGCTTGGTATTTTCCATATGTTTTTGAACAGCGGTGTGCGTTTGGAAGAACCGCTGTGCAGACTCATAGCAAGATTTCGTGATCTACTAAGCGACATTATTTCTCGCATCCCAAGTTGCTGTTATGTTTTTGTTGCCGTGACCGTGTTCACGAGATTACTGAGTAACTGATTTGTTTTCAAGGTTTGGATTTCAAAAGAGGGGTTTCGGGCACGCTAAATGTTTTGTGGAGTAAAACTAGTTATCATGGTAGACATTCGTTTATATAGTTGTGATTTTTCATCGAATTTTCGAGTATTTCCCCTTAAAGGGTATAAAGGGTAAAGAGGGGGTTGGGGTAGAAGGCTTGGTTGACTTGTGAGTGGCTATAACCAAGAACGTCTATACGGGCTGCACCCGATGTGTGTTCCAATTACGGAACCACGAGTGCAGATCCTAGATCTATACCCTTTATCTAAATTCGGCCTCTAACTTTTTATTCAGTTTTCAATTATCAGTGATTACCGATTGTTAGCCTTGAATAATGTTGTATTCGTTAAAGATGAGTTAATGACTAGAAGCGCTTTGACTGCTTGCGGAGCTCTTTACCAGTGAGGAACTACCTGTGTAAAAGTTTTTTTTATTGTTCAGATGCCTGATTTGGAAGATCGATTGGCGAAATGTATGGAAGGAGCGAAGGCAACCCCGGTGTCGAAGAAGGCTGCGGCAGATGCTGCGAAGAATCCCACAGGAAAAACGGAAGATCAGAGTGGTCTTTCCGGAATGGTCAAAGGATGGATTTGGGGCAAGAAATGATATGTTCATTGTTGTCCTGTTGCGTAGTAGTGCTCTTGGCCACGATAGCTTCAGATTGGTTATGCCACAATGTCCAAAATTGGGTTTACCTCTTCTGTGCCGAATATTATGCATGAATCCTTCACGTTGGTGGGGTTTTCACAATGACGCTGTGGTACCATTTCTACAACATTGGGGTTCCCTCATTGCTGCGATGGCAGCGGTTGAATGGGTCTGCTTTTTTGAATTCGACGAAATGGATAGGGTTGGATGAGCACTTGCTTCATCGCTTGCGAAGTATAAACGGACCTCGGAAAGGTCCTAGTGTTTCTTCGGAATAGCGTTTTAGACCAACTGCCTTGTCTTAAGTCCGTGCTTTTTCACTCGTCACTTCATGGCTACGCTGCAGCACCCACGTCTGCAAGCGCGGTGTTATTGCTCTATGGAAGTATAAACGGGGGCAAACCATCATGCTTTTCCTTCTGATTGATTGCGTTCCAGTTGCTAAGGTCTTTTTATGCCCTTCAAGAATGATAAGCTTTCAGTCATTCCTTAAACTCAGAACTAGCTGCCGTCAGCAAACAGGAGATTCAGGTTTAGCGGCGTGACCATTCGTAGTTTAATTGGTCTGCTTGGGGTAAGGGTTTTCTGTCTTCTAGCGGTTTCGGTCTCCATATTTAACCTTTATGCGGAATCCATTCTTAGAAGCCAATGTTGCCGGTATTTAAATTACCGTTGGACTTTGCGTTGTCAGGTTCGCTTCTGTTAAACTATTTTCCGGAGAGAGCTCGTTTGTAGTTCCTAGTGACGTTTTATCCAAGTCTAAAGTGAATCTAAAGGTTGATGTCGCTCTCTAAAGCAGTTGTGTTCGCTTTTTGCCATTGCTTCTCAAATGGCCTTCTCTTCCCTCTTTGCGTTAGGACATTGAAATGCAAATTCCGAGACATATGAGGCCGCATGCTCGTCTACCCCGAGTCTCCGCCGATGGGGGATTGGGGCGTGATAAGAGATATGCTGATATTGATTGAATTTCCCCCATTGGGGGAACGCGAGCATATGGCCCATGATTTTTATATGAGAAAAAATCAAGTAAGGCTGGATATTTGCTCTAGTACATTCGGGCACATTGCCTTGTATTTCTCTTTACCCGTGACTGAAGAGACACAACGTTCCAAAGGTGGTGAGAATCCGGCGTTGAGCCTTAAGTTATTACTAATATAAAGTTTTTCGTAAACGGTATTCTCTATTAGTCATTGATCGTTATTGTGATTTCAGATAATATCTTTCGTTTGTTTAACTTAAGTTGCTTTTCTTTGTTTTCTGTCCCCTGCTAGACCACTGTCTCTAGCCAGAATCCAGAGTGTTCTTTTTTCCTCCGCTGGTTCTGGTTCCTCTGCTGGCTACTTTTGTTGATCCTAGTGAGAATGAATTCTCATGGATTGTTGAGCCCTTTGCACCACTTGGGTGGATGTGATGTTTGTTGTTATAAATGTTTCTTATTACTTGTGCTCGTGTTTTTATGTGTCGCAGATTGTGGAGCTGTCCAAAATGTACTGGAATCGTTCGAGAATTATTTTGTCCTCTTGATAACTTGCTGTTGCTGTCGAGCAATACTTAATGGCTTTATTCCGGCTGACGTTCGGGGTCTTCGTTATTTTCGGAAACTGAAAAGGTCGGAGAGATTCACAGTGCTACTCACCCAAACATCACTGTGCTACAGACCATAAACAGGTCTCTGGCGTATATCTGGACGGCCAAGGTGAATATCATTGCGGAAGCCTACGCCATTCATTTAGAAGAAAAGTATGTTCGATTCTTGCAAAGCTCTTCTACGTGCTTACCAGGCGAATTAGGACCTCCAAAAGTTCACAACGGAAGAAAAATGCTGTAATGTCAAAGAATCAAATATCTGCCCGCGTCCATGAAGCAGTTTTTTGCTTCTTTCTGTGTATTCGATGTCTGGAAGGCGTTGTCTAGCGAGACGGTGCTATTCCATAGTATACTTCTGGAGGCCCTGACTCGATAAGTTCAACGATTTCGCAAGAATAGATTATACCTTGCTACTACATGAAGGTTGGGGACTCTTACAGTGTTATTCGCCTTCGCTGCTCCGGCATACACTTAAGACCCTTTCCTGGTGAGCATCTTTGTTAAGGAAAAGAGAAAGAAATATGGAGGAGAGTTACAAAATGATGAATTACCTTACAGGTTGTCTCAGAAGGCATACAGAAGGGGACCTTTCCTGGCTGTTCATAACGAGCCAAGATACCACCCTACAGTTTAGTGCTGGATTTACTTCTAGAACATCGGATCTTGTTCATCGAGAGATCGATTTTTGTGAAATATCGAACGGGGCTAAACTAGCTGTTCAGGACATATTTTTAGTACCAATATTCGGAGGATATATTCAAGATACTCATTCCATCTGAGATTGCCCATATTTTGCATTTTGTCCCTTAATTATGTCGGCGTTTGGAGGAAGCTGTCTGACTTTTCTAAAATCCAAATTAGTTACCCGTGTTATCGCATTGTAAGAGACGGGCAGACTGTGCAGAAGTTTGACATTAACCCCCAATGTCGGATAATGCTGCCCTGGAGAAGGTTAGGCGATACGAGACAACAGCAACAGTTTCTCCTAAAAGGAATCTTTCCCATTCTTATACATTAACTAACTAGTTTTTTGGTTTAGTGGTGTCCACAAAGATGTTTATCAAAGACGATTTCGAGTTGCGAAGGGGCTAACGTGGCGCCTCTGTAACTTCTTACATTGGCTGTCGAAACTTGTGTTACTTTTGGCGCAGGCTAACTTAATTATATCGACTAATCGATATCCTATTCTACTATATATATATATATATATATATATATATATATATATAAGAGTAGTGTGTCTTTGCTCCGTCACAACTGGAGTGGGGCACGGCGTATTGGCGATATGCAATGATTGATAGCGATCAACAGCGGCCCGAAACTTCAGCCCTAGGGTAGTCGAGGTCGCTGAACACGAATCTGAAGTTCGTTTCTGAATGTTCGATCGCCATCAATTGATTTTGATCAAATTATCGATTTATTCGGGGTGTCATTCAAGCGGTTCGATACTTTAGCCTTCGTGGTAGTCGAGGTCGCTGAAGTGTCCATGAATGTTTTGTATTTATAGTCTGTACAAGAATTTAAATATCCTCGCCAGGTTATAATGAAATGATGATTCTCTGAATATTTCGTAGTATCAGAAATGTTGGATTTTTTCCAGCGTTGCCGAACAATTACGTGTAGACCATTCTAACTTGCCCCACTCGACGTAGTCAAGTTTTATAGTTGGTGGGCTCAATCTTTTCTGAGTAATAATCAATATCTCTAGCATAGCAGCACTGACTGCTGGTGTGTAAGAAAAGAAAAGGTCTCTGAGCCACGTTTCTTACCTTCCGAATGAGCACTGATGTCTACAAATTTTTGTCAAGTGGGAAATACGAGTTAGGAAAGGCAATGCTCAAAGGTATAGTAAACTGGACTGAGAAGAGCAATTGCGGGAAATCTCTCTTAGTATTAGATGACCACGAAACCGATTCAAAATTAGCAAAATACAGCTTAGAGGATGACATCCACGGACAGAATGCTGTTGCTATTTCGGGATCACGCTATCCCAGCTG
Organism: Heligmosomoides polygyrus bakeri; assembly: GCA_947359475.1. NCBI lineage: Eukaryota > Metazoa > Nematoda > Chromadorea > Rhabditida > Heligmosomidae > Heligmosomoides > Heligmosomoides polygyrus. The sequence goes on from OX375868.1 coordinate 26,228,969, forward strand.
GGGCTGAACCGATGCATATCGTAGATTAACGGAGCATAATCCTTCTGTAGTCCCAAAGTGTTTTGGGAAATCCTGTATGAAGGATGACCCATAGTCTGCTTTTAATCGTAGCCGTTTTGCCTATTGCATTACAGGACTCTCAATGGCGACGAGCTCGTAGATTTTTTTCACATGATGTTGATTTTGTTGAAATATCCCTTGGTGTGATTATTTTTAGGCACTATTGTACTTTCGCAACTCAACGGGTAGAGGAGAGGTCGAAAAAAAAACTTCGGCTAGGGGGGTTATTTGGGGTGCTGATCACGAATCTAGCATCCGTTTTTCGTTTTACGCTGGAGTACTGTAGGTTACGGTAGGTGCGGGTGACTAAGGCTGCCAGGATCATGGTCAACCTACCGTACTCCAGCGTAAAACGAAAAGCGGATGCCAGATTCGTGATCAGCACCCCAAACAACCCCCTAGGCGAAGTTTAGGCGAAATCGGTGATCATGACCTTGGCAGCCTTAGTCACCCGCACCTACCGTAACCTACCGTAGTCGGCCGTTAATTTTGAAAACAGATCTCAGATTCGTGATCAGCACCCCAAATAAACCCCTAGCCGAAGTTTGGACGATTTTTTTTCGACCTCTCCTCGACCCGTGGAGTTGTGAAAGTACAATAGTGCCGAAGATTTTACAACAAAAAATTACCAAAAATCAGGATCTGGACAAGGTCATTTTTTCTGTCTATGAGAAGAAATCGCCGACTTACGGTGTCCAGGAAAGTCAGGGCTACTTCCCTTCAAGTTAGGTTTGTACCAATTCCCGAAGGGAAGCTTCTTTCTCATTGGTGCGACTCGATCTCTGAAACAAGACAGAACACAGGAACTGATGCCTTTTGTGACTGCGTTACCGCGCGCTGACTTAGCTAAAATCGGAAGACCTTTGCTAGGAGTAGTGCACCTTCGACATAATATGAGCCACTGCATGGTTGTTTTCATATTGCCTATCCATGTAGGTGGCTTAACTTTGTAGCGCTTCATTAAGCTGCCGTTTCATCAGCATCACTTTCTGTATTGCTTAGAATTGATCCAAGCAGCATCTGATTTTGTTTGGACTTCCGAAGGCGGCAGAAGTCTAGAAACATTTAGTTAACGGTAAGATTTTTTATTTTCTTATTTACTGAACATTGACATCTGAATAGGGACAAATTTTAGCGTTCAGTGAATGTTACTGTTATATCCCATTGGTGTAGCAAATTCTTATGTGGCACACTCAAGTCCAAGCAAAAGAATCAAACCTTTGTAAACTAATACCCTCGATAACTACAGATAACTACGAAGACTTATCATCAAACGTTCAGGAATGTTCATGAAATCGAACAATGCAGGGAAGATTAGCATGACTTATCAAAGCGTTTTGATGGTTATTTCTCAGTATGGCCTCGATCGCATTTGTTTACTGACATTAGAAAGACAGGTAGACGTCTAGAAGGATGTATGGTGTTTGATCTGTCTGAGAACAGAACGCGTCCTCTCCGACATGTCCTATGCAGTGGTCTGTTTTTCTTATCTACCACAAGTTCCAAAGGAACTGCAGGAACTGCGATTGATATGGGCACCAGTATCATTCGCTCTTTATGGATAACAGTAGGACAATGGTATCGTTGCAGCTAGCCGCTGCGAAGGTTATGTGAATTATCCTTCTTTAATATATGCAGTGCCCCGCTATGTAACGAGGTGTGAAACATTCTTGATATTCTGAAACATTAAATTTGCGTTTTTACGAAATTACGTGAGCTAAGGCTAGGGGTAGTTGTCATAAACAGTTCATTATAAGTGATTAGACTTCCGGCTTGGATTCCTTCATTTGTCGGAAGGAAAACTGTGTTAAGATCTAGATTTGAGATCTACAGAAACTTATCAAGCTAGAGATGCTTCTGCAGACGCTAGGTGTCTCTGATGGGGTCACCTTGTAACTTGGGCGGGTTAGCATGCAATCTTTGGCAGACCATGTCTAGTCCGCGAATTCGACAGACAAAGTGACTGTTTCATAATAACTATACCATTATTATATTATGACGATGTAGGTGCATATTCACTGAACCTTTGTATTGAACTCGGGCGCCACTCTGTGCCATTCAGCCAAAATTTGCCAGGTTTGCCAGAAGTACTTTCGAAAATCCATCGTTTCCTAGACTTTCGGCACTACTTTCCTTTGTGGTGTTTCCTAATGAGGTCCCCTGTGCGTTCTTGTGTAATGTTCTGATGTGAATCTTGTTTTCTTTATTCTGCTTATTATTTCTTGTGATGTTGTGCATATTGGATCGGCCATGCTGCAGCTTAGGTGCAATATGTTCAGAGCATACGTTGGAATAGATTACGCACATTGGTTATTCCCTCATGAAAGATCCTGCGCAGCTGTGTGTCGAAGTTATTGCGTTTCCGGTTTTCTGCCCGCTGCTTTTTAGTGCCCATTTCTTCATGAATGTTGTGACCCCTTTTTCCTTTCATTGTGTGCAGCGAATTTCTTCTTTGGCGTCTCCATCCAAACCGTATTGTGTTTAGCTTTTCAATATCACTGAGTAAGGTGAATAATAACTATTCTTGAAACAAATCTCCTTAAATATTTTCGTATTTTTCGATTTGATGCTGCTAGTGTTTGTCATCTAATAACATTCATTTTTACAGTATGCCAAATGTCTTCACTCTATCCGGATGAGAGTTACTGTACAAGTGATATAGGACGTATATTATTTCAACCAAAAACCGAGTGGTCTGTTACGGGTAAAGTGCTGGATGTCGCTGAGGTGAAACAAATTACGGGAAGCCACGTTGAGTATCAGATAGAGCTTAAGGTGATTTTGACTTTCTTTTGTTTACCATTAGAATTTTCAAGTTCTTTTTCTGGTTTTCTTTTTGTGTGCTAAGCGCTTACCCATTGTCTTTCAGTGCGTTCCGCGTAATAGCATTGAACTGGATGATCGCTTCTTCTCGATAACATCAAGATTCCGTGAATTGAATCGTTTGTACACCAACCTGTCCAAGTTGCATAAGCAGGTGAGTTGAACGGAACGTTCGCTGTCATAACAGGGAGGGTTCATGCTGTTGTTTCAGTGTTTCTAGCTAAAGTTTTAATTTCTGCGTGAGTAAACGGCCGTATCTGAGAAACTTTTCTAGGCGACGGATTTCCAAGTGCTTTCTGCTACACTTAATACCTTCTCCTAATTCTTTCTTCATTGTGTTATGTTTCTTGTTCGAACAAGTCATCAGTCATCATTGTAAAATCTTCCTTTGAGACCATTGCCGTATCTCACCGTCAGCTGGTTTTGGGGAGCGTTTTTTTCAGGCATCTGTCGAGTCGGCAGCATCACTTCTGGCCTGTTGCAAAATTTACAAATTCTCTTTTTTTGTTAGTAATATAGTGTGTCACATGAGGTTTAACAAGAGAGTTCTTCTTGAAACCTCCCGTGGCACAATGAATTACTAACATTAACAACTTACAATACCGAGGTTTCGAGAAGGGAGAATTTGGGAGTTTCTTTTTTTTTATTCGTCGTGGAATGGAAAGATATGGGCTAGTGGGCATTTATTGTACTTTCAAGGCTCCAGAGATCAAAAAAGTCACCCAAACTTTGCCCAAGGAGGTTGTTTGGAGTGCTGATCACGAATCTGACATCCATTTTTGAATGTTCACTAATTGCTTCCCACATAACCCTGGCGCAATCAGTGAGTGCTGGCGTGCGTTTTTGCCTGGACCTATCGTAACCCACCATTTTCCAGCATAATGCTCAAACGATGTCAGACTCGTGATTAGCATCTCACAAGCCCCATGGGCGAACATGGGACGAGATTGGTGGTAATGACCCTGACGACTTTACTCTTCCAAAAATAAGTAGTAACAACAACGTAGACACTAAGCAACATTATATTCGACCGGATTCGAGGTGACCCCTTTTGGCGCGAATACAGAAGTCAAAACACTTGGCGAAGTCTTCGGCGATGGACAATAGGTCATCTGGAGATAGTCGTTCCCACTCCAACGCAGAGATTCTTTCTGGGCCTGCAGGCTGTGGTGGGGCTTGGCATGAACCCTGGCCTTCAAAATGGATCATGCGCTTTAGTCCGTCGGACTCACATCCGAGGATTGCGGTGGCCATTCCACAGACATGATGAATTCCGGAAAATTAGCCTTGCAAAATGCTTGCGTGCTTTTCGCCCTATGCAGGGATTGAGTCTTGTTGAAACGTCCAGTGCGCATTGCTGAAGTGTTACTGGAACCAGAAAAGTACAATAGCCTCGGAGATGTCCCGTCGGTACACATCTTCATTTATTTTTCACTTCTTTGTCCACAAAAACCAGGGGGTCCTTCTGTTGCCGTAGATTACTTCCGATACCATGAGCGCCTGCGGATTTTGACGATGTTTGGCGATGGCATAGATGGCTGGAGCCTCTCCATGCCGGTTTGGGAGTTGTGAGCCTACTCCAGTGGGAGCAGCGGCGCAACTAGTGGACGGGGGTGCAGTACATCAGTACTCGAAAAAGTCACGGGTTTTTACCCGTTTGACCTAGGCCCCTCTAGGTGCAACTTGCACTATACGTACGTACGCCTACAATGGGGGAAATTCCACGTCACCAAACCCGACTGCTATGCTCAAGGCGGTCGAAGCGAAGGACTCCCCCCCCCCCCCGTCCACGTGTTGCGCCGGAGCAGCTTCTTGTCCGTGAAAAGTGTTCGCTCCCACCCACAACCTGTGGCTGCAGCTTGAGCTGTCGGCATCAATGGAGCCGTTCGCCTTATTCATGTCCAGCTGGACTTTATGGAGCTTGTAGGGCTTCAGTCCTCGTTTCTTTCCGGCTATTCGATGCACCGATGTGAGACTGACACCGATATCACGAGCGATTTTCTCAGGAGATCCTCGGATTTGGGATTTCTCGCTTCTCGATGATATTCCGGATCTGAGGCGTATTAACAGTGCGATTCCTTGCTTGTGCTGGACGATCATCTTCATGGCCGAGCTCCTTATGTCAATGAGTTCCTTTGGAGATAGTCGACTGAACACGATGTCCCGTTGCGGCTTTCCTTGACGACGGAGCTCCAAAATCGCAGTGCAATGGTTTGACATCTCGAGAAAAACCGTAACTGGTGCAAAAAATAACTTGAAAAACTATAACATGGACAGAAAGACACGAACAAAAAATGGTGCTATCTCCGCCATGCTGCACATAAATACATTCGCTTGGGAGAACGTCAATCCTTCATCACTTTATTTTGCAACACCCTGCATAGTGAGAGATCAGTTCAAGAACAGATTGTAAAGCCGCTTTCATTACCAGCTAGAAATTGAATTGGATTTCTGCTGCAGCTCTGCCTGTATTGAATGACACACTTTTCAGTTGTATTTGCGCGGATCGTTTCCGCAGTTCGCTGCTCCTCGTCTCATCGGGAGCACTGATCCATCGGTCACTGCTGAACGTCGTCACAGCATTGACGAGTTCCTGTCCTTTATATTCGAAAGCGAGGTGCTACGAAAGGCACGAGTGCTGCACGAGTGGGTCGATGTGAGTTGCTAGCTTCTCTTTTCTCAGCTGTCTGAAAGTTGTTGAGCAATGTCGTTTACAGAAGGCAACGGAACGACCGAATATTGGACAGGCGGCGACCCCCAACTCGTTCCTCTATGAAGGTGTCAACATATTGGATGCTCCGAATATGTAAGTGGCGTCTTTCATCCATAACACCATGCGTACGTGGACGTCGCTATAGAAATGCACGAATACGCTTCATGTGCATGGGCGGTGCACTTAATGTTGACACAGCAGTGGAGGCAGATTCAGTGTCCGCCAGCTTCTTTGTCCCACCAATTGTTTTTATTAGTTGCTAATGATCAACGATCCCCCGTATTTTTCCCGCCACAGTGACTTCGCGTAAGGGCTCAAGGACTCGATCATGCGCTTTCCATGGCTTCGCGTTTGGATTTTCATACTGAATTGCATTCACGTGATCGCAGTTGACAAAGTGAAACATACCTTTGCGCTAAGTGTCTTTTCTTTTTCAGCATCATTGTGCTTATTAAAGATAGCTTCTAATTTTTTTGCAAGTGGCTCGCGAATACACCTTTCCAAATCATATCTAGTTTTCGGTCAAAATGGCACTGAAAATCGCGCCCTTCAACATATTGTTCCCACTCCTAGCAGAAACAGGCTGTCGGTGTCAGAGTTTTCCATGCATTCGTGTTTGTATTGAATATGGGCCATACTACCTGTAGTCATTTTTTTGCGCATTGAGTGAGGGTGGCACAGAAGGGGAAGCGCTGACTCTTTCGTGAACCCAAGCCAGGTTTAGTGCTCGGGTTCCACCCAGTGCAACCATGCATTTTATCCCAATGAAGTAGTTGAATTCGTATCAGGTTTGTTTTGAAGGAGAAACCACTGATTTATTTCTCGGTCGACCACCGCAGCTCATTTTATATGGGCCAAATACGCACTCAAGGTTTTTTAAACGGTAGTTTTCGTGTGCATCTTCATTTTCGAGCATTTGTAGCAGCTGACACGGTACGTCCCTCGTCGTCCAAGAGCGTAGCACATGTGCGCCCACACCATCGATTTGGAGCGATGAATCATTTTTAAGGAGACTCCACCTAGCTATTTCGAGGGTTCAGAGGGTGTGGGCTTGGCGCTGGTTTTTGAATCGCAACGAAAACATCCTTTTACCAGCTGAAACTGTTACGGTGGAGGACATGGGCTGGTGAATACGTTTCGAAATCACAAAATAGGTCCTATGCCAACATTAATTGAAGCACACTTTTTGACTACGTGCTAAGGGCGTGCAGTAGCACAGTCAAATGCTACGTTAACTGTCTAATGGCGTGCATCCTGACTCAAGGAACTTGGTTCCGTTCCCACCCGGCTCAGCAAGAATTGCTACGGGGTCGTTAAGATGGTTTCAGACTTGTGAAAGAAGATAAAACACTGGCTTCCCGTCGGCTGGCCATCGCAGATTGGTCATACGCGCATTCGAATTGCTTATACGGAATTCCACATAAGCATAATAGAATGCGTAGCGCATCCGACAATGTGGTTGTGTAATCCAGGCCTGCTTTCTTACTTAGTGGGGCAAGCTGATCCAAACTTTGCATTGAACTCATGTAGTTATCACCACATACTCGGCTGCAAAGAATCATCTTAAAAAGGCTGTGAGAAACATTGCTCAATTAGAGCGGCGCAACAGATGAATAATACCTGTTATTGCTCACAGATATGGTTCATCTGATGCGCCGCTCTAATTGTTGAGGTAACAGCTATTAAATGCATACTGTGGACGAGGGATAATGCTAATCTGTTCCTGTTTGGGTTGCACCACGCACTATCCCTCTGCAGGATATCGTAGAAGCAGTTTTGATGTGCTTGGCGATACAACCATTGTGTTGACCAGCCGATGGACTAGTCACTGTTTTGTCCTTCTCAGACAGGTATGATATCAGTTGCCCTACCTCAGAGGGATACGCATGTTGGGACTCGAGGGATGCTGGGGGAATCGACCCGAACTGAGAGCACCGATTTGGGAGCACACGACGGCAGTAGGCTCCTCATCAGACTGCGCTACCTCGATCTCAAACTTGTTATAGATTCCGAAAATGTGCATTAGCTGGTCCTGATTTCTGATTAATATACTCAACCGGGAAACAGCTGATAGTGCAGAATTTTAATGCTTATTGCTATTCTTTGTGAACAAAAGCCGCCGTTAAGTTCGACAACTGTAAAGTCATTATTATTCCGTTTCAGCCCCGACCAGAATGGCGACTCATCTCGAGTGCTGCTCCCGGAAACAATCTCTCCTCCAGTCAGTCCGCGTTCTTAAAAAAATGCTGTTTTCAGAATTAGAGATCTATATGCATTTCCATTGTCTGCTTATTCGACATTAAATTACTGCTGAATATAAAATAAAAGTTTTCCCGTGGTCATTACTTGGATCCTGCAGGTTCCTTGTCCGGTTCCTTTGACACGGATCGGTCAGTGATTCTCTTATTCTGAGAGCAGCGCTGACCGTTGTGTCAAATTCAGACCTGACAAGGAACTGAAGATGCTTGCTCTTTCGCTTTTCCATTTCTTGACGTCATTTTACTATCTGCGGACTTTAGGAGAACAATAACGCGGAACAGGCTATAGGATTACATGCTTCCGCATCTGCCGGCGAGTTTCAGTTTCCCGATATTGTCATTAGTAAGTTGTACTCTTCGCTATAAAGATCTTACTAGAGAGGTTGTATGTTGGTGATGACTTGTGGGCGGCAACGTGGCGGTTGTATCCCGCAGCACTATCGATCTTTTTTATTCTTACGGTCTCCATCACGTTGTTAGCGCGCTGTCATTGTGCAGTACTTTAGGCGGCGACGATCCGAGTGTCGAGATCTCGTTGCGGCGTCGACGTAAACCGTCTGTCATCGAGCGGTTGTTTCCGAAACTCTCGCCCTCTAGTAACCGTTCGACTCAGAGTGCGTTCTGGTTGAATTTTCTCGCTTGAAATTTTATTTGAAGGTCTTTCTTTTTGCTAACGTTAGCTTAATAGAGGAAAGAACTATGTAAAGAGTGGTGGAGCAGCTGCTCGCTGGTTTTTTTAGTCTGTGGTGTGAGGTGGGAATTGGGGATTGCTAAAATGGCTGTTGAAGTAGATGTGGCAGTAGCAGTCCCGTGCTTACATTTGGCTCAAACTGTAGCTAGGACTAAATTACGGCTGCTGCACGGCTTGTGGGTATTCTCCTAGCCAATATTCCTATTATGCGGTGGTAATCTAAAAGCTAAAGTCTATTTATCTATTTATTCATGCCGGCGCGTTGGGGCAGTCGGTGGAGGTGACGGCTGTTGCGTGTTCTTGCTGCGGATGAAAGGGCCAGGCCTCCCAAGCCCTCTTCCGGGGTCCGTGAATTAGTGCCAGACTCGCCTGGGAAGGATAAAGCGCTGACTTGTTCATCGGCTGCACACCGTAAGTTATTGTGTAGACCAAAATACGCATTCAAATCGCCTCCACGACTTACCGGTGACTGCTAGTGTAGTGAACTATTCTATTCTATATGTAATGCATCTCCCTAGTATATTTTGACATGTGCGGGAAAGTGGTTTCTGTCGCTGTTCAACAAAGAGGCCATGCTGAATGCCATGGCTGACTAAATGTTCTGTTTTGCCCAACCTGAATGAAATTGTGACCAGAGTGTTTTTGGCTGAAAACAACGCGTTCAATAAGCCACATCTGGTATCGTGCTTCTCCTTCAAGAAGCGTCTCCTGGAGCCAGGATTTTGTCGAGATATTATGAGCGTTGCTGTTACTTTTTAAATCCTTGACGAATAATTTAATGTATTATAATTATGCTATGTATATAGCAAAAAAGGGGTTCTATGAACCAATAATAAATAGCCATTTTGTTTATTTGGGACGCATGCCTTCGTTTTCAATCGAGTTCCCATCTGTATTGATCGGATTTGTTGTACGCGTTTAAGGACGTTTTCGAGAACGGGTTTTCGCTTTCGTACGACTATGTTTCGGGTATTGGCTGTATTGAATAGGCTTTAACCAACGAGATAGTGCAGTAGAAGCAATCACATCCCCTGAGAGTTGGCGCTGAACAGACAGTGGTGCCTGAGTGTTGCTAAGAAGAATGAAGTCCTTCATAGAAAAAGTGGTGTCTCCACTTGTTGTTAATGGTACTGCCACTCAAACCTTTTTCTTATTTTTGGCTGTCGCGCCTCGAGCGTTTCGACTTAAATCACCAGACGCCCTTGATTTCAGTACTGCTTCTCCTGTTTCTAATCATTTGAATTAAACTCTTCTTGATTAGAAATTTGTAGTGGGAGAGTGAGAACGAACCCATTCTGTTGGAGTAATAGCAATTTCACCTTACAGTAGCTTTCAGTTACATTTTCAAGGAGTTTTCAATCCATTACTTCTGTGTAATTGTTGTTGAGGTAAACGGAAAACATTAACCGTTCAAGGGATCTAGGTGCTTGAGTGAAATTAGTCATGGGCGATATGAAGGAAGCTTGGCCTCTTTCCTGTTGCCATAGCGTCAGGAGAAAGTCACGGCGTAGAACTGCAGTAACTCGTGAGCGATAGGTGAAGAAAAGTATGAGTTTTAAAGAGCTTTAAGAGAGGTTTTACCTAGTACTATATACTACTTGCTGCGACGAATAAGTAGTTCTTCAACGACCATGCAATATTCGCATGTGAGGCGCATGGGATCTTTCGATGTTTTTGCAAAGTCGAGAATTGCTTGTTGATTGAAGCCTCCGCTTGTTGAGAAGCTCAATAAATCAGTAACCGAAAATTGTTTTTGTGTACTGCGCTTTTTATAACAATGTCTAACATTGAAGTACACATAATATGAACAAGTTTCATTGAAATATTTCAATCCAACTGGAAAAATAAAATACAAGGCTGTGACATGACATCGTGTCACAACATGGTTGTCAACATTTGTAATCTAAAAAATTGAATTAACCGATGTAGCCAATTTAATCCAACATTCTTTAGCTTTCAGGGATTTGAGTATGGTATATTCACTTCATTCCATAAGCACTATGTCCACGTTTAGTGATGCAACCGGTCGAGGAGAGCGACTATCTGGTTCGGGCTGCTCATCTGGTATCAACTGCACAACGAGCCGAGCATGAGCATGCTTACGAACTCGCATTTCAGTGTTACAAGAACGCCGCAAGCAGCCTTATTCAGGTAAACTATAGCATATTTACCCCTTGGGTGAGTGCAGGGGCGCGCACATTACCGATGCAGGGTATCTACTGCGTCAATGTTTGCCCAGCCGTCGTATCTTTGATCTGATTTACGATCACAAGCCGCCTCCATAGAAAGCGTGCTTCGACCGTGATATGTCTCCCTTGAAGGATTTATTTCCAGCCTAACCATAACGGGCAATTTTCTGCGTCCCAGCTGATAAAAATTGACGCTGACTGCAATTTGCCTCTGTTTAGGGCATTCAACGCGAATCGGATATGTCCCGGAGGAATGCCGTTCGGCGTAAGACAGCCAAATACCTCGTGGCTGCTGAACGACTATATCGCACGCATTTGGCCTACGACGGCGCGGCGGCTACAGTGAACTTGGAGTCGCTTGTGGATTCAACCATGTCGGTAGGTTGATATATTCCGTGGGAAGATTATGACGTTTTGACCGAGGCTAATTCTTAGTTAACTATTCCCCCATAGCTGTGGATCCGGCGTTGAACTGTGCAGTGGTTTGCTGAAAACAGGGCTATTTGCGTGTACACGCCGAACGCCTGGTGTTGAAGATAGTAAATATAAGTTTAAGTGCCCTGTAGCTGTCGCTTATTGTATCCTGAGAGTTAGCTTCATATATGTCTTTTCTAAACGGCTGCTAAGTTATTGGCTTCTTCTCTGGTCAGTCTTTTGCATTTTTTTGAATTTCAATAGCCTATGGGTGAGTACTAGTCCTATTATTCGACGCCAATTTACGGCTAGGATCGAGATATAATCCATAGTAAAGGTCAGCTTTTCGTGAAAAGAATGTGGTATGAACTCTTAAAAGACGAAATTTCGTCAGTATTGGTCACTCCCGTGACTTCATATCGATTTAGCTACCCCTCTTCCAGGATCCAGACGTGTTGGCTTTTCAATGTGCAAATAACTCTCTGAAAAATTATCGCGTCGTGGGTGTGCTTCCGAGTCTAAACGCTCCAAAGTGGGTACTGAAGGTGGAGGAGAAATCTAGTGGTACGTTTTGATCATTTTCTTTTCAGCTTTTTTGTTATTTAATTTTTCGAACATTTTCACATAATATTGGTCCAACAATTCGCTGTATTTTCTTCATCATCATCATTTTCATTAGCGTCTGTCCCGCTTGGCGGCGGGGTCCGCTCTTCTAGTGTGGTGACGCCAATTCTTCCTATCAAATGCTTGATCAGGCTGCACACCAGCCATCTTTAAGTCCGAATGCAACGTATCTAGTCAACGTTGCTTCGAGCGTCCTCTGGGCCGCTTTCCAGGGACCTCAAGGTTTAGGCCTATCTTCCGGACGGTGTCGTTGTTAGCGCGAAGGATGTGACCGTAGAATTGCAGACGAGCTTCTCGCAGCTTGTCGGGTATCGGGGCTACACCAAACCTGTGTCGAATGGCGTCGTTGCGAACGCGGTCCAAACGCTGTATTTTCCTCATATTTGTTCAAATAAGCTCAGGTGCAAGAATCTATAGAAAGGGATTCACCCTGCCGCATGTGGTAAGACAAGCTGAAGAGCCTGTAGCTTTTATAAGTTGTCCGTATTGTGAGCAGTCATTCTGCTGCATGCACTTTGCTTGTGTATCACTCGTCTTGAACATCCATACATCACCATGTTGGATGCATTTCTCATTTCCTTTTGGATAAAACCGGTCAATAGTAAAAAAGTCGCAACAAAGTTACTCTCCACAGCATACAGCTGGAAACGCCTGAAAACTGCGCGGACGTTATTATCCCTCGAACTACAACCGATCATTGGAAATGCAAAGATGCCGAAACGCAGGGGAATCAAACTTCCTCCCTCTCTGGCGTGAAGCAAAGCCACAACCCACCGCGTCCGGATCCGCCTGTCACTCGTGTCACCAAGGACGTATAAGAGACACCCAGCGCTCGTGAGGACATCGTACTGCTGATTCCATAGTAATTTCAAGGACCCCTACTCCTAGGGTTTAACGATTGGTAAAAAAGAAACGCATTTTTATACCAACGCGAGGATGGAGATTCTTCCTGTGTAGTATTCCCCGTTCGGATACACACCTCAGACCCTCCCCTGTTAGGAGGACCTCCAGAATAGGGTGTAAAAACGTGTTGCATATGCGATGGCTGGTCCTTGACGAGGGCTTCTATGCAGGAAGGTTGGTTCGCAAAGTACCTTCAGATTTTAAAGAAGTAAATCAGTCGACAATGAAAGGGTATTGATGTACTTCACTCAATTTCTTTGTGGGATGTGCTATGCTTTCTAGTTCTACAGGACATCCTGAAAAAAGCGTGCGTGTGTTTTGCCTCTACATGGACCTGTGGTGGTAGCGGATAACCAAGCAATCGTTTCATCTTTCCAAGGCAATCCTGCGACTCATCATTCATCGACAAGGGGTGGAAGGCCTGCACGGCCTGGACGGGTTTCGAACCATGAATCGATTCGGATTGAACGTAACATCCCGCTTTTCCTGCTGCTGCACTACACACGACTTGTGCACAGTAAATTTCGTATAAATCAGATACTAGGCCGTTCTCGCCCACGACCCATCTACTTTGTCTAGTCGTTGCTTCAGCGGGAATACGTTGCTTCCTTGTTTTTATTCTGCTATCGCCGTATCTTTATCGGCAATGTAGTGTTTCATTCTTGTGTCCATATTATGCTATTCAATTTTAACCAACAGGACCAATACAGTAACCAAAAATGCACCAACAGAGGAGATTGACCAAACCCAACCAATGAAATAATCAGTAGGTGAAATAAAATAAAATAGCTCTGTAAGAGAGCGATTCGTGTAACCTTGAAAGATGTTGGAAAGATATCTGACTCCTATAGAACTCGTCACAAATATTCGAATTCTATCAAGGAAAGGAGCCCAACTCAAATTTTTGTGATGCTGTTTTGATAGGATGTAGGGCCGTGTGAGCAGAGTCCAGAGTTGCAGTTGGTTCTTGCTAAACGTTTTTAAGGACCTGAAAGATCGGTCTGAAAACGTGTGCGTATCAATCATCCAACCCTACGACACCACATGTTTGGTACCTCGGTGGCGCAGTTTGGAGGAGTGCCGCCTCATAGAAGTACACCGTAGGGCTTTTGAGTTCTAGTCCGCGTACTGCAAACGTTTTTGCACATAATAATTTGTTGTTATTACGCTTTCTCATGATCACAGGAGTCAATTTTAGACCATCAGTGCTTACAACAAGCCAGGGCTGTCTATTTGCGCCTTCATATGTGCTAGTTTTTCAACTATACGTATCTGCAGCATATCTTTTCTCTGGAACTGAGAAGTTTTTATTGCTCTTCCATTTTAGTCAACAACTGTGGTACAAAGCTATGAATCAAGTAAAACACAAGCGCATACAGCACCAGCAGCATCTTGCAAAAGCTAGTGAGGATCAATCTTTTCCTAGCAATGAATGACCACTTCGTCTTCGTTGAACGCGTAATCCGTGAGCGTAGAGAAGGGTCCTGGATGAACATCGACGTAACTAACCCCCACCCACGAAAAAAAAAGACTAGCACATATGAAGGCGCAATTAGTCAACCATGGTTTCTTTAAGTGTTGGTGGTCTAAAATGGACTCCTGTAATCATGAGGAAGCGCATCAACAGCAAACTAGTATGTGCAAAAATATTGGCAGTTCGCGGACTCGAACTCAATAGCGGGCCAGTTTGCTTCCATGAGGCAGGCGGCACTATTACCGACTGCCCTACCGAGGCACATCTCGGGGGTGTCATAGGGGGTGATGAGTGTTGCGCACACGTTTTCACACCTCTTTTTCAGGTCTTCAACAAAGCTTTCAGAAAAAAAATTAACTGTAGTTCTGGTCTGCGCTCACAGGGTCCTACATCCTGACAAAATAGCATCGCAAAAGCTCATCTTGAGTTGGGAACCTTTACTTGTAAGGACACTCCAGATCATGGTCGAGGTTGTCGCTCGTGCTGAAGTGGTCAACTTGGGTAATGGACTGTAGCTGATTCCATCTACGCTTCAGGCAGGACGTATGTCATGAAATTGCTCGAGAAGGGTGTACGAACGCTGGGAAGTCGCGTGCTGCTCCCAACAAACGTGCCTCATATGGTGCAACTACATCAGTTCTTCGAGACGGAGACGTTCATTATTTTGGTGCTCGATTATGTGGAAAGCGGAACATTGTGGGGATTTCTGGTAAGCATATGATGTCTAACCTATATTGTTTCCACTCGAGGAGATATGACTTAACAGATGAGCGAAAGTAAGGACTGCTTCACCACCACATTGTTTCAGGCACGTTACTTCAGCGAAGCAGAAACGCGGTTTCTGCTGGCTTTAGCGGCAGGTGGTGGTGAAGAGTCCGTAGTATCTTGCGCTGCCAATTGTACAAAGACGAACTCTGAGCCTGTTGGCTGTTATAGAGGTGAGAACTTCAGACATATATACCTGTCGGCTTAATTTAACGTGAACAATCGCCAGGACGTCGATTGCATTTCTCTGTTGGTGTGGATTTTGAGCGAGTAGCCGAAATGCGCGATGAAACGGACAGCGTGAGCCATTAATCGTTGCTGCACTGCTTTGCTATTACGAGTGAAGTGGACTTTTTTCAGAATGACGTGCCAAATGTATCAGGTGTCTGCACTATGGGTGAGGACGCAACTGGTGTTAGTAATGCTCCCCAAGGTAAGACTCATCTTCCACTATAGTTTAACATGGACATTTAGGTGTTACTGTGTACTACCGGCGGGGAAAAACGACATTATCTAATGGGCGAAATTCTTTTGTGAGATTTATTAGTATCCGGGATACTATCTATGGTTTTTGGTTGATTTTCTTGTTATCTGAAACACGACTGATTTTTGGTGTTTGATATCCTGATGTACTTCCATAATTCATGTATTTCCTTGAGGATTGGCGCATGATAGTGCAGTCCGAAGAGGCGCCAGTTGTTGCATGTATTCCGTTTCAGTGTGCCGGGTCCGATTTCCCACCATGGCGAACCAAGTCTTCCATCCCTCCGGTGTCGGTGAACTGGAAGCAGACTTGTCTGGGAAGGCTAAACACTGACTTGCTCATCGTCTGGCTACAGCAACACGTTGTTTAGGCCAAATACACATTCAAATAGCCTCCACGGCATCCCATTGAAGTACAATGCGTGGCGCGTCCCAAAGAGGTTGAGTGCCGTCGTACTTTAGTGTTTTATCCTTATCTTTGAGGGTTATATCAGTCCATTGTTGGGCCAAAGGTCAAGGTGGAACTCTGCAGTAAAGCGGTTTTGAACCATTTGCCTTAGCTTTTAGTCGAAATAGGAGCTACTGAATTTTCATCCACATTATACTGATTCGTGAAGTTTCCCTATTCTCAATATCGATTTCAATGTCTGAACCAGCTGATATCGAGCTGCTGATTCTAGGTGACTTCTACGTAGTAGGAGAGCGAGTTGAAGAGAGTGAGCCGTTACGTGAGGAGTCGCCGGCTAGGGTGCGATTGCCATGTCGAGAAAGCGATGACAAATCGATCGATGGTGAGCGAAAGCCTTGATTGGACAAAGAAATATTATCTTCAGCAAAACATGCTCAATCCATTAACCGTTATTGCCGAAATTCATTTACAAAATGAGTTCGTCACATTCCTCTGTGTTTTCTTCACTGCGCAAAATCTTAGGTAGCTTTCTGCTAAAATCGTTCGGTTTTATTATCCAAATTCGAGGCCTCGAAAAAGGCGAACTCTCCGAAACGTCATTCAATCGTAACGTCACTGAATAATCAGCGTTGAAATTCGGAGCGACTTGCCCAAGCCCTGTTATTGGTCCCCAGTGCTATGTGTTCAGAAACTTAAGCGTTAGAAAAGTTGGAATACAAAGGCGTGTCGGTCGGAAAACCGATGACGCATGGGATTTTGCGGCATCTCTGGATGATTCGCTCAGGAGGCTACAATTTAGTGAGGTTTATCGTACAGTTGTCGTCAAACTGAGATAAGCGATACGTGTTCTCGTGCAGTCACATTGCTTACAGCAAATCAGCCACTGTACGCAGACCATAGTTGTGGCATAGCGTTAAGCTTTAATCCAGATGCAGTCCAATATCATATACCTATCCAGTCTTTGTTTGATACGTGGAGCGCAGTAGGAAGAGATGCCGGCTTTCGCGTGCAGCCGATTCCAGGTTCTTGGTTCGGATATACCGCCCAGGACAATCTAGACTTCCATCCTTCCGAGGTATGTAGATTGATACCAGACTTGTCTGCGAAGGACTAACCACTGACTCGGTTATCGACTGGCCCTCGCTAGTCACTGCCTATGCAAAGGTTAAATATAAAGGACGTCGATACTCAATCCTCTTTGGGTTGTGCTACGCATTCTACTTCTACGGGATGTCGTGGAGGCGATTTCGACGCGC
The DNA here is from genome assembly GCA_947359475.1 of Heligmosomoides polygyrus bakeri. Classification (NCBI taxonomy): domain Eukaryota; kingdom Metazoa; phylum Nematoda; class Chromadorea; order Rhabditida; family Heligmosomidae; genus Heligmosomoides; species Heligmosomoides polygyrus. The sequence goes on from OX375868.1 coordinate 26,246,031, forward strand.
ATTCGACCATACAATGACTTTCGGTGGCCAGCCGATGAACAAGTCAGCGCACTATCCTTCCCTGACAAGTCTGGTACCAATTCACCGACCCCGGAGGGATGGAAGACTTGGTTGGCCTGAGCGGGAAATCCGAACCTGGAAGCTGGCATCGGGTGCGCGCGACAGCCGGTACCTCCTCCGACTGCACTAAACGCGCCCTACATAGCATAGGCTAAATAATCATTCAAATTAAATTGCTTTAAATTGCCTCCACAACACTGCATAGATGTAGAATGCGTGGCGCAACCGAAAAGGGATTGATTAACACCAGCGTTTATCCTCTCACCTATCCAGACTGATCTGTAGTTGTGTAGTTGTATCAAAATGGGTTTGAATCATTCGAGGAAAGCTTTACCGTTTGCAATATTTCACCGTCCACCAAAGCTTTCTCTAGTCGTGTTATTTACTTAAATTGATGCGAAATTGGCACTGGCGCTGTGTGATGGAACTTAAAAATTATCAAGTGATGTCATGAATATTGTTTTCATCCAAATAGTTCTGGTGTAGGTAGTGTAATGATAAGCACCACAGCTGAGAACAGAAGCGTTTTTAACGGCAAACCATCACACTGTGGTAATAAATGGCATGTAATAACTGATGTAGCTACTTGGCGCAACTTGAAGGGGTCTCATTTTGCATGGCACCGCGAACAGATCGCAGTTTCGCTTGTGTCCAGGGCAAGCAATTCTTTCTTTGTAGCGAACGCTTCTGGGCAGATTAAAGCCCAGGTGTATACATCAGCTGGATACCGCAAGAGATTTTGTTGCAAGAAGGCATTCAAAGTGCTTTCAGATATACAGTAGAAGAATGCGCAGTGTATCCACGAATGAGTTGATCAACGAAGCATTTATCATTTATCGTTTTCTTATAGAAGCGGTCATGCGTCTAAATGGAAATATAATCAGACCTGCTATAAGGTAACTAATTTTCCTCTTTTTCGCAGATACGATGAATCAGAACTTGCTGGCATGCATCTCCAACGTTCGCTTGTTTCTTCGCCGCGAACGGAGAAGAGCCTGGCCAGCACGTCGCCCACTTCCCGAACCACTTATAGTGCACTGGACGGCACAAATCGTCAGCTGGCTCTATGTGATGCATAACGAACATGGAGAGGCTATAGGGTAGGATTTGTTATAATATTTGCGGTTACTTCCTCTGGAGAGAGGGAGCAAAACTTTGAAAGAAAAGTTGCGAAATGAAATAGAAAATAGAGTTATAGGCTCGCTACTCGGTTTGCTTTCTGGTGAACCTTTGTTTCTCACTACTATCGTAGCTAAAATTTGCTGAAGGGTCTGAATGTTCTTGTTTCATCTGTCCGTTAATAGATAATGCAAAAATTTTGTAAGTTGCTTCTATTTTTTAATTTTTCGAAAAAAAACAACACCTGATTGCAGTTTGTAGTATTGGCATTTGCCTCAACAGAAATCTCCTTACTGTTTGATCGTTTATGTGCTTCTTTGTTCTTTGTCTCCTAGATCTGCTTCATAAGGTATAGAGCTTCTAGAGACCTTCGACCGGATAACCTGTTGATTGATATGAATGGTAACCTACAGATGACCTACTATGGAAAGTGGCACAATAACGGAAGACCAAAGGACATCGTGGAAGGGTACAGTGCTCCAGGTGAGTAGGATGAGATTTTCTTTCGAACTGTAATGGCTTTGTAATCACAGCTGAGACTTTATGGTGCCCTTCAACAAAATCATACGGCGTTCTCCTTATTTAATGTCCTGTTTTGGTTTTGTTTTCTAGCTAATGTGAACTGGTTCGAGAATAAATGAAGTGCATTTGAAATGTTTTCTCCTTCAGAGTGCTTCAAGTATGGCTGGACACCAAGTGCTGCAAATGACCTTTGGTCATTGGCGGCGATCATGTTCGAGCTGCTGAGCGGTCGTGCGCTAGTGAATGCGGCTCCTCATGGTGTGACGAGGTGGGTAGATTAAAGCTTTTATAGATGTTATTTTGAGTCTGATAAAAAGAATCAGCTGTTGAGCACGTGGTAGCGCAGTTGGAGGAGACGCCGCCTGTCGTCTATACCCCAAATGAAGCTCCTTGGTTTGGGTTTCCCTTCTATACCATACTATACCAAGCCTACCATCCCACCGGGGTCAGTGAAGTGTCATCAGACCTGTTGGGAAAAGATAAGGCGCTGATTGTTCATGGGATGGCCACCGCAAATTATTGTATACGCGGAATACGCATTCATATCTCCTCCGCGATATCCAGTAGAAGTGGAATGCGTGGCGGATTTGAAAAAGGGATTATTTATCACCTTCCTTTCTCTTTTATAGTCAGTTGTTGCTGTGAATTGTTCGTAGCATGATTGTTTTCCTTGAGTTTCTTTGTGTAGAATCAGATCCAAATCCTACGTAAAAATATTCAAGATCTTATAATTCTTCAACAGCATAAAACACAACGCCAAAGCAATCGTAGCAAAAGAAAATAACGCTCAAAACAGTTAGAACTAACAACAACATAACACCATTAATGCATGCTTCTGTTTCTGCACTGCTGACTGGATCAATGGGTCCTTTTGTCTTTCTGTGAATCCCCTCATAGTCAGTACTAGCTTATCATTTCCAATTGTTTACCCACCTCTGGGATCGTTTCCATTGTGGTACTCCCACGTCTGCTCGGTTCCAGATTTTGTTCTGTCTAGGTTTCTTAACATCTCTAAGCCCTTATTCTTTGTATTTTGCGCACTCTGTCCCTCAATCATTATTTCGCCGTGTGTTATTGATGTGTGCTGTTTGCCAAGTAGTTCTGGAAGCAACGGAAAATCTGACGGCCTTTCCGAGATGTCATAGGTACGATCTTGCTGGTTGCTGTGGCACCTATATAACAGCCGCTGTCGCGTTCCTTTCGTTACGATAGAGGTGAAAGGGTCGTAGTACAGCTGAACGGATTTTTGAAAGTGTACATTGAGCAGTCATTGCTTGCGACTACTGTGATGGTTGCCGTATCATTGACCGTAACTAGGCAAGTCCGTACAAAGTGAGGGAAAATCATACCAGAACAATAGATTATTGGAGTCCTATGACCATTGAGTGATTGAAAGTGTTTTCAGGTGCGAAGAGCTCCCTTTCCCGGAAGACGCAGAGATCTCGTTTGCAGCGAGGGACCTTCTTTCACAGTGAGTGGTTCTCTTATCGTTAGTTTGTCCGAAAACCTTCAGCGTTTTTCACCATTGGTCGGAAGTGGGATAGCTAATGAGGCAGCAACAAGAACATCGATAAGCATTATAGTAAGGAGAGCTCCTATGAGCTGTTTGTTGCTGCCAGTGCCTCCAAAAGTTCCCTTGAGAGACTACGGAGTGTATATGATTGGCTCGTTAGTAGGATCAGTGCTGGGATGTGCTTTCAAAGTGAGTTATGCTTCAAGGTCTTTACAATAAGGTAGTAGATGAATCTTTAATGAAAAAATGCTACGTCTTTGTTAACCATTACTGTGATAGCTAAGAGGGGGAAAAAGACCAGCGTCTCATTCAATTTTGCATCTTGCACCCAGCGCTATTTTTACTGTTATTAACTTTCGGCAGTACTGGGGTGTAGACATATGAACGGCGAATTGAGCAGCGGATTTTTCATTGTCAATAGCTCCATCACTTCAGACTGCTGTCGGACGTCTCTTCACGACCGTCACTAGAGGCCGTCAGAGCACATGCGTTTTTTTGCACCATCGACTGGGGCTTGTACGATAATCCCCATTCGCTGCCGATAAGTAAGGAATCGGTGAGTTTGTTAAGCTTTTGTGTACAATATGATTTTGCCGTAGTGGTGTATTGTTTGAGCTCCACACGAGGTTTTCAAAGGTGCTCGTTGGCTAACGTTTCGGTATTGTCGCCTTCTTCAGAGCCTGAAAAAGAAGAACAAGTCAACTTGTGGCAACCGCATCAGGAGTGGCTTCAACATTAGAAAAATTCAATACATCTTTTTGATCACATAGCCAATAGGAAGGCTGAAACCCTTACCTCACAGGAAGCTATGTGGACTGGACTATACTAGGATTGTATGGTTGGGAAGTACACTGATCAGAGAGGGCATATGGAGCACTGCGTCAATCAACACACTTTCACTTTTCCCCGATAGCATCCAAATGTTGTTCTGTTTCGTATTCTGCGCTGGGTCATTGAATGACATATAGAGCTCTACTTTTCCATTTCAATTCCCTTTCCCTTCGGGGTTATTTTTCTGAAAACAGTGTCAGCCAGTCATCTTACGCCTTCTCCAACGAATTAGAAGGGGGATGCATTACAGGTCTACCTATGCGATTAGTTGACCTTATCCTACTATCTTTAACAGGGTTAATCCGTGCGTCATGTTATGGGTCTATTCAATGTCTGCTGAACAGGTTGAACAAGTTGGCCTTCTTCTGCAGCATATTAAAAGGACCACCAACCGGTTGACATTATTGATCCTGTCTGGATGACCATGAAAACAGTGGTCGGTGCTCTTGCCTCACAATGAGTAAGCATTATCGATCAGCCGCGCACATATCGACCAATATTATTGATTTTTGCTCCTGAACCCATCATTTTATCCGCGAATCGATTATATATGGCGGACACTAGCGGGCTTCACGAGATGTAGGCACTATCGATTGCCCGTCAGTCGTCGACATTATTCATTTTTGGCCGGAGTTTATCATTTGAGGTTGGATTCGCCTCAATTTAAAAGCTGCTAAAACACAGAGGTAGGGGTCATGAGGATTTCTTACCTACTCGTCGCGTTCCGGAAAACTGACCAAAAGCCGTAAACTAAGCTGTTACAACGATGTTTTGTTGCGAGCAAAGCCCTAGCGCCAGGCTGGACTCGAACACGCACCTCCTGCTGTGGGCATTACGTTCGACTAAACAGCGCTGGTGTTGTAATGGCGTAGAGCATTCCCGTCCGGTCAGCAGGAGGTGCGGGTTCGAGTCCCACCTGGCGCTAGAGTTTTGATCGCAGCAAAATATCGTTGTAACGATTTCTGGCGCGTAGCAACAGTCAGTAGTCAATACGGCCGATAGGTTGGCCCTTCTTCAAGCACTTTATGTCTAAAGTTTCCTGTTCAGACATCGATGGCTAGCTCGTCCGCTGCCGATCTGAGAAGGAGCTGTGATTCTGTCGAGAGCGACTCTGGTCTTCCACTCTATGTCCCTGATTTGCTTGACGTTGTTGTGGATGATGAGTGCATGTAGTGAATCATCCCTTAGAGAAGAAGGCCGCCGCAGTTTGCCATTGTTTTCCCGTGAATAGGCGGTTCGAAACATCTGAAGGGCATCTACTCAGAGTTCACAAAAGCTCGAGTCTCTGCACTCCCTAACCAATCTGGAAAGCGGAAAATTGCCAAAAATTACGACTCCTGGTGCATGCTAGTCAGCAACGGGTTCGCCGGCACATGGCCTGCTTCCATTCTGTGCACATAGCGGTGAGGATCTGTTAGCCCTGGGATCGACCAAATGCTCACTGCCCAGGGTTTCACTTAATGCTTGGCCGTAGATGGTATCAACATAGCTGTAGATATGCACCACCGGCACGATCAATCAGTTGATGTGCTTTTCGAAGCGTTAGTTTAAGCTGAGATGAGATGAACTGGGTTATTTGTTGTCGATAAATTGGTAGGACAAAGCAGACACCGCCAGTCATAACACGGTTATCGCCTGTGATGTTGTTTAAGTTTCTTCAGTGCATGTATCTATGAATCTTTTGCGATTTATGTGTGTATTGTCAAGCATAATGGCAAGTCAGAGTAATAAAGAAATGTCTATTCGTATGCGCTTGGATATAGTTCAACGATTCGGGATCACTCGTCAAGAAGTGAAGAACACGGAGGTTCTCTGTATGCATTGAGGAGGATAACGCGGACATTAGATCCTGATTGAACGAGGAATTACGAACGTTTGCAAGCATTAACAAAGTCGAAATATTATTTTTGGCACTGGTTCGCGCAAAGGGGAGGGAACTAATGAGTCACTCTGGCACGCAGCATAGATGGCTGCGATGTTGTTGACACAGCGACAGTAAACAGGTGCTAAAAACACAAAAACTGTGGTTAGAGCAGGAGTGGTAAGCACATCAGTTACACCTTTTGAGGCAAACCATACATTCTGATCCTGCGTGACATCTTCAGGTGGAGGGATTTCAAATGCATATTTGGCTCGTAGAATGACTTTTTCGGTGGGCCATGCGTTTAGATTTTACGTGATATCAAATAAATAAATAGTTATTGGTACCGTTGCTACTACAGCTCTACCTACTGTTGCTGTCGCCTGTCGTCTGTACCTAACAATATAGGTTTTATTTGTTCTGTTCTGGTTTTTAGCCTACATGTTCTGTCCATTTTTTCTACGTGGATCTCCATGTGGAACTAAATATTAAATGTTGCTCTTCCTTCCGAGCTGCGTTGGCTATCGCGTGCACCCAAATTGAAGATCTACCTAGCAAGCTGTCCAACCCTCCGGGGTTGGTGAATCGGCTCCATAGTTGCCTGGGAATAATACAACACTGATGTGTCCATTAGCTAGCCGCCATTGTATGAACCAAGTACGCATTCAAAGCACCTCCACGATATTTCGTAGAACTGAAGTGCGCGGTGCGTCTTTCTTAATGATTCCTTTTTATCAGTTTTTATCAGTAGCATCGAATCCGTCTTTTTTTTTTGATGACGCTCAATGCTCGCTTTCCGTGCGCTTCGAACTCTAGTGCTGGCTGCATTGGCTAATGACCAAGGAACACGATGTTTGTCGCCCACTGCAAGCCGTTGATGTCGTTTTACCCGAATATCTGCTATTTCGGCACGTTCTTCATCCAGCACGCCCCAGTGAGATGATCTTCACTCATCTCTTTTTTTTTTGGGAGTCTGAGCCAATGTCACTTTCAGAACTGTTATACGATAACGACGGTAGCGACGTTAAATTTGGTAGTGGAGTATTCACCACTTGAAACTTGTTGTTGCCAGTGGCTTGCTACGTGCCGATCTTTCATGGGTGTTGGTGGATGGTGAGTAAATCGGAGATGTTGGCTGATCGTTGTCGCAGGAGTAATAAAAACTACGGTCTTCATTCCTCTTCATAGTACGGTAAAGTTTGGTAGCTAAGAGTTCTGTTGTAAATACGCTGGCAAAATCACGAATTGGAGTCCCAAACTTTCCATACAATTCAGGCGTTTTGGGAGATTTAGGTGCTACTAGAGAAGAATGGAACCGGACGCCACCCTTGTGCTTATCCGACGCCTCCCTGCGCCCCTATTCCATCATAGAAAGCACCGCCTCCCATAAAGCAATGCACTCGCTCTATTGTGTGGTCAGCAGCATGCCACCATTAGTTCATTTGCATGGGAAAGGTTTGGAAGCCGCTATGATAAAGCAGCGCGGGCGACCAGTGCGTCAGTTGGGAACCCTGGCGCAGTGGATAACGCGGCGGTCTGCTGCACGCGAGGTCAAGGGTTCAAGTTCTCCGAGCGTTTTCCGTTGAATATGGAGTGCAACCAGCTGTTAACATGCGGCTGCACTGCGGACGCAGCGGAAAAATTGACTCACGCTGGAATATCAGGCGGGTTCCATAGCCCGACGGACCAATAGACTGTGAGACACCGTCCTTTTGCTCGTGTATAAGGTCTGTGGTCTGCAGTTGTGTAATTTGACAATATTCTATCGAATTTATTTAAATTCAGCATGAGGATAAGCGCTGCTTATCGAAGAAAATGTATAATGTAAATAATGTAAAATGAAATGTAGGTATGTTTTTCTCGTCAAATAAGGTAGGAAATCAGGTTGTGAGTGAGATTTTAGCCTTGATTTCCGAAAATGGCCCATTTCGAACACACAGAATTGAAGCGCGGCGGTGGGAACTGGAAGAAACACACGAGCTACTTCGGGTGTGGTTCAGTTTGGAGTCAACCTGGTTGGACATATGTGGACTTTGTGTTAAGTTGGTCGAAAAAAGCGTCGGATTGCCATCTCCAAATTAAAGTGCATCTGTGAGCGATAATGTAGCTCGTGGGTCTGAGTAATAGCTTTAAGATTCTATATATCTATCTCGGTAACGACCATGTTAGTGCTTCCCGTGCAGAAAATCCTAGATTTCGGGAGTTTCTACCAGGATTTTCTAACGGCATTTTTTGCATTGCTTTAGAAATTAACCCACATCACTACTATGAAAGTATTACTCACTTTGATGGTGTAACACTTGGCCCTGAGGAGGTCTCCAGAATATGCTAAGTGCACACATTTTCCATTTTTCCACCTCGCCTTGCCCTTGGAGAGTCAATTTCCAACTCTCGGTAGGTACTATTGAACCGCGCAGTGTTCTCATGCCTTATAGATTTTTCTACCCAAAGACGCCGCTTCCGTAGTGGCTTCGTTTGGCCGCACAATGTTCTAAAGAACTTTCTGGCAATTATTGTCCACAGTCGTATTTTCTCTGAAAATGTTGCTTTAGAAAATAAATATTTATGAAGCTCATGTCTTTCATCTGTTCCAGAGAACGATTCTGATTGCCGTGGTAGAAGGTTTGATTTCGGCCAAAGAAGGCTCACTGCAGTTTAGAAAAATAAGGTTTCTGTCCTTGCTTTCCAAGCTATAATTAGAAAACATAAACATTTAATGTTCCATTTTCATTTGGCACCTAGCCAAATCTAGGATTCACCTTCGTGAGATCCCAGTATGGGTGCTGTCAATGCCTGCCATCTATTATCGAGTTTACTATAGTTCTAGGCTCAGGCTTTCCGCTAAACATGCCTGATGCTCCATACTGCCCCTTTATTGCAGTTAGCCCGGCGGAACGCCGTTATTTCTTGATTTATTTTCAAGCTATGGAGGTAATTTTATACTCGTAAATGAAGACATTGTAAATTTACGGCCTGTAAAAGTTTGAGAAAAATCGTGGAGAAAATTAGGGAAAATTCGAGAAATTTTTGTTTGATGATCAACAAACTGGTGAACTGTAAGTTGCGCTTTAAAAATGTGCCACTCGCGCCTAACAACACATCGAGTCTTCGTTATGTAGGCAAACAATGGGGCGCATGGTAGCGCAGTTGGGGGAGTCGTCGGCTGCGGCGTGCAATCAGAGGTTTTTGGTCCGAATACCTCGTCCAGGTCAAACAAGCCCCCCACCCTTACGAGGGAGCTGAATTGGTATTGTACTTGTTTGAAAAGGTAGAAACGCGCTGACATGAGCAGTGGCTGGCCACCGAAAATTTCTGTGTACTAAACTGTGCATTCAAATTGTCTCAATATATAGCAGAGAAGTAGAATATGAGGTGTATGGTGAACGAGAATTGATCAAACATTGGATCGGACGCCGATCTGGGTAATTCGAATTTATCATTTGTTTCAAACCCTGGTAAAAGGATTTTGCGAATAATGACATTTTTGAAAAGTACCCAGATCTTTGAATAATTCAGATAAGAGTTGCCCTAAGAAGAAGGAATTTCGGATGATCCAGATAACTGCATTATCTTCGGGCCTCGCTCAGGATAACCGGATCGCATACGGCATCAGACTTCTGATAAAAAACACTTGTCTGAATTATCCGAAAATCCAATGTGTTGAAAATTAGCCCTATCTGGTTCCCCCTAAAATGCGGGCTTTTCAAAAATCCCATTGTTCGCACATGGTTTTAACCAGTGTTTGGAAAAATGACGAATCCGAATTGTTCGAACCGGCGTCGGATCCAATGTCTAGGATTGATAATAGTTGGTTTTTATCCTTTATCATTTACAGGCAAACTACCTAGTCGATTACAATTTATCGAAATCCTGCGACCATTCTAAGGCTTAAACCTGTCAGAGTTGTTGTCATTCTATAATGTTAGCTTATTTCACCCGCAGTCAGGTGATTTCGTCCAGCTATCCCGAAGGCAACAGCGAGGGCTCTCTATCAGTCCTCAAAGCTGAGAAATCGTAATCTGCGCCAAGGGTTTGTTTGAGAGGAAACATTAGAAATCATACCGTTATTTTGCTCTACCTACAGATTCCTGTTCTGTAGAGTGTGAAAACAACCTCTTAACAAGAGCGAGAGGTTGACCGGAAGCAAACCATCCTATTTCCCTTGTGTGTTGGAGTAAGAGCCACGGAAATCTCCCCTCAAGTGGACTCAGTCCGTCCACGGCAACAAAATAGCGTGTCGTCTGGCATCCGCGCGCATCTCTCGTAGATTGCGATCGCTTCCGACGCTGATACAGTAATCCGTGCCGATACGATCTCTCTAATTGGGGACGGTTGATGAACAGAATGTCGGATCAGCGGAGCTGGCTACCTAAGTGGATCTGCTTTCTCATCGGATACGTTGCACAGTGGGCGACATGGAATGTTACGCTTCTAGGTTGTATTAGAAGAAGGCGGCTTTGACGGCAAGATTGCATGCCTAGTTTGGAGAAAGTCCTAGGTGTCAAGCGACCCGTAGGCGGTGGTGCGAACAGTTAGACTTGCCCTGCCGCTGCTTCGACTCGCACGTAGAATAAGGAATTTTCCTTCTTACGTTCTTCAGCATTTCTTTGCTGGGCTATGATGGACTATCAGTACCCATTCAGTCATTGATCTTACAGAGACTAGAAGAAGCTCCAACAACAAAACGACTTGTCAATATTCTATGTTCGACTGTCATTGAATCTTGGCGTGATCAGTACGAATACCCAAGAGATGCAGCTGGCGAACCAAGATTAGTATAGATCATTTATTCCGTAGACGAAAAACGCAGGATTCTCTACATTCCTCAGCAAATCTGCGCTCGTTACGTTTCAGGCATCATAGCGGAACCAAATGCCACCAAATTTCAGTGACATAGGCTCGGTTTTAAATAAGCTGTATTACGCAGAAACATAAAATTCAGTTAATAGTTATACAAACTGGTAATCTATTGCAGATTCTACTGCTCCATTTGAAAAACGACTTTCTTCGTAATTACCTTCAAATACCTTTAAGAACTGGGCAGAATTGGATAAATTTTCACTTTTCAGATGATCAAAAATAAGAGAAATCACATGTGACAAATACTTCATTTGTATTTGTCACATGTGATTTCTCTTATTTTTGATCATCTGCGACCTTTAATGCGTGACCTCTTCGGTATTTTTTAATGCCTCGCAAGAATCTTGGGCGAGTAGGACAATATCTGTCTACTTAATTTAGTTGCTTTTCACTATGGAATGCGACGTCATCGCTATTTCTATAGGTAGGAAGGAAGATGCAATGTGAATGTCTTAACCATTGTTTCACTCGTTGTAGAAAATTTCGCTTTAGCTCGCAAAAACGGCCACGTTTTTAGCGGAGATACCGAAACGAAGAAATTCTCAACCTATGAAAAGAGTTCTCATACGATAAAAAAAGTGTTGGCGTACCGTTCTCTTGGAATTCCTTCATCCAATGGATCGCCACCTAATGCAGAGACCGATTACAAATATAAAATCAGAACCGCCATTAATTATCCCGTATCAATAATGTGTCGACTGAACACGTCTAGAAAAGTACTCTTCACTGCATGGAAGTCAAAGAGTGGTCTAAAATTACCCGCAGCTGTCATACGCAGTCTAGAATTTTGTCACTTTCTGGAGCGCTGAATTAGAAATTTGAACGGTTGACGGTTGTTTGCGATTCGCCAAGCTTTGTGCAGGTATTCCAGAAAAAAATCTGGATCTATACTATGTAGTGGGAGAGTACCTAGTTCACTCCGTCTTTTTTTTTGGAAGCGGCGGGAACGTTCAAGATAAACCACAGCCAGGTCTTGCCCCAGGCGGGACTCGAATCAGCTCCCTCTGCTCTCTATCCGATCGTCAACAGTGTAGGTGCCGGACCTTATTCGAGGGTACTCAGTGATGTCATGCTGCCCCATTCTAGGAGAGCACTCGTTTCGGAGCTGGTCTTCTGTCATGCTCGCGATTCTGAACACAGTTCGATGCCCCTCTGGGAGTGGGTGCTAACGGCTGGAGTGAAGAGATATGATGGTATGGCTCCCGAATTCGCCGAACCACAATCTATTTCAGCCGTATTCGATCCATGCTCCAAGGCATACCGAAAGCACAGAATGCGACGGAAGTTACTGGGCAAAATAGAAATGGGAAGGAAGTGCTTCAAACCGCATTAGCAATCTTCTGGAGCCGAGAAGCAGGGGATGACAGTCGCATGTATGAGTAAAAGATTACCCAGCACTTTAATAGCTACACTTGCTTTGATAGAAGCATATCTTTTGTCACTGGCTGAGTTTTGGCACTGTTGGAAGTTGTCGCATGGATGGTGAGGATGGTTATGTAAGTGACAACTTGATTACCTTCAAAGTTACATAATACGCTCAAATTTCATACGACTCACTTGGGCTATTTCCAACTACACATTAAAGAAATGAATTGACCTAAAACATACGATTGGGCACCATGTGCATCGCTTTCGCCTAACATTAAGGTTAGGGGTATATAGGCAGCATTCCAAAATGCGTTCACTTGTAGGATTTGGGGGCGGGAGGGGGAGGGTGAAATTATTTTGAACGCTTTCCAGTATGTCATTCTGGTTGTTCAGAAGTTGAGTCTGTCAAGTAAGGCAATGCCGCTGAGCAGTGGCCAGTGTAACCAGAATGCCTGGCGCTCCCCTCACACAGCGTCGTGCCCTGTCATTTCAGATTTCTTTGAGTCCTTTGACCGGACTGCAGCGCCGACCGGCCACTGAGGGGTTACCGACACCGTACGCCTGTTGCGTAAGCGGCGCAACAGCCAGCATACGACTAATGCATCCCCACTGCCCTCTCTAATTAGCAGCGTATGTCGTTAATGATAGAGCTAATGGCCCCTATTAAAGGTGGACCTGTGTTTTGACAGGGGCTATTAGAGAGCAGAGCGGTAGCCGTTTCTGGCACATTCTGTTCACGATTCACTTAAATTTGTTAGATTAAACTGACAGTTTCCGCTGTTTTTATCTTGTTACTTTGAAGGGCCACAACCTCGTTCTTTATCAGACATCTCAGTCATAATGAAAACTGCTACACTTGCCGTGCCAGTGTCAGCAAAATGCACTAGTAAAAACCTCCAATTTGAGAAGAATTGGACAGTTAGCACTAATCTCATTCCTCTCCTTGAAACCTGGGCATTGTAAGCTGTTACTTTGTGTACATTGTGCCGAACAAACTTTTCAGGTGGATCCTTGTTTTGCACGGCCTGCCGTTCCGACTTCTGGTCATCTTCAGAGGCCTGAATTAGACAGCGTAACTGTTGAAAGACACTATTGCGCTCCTCTTGTACACCGACAGAATTTCATTCTGAAAGCTTTCCATGAAAACAAGAAAATAACGCTGTGAAAGAGACATATATGGAGAAGGCAGAAAATCGAAAGTACATACATAGGTTCCAACTCCAAATTCTTACAGTTTTTGTATGGAGGAATTTAAAGGTGTGTTATTTATATTACATAGTAGTTGCTGCTCAGAGGAGTAGCTGCCTTTCATTTATCAGAGGAGTGGTTTGAAAATTTCAGAACATCTTCATAATTTGTTCGCAGACTTTTGACAGCATATTAAGTTCCAATTTGAATTTAGGTGACTTGCTGAATTCCATTGTGAACATAGAAGCAGTATAGCATCAATCACCAAAGAATTATGTACTGTTGTGTTGGAGCCGCCCTGTATAATAATTAACTACTATTTTGTAACTACTATGCTCGTCCTTCCACACTAAAAAAGACAGTAGAGCTTGCAGAGTTTCTTTCTTCTTTCTATGTAGGTAGGCGTCTCAACAGGGTATGGTTAGATACTTAAACTCTTAATCTAAATTGTGGTTACCTCGCTTAGCCTCTGCTTCGCGTATTCCTACATATGTATGGTCGTCAATTCCGAGCGAAACTCTCGATCTTTTTAGGGTTCCTTATCTCTAGTAAGCAGCGTTTCATGTTAGTGTTCCACTGGTGTCTCTTTAGACAACGCCTTTCTGACCTACATGGCATCTATTAGGTTGTAACGAAATAAATGGCACTGAACCACTGTAAATTTAAACAGTTAATATCTCGGCTTGTAGGCAAGCTTATTAATCGAAATAAAAACCTTCTGATTCTACACATCTTTGCCAACGTGAGACTAGCTTTTTTATCCCAGTAGCATAAAAATCAGAAGTTCTGGAATTGACGAAATCTTCGAAGGCACTTTCGGCATCCTGTTGGTATTTGAATATTTTCCCTACCAAGAAGTCGCCAAGATGCTTGAAGAAATGGTAGTCTGTTGGGGAGGGGTCGGGAGAAAACGGAGGATGTGGTAGAGTTTCAATGCTCAGCTCATTCAATTTCTGCAACGTCATTCGTGCTACATGGGGGCGAGCATTGTCGTGCAGAAGGAGAACTCGCCTTCGGTTTATCAAGGCCGGCCGGATATCCTTCAACTTTTTCATCGTTTCTTCAATTTCAATGCAGTACTTCTCTGCCGTGATGGATTCACCGGGAGGGAGGAAGCTGTGGTGAATAATTCCCAGCGAACACCACCATACTGTCACCATTACTTTCTTTTGGTGCAATTCCGGCTTCGCAAAAACCTTGGGGCTATCATCGCTGTCCACCCACTGTGCCGATCGTCGCCTGTTGTCGTACATTCTCCATTTCTCGTCACAGGTTACGATGCGATCAAGGAATGGGTCCGTTTCGTTCCGTAGAAGCAGTGCGGACGAGATCTCATATCGTCGGCTTCTTTGCTCCTCAGACAGCTCGTGAGGCACCCATCTTTCCAGCTTTTTGGTCTTTCCAATTTCCTTCAGATGCCGGGCAGCTGTGTTGTGACTGACGCCAAGAACCTTCGCTATCTCCCTGGTACCTTTGTGTGAATCCTCCTCTACCACATCTCTCAGCTTGTCCTCATCAACATCACTATGCCTCCCACGACCTTCATGTTCTTCCAAGCTCTCGTCTCCATTCCGGAACTTCTGATACCAACTATACGCCGTCCGAATTGTGGAACATCCTTGACCGAATGCGGCGTTGATCTTCTCGTCCGCCTCCTTAGCTGTAGTGCCCAGCTTGAATTCATACAAGTAAATGCCTCGGATTACCCTTTTGTCCATCTGCAAAAAAGTCAATAAAACTCTAAAGTTTTCCCACTTTTACATAGAAAATTTGGTACTCTCCGGTAGAGCAAAGTTTGCGCTTCTAAAAGATATGCCACATGTTACGGTTTGTTCTTGATAAAACGCGTAAAGACGCGCCAAAAAATGGCGCGAGCCAGTGCCATTTAGTTCGTTACAACCTAATAATTTTCGGTTAAATTCTGACTTCACGTTTCTTGGATTTAAGCAGCAAAGCACCAATATAAAAATCGAACCTTTCTGCTGTCTAGGAATATGGCCGAAACTCCTCGGCTTTTGCAGTAACCTTAAATATTTCATATGCGTATAAAACTACGTGCTTTTCTCTGCGTAAAGAATCAAAGCCTACTTACATACAGTTGTAAAGTAAAAACTGAGACAATGGTAGGAATATTCAAGGGACTTAAACGGCGGGTACCTTCGTTCGACACCAGAACCTGCCTTCCAATGGCATGTCTTCTCCCTGCTAGCCTTAAGTTCATAAAAGAAATAGCCTCGAATAAGAGAATGCTCTCAGTGAAGAGGTCGGTTTGCAAGGTTTAGAATCCAGCCCTTTTGCTTCATGAATTTCCAGGTCGGTTCCATGAAGCAGCAACAATAAGCCGATGTGCTCACCGGCATCTAAAATAGCACAATGAACTATGGACCGCTGTGTGAACTCTGCTCGATCCTCTAATCCTCTCTCGTTTTGGGACAGGTGGAAGTACTGTTGACAGACAGGAGTCAGGTCGTTTAGAAACGGATTACGCTATCTTTATGGCTGCGTTTTACGAGGTACTCGAGTGATATATGGCCATCGACACCGAATTATCGCCTCCACAGTCTACTTGCGTTTTACCTGCTGATGGCGGTTAAAGTCTAAGGTTCATTTTTTCTCTTTGCCTATTGGAATTGATGTTTAATTTCCACTTTCATTAACCAAAAGAGCCCTAAATGACACTCCTCTCACGATTATTGTGTCATCGTTGTACTTAGGCCCTATCTCACTGCTACTTAATCGGATGACATGTGAACATGGGTCTCTACTGAAATTTAATTATGCTTGTTTAGGGACGCCTATAACAAAATTGCATTAAATATAATTCCGACATAAAACCATGTGGGGGACGCACCATGATAGAAGTACCAATATAGCAAAGCGAAGAAAATTCGACGTCTCTATCTCTGCGCAATTCAATGCTGGAATCAACAACCTGTTTTCTTGGGCGAGGCGGGTTCAGCTATTTGATTCTATAAACATGTAAAAATTAGAATGTTCACTATCAACTCTCTTCACGTTGACTATAAATTTAGGTAAATTCTCAAATTTTCTAAATTTCACAAGCCCATTTTCCACTTCACATGTGGATAGTCTTCATAGCCTCAGAAACTACAACGTGTAGAACTTGACACATGCGAATCTCAATTTTCAACTCATGGCGAAGATCCTAAATCTTATTCCACCGAAATCTTGGAGATCCAAAGGTTATCTACGCATGGCATTTGAGGATTAAATACTGCGTATACCTCAGTGGAAAGCATCGATTGGTTTTTTGTTGAAGGGAGACGTGATCATGAAATGTGGATCAGGAGCTCCAGACACCCCGCGGGACTGACCATGCAGAAATCTCACGAATTGGTAAGGTGTGCTACCCAATCCTGGTATCGCTAACATACCATCAATGGTCTCGATTTTTGAAATCTCTAACGAAAGATAAATCTTGCTCTTGAGAGAGAGGAAGATTTATATATCGTCAGAGATCTTATGGAGTCTTCAAAATAAGTGAAACTTTTTTGCTATACATTTGGAGGAAAAGATATGTAATGGTTTTCCGATTGTTTTATAAAAGGAATGTCTCATAAAATTATGACCATCCGAGGTTAAGCGGCTAAAATGGGCAAATGGGCAGGCGCAGTAGAACGAGCATACCAGCTTAGAGGAATATGATCCTCTTCGGTAATATTTTATTCCTTTTCGGTAAACCGGTTATTTTTTCGAGGGAGTGCTGGCGGTAAGAAAGGCGAAGAGCTTTGGAGCTCATGCTGTTCGTCTTTGGAGTTCGTCTTCACTGTTCTTCTGGCATTAATGTACTAAGAAACTTGAGCACCACGTAGAAAAGAGAAGCATACGGTCAGCATGACGAAGAACCAAGGGTACGATGCGCTGGACGAGAACTGCATTTATCTAGGTTCCTCAGGATGCCAATATGACACCAGGAATGGATGTTATCCAAAGCGCTTGTGCGTATGTATGTATCACCGTATTCAAAATTGTATTTGTTTAACACCACTTTTAGACAGCTGCACACCTGTATTGTTACCATCAAAACAAAGAAGTACCAGGCTGATAGAAGTTGTACGAAAGAGTTTTACATGTGTTTATTAGATACGATTTATTCAAAGTCTCTTATTCTGAAAAGTTGGCTCGAACCGATAACTACGACGTCGGTGTCACTACGAATTATCTGATCAAAACCTTCTTTTTAAAATTGTTAGTGATCACATGGATATTGATAAAAATGAGCTCTTCACATTTCCTCATTCAGCGGGATTAATAGAGGGACAACCATAGAATTCAGTCCCAAAAGCCACGCTCAAAAGCGTTTCAAGAATTGCGTTTTCTGGTTTGTGTTATTAAAACCTTGAAAGAGGTTCTAGCAGTCATTCTCAACTCTTCACCAAGAATATATATGTATGTGTATGTATCTACTCACTAGAAAGAAAGGTTAGAAGATATGTATGTAATACAAACTAGAAAAAATTTTCAAGCAATAAGCATAGGCTTTTAAACAGAAGAGACGATATCATGTATTTACTTTCAACAGCTTTTAGTGCATGAGCTGCGGAGTTGCATTGAAAACAGCAATTTTCACTTTTGGCAAACCATAGAAGCAATCACCCTTGCTAATCTCTAAAAAGTCAATTTTTGTTGTAACCTTTTGTGCCATACTGATTTTCTGTCACTTTTTGACTGAATAAAGACTTTTTGACTTCTACAGTTTTTTTGCAAAAACTCGAACTTTACTATGTTTTTCGCGCTTCTTGTACGTGGAAGACCCACTCTGGCACGCATAATAAGCGAATGAAAGATAAACCAAAAAAGAAATCACCCTTGCTCATCTCTAAAAAGCCAACTTTTGTTGTAACCTTTTGTGCCAAACAGGTTTTCTGTCACTTTTTGACTGAATAAAGTAACCACATGCTCTCCACTGCAACTATCACCTACCTGATAGAGAGCTGGCATATGTGGAACCGGAGCACCACATTGCAAGACATCTGCAGTTAGAAGCTGTTTGTATGCAAAGCGTTTAATGGTAAGCACGTTTTCAATAAGAGATACAAATCGCGGAATGAACAGGATGATTGTCTAGGACTTCTAATCGCTCTCCTTGATTAAAAGATAAACGGTTTATCTCCAAGTTTCGTATTGTAATCAAAATACGCTGACTTCCACAAAGCGTTGTTGCTAACAGATGCATAGCGAACAGATCATATTCACGTAGATCCTTACCCTATGTCACGCCTAGATAGGAAATGTCCATGCAAGTTCTGAGATCGGTTTTGATTGCACCTCGGCCTATGGCTTTGCAGTGTACCTAATGCATATGCAGATGCCTTATCTCACCCCACATTAGGCTGGGTAAACATTGCCATCGTTGTTCTGCTATTTGCCTTGTTCAACGAGAAGAAAAGCCGTTGCTCTGGTGACCCTCTTCGCAAAATAATTGTCCGATGACAGTGACACGTATTTTCGGGATTCGCTTGAATTATGATTTTTTTTTGGTGACGCGTTGTGAGTGCCTGAATAGATTGCTTAGTTCTCTATATTCTTAGCCTAGATAAAGAGTGTGCGTCACACACTCTATTCCATTGGATGTCGTGCAGGCTATCAGAATGGGTCTTTGGTCTATGCAATGCCATGCGGTGTACAGCCGCCTAATTAAGCTTTTTAAACTTTCTCAAACGAGTCAGGTAGCAAATTACCGATCCTGGAAGGCTGATTGGCCTGGGCGCGAAATCCGAATCAGGAATCTAGGAATCGGGTGCCAGTGACAGCGGCACTCTCCCGACTGCGCTCCAACCGCTGGAAGTTCACTCACGCACATAATGTTCACATGAGGCCGTTTGCGACAGAAAAAGAAGCAAGTACGGTGAGTGTTACTCTGAAGCTGAGATCCCGGCCAAGCCAAATCCCACCCAAGCATCACTCCGGGGTCGACGAGTTGTTACCAAAATTGTCTAGGAAGGGCGAAACATTGGATTTTTCAGAGGACGGTCATTACAGTTTATTTTATAGGCTAAATATGCAACCAAAGGTACTCTCATAATGTCTCTACATGTCGAATGCGAGGTGTATCTTCAACGGAGTTGACGGACGCTGTCTCAATCCTTTATTGGAACAGCTAGACTGACTGACGTTAGAAGACTATGCGTACCGTTGATGTCTATACAACATCTACAGCCTGAAGTCTTATCCATCTTTTACAGTTGAAGTGCGAGTTTAGCGATAACATGGTGGTCCAACCTGCTCAACATCTACTTCGTACTCCTCAGCTCATCGTCGCCGTTCTTCAGAACTAAGTGCGATCGTCGTTGAACAATCGCAGTGCCGCATCAGCGTGTCACCACCACAGCGCCCGACCAAGTGGCTCTTCAGTACGCGTAATTGTCATTGACGGCTGAGGGTCGTCGTCGCAGCGACTGGGAAGAGGTAGAGGAGGAGAAGTAGGCGCAAATCGTCCGGCCGCGCCTTCTTCAAGAGCACTGGCGACGATGGCTCCCCTCTCATCACCACTACCGCTCTTGACGACTCCTGGAGGACCAGTGAAGAGGCGGCTTAGGTGCACTGCACGAGCGCCGACGTCCTTACACCTACAGCCGCGTGCGGTTTTCTAGCGCCATTCTTCATCATCCCCAATGCGCTAATCGGTGAATATTGTCGCAGATCTTCACATTGTTCTCGTTGGTTATTCGCCCTACATAAAAGTTCGACCTTTGTGTGGGTGGCATCACGGCTTTAGATTCAAGACCTCGTCTGGGCAAAGTGACTCATTGACCTGTCCATCAGCTGGCAATCAGATTTCGTTGAATATGCGAAATATGGAATCAGAACTGCTTCCACATGCCATACAAAAGTCGAATGCCTGGCGTGTCCCGTACAAGGGGATGAGGTTCTCGTTCCTTATAGAAGTTTACCCAAAGCAGACCTCTACCGTGGAAGACGAGATGTTCATTGTCAGATAGAAGATGACATTGGTGAATGAATTCAAACCCTATGGACTACCCACCCTAAAGCTTCCTAGAGCTTCCCGAGCAGGATCCAGTAGGCGAAAACCTACAGAGTCGAGAAAGGGTGTTCCACCTATGTGCTTCTCAATACTACAGAGAGATAAGATACATACAACACCCCCGAGGTCATCCAGCCAGCTTTCTTACCAAAAAACCTCACATGGAGCAGTAGCTCAGGAGCGGGCATGAGTCGATTGTGTCTAGCTGTCCCTTCAGATCCATAGAGAAGATTTCCAACACTCTTTCCAATTCCTGGAGGTCTGTCCTTCCGAAGATATCTGCGGATGTCGCCGCCTACGTTGGAGGGCAATTCTGTTACGCTTCACCTCGCGTTGCAACCACTGCTGGGTGCCTACTTTTGGTAGTAGTTTCTCCATAAGGGTACCCTTTTATGGAAGCAATATGTATGTCCACAAGCCCCCTAGAGAGCACGTTACGGGTGCTGCCAGGCGACATTTCAACCGCTGTTCTAAACATGCTAGTGACTTTGGCCCTTTTCGTGTTGGACGGAACGCACAGGTGAGGGAAACAAGGATATTTATATTTCCGATTATTATATTTATATTATATTGTTATGTTTATGTTGCTTATTATATCCTGTATTCGTGTTCTGGAACGCCTCCACACCTTTTGAAGTGTTATAATAAAAATAAAATTAAAAATAAAAACAAAAATAAAAGTAATGAAAATGCAACCACAGCCTTTCTGCTCTTTTCTAACTCTCTGCTGTGTATTTGTTTCAGTGTTTTGCTCGTCTTTCTCGGTGATACAGTCTATTGCTTAATTGTCGCAAGAACGATGTGTAGGCTTTTTAAAGTAAGCTTTTTCGGCGTGCCTTAGAGCCTGCAATAAATAAATAACAAGGAGAATATTAATTAATCAGAGCGTGATAAATATTCAATTTGAACGAAATACCCGACATTTAAAAACTATTCATAGGAAAATCGCTTTATGGGAAATTTTTATTCTATGGACTTACTTTTTGGACTCTTCAGTACTTCTTTACAAACGAACCACTTGAAATGGAAAATTCTGATTTTTGCTGATTCATTCACTATTCACTGAAAAACTGCAGTTAATATGACAAAGGATCTTTTTATATGACAAAAATTTTCTAACTTGCTGTTGAATAGAAATGCAGATGCAAATACTATTATTAGGTCGTTACCTAATAAGTTCTGTCGTTTTTTTGACCTCTAACTTCAAATGTAACTATCTCGGCTCAGACATAACTTTACTAGGCGAAATAAGAACTTTCACAATTTACACATCTTTGCCAACGGCTAGTCCAGTAGCATAGAACTCCGGAGATCTAGAGGCCATGAGAGCAGATTCGCCCTTCGAGCTCGCCGTTTGCAAGTATCGTCAGCGCTCCTCCTAACTCCTTCTACAAAAACGACCCGTTTCTGGAGCGAATTGTGACGTGTGACAAAAATTGAATTGTCTACAACAATTGACGACAAAGTGATCAATGGCTGAATATCGACGAGGCACCTAAACACTGTTCAAAGCCGAGTTTGCACCAGGAAAAGGTGATAGCGACTGTTTGGTGGTGTGCCACCGGTTTAATCCACTATAGCGTTCTCAAGTCTGGTGGAACAATCACGGCGGAAAAGTACTGTCAGAAGCTGGACGAGGTGCACAAGAAGCTCCAGCAAATCTACCCAGCGCCGATCTACAGAAGGGGACCGATACTTTTGCGCGACAACGCTAGGCTGCACGTATCGATGATCACCAGACAGAAGCTCCATTCTTTGGGATATGAAACACTCGACCATCCGCCGTATTCGCCCGACCTATCGTCTACAGACCACCATTTTTTCAAACATTTCGACGGAAAATACTTCAGGAACCGACATGATGCAGAATATGTTCTCGAAGAATTCATCGCTTCTAGATCTCCGGAGTTCTAGGCTATTAAAATAAGTAAACTAGAATCTCGTTGGCAAAGATGTGTAGATTGTAATGGTTCTTTTTTGACTAAAAGTTATGTTTGGGCCGAGATAGTTACATTTGAAGTTAAAGGTCAAAAAACGACAGAACTTAGGTAGCGACCTAATATTTATACTGCCAAAGTGAACACGATGTGCATATGCTGAACTGCTCATTTGCTTGTCTGCCAACCGAGCAAGTTTCGTGATCCATGGTAGGAAGCCATGTGCTCTCCATAATGTCAGTTCCAGTCCTAAAAGATCTGTTCAGTACAGTGCGAAATGCAAAATTGTTTTGTCCTCTCACAGCTCTTCAACTCATTTCTTGGATCGGATTCAGTTTTCCTCCTTTTCCAAACTGCGTATCACCGATGGTCCATCCCACCTCAATCTGTCCTTGTAGCTCTCATCACTGAGTGGGAACAGACACGACATTTCTCACATCCAGCGGCCCTCCTGAATTTGATCACCTGCCGGCGACGCGTCGCCCGCTCGTCGGCGCTCTTTCACGCCATGAAAGGTGTCGAGTTTCATCTGTGTAATACCAGCTGCACGGCCACTGCTGACAAGTGTGAGAGCGCTCGGCGATCGTGACCGCGCCTGTCTCTCGCTCGGGACGGAACTCGACGCTCTGGAGCCGCAGCGGCTATCCTCGAGAGTTTTGTACTCTTAGGTCCGCTCACACCTCCTTTGCCTGGCATCTCTTCGATCAGTCGGAGCGAGTCTTTGGACACTCTGAGCGCCGTTCCCGCCCCTCTCATGACTGATCAGAATGATACCGTAGTGAGCCGCCGATACGGCGACGGCAATGCACCTATATTGCTGACTGTTGTCCCGTTAGAAATTTGAACAGAGGGGGGGGGGAGGGCAGCGCAGTTTGTGGAGGTGGAGAAGCCGACTTTCGCGTACACGCAAATCGATTCAAAACCTCTGGTCCTCCAAGAACAGTCGAGAATTCAATCTCTCAGCGAAGGATAAAGCAATGATGACTTGTAGGGTGGCCTGCGGATGTCAATCTGTAAGCCGAGCACGCATTCGAGTTGCCTCTGCGATAACCTTAGGTGTATGTATGTAAAATGCAAAACAATGCATCCCACAAAGGAATTGAATAGTGAACGTTGACAGTCAACGTTTACCCTTACTTCATTGAATTTTAGCAGCTCAGAATGGACAGCAACAAAACATGATACGGAAAAACTTAAAAGTCTTCGTTTTTTCAATTCAGCGTTAGGAGCTTGTTATACATTTGAAAGTATCTGACTATTAAACTTCTTCCTGTTTTCCATGCTACAAAAGTAAGCTAATTTAGACCATTTTAAAAGGACCATGGACATGACCAACTTCGTGCTCCACGCTAGGAAAAAGGTGATGGATTAAGCAATGTACAGATTGAAGAGATTAGTTGAAGGGTGAACTCATCGGCCCTGTGAACTTTTTTGAAACGACCATGCAAAGTGTCATTGAAGTTGTTCAGAAATATGTAATATAACAGTTATACTGGTTGACAACTTTGTATAGGATTGCTCCAATAGATTAGACTCCAGTAGGATTGGGCTGCCGTTTTGTGTACGATTTCAATTCTCATCAACTGCCTTAACAAGAGTTTCGAACCTTAGTTAGCTGCTCGGACAACGCTCACTCTTGTCATATTATCTTTTGGAGGGACCGACGCTTCTGATTTTTTCCAAAATTTCAAGGCTTCTCAAGGTCTTGTGTTTTTTTAAAAATTTTGTTAAAAGCTCCAGACTGCAAGATGTTGCAGTTTCTTTCTTAGAAGCAACTTTGGACATACACAGCACTGCTCTCGTAGCTATGTCATGCAGTCGTAATGCGATGCAAAGCAGTTTTCGATTCCAATAAGTGCCTCTCTAAAGCGAAGCACACTGTTGACTCAACGTCAGCTTGACTGTCTCCACCACTCAAATCTCTATTTGACTCCATCGTTAGGTCGACGACAGCAGTCAACCGGCGCCGGCGTCCAGTCTGCAGCACTTGTGGCTGGTGTTTTTTTAGTGAAGCAGTTTTCTTGTTATCATCACCGTCACTGATCTTCTTTTAATGCTTATTGTTGAATTTGAGCGTGAAATAGGTCATTACCATGGTTTTATTTTTGCTGTTTTGCCTAGAGTTTAACACAACGGCACAAATTTTTCTTAAGCTTTATGAGATCATTTTCATGCTACAGGTAGTATATTTCATGCATTTTTTCTACTACGTCGATTATTGTCCAACATACCTATTACACAATAGATGTACCGTACATATCCGTAGTGGTACATATGTTTAGTTCAACGCTCGTTGCAGTGCAATAATTTCTTGCAGAATTACACAATCATTCAACTCTATTTCATTCTTCATTTGTCAGTCTAATCTATTATAAACATTTCCGACTTTGAAAGCTGTACCTCATTCGGTCACAACTCGTTAAATCCTAACGTTTTTGGTAAAGTCGAAGGCGATCGCTCGTATTCTTGGCGCAGTAAAAAATTGTGAAAGTGACTTCATTGTTTAAAAATTCAAAGATCTTCCTGCCCTTAAACCTTCATAGTGGCTAGACACCACATACCTCTTTGAAGTCTTCGATTCACGTGGACACGTCTTGAGCAGGAACGGTACAAGTCAGCTTTGTGCTCAGCATTTGAAGATCGTAGAACTAGATAACGGAAGGCACCGAGATGTGGTCTACCAAGATACCATTTGACCGTTGGCTGGTTGGCTGCTTAGCCCTCCTCTCGTGTCGAGCATATACGTAGCTTCTTTGCAGCTCAAGGAGACTTTACAGACAAGTGAAATCGCTGTTTTCAGTCCCCGTCCATAATGGACTCTACTGTAATGAAGGCATTGACTCTTGGGTTTTATAGTTAAATGTACGAGAAGCAGACTGTCCAAAGCCACCTGCTCTAAAATGATGTCAAGATCCCCATTTTTTGTGTTGTTGTTAGGAATCAGCGCACAATAATTCGCTATTGAGCGCTTTACAAAGGGCGTTTTTTGTTAAAGCCAAAAGCCAGGCATATTTCGCGTCGCAGTTCCGCAAGGCGCCAGATCATAGAGCGCTTTCAAGTTTTGGTTATTCTAAATGCGCTGAAGTGTGATTCATCACGGTGTCTTTGGATGTCCTATGTACGTCTCTTCGTTAGTCAAAGAAAGAACTAATTGGATGACTCTGTATGATCCGTTGTAGCGTGCCTATTCTAACCATATTGTAGCCATTGACAAGCAATGACCCTCCAACCGTCGCCTTAGCTTCAAGTTCTGCTTCTCTATTCAAATACCAACGGCTGGAAATATAGCGCTGATTTTTCATTGCTAGACAACTAATTCTAAACGCAGCACTTAAGCTTTGGTCGAGGAGCTACTTATCGTGTGATGTGAAAGCTCGAAAACGGGCTTTTCCTTTGCCGTGATTGATAGCTGGGCTAACTTCACATGGTATTTTTTCCATTTTTAATATAACTGTGCATCAACAAATGATCGTCGTTACAGTAGTCAACTTGTATCTGAAAGCGCAATAAATGGTGCTCGAAAATACTCGAAAGAACAAAAATGCCTTGAGATGCCAAATTTTTCAGATAACTGTGCGTAAAGAGTTTTCTATATGGGTTAAAGGGGTTAAAGCTCAAAGCTTTTAGTCGTTTTAATAAGAAATAACGCGCGATTATTTGTGTCTGTTTAACAATTCTCTCGGATTGCACCATGAAATAAGATTAATACATCTAAGCTTTGTGAGGTCCATCCTTTACCTTTAATTCAACCTAAGCTACAGGACGCAGATGTTCTCAGTGAGTCAATCTTCTTGCTTCTTCATCAGCAGGCTTCTCATTAGGTTGGCCTGATATTCCTAGCTTTTGGGCGCCTAATAACTAAGCCGAAAACACGATCAATCCCACTGATATAAAACTTTTATAGTTTTCCAGGGCATTTTCTGGCAGATGGACTTGCAATGCCGTCAGCTATTTTGTCCACTGTAATAGACGTCTTTCTGTTTTTTTACCTTTTTCATTCTTCTATAGAAACTTCGAGCTTCGAGCGAACAGCAATTTTTTCCGGCATCATGGGATGGGAGCGGTTACCCGTGGGATGTAATTTAGGAGTAGAGAGCTCCCCTTGCATGCGAGAAGTTTGGGGTTCGATTCTTCATAGTTTGAGCGTGTCGCAAAAAGTACAAATTATGTGGCACAAGATTCACTGCTTTCAGTGAGAGCAATGTGTTGAATGTTAAGCAATAGCGAGAAAAGCAACATCGACTCTTTCCAAGATGGGCTACCATAGATGAACAGAACACGAACCGAGTGTCTTTCATATTATCTTCTGTGTCAGCCCTCACTTTCTCCATCGTCTTTAAAGGGAAAAACCCGCACCTCTTTCATGTTCTATGGTCGGCGTAAACCCTTCAGTTGAATGAATGCTCTTGTGGAGCAACTAACCGTGATTGAATCGGAGTCTCGGTCAGACAGATCGCAATCACATTCAGTAACCTACATTCAACATTTAACATTAGCTGCCTGCGTGGTAATTTCTGTTCCGTTCCAATTCAATCAGTAATTGATGAAATCGTTGATCGCCGTCACGTGGCTGCTCTAATTCGTCTGGCCGTCGCTAGTCGCTGAAAAATTTGGTGCTGGTGAACGGGTAGTTCAAGTCAGTTTTAAGCTGCATTTTGTGATCAAGGTTAGTTGCCTTTTTCGCCAACTTGTCCTTTCACCAAACCAAAATTTGCTTGAAAAGTTCAAATGAATATGAGATGACTAAGCTCTGAAAGAGGTAATAAAATTCCTACTCTCTGATGCACACAAATTTTTTACAGCTTACTCTAATGAGCGGAAATTCCGAAGCATTCC
Organism: Heligmosomoides polygyrus bakeri; assembly: GCA_947359475.1. Classification (NCBI taxonomy): domain Eukaryota; kingdom Metazoa; phylum Nematoda; class Chromadorea; order Rhabditida; family Heligmosomidae; genus Heligmosomoides; species Heligmosomoides polygyrus. Next base: position 26,273,132 of record OX375868.1, read on the forward strand.
AGTGCATCAAAATTTGAGGTTGCACTAAGTGTTTGTCCTCACTTTCGTGATGATTGCTTAAGTTATAATATGACAGCTGATGTAGTTAGTGTTATTGAGCTGTTCACCAAGATTCATTGAAAATCGAACCCGGGCAACAGTGTGACTGTCATTTACTTCGTTTTTTTTTCCGGTAAGTGCTTTCATAGATTTCTGCAAGAAGCTTTGCTTAACCCCGAGTTTGTGTTTGCTTTAGCTTTATTCACTCCTCATTTCTAATTACCATGGTTATTTGGTAAAATTTGCTCGGTTATTTACCAAGCGTTAAAGCAGAATTGGACTTTTAAGTTCAACAGAAAATTCGGACAAACATTCTATTAAAATGCTTCCTAATTGAAATATTGTCGGAGTCCTTGCGTTGAAAGGGACTCTTTGAATGTAACAAATATAAAAAATCAGTTCACTCCTGTTGGTGACACGCCACGAATTCCACTCTTACAGATTACGTATATATACGTGATGTCGCGGAGGGAGCTTGAGTGCGTATTGGGCTCATGGAGGTACGTAGTAGCGCAGTTGGAGGTGGCCGGTTGTTGCGTACCTATTTTTGGTTCCTGCTTCGAAGTTCCGGTTCGGCCCAAGCAGGCCTTCCATCCTTCAGGTCGGTGAATTGGACCCAGACTTGTCTGGGAAGGATGAAGCACTGACTTGTCAACCAGGTACTCATCCCAATTCATTGTGTAGGCCAAATACTCATTCAGATTGCTTCCAGATGTTCCGTAGAAGTAGAACGCGCGGCGCATCCGACAAGGCTTTCTACTTCTACGGAACATTAATGCCGTCCCTTATCCAATACACCTCATTAGACGTATGTAATGACTCGCCGACTCGACTGACCAAACGGTGAAGAAGTCAGCGGTTCTTCCTTCACAAGCTAGTCTGCTACCAATTCACCACCCCGATGGAATAGACGGCTTGTGTAGCCTCGACAGAACTCCACCCTTAATCATTTGTTCAAGAAGTGCGTGGAAGTTGGCGCCTGAGATACTCACGTGATATGTACGAGGCTACATCTGATTTGTGGATGGTGATGTGTTCTGTTCATCTTCATATCTAACCCCATTCACTGTTTTGATTACATGGCCGTGTCTTCTGTATCAAGACCGCTTGATAAATGTGAATGTTGACCAGTTGTTGCGTGATTTATGGTTCCATTTGTCAGAAGAATCTGAAAGTTGTTTCAGCCACAAGATTCCTTTCTCGATTGAGAAGTAGTTGAGCTACCTGCGCTCGGCAAAGCGCCAGCTCCTGCGTACAGATTTGTTTAACCGAGAAAATCAAAAACCAGGATCCAAAACAATCTTTTGACAAGGCTAAGTGCATAAATCCATCCAGAATATTTTGCTAACCAGAGATTCATCGACGATTAACCGCAACTATGTACTGGAGCTTTTTCATCTGCAACATTCTGAGTAACTAGCTTTCGCATCTTCGCCTTCTTAAGGGTGTAGCTCAACATAACCAGATATATTTTTAACGAGGTCGCGGACCTTAGATCTATCCTAGTCGGAAGGGGTAACCCTAAGGTGACACTTGTGTCTGCACTATCACGCCACGCGGCTCCAGGACCTAACTCCAACGCGACGTCGCGCGCTAGCCGCGTGCGACGTCGCGGCGCTGAAACGCGGACGTGCGCTCGGTGACGCATGGTTAGCCGCGGAGCACGAAATGTTCTCCGTGTTTAAGCTCCCAGACCACATTTCTAGCAAGGAACTTAAGATTCCACAGAATGTGATAGGCAACAGTCTGCAGTAGGACAATTGATCCGAGAATGGGTGATAGTAACCTTTTCCCGTAGTATAACCATAATCTCGGGTAGAAGCTGACCGAAGAAGTTGTAGATGGCAAATACTGACGTTGGAAACCATCTACATGACCAGGATTCCTGTATAAACTGTCGCTGATCGTCCTATTGAAACCATATTCATATACCATCTCCAATGAAATAAGGCAAAGGCGTGCCGCATGTCCCTGTAGGAAGCGTTTCTAGCCGTCGGAAGCATCGGACCGCGACAACTCGTCCAATTTCGCCGCGCAACGTGCGCGACACCAGGGGGGTTCGCGCGGCGTTGGAGTTATGTCTGCCCCCGACGCCACGCCGCCACCTTACTTTATTTTATTTTATTCAATTTATTCAAGCCGTAGACATGAGTCTTCACGCTACAAACTAACAACAAAAGAACAGATCAAAAACAACCAAATACGTAAACAAATCAGTTAGATAACAATTCCTGTGCTACGTTTTCACCACCTGTTGTACAGCACAACATTGAAAAATTTATCCACCAAGATACGTTCTAAAGGTACGCGCAGACAGACTCGCGAGATCATCGTACCTCCCAATCAGCAAATTGAAATCCTTGAGGATCCTGCACATTAAGAATTCTGACCTAACTGAACTCACTTAATTTCTCCAAGAACCATCAATAACATAGGGAAGAGGGTGAAGGTCTTGATCAACTTCAAGAAAGGGAATTCTGAGTAAAAACAGTGTGACTCCTTTCTTCAGGGGGAGACGGTCAGAAGGTACACCCGGCCGTGCTGGGGGGAGTGCGATCCTCCTCTCATCTCCCTTGCTCACCCACTTCCAACCCCTAGGCTTTACCAAGAGTCTAACGGCTGCCTTCCGAAACCTTTGACACGCGAAACAAAAATTTCTGGTCCGCAGAACAGCGGTGTACCTCCTGACTCCACGCATCCCAGCAGGGGCGGGTGTGCCTCTTGTCGCGCTGCCCCCCTCCCGACTAGGATATGTAGATCCAACTCTTCTTGATGCCCCACATTTCCACAGGTCCTTCCTCCCTCCTTTTGGTAGAGTTTAGATCTGTGATACGTCGATTCGAAAACTACGACTCTTGTTTGTATAGTCATCATTAGAATGGCTATTTTGGACCTGAAAAAGGGCTTAGAGCCGAAACGTCGTCGGGAGTATTTCGAGCTTTACGACTGAAAATACGAAGATATGTATAAACGTTAAGGTAAGGGAATCAACGATCTCAAGGCATTTACGTCACCAACTAATTGACCATTGCTATAAATACAAGGCGCTAATCTGACGTGTAGCTCACCACGCGACTTTTGCTTCCTTGTTCATAAAACAAGTCGAGGAACTTTGGTTTTCAACTTAAGGAATGCAATTTTATCTCTGTTCGAACAGAGGTGGCATTGTTATGGGAGACCCCGTTTGGTCGGCATTTGGCGTATGGCGCCATTGGTCTCACTATACCACTTCAGTTGGTGGCGATACAACCACCACCTGATGGCGTCGGAAGCGCCGATGTCCACGAAGCGCAGAGCGATGCTTCTATTTGTCGGACGCCACGCCGACGAATTCTGTCGATTGATCATCGACTTCGAATTCCATTCGTCCGCTACCGTAGCCCGCCGCCGGTCGCCGCCGGGAGACGTCGTGAATCGCCATGCTGCCTCATCAATCAGCGCCTGCCACCGCCAGCCCGACCATGCACAGTAGCCGGCAGACGCACCTCCAGTCAATGCCGGCTTCCACCAACCGAGCGTACCGTCCGAGCACAGCGATTGCTTGGTTCTATTCGTGGTGATGTAGCTCCGTCATTTCTTATTCATTCTTAGACAGATATATACCATTTCCACGTCAAATTGGGCACTTTTCAAATCAAATTGGACACTCTTCTAAGCTAGCCTAAGACTTTTGAAATCAAATAATATAAATAATAATGTAAATAATATAAATTTAATAATATAAATTGTCAACAAAGTGTTAATACATGAGGTTAGTTCCTCCTCTTGCTTTAAACAAACCCTTTTTGTAACACCTCCTCGGTGGCTCATCAGCGCAGCCGGGAGGCGTTAACATCTCAGTGTGTGTTCTAATGTCTGACAGCCTAATTCTAATTCTTTCTAAATATAAAAAATAATCCTCCACGTTCGGGTTTCATAAAACCTGGGCATATTGCAAGAGTAGTCTTAATGCTTCTGTGCCACGCAGGTTTGTAATAGTGGAACAACTTCATTCGGCCGACGTTTCGACAACTTTGTCGTTTTCAAAGGCCTGAAAGAAGTTCGAAACCTAAGACCAGACACTCATTTTGCAAAACTCATTTTTCATTTTGCAAAAACGTCCTTCTCCAGCTCTGTCAGTTTCAATATTTCCTACGAGTGTCAAGCGAAATCCTACTGAAGCAAGCTGAACTCACCGTTGTTCCACAAGTACTGAGAGAGTGCTCAGCTACGCTACCACCATTGAGCAACTGAGACCTACCAAACCAACTGTTGATCCATACTGATGTTAAGTGTATAGATTGCACGGTCTCAGAGTTCGCACAGCGGGATAAACGGCAAAAACTCACTGGTGATCGAAATGCACTCACTTCGGTTATTCATTGTTGGATTACGCTCGCGGATCCAGAAGGCCTCTATAAAAAATAAAACCTGCATAGCCTCGAAAACCGCAACTAGACAATCAATTTAATAAACCTTTATTAAATTATCAATTTTGGTTTCATTCACCCGTACGGTTAACCTAAATTTGCCGAGTTATTATTCTTCACCATTTAACAGAAACATCGTTGCCGTTACCGTCCACCATTACGGTTGATTTCTGCGTAGAACTAGGCAAAAGAAGAAAATTCTGGATACGGTCCACCTAAACCACCCGCCGTTGATTATAGCTTGGCCGGCGCCTGCATCACCTGTCACGTCGGGCAAAAATTTCACTTGTTCCGAGGTTTTATGAAAGCGCCAATTGTGTAGTCGCCTAATGTCCGCTTTTCTCCGGACGTTCATTTCCTACCCTCTTCCTCTTTCACTTTTCTCCTTTGTTATTCGTTGTGTTCGCTAGTTTATGGTGGGAAGGATTGAGTTGTTCGGAAATAGGAGTGAGCGATTTAGGCGATGTGGATGTTCGCCGCTAACTTTAAGAGGCGCAACAATTTCAGAAAAGTACGTAGTAGCTTCGTGCCAAGCGCTTTCCCGACAACTAATCGAATTAACTCTTGAAGTTGAATGGGCGAAAATAGATCACCATTAATCACTTCAATTCGTGGTGCGCCGTGCACTCCTCATATGAGATATCGTATAGGCAACTGGGATGCGCTTTGGTCCATACAGCGACTTTCTGTAGTCAACCGCTGGAGATTCAGTGTTTTGTTCTCACACAACGATTTATTGACCCGAATTGTCTGTAGGGTTGCGTGGACTGAGCAGGATCCGTATCTCTTCTGATCTTTTTGGGGAGTATTTGGTAGCAGATGGGCGCGTGTAGCGCAGTCGGAGGAGGCGCGACTGTCGCGTGCACCCGATACCAGGTTCCTGGTTCGGATTTCCCGCCCAGGCCAACCAAGCCTTCCATCCCTCCGGTGTCGGTGAATTGGTACCAGACTTGTCTGGGAAGGATAGAGCGCTGACTTGTGCATCGGCTGGCCACCGCAAGTCATTGTATGGCCAAATACGCATTCATGTCGCCTCCACGACATCCCGTAGAAGTAGAATGCGCTGGCGCATCCCAGAAGGGATTGATTAACGCCGTCCTTTATCCTTTATCCTTTATTTGGTAGCAGGCGTCTCCTCCTACAGCTCTATGCGTGCCCTCAATGCCACTAATGTAGAATCTTGTACAGTCAGAAGAACAGCTTTTGCGAGAAAACACTCACCTCTCTTTGCAGAGAATCGTTGTCCTCGTTCCCGTGGTGTCATAAATTTCATAGCCGCAGCTATTCCCTTATCTTAGCATTAGTACTCGGCTTTTAACGATGTTGTTTTTAGTCATTACGCCGTTATTGGTTCGAAATAAGACGCTATAAAGCGCTGTTATCGTCATCGTAAATGACCACTCACCACACACACAGCCAGTGCTCAGCCACTCTCCATGCCAACACGAAATTTTCCGTCAAAAATAGTCAATCGTTGTTTTCCAGTGTTTCATAGGAAAGCCCCTTTATCGGCACCCTATGGAACTTTTCAGCGTGAAGTCTGTGCAACCCTTCATTGCTTTCGATTTTTCATCCCTAGTCTTTCATCTTACACATCTCTCATCTCACCGGTTATTTAAGGCACTGATCACCCACTTGTAAGTATGGGTGCGGGATCATGGTAATCGATTTCGCCAAAACGTCGCCATTTGACATAGAGAATATTGGTTGATCGTGGCAGATCTTTTCTAGGAAGTGCAAAAGGTTCTGCACCACAGGAGACTCGAACCATAAACCACCCCGCCTCACATTGCCTCCCCCTGTCCCCTGAGCCACCACTGCTCGGCCATTTCGCAGTTTCAACCCTACTTGAGCTCGCTCTCCTGTGACTGGCCCGCTCTGTGTGGACCTAGATGGCAAAGGAGCCTGGTTAGAAAATGGTCCATAACTTCGTTCACCGAGATACACAGCAGAAACGGAACATATGCTTGGAATCAGCGTTTAAAGCCGCATCCAGTGGTATACATCTTATCTCAAAGTCCTATGGTAGTATCCTACCCTTGTCAGTTCATTAATTTCAAACGCTATGATGCATTCTCCATAGTTAAGAGACTTGGATTCAATCTCCAGCAAACCTTGCCCTTATTCTTCTATTTTTTAATCTTTGAAAACTCACAACCTTTTTTCTTTACTTTTTCTGGTTGGATAGAACACCGATTCTATGATTGACCTCACATAGCCTTGTAAGCACGGATCTAAATAGAACGGAATATATATATACATATTGTTACGAAATTCGGAATGGGTTATACATGTAACGGTGATTTGCTTTTCTCACTAGAATGCTACAGTGCTTGCTGAAAGAAAGATTCCTCGCAATCATGAAACCGAGATCCTGAGCTTCTTCGACTTTGTGATGCTGATGACCAGCCGATAAAAAAAGTTCTTTTTCCGTACAGGCCTAGCATTACATAATTCATCGACCGCCGAGGGATTATCTTTTATTCTACCTCCATAGGAAAGACGAACTGCATGACCTGGTGTGGATATGGAGGACCAAGGAAAGATGAACAAATTTACCTAGTCTTCGCTCAAAGGCCCGTAAGAAACGGATTAGTCAACGCATTAAAAACCTTTCCTTTCTTTTTGCTTACAATTTCTCATTTTCATCCTTATTTCAATTTACTTGTTTCACTTGCTCCTAAATTTTTATAACATCATTTCTTTGATCACGCTTGTGTCGAATTCATAGCTGTATAGTAAAATCGCATGCCATATTGCCTGTCTACAAGACGATTGGAGATATTTCGTGCGATGTTCTTGTTTTGTTAATCCACGTTTCCCAAACATGCTGGAGTTGGAACGGGTTGCTAGCTCTGGTGTGCACTTGGAATCTGTTTTGATTTATGGTTTTGGTAGCAGCGGCCAGCTTTGTCAAACCTACTTTTCCTCCTTAAAATGGTTGTGTCTATAATGGATAAACCATTGACTAGTCTGTCGGTTACCTTCCTAAAAAAAATCCAATTAAATTTAAGTGTAAATTTTTCTATCTCCTTCAAACAAGTGGTTATGTTTCATTTAGTGGGCCTAACTGGAACACAATGCGCATGATGACTTGTGGATAAGTACAGCCGATCCGATTCACAATCGTAGAAAAGCTTCATCACAATACTCGTGGACAGTCATGTACACGGATAGTCTTTCATCTCCTTCCTTCCTTTCCTTGCTTGTGAACCAGTATAAAATGTTATCAAATTTCTCTGAGAAGAATAGATGTAAGATTTAACTCATCGGATGACCACTGTAAGTCGTTTAGTGGGTCAGAGGACTTTTTTCGTCATATCCCGTAGAAGTCGAACAGGTCGAGCATTTTTAAGAGGAGGTCATAATTTTTCCTCGTATCGCTCATGTGTAGCATGTGTAGTCTCTCGGAGGAGGTGCTAGCTAACCCGATTGGTCCAGATTTCCCACTCAGGCCAACCAAGATTTCCACTCCTCCACGGTTGGTGGATTGGTGACAGCTTTTTTGGGAAGGATAAAGTGCGACTTGTTCATTGGCTGGCCACCGCAAGTCGTTGAATGACCAAATACGCATTCAAATCGCCTCCACGACATCCCTTAGGAGTAGAATGCGTGGTGCGCCCTATAAGGGATAGAGTGATGCTGTCCTCTATTTCTCTATTCTTTATCGTTCAAGTTATTGTCCTCTTCTCTACATCCTGACTGACTTCAAAAGTTGACCATCAGCCGAAGTGTCCCTCCAATTTTGATCTGCGAATCGTTCAAAGTAAGAAATAATATGTATGTTCTTAGTGAAGTAATGCGGTGGGAATGACGTAGACACATCTTTTAGTTAGACAGACTCATCTCGAGACAAGGCTAAGCCAGCATTTTAGGATTGGTTAAGGATTATCCTAAGAACTGACGGAGAAATCTACAAACCTTCTACGAATCCATTACGTGTAGAAAAATCCTTCTAAGTATTTACGTTTTGTTATTCGAGACTTGACGGCAGCTTCTCTTTATAAACGGATCATCGCCTATCAGGAGACTCTCTTCTTTGAGGCGCCAGAATGTTTTGCTTGACAGCGATTTGTTAACCTCACATTCCATATCTCCTTTTATTTTTATGCTCCACCATCAAGTATCACTGTTGGCAATAGAAAACCGTACTTCCTACTGACGACAAAAACGATGGGCTCAAAGTTTGATGCAGCCGTGCGTAGTCGTGCGCTGGAGCACCACAGTCACGTGCAATTTTTATTCAGTTTTGTTCAGTTCACTCGAGCTTCGTACAGGTTCCTCCAGGCAAACCTGCGATGCGTCAGTAAGAGGGCGATTTCTATAAGATGTGTTCTTCGCCAATAACACCTGAAAGCGATGTGCCTCCTGATAAAGCGCGAGGAGCTTTCAAATTCAATTCCCACGAGTTTTACACGTATGAACTTAACGACGTCTTATTTGGAGTGGGCATGCGGTCGGACGGGCATCAGAAGGTATAAATCAGCCCACATACACTACTGCATTCAGAGCATTTGTGCTAGCGTCTTGCAGCGAACGGCAGGGTTCAGAAGAGCATGCTTCGTACAGGTCGCACTCCTAATCTCAAAATTTACCAATTGGCCCCGGTGTCCAATCCGATCTTCTCCCGGAAGCACCCACGCCGTGCGTGCGTCTTCGTCAAACCGTCCAACAACCAACGAACGGGGTTTTTCCATGGATGTCGTGTCGAATCAGCGTACCTGTACTGGGTGCTGCTGACGAATGCGTTGTGGAATGCGTGTGACGTCACGTATCGTGACATTGACGCACCTAATCGCTTCTGATGGTCGCGCACCCATCGTGCCTCTCATTTGATCGTATGCGACTCCATCTCCTGCCTCTATCACATGGAGGATGGGATGTGCCTAAGAGCTCAGCAAGGTTGTGCCTAAGGCTGTGCCCTTGACTTCCGCCGGGATAGCGTCATGAACTAGTGTTTCCTGATTCGTACAGGTGCCTGAATCCAGTTGCTCGCGTGGCTCGGTAACTTTCGATCTCTTCTTTTTGTCTGTCGAGCCAAGCACTTCTTCCGTGAACCCTGAGGTGATGACGGCTAGGTTGGCCTGAGCGCAATCGCGCTAATAATAGTCACCCAATCCTTGATTCGCTATAATGCTGATTGACACGGCGACGAATTTTTCGTGTGGAATTCGGCGGAGATTGCCAAATTATGCGATTAGTTGATTAGCTGGCCCCACCCATCCGGTAGGAGCCATATCACTCTAATCTTCGGCGCCTTGTCCCGTCGATTCGCTGTGCTAAGTCATACGTGTAAGGTCCTTTGAGTTAGTTGATGCCCAGCGCATAGCCTTAGCTGACTGTTGGAAGGATTTAACGTGCACGAATAAGGTCGGTGGTTACGAGCGGAATATTGCTCCACCTTCGTTCTTTCCACAGAACTGTCCTTCACTCCATCTGTGCTTGTACGCAGGCAGAGGAGGCTCCAGCTGCTGCGAGCAGTCGGTATCGGTTAGTATTGTCTGGTCCAACAAAGCTTCTACGTGCAACGGTGAATTGGCATCTGATTAAAGCCTGGAAAGGACGGTACACTGACTGCTTCATCGAGTGACGATCAGAATTCACTATTTATGCAAATTCGGTATTTAAATGTTTTTAAAGATATATATTTTTCTTGAGGATGCCATTATGAAAACGATATACGACCTAAAGACACTATTCGTTATAGAGGATATAGGTACAGAATAATCGGATGCATACGAGTCGGAGGGGGGCATCGCTAGAAAAGCGGAACAAATAAAAACTTGGAATAATGAGTGTGGAGGTTTGTTTCGCCACTGCCCTCATACGAACCTATCTTTTTACACTCCTTCCATGGCTCATCAGTGAAGGGGTGGCGTAAGGCTAGCAGGAAAGAAAAGAAGCAGGATGCTAAAGAGTGCAAAAAACCTACGAAAAAGAAAAACATCGGAAAACTCGAGGATATCGCGGATGTTACGTGCGGTCAAGGCGAACATCGCTGCCCGGAAAGCAGAAGATGCGGGTTCGAGTCCCGCCTGGCGCAAGAGTTTTAATCGCAACAAAACCTCCTGCAACAACATATAACCTCTCTACCAGCAGCTCCAGGCTTAAGCAAATGTGTTAGAAAAAAATTTTAGGCTAAAAGTGCGAAAAACTAACGCCTGATAGTCAGGAAAGTTGAAGTACAAAGATGTGGCCTCTTTCACTGCTAGGGAATTGTGAAGAAAGGGCCTATCGTAAGCCAAATCAGTCTGCCATCATTGTAAGATAGTTCAATTTTGACTTTACCCTCGTTGTCAAAAAGACCTTGAAGTGCCCCTCCCACAGTCTACAATAAGAGAAGCGCTAGTCAATCGTTTACGATGCTCACGCTTAAACAACCGAGATTGCCGCGGCTGCATATTGTTCAGTGATTTTCTGTTATCGTTTAGGGTTCTGAATGAATCACTGTTATTGAGTTTGTGTTGCCATTAAATGCATAGCCTCCACAGCAACCTGCAGAAGTAGAATGTGTAGCTCATTCCACAAAGAGGCGGATTAATGCCCACCTTTGTCCACTTATCCTATATATTTAGTTCATGGAACTGCAGGTACCTCGTTGTTCACCAAACTTCTCGGCCGACCTCAAACGTTTGCCTTTTGGCTCAGAATGATATCTGTGACACTGGCGAAGTTTGCTGGCGGCGGTCCTTTCACGTGGACGTGCGCAATTTGTTGGCGGCACCTTTGTAGGCGTAGATCCGGCCGATGATCGCTCGCAGCGGGTCCTGTCGTCGTCGGGACCTGGCCGCGCGAACAGCTGACCGGGTGGCCTAATCGACTGTCGAACATCTATCACCTGGTCTTGCTCATCCCCTCTAATTAGCAGCCATCGGCGGATGCTTTGACGTGTGGTAGTGCTGAGCGTGTTCCCTATCTAGCAGGAGTAGTTTCAAGATGACAAAGTTCGCCTCGGTATTCCTTATGATTCGGAGAAAATCGTGCGAATGAGTGTTATGCATTTAGACATGGTTTTTGTTATATATACAGAAGAGCCTTAATGACTGAATTGTTAGTCTTAACGACGTTTTCTGTCGATATTTTCTTGATTAAGTGGGTGAGGCTGTGTCAGGCAGACTACCAAGATTGGTCGGATAAATTACTGCTTTCGGCTTCCGTTTAGACATTGTCGCTTTCTTCAGAGCTTGTGTGACTACTAGTGATTATGGCTACTCCTCAAGCACCGCTTCAACATACAGCGAGGAAGGAATAAAGAGAAAAAGGGACAAAAGCTGATGCTAACACTGATAACTAGCCCCATCTTTCTGCGGTCACTTTAGTATTCGACTACATTAAGTGGCACTGCGGAAAGACAAATTATCTGACACAACTACAGTAATAAAAAAGGAAGCAACCAAGATCAGTACATATTTCTTTACTTAAGCATTCACTCAGCTCAATTATTCGTGAAATTCATACGAAGGAGGTTCACAAAACTTCATGTTTTAGAAAAGAACATAATTGAACAATAATCACGAGCTGCTAAATAGGGGTAAATGATAAAGGATGGCGTTACTCAATCCCTTTTGGAATGCTCCACGCATTCTACGTCTACGAGATGACGCGGAAGCGATTTGATTGCGTATTTGGCCATACAATTACTTGCGGTGGCCAGCCGATTAAGAAGTCAGCGCTTTATCCTTCCCAGACAAGTCTGGTACCAATTCACTGACCCCGGAGGGATGGAAGGCTTGGTTGGCCTCGGCGGGACAGCGCAGTCGAAGAAGGCGTCGACTGTCGCATGGAACTGATTCCAGGTAGCTGGTTGAAATTTCACCCTTCCATCCCTCCGTGGTCGAGGTAGGTGAAATGGCGCTATACTTGTCCGGGAAGAATAAAACACTGACCTTTTCAACGGCTGGCTATCGCAATTCTTTGTGCTTGCCAAAAACGCATTTGAATTGCCTCCTCGACATTCCGTAGTAGCGGAATGCGTGGCGCATCTCACAAATTAGTTGAATAACGCTGTCCATTATTCTTTATTTTTTCCCTAAAAAGCAGTGCCTGCATCTGCCCGCTATGCGTTGTGTTTCGTCTTCGTTCTGCAGCAGTGTTCCGCTCCTCCAGCCACAACTGTTGGAGGGAGCTTGTCGAGTGGGCGTGGCTCGGATTCGAGCGGCACCTACGGTGTTCACGCGGCAGGTCGCCGCCGCAAGGTGTCAGCCTGACTGGGTCGTCGAGTGCTGCCTCAAGCCTGTCGAGTGATAGCGTTCCCGTGGTCGTCGAGTCATCAAGGGCGTACTTCTTGTGAACTCGAGAAGTCCCATAGGGTTCTACAGTTCTCCTTGTGTCCTGGGACTGATACCTTGTTATCCACCATTATTACACGTTTCACCTGAATCATTTCATTACGTTCGGACTTCCACCATTTCGAATTTAACTCGCTCGAACTTCTAAGACCGTTTCTAGATATTTGTTGTCGTTCAGTTGTGAACTTGGATGCGCTCCAAAGTTAATTTATTACTCATTTCAAATGTATGATAGTGTTTAAATTTGACCGATTTTTTTAGCAGCTTCTTCAAAAAAAAACTTCAGCTATTATTGACTAGCTTTCGGTGCTGGACGCTTTTAAAAAACGAAGAATACATATTTCGCGCTTACATAGACGCTAAATTTTCCAAGAAAAAAGCCAAATCGTATATGTATATATCCGAAAATTTAAAATATAGTAATTAATTCGCCTTCTTAGTGATATGAATATTCCCGCCATTGTTTCAGGTTTTGGTTAATGACTTCATAGCACTAGGACTTCATTACTCATTTCTTATCGGTATGCGCCACCCATTTTACCTCCACAGGATGTCGTGAAGGCGATTTGAATGCGTATTTTGCCGTACAATGGCTTGCGGTGATCCGCCGATGAACAAGTCAGCGCTTTCTTCTTCCCAGATAAGTATCGTACCAATTCACTGACTTCGAAGGGATTAGCTAGCCTGGAGGGAAATCCGAACCACAAACCTGGTAACGGGTGCGCGCGATAGCACTCCGACTGCGCTACAAGCGCCCTTGATACATATACGTAGAGGAAAACATGTAGTTCTAAATGTATATGAAATACATAAGGTGACTACTAAAATCTTGAGAATATGGGGAGCTTTCCGCGACAGCAGAAAAGCGCGATTTTCGTGTCAGACGCTTATAGCTTAAATCTCGGAATCGCGAGGTCGGAATTAAATCAAGATTTAGGTGCCATGTTATGAAGCAGTCCTCTAGAAAAATCAGCAGTGAAGTAATCACGTGAAACACTTTGAAATAGACCTAAAGAACTTTGAAACAACAGAAAGTCTTGCACAAAATTGACGGTTGTACGGAGAAATAGGTAGAAACAAGTTCTGTTCTCGTAAGTTAGATTAAGGATTCATGTATCTAAACGAATTTTGTTTGGACGTGTTCTTGAGTAAATAAGAAAAAATTGTTTAGTCTGAACTCTAGACTTGGCCTTTCGATAAATGTGTCGGCGGAAAGCTCTAGATTCTTTTTGCTTCACATTTTCAGGGCGTTACTTTCGTGTACTTTTTTTTGGTTTGGTTTCGGTGGAGAATTCTCACTGTGTACAAGGGTGGGGAAAAATCCCTTTCCGACAGTGAGCTCATGAGCTCTAACTTCCAAACTGTCTATAACTTGATGATTGCTATTAGCGAATTGTATTGGCAGCGATACTCTAGATGGAACAGCTTTTACATTAACTGAAATTGTTGGCAAAGAACGAAGTTATGATTATTTAAAGTTAGAATCCAAAAACGCGTGAACTTTCCGCTTTAACCTATGACATTGAGAGCTCAAAGATGCTAATCTTTAAGGTCGTATACGTATCGCCGAAAGGCTTGTGTGATCTCCTGCCAAAGCCCTACTCCGTCACTTTGGACTCTAACTGCGAGGCTGGTGTCGCCTTGTGCACTTCTTCTTCGCAATTCCGCAAGCTCTACGATGTACGCCTAGTAGATGTGACGCTGGCTCCACGCTGCCGAGCACATCAGCACGGCGGCGATGATCGTTTCAGCGTTTTATATACGCTATATATCACAGATCGGCATTGGTTTCCCTATCCATTCACTACATATATTTACTGCCGGCGATAAAAGGCTCGTTTTAACGACGTTGCAAGCCACCCTCAATCGGACCACCACTAGCAACCACTAACGCTCTCTCATGGCGAAGGCTTTGCTGAGAAGATTTGAGCGTTTTAGATCCGTTCAGCCGTTCAGTTAGGGCCACCGTGAAACCGGTCTCTTTAGCAAAAAACGTTTAGCGGTGTAAAACACCAGAAAAGAAATGCAGATAATGAACGACCAAATCCACTGGTTATTCTGTTCCATTGCAAGGGCTAGTTTTCTCCCCCGTCGTTATACTGTTGCAAAAGAGATGCTGGGTTGTCTTATCTGATTGCGATTCAGTTTTGTAGAGGTTTTGGTGCTCGTGCAGACGAGTAAATACGTAATTCATACCCTCTCTTTAAATAGTAGCATTTCCGCCATGTCACAGGGGTGGTCCGTCCTTCTGAATAAGCACATAGGTACGCTTTGTAATGTTAACTATGATATCTACGCAAAAATACGTATACATGTGTATATGTACATACAGGGTGTCTCAAAAAAATGTATACACTGTTTGAAAGGTGATAACTGATAACTTTGCTCACAACGAAGGTACTGAAGAGGTTAAGAACTCATATGAAAGCCTAGGAAAATAGAAATTTTTTGACATATAAGCGGCATGTAATGCGCCACGCGCTCGTCTGATATTGAGCATTTTAACCTCGATTGATTTTGCTTCGCTCGAATACTTGCTATAATTGCTTCACAAAGTGGCCGTATCGATTGATTTGTGCTTATTTTAAGGTTTAAAAAGTAAAAACACACTACCGCGTTTGAAAAATGCAGGGCATCCAATAAAAATGCAGGTATTTTTGAAAGAATCTAACATTGCTGCTCGTGAATCTTTTGAAAATTTTTGAGATTTGTATGAATATACAAGGTAACAAGATTTCTGTAACGTACAAGTAGTCAAGATTGGTTTGGTTAAATGCAAGGTTTCAGTCGGGCAGGCCATGCCGCCGACTGAAACCTTGCATTTCAGGCTCGATTGATTGTACATGGGCTGAATGCTTGTTACAGTCTTGTTAGTGCTTGGCCAGATCAACCTGCACAGTGCTTCTTTTAACGTTCCCTTCACCCAGTAGCTGCAATTATGCCGGTTAACCTTTCCATTCAACTTGAATGTTGCTTCATCACTCTACAGAATCCGTCTTGTAAAATAGGGCTCCTGCTCACATTTAAATCGTGCAATCAATAAACTCGCATGTCATGTGTCTTTCACATGATTGCCTAGTTCTAAATGTTAAAAGAAGCACACGTTAATCTGACCAAGTAGTAACAAGATTATAACAAGCATTCAGTCCATGCACAATCAATCGAGTCGGAAATGCAAGATTTCAGGCGGGAGCATGGCGCAGTCTTGAATATTTGTACGATACAGTATTCTTGCTACCCTGTGCTTTCATAGATGTCCCAAATTTTTTTCAAAAGTTTCACTAGCAGTAATGTTATAATCTTTCACATACCACCTTGATTTTTTAGGAAACCTTGCTTTTTTCGGAAGCCATAGTGTGTCTTTAAGTTTTAAACGTTATGTGAAGCACAAATAAACAAAAAATGGCAAAAATTCAGACGATTGCATGGCACCTTCCATACCACACACGTGTCAGAACATTTCTATTTTCTTATGCTTTTGCATGAGTTTTCAACGTTTTTAGTACCTTTGCCATGAACACAGTTATCACCTTTCAAACAGTGTATACATTTTTTGAGACACCCTGTATATAGCAAACTATGCGCTATTTATATACTGTGGGATATGTTTCAAAAAGCCTAAGAATTTACTATAACTCGTACGCTTGTTTGCGGATGTTAAGAACTGTCGCCACCTTTTATCTCTCAGGATAAAGGATAAAAGTTGGCGTTAGTCAATCCCTCTTGCGGAGCACGCCACGCATTCTACTCTTACGGTGTATTGTGGAGGCAATTTGAATGCGCATCTGGCCTATACAATGAATTGCGGTGGCTAGCCGGTGTTTCATCCTTCATCCAGACAAATCTGGTACCAATTTACCGACCTCGGAGAGTTGGAACACTTGTTTGGCCTGGGCGAGAAATAGGAACCAAGGACATTGAATCGGAGTGCAGACGGATAGCCCACGCCTCACCCTACTGTGCTGCCACGCGACGACTTTAACAGCGCTTAAGTATCTTTTGTAGCACCAATAGTCTGCCTGATTGTTCAACTGCTCCTGCAGGCTCCACTAAAGGACGGATTTATCTTGGTTAAGTGCCAGAATTGACCAATGGTTCCTTATTGCTGGAGGTCCTCTCCGTCAGGGTAATTGCAAAGAACTCGAGCCAAAAAAGCTTGGTGGGCGCCTTGATACGGACATCGTCTAGGCATGTTCAAGTGTCAACGAAAAGTACTGCATTGTTGATTATTGGATTTTCAACAATTTGAGCCTTAGTGCTTCTGATTCTTGAACAAAGATCGGGACATGTTTCGAAAGCTTTCTTTTAGAGAACGGCATCACTACCGAAAAAATTGCTTCCTTTTTTTCACATGACATGACTCCAGTAAAACAGCGACTCCACCTACAGCTTGCCGACAGAAATGAACTCATGAACAGGGTGGGAACTCTCGGTAGAAAAAAGAACTGCCGACTAGTTACTGCAGCACGCTTAGCGAGGTGAAGAATACCTTGCCGACTTCTTAACCTGGCCTTGGCTTGAGCCCCGCCCAGGCCAACTAACCCTCCGTCCATCGGGTCGATGACGTTTCGACCCGATGGACGGAGGGTTTTTCGATCAGCTATTGATATTGATCAACTATCAAACTTGTTTTGATCAAATACACGTTCGAATTGTTTCTACGACATCGCGAAAAATGACATGTGTGGCGCATCCCGAGCAGGGATTGATTAACGCCCTCCCTTTCCTTTGTGCTTTTCTCTTTTGAGAACGTTTGAACTATTCATCGTGCTTCTGACTTGCCTGAAAGCAGTCCCATTGTGTGCGACAAGGGCGCAAGGCGTCCAGAAGCGTGCTAGCTTTCTGATTTTCAGTTTATGCCACTTTGGATTTTAACTGGACGCTTTCTAATTCATTTTTAAGCCGTAGCTTTTCAACGCAAACTAGTCTCTTTCTGAACTGAACTAAAGGTACAACAGTTTAAATAGGCGCATATTGGAGGAGTCAAAATGCTCGTTTTTTTAAAAGAAAATCTCACAAAATCTATTTGCAAACTCAAGCTTGCAACGCGCCTATGAACACTCCGCTTGAATGAGCACAAAGTTCTTATTCATGTGGTTGAGCAAATTTTAAGGTTCGTCCTTCATACACTGCTTGAGCGCAAAATGCTGTGATGCCATAAGAATGGATTGCGCACACATGACACACCGTAACGCCCTTTGCTTTTAAGGGTTTTATGCCCACTAGCAGCGTAGCCATTGTCGCATTGCAAAAATGAGCCTCTATTATAAATCTCCTTCTAACAAGTGAGTATTCTAAAGTCCTTAAAATGTATTTAATTGGATTTAGATAAGTCTACTTTGTTTTCAAAAAAGGTTGATTTTCTTTCAAAAGCGTCCCGTTCTATGTGAAGAAAATGTCCAATTTCAAATGAAAATAGAATGGGTTAAGCTGCGACGGCTTTCTGCTATCTCCTGTCAGCCAAGTCAAATTTTAATATGCCTCGAATTCCTGGTTTTTGGATTTTCCCGATAGTGTCACGTTTACTGTAGATCTAGGTCTCTAGATTTAGAGTTTAGATAAGACCTATTATCTTCCATAGACGAATTAAGCGAAACAAATTCTGTTCCCTTCTCTAACATGCTACCCATTTTTTTACGAACAATAATAGCTCAACACCAGGGTTGATCATTAGGTCAGCAATCTCCTGCAAAACCTTTGGCTGATTAGAGCCGTGACCGAACAGCTGATGAAACCCGGCAATTCTACAGCTGTCGCCAAGCCGCTCATCTGCGATCGGCACACCTGCGCTTCTGCCCCGTGTTCAGGCCTAACTGGAGCTAGCTAAGTCTTCTAGAGATCTTCTCGTTTTTCAGTTCGTCGAGCCGAGCAGCTCATCGAAATTTTCTCCCGACTTCTGCAGTGGCAAATTTCCGGGAAATAGTGATTTGTCACATAATCGCTGGGTGATGGGAATCCCCGTTCACGGTCGCTCTTCGCTCCACGCATGGCCCTCATGAACCGTGTGTGGCGCCGTTTCCCCGACTCATTCCGAATGATTTAGGGTTTGTTGGATTGTTTTAATGCACTGCATTTATGTGCCGTCGAATTGGTACCGACGTAAAATTGCGGCCGACGATTTTGTACTGCCATAGGGAATGATTAGTTTCCCGTAATGCTGAATGCTTTGCCGACAGCCACTGCCCTCGATGCTAACCTGTGTCCTCATCCTCCCCCCTAAGAAGGCTGTAAATTGTATGTAATGAATCGTGAAGGCAAAAAGATCCGCCAGGAGCCCTGTCACCTTTGGATTCTTGAAACGTCAAGCTTTGTCATTGACCACGGAGTGCGGAAGACCTTTTTGTTCATTCTTATTTGTATTAGACACATAAGATTTTTGCCCCTCGCTCGCCAACGAGGCTCAGAGCGGGCTCTGACGAATTCTAAAGAAAAATCCGAAAAATTTCAACTACGGATAACGATGAAAACTTGTTGCTATTCCAAAGCTCTTAAGTGTTTTAGAGATCTACTTCGGGGAAAGTGGTATTTTTTGTTTTATTATTATTATTATTATTATTATTATTATATTTTAGCTGCTATGGTTGTGGTGACTATTTTTACTTTTATAAGCTCTTTAACACCGCAATCGGTTATCAATCAGTTTTAATTGTGATGAAATTGCTTCACTTCAACACTGATGCACTCGTTAAGAGAAGCTTTACTCAGAATTGTGGAGACCTTTTCGTAAAGTCGCTCTAAATGCCTCTTCATTTCTCTATGCGAGCTTATCCGCTTACACTTTAGGATTGCGCCATCTCTAAAGGACTTCTAAGCAGTTCGAAGAAGCCGAACAAGTGACCTCTCATCTTTTGCGCTGTTTGCTTGGCCTTTGATACCATATTGTAGAGGGATTAGGAAGCATAGATTCATGTAAGCGCTAACGTAAAACTAAACATTATAGCCGCTCTTCTGAGAGAAGGCCTACTTTTTTTTTAGAATGTCATACAAATTATTTGGTAAGTAAAAATTTCTGGAGGGTTTCAAGCTTGAAAAAAAGATGAATAAGCGTATTGCAATGAACTTCAAAAACAGCTTCCTTTTCTTGGGACTACAATGAGTATGAATCATGGCTCTGAGTATCACTGAGGCAGCCAGAGGAACAACCACAGCACTTCGGGCGATGCTAAACTCCCTCGGGAAGGAGAACGTGCTGACTGATGCATCACATAAAAATCGCCATCTATTGTAGTATAGTGGTGAAATTCACGTTAGGGTTGCCTGTACGATTTCACTTGGAAATATGTAGAGTGCGTTGCGCATACCGCAAAGGGATTGTTTGACGTCGACCTCAGTTGTTCTTTACCTTCAGCTTTACATATTTTATAATGAGAAACAAATAACTAAGTGGAAAGGATAAATTAAGGAATGAAAAGAGAAGAGAAATGAAAAGAGAACGAGAAAATAATTTTTTGACTTTTTTCTTTTCGGTCCTTAGTCGACTACAAGTAAAAAAGAATGATTTCAAAGAATATGGACCTTCTAGGAACTACTCAGTAAGGAGGGATACCTTTGACAAAGAGAAGGCGGAGATTAACTAACCCGAACTTCTGCTCTTTCTACCAATGACGTTACAGCAGTAGGCAAAGTAAAGGAATACTATGGCAAAAAAGGAAAAAAACCATAAAACGCTGGAGAACGCATCGATGTTGTGCCATGATTTCGTAGGGATCCTGCAGCTCCTGTGGCACCTCGACCTCCCGATCCTGATCCGACGCCCGTGCACCTCCTACATATTTCGTAGCCTGCGTCTGCCACAATGAATTAGGCTGCGGATTTCGCAGATGCCTGATCTGTTTGTGGAAAAAGCGTCTGCGCTCGCTGAAACTCTGTCAGCGGTCTTCTTCGCCCGACAATTATCCCATAGATAGTCGTTGGCGCGTACGCATGGCGCCATGCTCTTGACAGTGCCTGACTGGCCGTCGCTCTTTGGTGTGCGCCGCTGCGCACAGGGGCGGTGCAATCGTCTTGGCTTGATGGCTCCGCTCGTCCTTAACCGTGATGCCTACGTTTTTTTCTAAAGGCATTGTTCACCTTCTTAACTGGCAGTAGTGTTTTATTTCCATTAGCTTTTTCGGCAAATGTGGATACTCACAACTGTTCGGGAGCAGTTGGAGGAGGCGCCAGTTCTGCTGCTGCTCGATTTAATATCCTTGGCTTAGGTCCAAACCAGGCCATTGAAGTCTTTCAGCCTTCCGGGGCAGGTACCAGGCCTATCCGAGGAAGACAAAACACTGACCAGTTGTGTCAGCTGGACATTTCAGTTATTGTATAGGCGAGATCGTATTCAAATTGCCTCCACAATATCCCGTAAAAGTAGAATGCGCGACGCGACCAGCAAAGACATCGACTAATGCCGACCTTTATGTTATATTCTTTTAGTTTTATTGCTTTGCTATCAAATGAGCCCTTGTTTTGCTTTTCTCATGGTCAGAAAAAACTAATTGCTACGCACTGATTTAATTTTTCAGCAGAACTTTAAAATGCGTAGCTTCCACAATATCCCATTGAAGTCTAATGCGTAGTGTATCCCACAAAGGGAATGATTAACTACGTTTATATTTCTTATCGGATCAATCCTAATCGGAGGGGAGCACATAGTGATTCGCATCTCCAATCCCTTCCTTGAGTTTCTACGAGACTTTTATAAGCTGTTCCATGGTGCAACTGGTTTATTTAAATCCAGGGTATGTGGTTGTATGACATGGGCTGATGTACACAGTTGACACTTTGAGGTTACCTACCTTCCCGATTAGGACCTATCCTTCCTATCCTCTACCTCTCCTATTTTTATTCTGTATTTATCATCACACAAAATGCTACTAATGCCACCTGTGTCCCTTTTCCTTTTCAGAGTTTGTATCAATAACTAGAAAGGAACACTTGCCAGGCGCCGTAACATCACCTCTACGGCTCTTGGTCTGTGCGAACAGTGGTACACATACTTCCGAGTGACCTATCAAGCCAGCACTTCTTCAAGGTCCCTCTTTCGGACACGTAGGAGCACATAAAGGCTGCATTTGTGCTGTAGATGTATTTGTGTTTGTTTAAGTGGGAAGTGAAACTAACATAGGAGACATAGAAGCAGAGGAGAATCTTTGTTAGGGAAGAATGAAGTAAGATATGCAATTTTTTGCTATTTGCCGCGCGCAGAAGAATAACCTTTCTAATGGTTCTAAAATCCAGAGCAGGGCGTTAGTTAAATTTCCATTCTCTTCATGAGTGATAATCTTTCTGCAGGTCTGAAATTTCAAAAAATGTATACCTAGCTCTATTGGTCATCGAATTCCAATCCTATCACATAACTACATACGGCGCAGTTCCACAGCATCCTGAAGAGGGTAGGATGTTCTAAACGTTAGCTGTCTATATTATTTTCATTGATGCCTCCTTGGTTCACAGAGTAAAAGTCCAATTCTGGAATTTTGAAGTCAGCAATGTACGATTTGAGCCGCTTGGATATTCGTTTGTTTATTACGTACTCTAGCGTGCGCCCTACAAAGAATATGGCTATTGCTATACTCCCATCTCAAGCAACAAATTCGAGTACTTGTACAACTATTAAAACTAACCATAATATCTGCCAGAGCCACTACTAAGAGGTGCATAGTTATAGAAATTCGTGTTTGCTGTTTGCTGATGATCAAAAAAAGATGCTGCTTTTTACGAGTGAAGTCACCTAGTTATTCCCACAATGCGGAATGGACCAAAGTGTGCAGGGGTGCTCCTCCACCTTCTGTCTTGCTCCATTTTCGCTCTTCAAAATTTCTCATAGAGTGTTACTGTACTAAGGTTGTCAAGAACAGTAAAGTAAACCAGTAGTGACCTTTTCGGGAGAGTATACGTTTTTCTGGGGCATACAATGTATTACCAAGTTCTTATTTTTGTTTTGAGAAGAGCAATTCCTTCGGCCAGCTGTATTAGCTCAACGCTCTCCTTGATTTTTCGGTTCGGATCTTTTCAGTCGACAGCAATCACCTCTGTTTTCAATGATTGAACCTTGCAAACATTGACCAGATGTTCCTCTGCTCCTGCAAAATTCTAGCCTGCACAGCGAGCCGAGGCTGGCTGAACATTGGTCGGACTGAATCGCTCCACATGAGCAGCTTATTAGAGCTTATCTGGGAAGCTTCTAGAACGAAAGATGGGTGATTAGGAGCTGATCTGCTTTGTCGTCTTAGTCTTTTCTTCATCTTCCGTCTTGTAATCCTTCTAGACTCCGCAACCCTCTGTGTCACCAAGCCTCACTTCCACTCTGTCGTCGTACAGCTCAGCAGCTTGCGAACCGAACTTGTCTAGTTACGGCGTTTTTCAGTATGAAACCGAGAGCGTCGCTCAGCAATCTACCAGACGAGCTGATACAACTGCTGAACAGCTTTCTGACCTACGAGGAGTCGATTACTTTCACAGTGAGCTGCTTTCTTTTGCCTACTTCTAACTGTGCCAAGGATGTTTCGAATGATTTTGTCTCCCTGCTTGAGAGGTGGTTTCAACTACCATTTTGACAGTTGCCAGTCAAAGGGGGTTGATGCGAAATGCTACGGTGGTTTGATTTCCACTGAGTGACAACTGTCGCTTCTTCTCGGTGATTGATGGGTGCATCCGGAATGAGCCCTCACTGTGTGCTTTCGGAAGCGTAGTAGCCCAGAGAAGACGGAACTCTTAGGTACTGGGCAACTCGATCTCGTGACGGGGTATTGTACCAGCTAAGAATAACATAGAACATCGGTGTGTAAAAGGACCCGCTGTAAGGAGCTACGGTAGCTTGAGTGGCGGTTTGTCAATAGTCGATGATTGATCGTCGGCTGCGACGAATGACGAGCAAGGCGAACGACTTCTTTGACAGATGTCTGTGGACGAACCGGGTGTAAAGATCCACGGACACTGCGCTGCGATAGGTTACCTAACGATCGGCGGCTAAGATAAATTGAACGCAGCGAACTCGATGAGCGGGCTACGGTAGCTCTCGTGGGAAGCAATTGAGGACGTAAATATTTTGTCATAGTTCGCGAAATCTCTTGGCCTAAGCGAACAGTATCGCTTCGGGGGACTTTTGGGAGGCGTTGCAAAATATTTGGAATAAAAGTAAGGATAAGTGTCGACATTAAGGTGTTCAAATCTTGCTACGCGTTCTTCTTTTGCACAGTGCCTAATGCATTTTTATGCATCAGCGGCTTGGAAATAGAACAGAAACATAGTTGGCAAATCCTCTTACCATTCAAGGAGCGCGGGTTAACAAGAAATTCGAGTGGGCCAGGTCGAAATCCAACTAAAAACCGATTCTTTCGCGCCGGAATATGGGGCCGCTTTCCAGCCCGCTACACAAGCTCGTCGTGGAACCAAAATGAAAGGAAATCGCTACGAACTGTGACAGAAAGTGCCACTGCAGTGAAAAGAATTTTTGTCAAAGCGGAAATACAGACTTTCGTTCTTCAGCAATGCTCACGACGCCTTCACAGAGCGATTCGACGCAGTGTACTGAGCTTCTACGACAAGATGCTGGTGAGCTTTTTCGATTTCGCACTCCTTTTCCCTCCAGTTTGAGCCTTGTGTGATGTACCTTATAAGGTGTGAACTTTGATATTAATAGTTACCTTAGGGAGCGTTACGCAATCGACTTTCTTGTGATGTCATGGAGACCCTTTCGATGCACATTTGGGCAGCTTGGTGACCCACCATGGCTGGCCCATCGAAATTTTGGCGTTTTAAACATATCCTAGAATCGGTTGAGAGCCCTGAGGTTGAGGTCGGAGTTTCCTGCCTCTGCCCAGGTGTCCCTGATGGATATGCCCTCTGCCTCTAAGTACGATGGTGCTATGCTTAGAGCTCTTGTAGCGAACTCAGGGATAAATCTGGCTAAAGAGTCAAATGATGGGAAAAAACCGCTCCCTCGCTATATATGGGGCGCAACCAGCATTTCTCGATCAGTCTTTGGATTTGAGTACTCCTTTCTACTGACGATGGGATAAATGGGCTTGGAATGAACGCGGTACATACAGTTGTTTTTTGTGGAATTTATTAAAGGAGAAAGGATAAGCATCGACGCTATCTAATCATTCTGTGAGGTGTGCCCTGCACTCTGCTTCTGCAGGATTTCATGGAGGGCGACTAGAATGCGTAGCTGGCCTCTATGTACGATGACTTGCGAGTCGAGGAGTGAGCCGGTGCCTTATCTTATCGTTAGCCACACAACAATCTTGTACGAGCAGGTAGGATGTAAGGGTTAGTAGGCCTGGGTGATGCCATAACCGAGAACTTTGGTTTAGGCTGTACGCAGAGCCGATGCAGTCGGTTGAACATTAGCAGATTTTATTTATTTATTTATTTACCTTTAGAAATCACCTTATTTTATGAGAACTGCCCTGACTGAACTCAACTCCTCTGACGGCAAACGCATTGTTGCTGCTTGTTCGTGTAAAAACGCCCAGCATTCTTTTTTCCTAAACGTGTCGTTAAGAAACCTTATTAGCCTTATTAAGAAAATTCACAAGCAAAAATCACGTGACGTCTAAAACATTTCTTATTTCGAGCAGCAACAATAGAAGTCCAGATGGCTCCGGTATCTCATTGAGCAAATCAGGACAAAAAAATAGAGAATCAGGGCATAAAGACAAGCAGTCATGTTACAGCGCCATAAAAATGTACTTTTGTGACGTAGCTTCTAACTGTTTCTATTTTGACGTAGTCTTCAGAACATATAAAGCTACAAACGGAGACCGTCTCATTTGCCTCCTCGAGTGAAACTGTATTCTAGAATTTCAGGATGTGTTAGGAAGGTTCAATACGGTCTTCAAAGCTCTTGCTCTCCATTTTTATTTTTTCTTCAAGGGGTTCTTAGACGAAACGCTTCGTTGGAAGGGATTCCGTTCCACGCTTTATAGAGTCTGCGTTTTGTGATGGATAATAATTTTACTGACTGATCCACTGTATTATCCCAACTTCGGAAATCTACTATCTATCTGTTACACATATATTTCGTAAAAAACAACTTTTACAAAAATTCCCTAGGTAGTGCAGTTTTAAGGGCGGACATGGTCGAATCCGGCGCCATTGACTGAATATGTGCTTCCGTATTTTCTGATTAAATTTTAATAATTCTTTCTGTTACGGTGAAGATCTTCCGTCTACGGTGGACTAATTTGTGGCCGTTGTTTTCCCATAGGCGAGAAATGCCGCTCAGCGGTGGCCGAGTAATTATCTGAGCAATTATCGCACCTGATTTACCGCGAACGAGTAAATTAGCATCGCATCGATGCTTCCGCCCAGAATCCCCGCTGCCATAACCGCCACTGTGGATATGTACATATTCATGGGACAGCGGATGGCAAATCAGCCAGCTTGACGACATGAATAATGGATTGTGCTCACAGAGCAAGGAGATATGCAGTTGGGCAAGCAGAGGTTGAAGTTCGAGCTGTCCAGCATTTTCTGGAGGTTTGTTACAATGTAGCCAACAGTTGCATAATCAGTGAAAAAAGAGCAAACTTAACCTTTTTGCTAGAACGTACAATGCTGGTTTCCTTTTTAAGAGGAATAAACTATAATAAACACCCATGCTAAGTAAGGTAAAGTATGGGAAAGAAGGGGTTAAACGAAACAATATGTTGCGGGAGAAAAATTGGCTATTTGTGGAGCAAGACCGCTGTCGATGCCGTGCAAGAAAATGCCCTTTCCTATTATTATATTATATTATATTATATTATTATATTATATTATTATTATTTTCCCTTTACCATTTCAAAGCATAGGTTTGGAAACGTGTACCTTATACTCTCCAGGTTAAGAAACAAGAGAGGGATACACTTTTTAAGTTCTTTTTTCAGATTTTCTACTCGCAAAGATACATCCACTGAAACATTCGCTGTACCTTTGTATCCTTTATTTTCTGAAAATCATGGATGTATGTAGCACCGAAACTTCCAAAAAACCCACAGAGCTCAACACCACTGCGACATAGGCAATTTGATCCTATGATTTTAAAACATGTGGGTTTTATCAGCATTTCCTCTATTGCTGCATGAGAGCTTGGCTAGGGTTAAGAAAAACGAGACTTTCTCTTGTTGAAACTAGCGAAGGCTTGACAAACCTACTAGCAAAGTCTTCAGTCTGCACTCAGCATCAAAAAAAAAAAGTCTAGGATGTATACTAGTCGGAAGGGGTCAGCACTAAGACGACAGCTGCGGCCAGCACCCGAGCCAGGCCATCATATTCTCTGAGTTCGGATGTGGACCATCATACCATTTGGCAGTGACTGAAGCTGTGGAACAAGCCCAAGGGAGGCAGTGGAGACATCCGAGTTCTGCTTCAGAAAACTGAAGATTAGCTGCTGTCTGTGGTCAACATTGAGCCCTTGAAGGTCTCGAGCACTACAGAGGTGTTTTATGCGCCTAGTACGGCCATGGATTCCTCCTCCAATATCCATTCACTAGCTTGGCATCCTGTGGTGAAGTAGCACTGATTGTCAGGTGCCGGTGAGGTTTGTCGCCTCGAGCTGAACGCTGCGTGCCTTCGAGTGGGAACTTCTCCTAATTGAGCACGTAATGAGGTGTGAATGGGTATCCGGTACAAAGGCCGTACACACGATGCTATTCAGGCCACATCTGGGGATATGTCCGATGTGCATAATAAACTTATGTTTTCTTTCAAAAATGAGACCGAGAGCAGAAGAGCAACTAGGGTAAGGCAAATCCTTGGAGGAGTACTACCCATTTCGTGCTATCGCGAGGTACTTAAGACGCTAGGAGTACCTTCTCTGATTTCTAGTGACCAGTTTTAAATAGTATTTAAGCGACCGCGGCTTATGTGGTAGTAAATCATGTAGTTATGGAGATGGCATTTTTGGCTGGAATGCTCTATTGCTCTCCAAAACAGTCCCAAAAGCAATGCGTCGAGGACTCGAGTTGGTATAGTTCTCCTCCCAACAGCGCTCTGAGTTTTCTCACTACAGTAAAGGGTAAAGAAGGGCGTCAGTCATTCTCTCGTGGGATTCGCCGAATGTTTTTATATTTCTGAGGGATGATGTGAAGGAATTCGAATGCGTACTCGGCCTACGCAATGACTTGCAGTGGCCATCCTATGGAGAACCAGTGTATTATCCCTCCCAGACAAGTTTGGCATCAGTTCACCGAACCCGGAGGGATGGAAGGCTTGGTTGTTTAAGCCCGGAAAACTGAACCTGGGAGCTGGAATCGGATGCGCACGAAAGCCGGCGTCTCCCCGACTGCGCTACCACGCTTCTCTTTCTCTACAGTACCAGCTTCTTATCGTAATCTTCTGAAAGTTACCTACCAGAATCTTCTGACAAAGTACTTTGACCTGTTTCCTGTCGAAAAGCCACGCTAGTCTTGCACATTGCAGCTATTGCGCAACGGTGCGCAGATGAGTAGATGGGGGTTGTAAGTCGACGGGCCGTAATCTCCAGGAGTGTTTGACATCGGTTCAGCTAATCTGCACGGGTCAGCGATTAGCGCCGATCTCGTGGCTCCATTATGCTGATAGGAGGAGCCGAATGCTAAGCAAACAGGCTTATGTATGATAGAAAGTACCTTGCGCGTCGACAACTTATGGTTCCGAGTTGAAAGCGCTGACAAAACTCGCTGCGACGGGGAATTATTGCTAAGATTCCAGCAGTAGTGATCTTCAAACCGCGGTAGAAAACTGCAGCAGGATCTGCAATAGTATGTATAGTGGACGTGGCAGTTTAGTTGCCCTTATCCAAACCATAAGCAAGAAGTGTCTCTCATAGTAATTGCATCGTTCGCTCTCTTGAAATCGATGTAGCAAAATCAAAACCAAGGACAAAAAGTAACTCGCTTTACTGCTTCCTTGAAGTGTATCCTTTCATTATAAAACTAGGTAATTCGCAATGTAGTTCTTCCTTGCCTAAGTCTATAAATTAAAATATCAAATTGGTGATAAAGGCTGCGTTCACTATTTAATCGCTAGTTGCTAGGGGTAACTTTCACGCAAGTATTTCTTCCATTTATTGCGTTTCTGTACTTGAGGATTACTCATAGTCAGGAACAAGTACAAATTCTTAATCCAGCTCACGATGATTTAGGAGGGCAATAATTAATTCCTATTTGGGATGAGCCACGGTTGCCAGCCTGTACACAGATCAATGTTCCGTGTTTCTCAGTTCGGTACCGGCTCACTGACCCGGAGGAGTGGAAGGCTCAGTTGGGCGAACCAGGAACCCAGGGGCGGTCGGGGCCCTCCGACTGCGCTACTACGCTTTCGGCTAAAGGAATGCTGTCACCGTAGTAAGAGAATAACCTATTTCATTGGTAGATCAGTACGAAAAACAATTCATAGGGTACGATATCTAGCGGCTATGCTCTCTCCCGATCGCGTTAGATTCCCTAAAAGGCAAAAAACTCCAGCGTCCACTGGAAGACCCAGGTGTGTTTACATTTATAGATGGTATGATAGTCCATAGCGCATGCTAGCGCAGTCGAAGAAGCGTCAGTTATGGCATGCATCCGATTTCAGGTTCTTGGTTCGAAACTCCTCTCAAAGACAACCAAGCGTTCCATTACTCTAGAATCGGTGAAATGGTAGCAAGTTTTTTTTGATGAGGGCAAACCACTTACTCGTTCATTAGATGTCCACATCAAATCATTGTATAGGCTAAATACGCATTCAAATCACCTCCACGGCATCTCGTAAAAGTAGAATGCGTGGTGCATCCCAAAAAGGGGGTTAACTGACGCCTCCCTTAATTTTGGAGGCGTAGGCCAAGATGTTTGTTTGTTTCTTGTAAAAAGTCACTCAAAACAGCTTTAAGGTTTGAAGAAAATTATGTGCGCAGCGTATTCTTCGCATAGCATCGCATATAGTGGAAAAGACCGCAATACTAGCAATACTGTGCTCAATACGAGTGGGTTGTGGGGAGAGGCAACTCCCTTTCTTGGATATTTGCAGAACACAGAGTATGACGATAGTCTGTTCTGTTTCCATAGAGACGACCTTCCCGTACTAGAATTGTGCTAGAGTAGTCTAGTGTGGAAAAGGGTACCTGTCGCGGTGTGGGAACGCGCCGTTGCTTCTGCTGTAACCGCGGCTGCCAATCGGGCACCGTCTCGGCCGCATAGGCAGGGCGCATGATTGGCTGCCACGATTACGGTAGGAGGAGGAGCGCGTTTCCTCATCTTTCCTGGAAAACATCCGCTGCGTTTAAGATTTGAGGTACAAAAATCTCTCGAAATGCTCTAAGACTTTCATTTCAGCTCGGTGACGATCCATCCGAATGTCGTCTGGTCGACACACGTGGGAGACGCCGCCCGCTCCTGTTCGTAGCAACGTCAGCACCGCGGCTTCTGCGCCTTGCTACCAATCTTACCGAAATTACCATTCTTATGAAGGAAGTTGACGCCTTCAGGAACCCCTACTCGACCACAAGCATCGGAGGTAGATCGTTGTCTGACTGATTTCTTGGAAGGCAGTGAATGATTCACTGATTTAGACTGTTCACCTTTCACCCCTGGCGGCTACCTCGGTCGTCTTCTGGGGCCGAATCCGCCACCGCTACCAAATCTGAAACAGCTCTCGCTCCACGTAGACGTCATGGTGGAGTCGATAAGCGTAAGTTGGCACAGATATTGTCGATTTTACCGGGCTGCTGGTTAACCACCCATCTGCGATTCTTGCAGGTATCACCGCTACCTTGCCCAAATGAAGACCTGCAGTACGCTCTCCACACCCTCTCTTCAGCACCGTTTCGTACCTTTGTGCAGGTAAGTGCTTTTTGCGCAGAACACCAGTTCCAAACAGAACACTCAAAGAGCCTTTATAAAAGTAGATTTTTCTTCATCTGCGTTTTGAAAGCGATTTGCATCAATAGTGGATACGTGAAAGAGTATGAAGGGATATGGTATCTCCCAGCAGCTACGATTTCTTGGACTGTTGCGCCTGCATACAATTAATTTGGTTGTTGTTGAAACAATCACGAAATAGTACGGCCCTAGTCAACCTCATTATGGGATGCGCCGTACATTCTACTTCTAGGGGACGTCGTGGAGGCAATATGAATGCATATTTGGCATATACAGTGACCTGTAGTTGGGGAGCAGTCGATGAACAAGTCTATGCTTTACAGATAGATCTGCTAGCAAATCACGAACACCGAAGGGTTGGATGTCCTAGTTCACCTGGACGGGACTCCATCTAATAACTCTCGATCCAGGGTGCACGCAACAACCCACACCTCCTCCGACTCCATTGTTGCATGCCTTAGGCCCCGTTCATACTTCGTCGCGGCGCGACTCAACGCCACGTATAGTGGCCATATTGATTGTGCGACGCGATCGATCAACTTTGCCTCATTGCGTGGCCATCGCGTCGCGCCGCGACGAAGTATAAACGGGGCCTAACCAGGATACTATCCCAACGGTAGGTCGGAACGGCGCAAGTGTTGTATATGGGCAGAACCGCCTCTTCCTAGGAAGTAAGAAACTGCAGGTATCTCGACCCCAATACAACTCTGCGCAGAGATAGGGGCGACGGAAGTCGCCTGTTGGCACCCTGTTGATTCACGTGCTCCACAGCTGACGGGCGCGCGCGGGATGAGGGCTCGGATCGCGGATCAGCTCAGTGCACAAGTGGCGTAGTACGGAAGCGCTCGGGCTCGTGAGCGAGAGGTCGGGGGGTTTGGATCCCACACACTGCGTTCGTTTTGCAGTTTTGCAAAATCCATGTTTATCATATAGGTGATCCACCTAGGGGTATGATAGTGTGTTATAGAGAATGTTTACATATAACATATGCTTCAAACTGCAGATTAGCTGAAATGTTCACTTCTGTGTGTCACTTATTTTAAGCCTGTTTTGCGTGAAGCTGCAGTTATGTAACGATAGATATTATGTGGCACTAGTTAAAAGTTCCGGCTCCACCGATAAGACTTCGGTCAAAAAAAATTTCGCTAAAACTTTGTCTAGGTGGGTTATTTGGGGTGCTTATCACGAATCTGACATCCGTTTTTCACGATTCGGTCGGAGGCCACCCATACCGTTAACAAGGGTGGTCCAGGCAGGGTCACCGATTTCGCTGAAACTTTGTCTAGGGTGGTTATTTGGGGTGCTGATCACGAATCTGACATCCGTTCTTCACGATTCGGCTGGATAATGTAGATAGAGGAAGGCACAGGATTACATTCTTAAAATTTCTGCCGATGACGGCAGGTAGAGACAGAATCGTGAAAAACGAATGTCAGATTCGTGATCAGCACCCCAAATAACCCCCCTAGACGAAGTTTCAGCAAAATCGGTGACCTGCCTGGACCACCCTTGTTAACGGTATGGGTGGTATGTTACATGTAAACATGCTCTATAACACACTATAATACCCCTAGGTGGATTACCTATAGATAAACATGGATTTTGCAAAAGTGCAAAAGAAAAGCAGTCTGCGGGATCCAAACCTCCGACCCCTCGCTCACGAGCCCGAGCGCTTCCCTACTACGCCGCCTGTGCACTGCGCCGAATCGCGATCTGAGCCCTCATCCCGCGCGCGCCCGTCAGCTGTGGAGCACGTGAATCAACAGGGCGCCAACAGGTGACTTCGGTCGCCCCTGATTCTGCGCAGAGTTGTATTGGGGTCGAGATACCTGCAGTTTGTTACTACCCAGAGAGAGGCGGTTCTGCCCATATACAACATTTGCGCCGTTCCGACCTACCGTTGAGATAGTATCCTGGTAAGGCTTATATAAATAGGAGTAGGATTTAATCGCGACACATCGTTTTCGACCTCATTAATGTTCACAAAACACCAACCACGTGTTGCTATAAAGTGTTAGCTTAGAAAAGAATCCTACCTCAAACTTAGAAAAAGGCGAAAAAGTCGGTGGTGGCCAACCGATGTCCAAGTCAGTCTGTTGTCCTTCGTAGACGAGTCTGTTACCTATTCACCCGCTCCGTGAGGATGGAAGTCTTGGTTGGCCTAGGGGAGAAATCTGAACCAGCAACCTGGAATCGGGTTTACGCGAGAGCCGACGCCTCCGACTGCGCTATCACGCCCTTACATTAATTTTAATCACAAGTAATCGTAAACTTGGATGACTTTAATCTCCGATCTAGCCGAAGCGTGCAAATTTTCCTTCATGACTAGCGTTATTTCTTCAATTTTGCCATTTCACTGCTTGTCTTCAGATTAGTTTCTGCTGTGCTCAATTCCGTGAAAGTGACGTCGCGGCGAGAAGCTATTTGATCGCCGGCATGGAGCAAACACTGAAAGCAGCGGCCGAATCGGGAGCGGATACCGAGTTCGAAGTCGAGCCCGAAGAAGGTGAGCTATGCACTCTTCATGAATAGTTCGTGCCCCTTTTCTGATGAGCTAAACCTCCTCAGATCGACCATCTCCAGGGGTGTCATGAGCTCCATGAGTTGAGAGGAATGACTGCTTCTTGTTCATGTTAAGGGAATGTATGAGGCCTTGTTGGATTTCTTTAAATCGCAGGGTGCAACGAGGTTTGAAGGAAGATGGATTGGCGCTTGAACGCTGAGATAGAAGGGCTACATAATTGTCAATATTGCCTTCATGATTCCACTGATAGAACAAATAATGGGCATTTCACATCAAAGAGCTCCTGCCGTACTCTACTGGGTCAATTCTACCTCATATAATCCACAGTTGACGTGTCGTTCAAATGCGGAGCTCGATTTTTAATTTGAATTTTGCAGGCTACGTCGACATGACCATCGAAAAAGGTCGTGTCGAGTACACGTTCGCGTTCTTCTACTACAATCCGTCGATCTGCGAGCCGGCTCCAGTGGAGGATGTGATCGACCGACGAAAGTCACCCATCTACGTGTAGCCTAGTCGATTCCTCAGCTCTGTTCAAGACCGAGTCAAGCCCTACATATTCTAGCATAATTCGCAGCATCATGGATGTGGCGGCAACAGAGAAAGCGTTCTGCACTCCATACACGTCTAAATTATCAATGTGATTCGGCTTGTTTCGCTATCTGTAGCGTAAATGTCTACTGTACATAGTTCTCGACCACTATTTGCAGTCTCACATGACAGTGTGTGAATTTTTCATGTTTTCTTTTTTCATGACGGGTTTGAAATGTATGAAAGAAAAATAAATAATTTTCTATAGCTGTTCGACAATGCTGCCGTAATTCCACACTGACTACTAGTTCCCGAAATGGCTATATCGCGGATAATGGAAGATGGAGGGGTGGAAGGAAAACTAGGGACAACTCCCTCCATGCATGGTTCACTACACACATCGTAAATGTATGGTTAATCAAGTTGTCCTCGATACCAAGCAAGTCCGACTGCTCCTGTTCCAGGAAGCTCGTCACCGCAAGCGAAGGGGAAAGGATTATCGTGCGACACGGTATGTCATTTCACTGTGATGCGACACAGCAACGTTTGGTTCATGGGGACCTCAAGAGAACCAACCGCGGTTTGGAGGGCCAGTTGCAGTGGATGAGATTCTCTTGAGCTAGCTCCAGCGAGATCTTCTGGAACTAGCTCAAGAGAATCTCCGAAGCACCAGTGAGTTGGAATAGGAACTCCAGTGCCATGGTGATGCAACAGACACTCAGCTCCATTTTGAACAATTTTTTCTTTTTTCCTGCGGACATCTAGGTAGGTGAAAAATCTCAAGAAAGCGTATCCCTTCAGGCGTCAGTTTTGCTATATGCGGGCCGATATAGCAAAACTGACGCATGGAACTGCCTTGTCGTGGGTAGAATCTAACCTGCAAGAGGTTTGGGGCTGGAACAATAGCTAAATTTCATCGATTTCCCAATTAGCCTGTTAACCGTACAGTAACCGAAGTGGAACATTAAGGTGCGCCGCTCACCACCAGTGCCATAGCGAGGGGACGGCCTAGTAGTTATGGGGGCGAGCAAGAAGGTGGTCAGGGGTTAGGATCCGGAGATTGTGTTCCTGCATAGCTGGACTATGCTTGAGACTTTCGACCAACCAGGAAATTTGAAAACCACTGCGGTGCTTCTCTTACAGTTAACTGCAACCCTCAATAGGTCGCTTTTAAAATTGCTACGGGAAGTTCATTGACCTCCCTTGTGAGACCTGGATCCAAATGAATCATATTGTTGTTCAGTTAAGAGTACATCCATAAGTGACTATTCCAATAATGAGGCGTCGGAAAATGGCCTTGTCCAAATAAAGCAGGCACAAACGGGAAATAGCGATATTCGGACGAGATCAGATAACATTCGAAAAAGGCGCGCAATACTACTCCTGCGGTTATAAACAAAACCTAAACCTAAACCTTAAATCGCAACAGCGTTCCGAAAATTTCGAAAAAAAACGTTATGGACTTTCTAATGCGTTTGCACTTGCACCTGGTGTGCTATCGAGTGTTTATTAGCAATGTCTACTCTTACTGTTACGGTAAAATAGGATTCTAAGATGCTGACCCAACAACACGTCAATACAAATTTGAGCCAAACTCTGGTGGCCACAAAATCAGCTACTTATTTCCATTTCTTGAAGCACTAGCAAAAGATTTGGCTGCCCCAGAAAAACAAAGGGCGATATTTGATCTTACAACATCACACTTGCACCTTAGTTTCTCTGGATTTAAAAAAATTTCAGTAAGAGGAGGGGTCAGGAGTATGCTCGAAATTTTTGAGCCTGTTGTAATTAATTGGTAAGTATTTTCGCTACAAGATGTGGGCAAGTGAAAAGTTTGTCAAACTTTTCGGCATTAATGTTGTCGAGAAATGATTACGGCGTAGATAAATGAATGACTCCGCCTCGGGGAAGTTTGATAGTTGGTCTGATAGAATGGAGGACAATGTTAACGAAGAGGGCAGCGATACACCAGTGAGGAGCTAATACAATGCTAGAAAGTTGAAAAGTTGTGAACTGCGGCGACTAATGTAAAAAAAGGTGAAATCTTTCAATGCTTTGATCTCATAATACTTTAGGAGAACCTTCTTTGAAGTTATAAAATCATCTATCCAATAAGTGAAAAAATTGTTTGAAATTTTTAAAAAGCCATTTTTGCGGTAAAGTACTAGTTTTAAGCTTGTTTTAAAGAGCAGCAAAACGACCATTTCCTAGTGGCAAAAAGAGGTTGCGCCATGCCTCCTATCAAGACGTAGCGAATTTTATTTGATTGATAGCAGAATTTCTCTTTGCATGGATTTTGACACCTGTTAACGGTATAACAAAAACAACTGAATAGAACACACATATCCTTGTTTTGATGGTTTATTTACGTAGCAGTTACGCTGTCAATCAAATAATTGTTGTGACGAGCTTTTTGAGTAAATGGCGCAATTTTTTTTTATGGCGATATATGCTTGATTTTTGCTGTGCTTAAAGTCAAATTTTAAATATTTATTTTTATATTTATTTTTAAAAGAAAATTCCATAAAATTGTTACACTTATTGGGGAAGTAAGCTAAAGATGTCAAGAAATGTTATATGTTTATGTTTATGTGTTTATGTTTATTACGCTTGCATAAGGCAATCGTTGAAAAGCAGCCAATGTACAACGACAACTGCGTGTACAAACTAACAAACAATGAAAACAAATAAAATCCAGAACAAAAACTAGTCAACAACAACGCCAGGATGGAAAGTCATATACTGTTTAAGGAATCTCGTTTCTAAGCAAGGCAATACCTACACGGCTTTTCATTTGTCCCGGAGTTACGGGAGACTGAATATGTTTAGCAATTTTTAAGTACAAGCTGCCAGCTCTATATGTGAAAGATGTGGCTCGTAGTCGGGTTCTGGGGCGAGGAAGAGATAACTTTTCAGGTTCCCCTCGTGTTAGAGATTTCTTCGTTTTAAAGAATTTACAAGGCCCAGAAGCAGGTGTGAAGTTCAGCAGTTTGTGTACAAGACACACATCGAATACTTTGCGACGAGATTCTAGGGTCGGTATACCGAGATATTTGTTTCTAATTGAAGCTTTTGGTTCTCTCGATTATAAGAAGCTATTTGTTCGAAGGAGAAGTTTGCGAGTAAAATTGTTTTGTACCTTCTCAATTCTGCATATGTCCTTTTTCTTATAAGGAGCGAAGACAGAGGCACTAGATTCAACAAGAGGGCGTACGTAGGTTTTGTATACCTTAAGTAGAATGGATTTATTCTTAGTAGTTAAAGCCCTAAAGATATTCGCCGTTCGCAGCATGGCTGAGTTACAAACCTCTCGGATATGCTTCCCGAAGTCTAGATTATTATCATAATGAAAGCCCAGGTCTTTAACAGAGTCCACAGCTGCTAACGCACACCCGTTTATGTTGTACGTATATGGATGAGTTGATGTACCGGAATTTAGGTGCAAAACAACAGTTTTTTGTGGAGAGAGAGGAAGCTGCCATCTATCTGCCCAACTCGCCAACAAATCTATCGCGTTCTGCATCAAACAAACGTCCTCGTGACTTGTTATAGTTCTATAGATCTTCACATCGTCAGCATACATTTTCATAGTAACATCGCATTGCTGCACAATATTTGGAAGCTCTGCAGTATAGATGTTGAAGAGTATAGGAGAGAGTCCCGCTCCTTGTGGAACACCACTTTCTACCCACCTTACGCTTGAAAAAGAATTCTCAACCTTGACCTGAAACGTTCTACCAGTGAGATACTGAGCAATCCATTTAATTACAATGAGGTGGAACTTATATTCCTCTAGTTTGACAACCAACTTTTGGTGAGACACTCTATCAAATGCCTTAGCAAAGTCAAAGTAAACGACATCACATCTGTGCTTTCTGTCCACTGCTTCCGTCCAGTCATCTAGACATTCTAAGAGATTCGTTTGAACAGACCTGCCAGAAGAAAAACCGTGCTGATTCGGAGGGAAGATGCCATTGGCATGAATGTGGATAAGCATGTGCTCCTTAAGCACCTTCTCAAAAAGCCTACAGAACACAGATGTAATGCTCACCGGCCGGTAGTTTTCAGGATTGCTAGCTGGCTCTTTTTTAAGAATCGGAGTGACAAAGCAGTGCTTCCAACGTTGAGGAATCGCGCTATACATTAGTGATTGATTAAAGATGTAGGAAAGAGGACCACATATGACAGCAGCCACCCTCTTAATGAAATATAAAGGTACCAGATCCGGGGTCATCGACGAAGAGTTAGACCACTTATTAATGAGCTCATAGAGCTGATTCGCACCAAACCACCGAATATCTTTCATCGACTCAAGAGGATGTGGATCAAAATGCTCTGGAGTTCTGCCACCATCCTTTTGGAAGATTTTCTCAAATTGATTTGCTAAAACATTAGCCTTCTCCATAGCTGAGGTTGCTATGATACCACCCTCAACAAGAGAACCGACAGAGCTCTTCTCACGAATTTTGCTATTAATGGACGTGTAGAACCTACAAATGTTATTAGACTCAACAGCTTTTTTCTCTAAATAATTATTATGTTTTTTAAGATGGGCCGAAAATTTTTCATTATACATTTTGTATAGGTTCCAGTTCCCGGTACGCCTTGCCTCAACAAACAAGCATTCACGATGAGATAGCATGTTTTGCAAATGTTTAGGAAGAATGGTGGTCTTTAATGACGAAACCACTTTGAGTGGAACGTATGTTTCGATACATGTTTGAAGTATGGATAGAAAAAGCTCATACTTTTCATTTACACTGTTCCTGGATTCAAGAATCTCCCTCCATCTCATTGGGCTAAAGCTGTGCACACTTCATCAAAGTTGCACTGGGAATATACTTTGCGATAAACTGGTGTTGGAGCGACAGCCTCGCATCTTATGTCAAATGTTACGCTATTATGATCGCTCATGCCTAACGGTGAGCAAACATTTATGTGTTCAATAAGATTTTTGGAGCTGGAGAACACCAAGTCAAGTATATTTAGACCTCTAGTGGGCTGTGTTACGAATTGGGTGAAGTCGTGACAGAAGACAAAATCATGTAAGGCAGTAGCACCAAACGTATTAGGCTTGTTGTAGGGATGGAAATCAGGAATATTGAAATCACCTACAATGACGACATGTTTATCATTTGCTGCTAAATCGCTCAAAACCTTAAAAAGTTGCTCCGTCTTAACAGCCAAGCAGGAAGGAGTTCTATAAACAACTATCATTCGAAAACTTGAATTGTCGTAAGAAATGTCGCCGCAAAGTACCTCATATGCGTCCTGTACAGATTCCTTATAAACAAAAGAAAAAGAAAACCTGCGACTAATAATCAACATTACGCCTCCACCTTTTTTGTTGGGTCGATCACAGCGATATATATCATAATCTAGGGATAAGCTACCCAACAGAGATGGTGCGCCATGGCTTGGCTTGAGCCATGTTTCGGAAAAGGCATACACATCATAGTTGTTTGCTAAAACCAAGCTGACATAGCTTGAGTTTCTTGCAACAGATCTAACGTTGGAGTATAGTACTTTCAGAACATCATACCAGGCTGTCCAATAATTCCTGTCCGACAATTTTCAAAATTCTATAATTTTCCTTAGAAGTGTTATAATATCAGGCAAGTGCAAAAGCCTTCTAGAAGGTTCTGCAGAGTTCCACGCTAGGGGTATATAAGGCGCAGTCGCTGCGTCTAGCTACCAGTACAAGCTAAAATGGACCAAGGTCGAATTCATACGTTCGTGTACTACGAGTGGCTGCTGGGCAACGACACGGCCACCGCGGTCGCCAACATCTGCAGAGCGTGCAAGGAGGATGCAGTGTCCCAACGCACAGTCAGGCGCTGGTTCAATCGTTTCAAGAGCGGCGACACGCGCCTCGAGGACAGGGAGCACAGCGGGAGGCCTTCTACGGTGGATGATGACGAAGTCCGTCGCTGTATCAAGGAGAAGCAGGAAGCCACCACCCGTGAACTGGCGACGACGCTCGGCTGCAGCAAGTCCACCATCCACAATCGACTCATCTTACTCGGCTACCACAAAGTTCTGGCCCGTTGGATCCCCCATCGTCTGACGGACGCCAACAAGCAGAGCCGCGTGGCCGTCTGCCAGTCCCTCCTCCGAAGGAGACCCAGCAGAAGTTGGCGACGCTCGGCTGGGAGACGGTTGCCCATCCGCCGTATTCCCCGGACCTCGCCCCCTCCGAGTACCACTTGTTCCGCCCGCTGAAGCACCATTTGGCCGGAAGAAAATTCACCAACTACGACAACCTCAAAACCGAGATCGCGGACTTCTTCGAGTCGCAGCCCCCGGAGTTCTGGGCGATTGGCATCGGCGACCTGCCCAATCGATGGGCCACTGTTGTGGATAACTGTGGTGATTACATTGTTGATTAGACTTGTTTTTCAATAAAGTTGAAAAAAAATAAAAATGGTGAAATTCTCGGACAAGAATTATTGGACAGCCTGGTAGAAGGCCCGAGGAGTGAATATCAGTTTCCCTGAGACCCAGGTACAGATGAAGCCGCGTTTGTGGATACAGATTGAGTGCATGGCTCACTCAGGACAGTGCCCGGCGGCGGTGCTCCGGTTCCGCCTCCAGGCGTAGCCATACGCTCTTCCCGCCTCCACTTTCGTTGTTCTGGCGTGAGCGATTTGCGAAGAAAAACGGCTCATCAAGTTTTCCTCGAACAAAAAGTTTTTTTAACCTTTTTGGAGGGTCTCTAGCTTAATGCAGAAGAAGCTCTTCTCAATTTGGACAAGTTCGCTTTGATTTCAGAGGTCTTCGAGAAGTTTAGAAGAGTGTCCAATTAGATTTGAAAAGTGCTCAGTTCGCAGTAGAAATGCTATATTTTGCAGGCTTGTTCTCATAGGTTTTCATAGCTGTAGAGCGACTCATTCTGACGTAGATTTGCAATAGAAGCAACGCTGGATAGGAGAGTATCACATAGGTACAGTGTATGCCACGTGATAGAGCAGTCGGAGGAGGCGATTGCTGTCGCGTGACTTAATTTACGGTAACCGTTTCGGTTTTCCTGCCAGGCCATCCAAGTCTTCCATCCCTATGGAGTCGCAAAATCAGTATCGTGCTGGTTTAGGATGGATAGAACACTTCTCCATCGGCTTGTTACCGAGAGTGAGCAAAATACGCATTCAAATCGCCTCCACGAGCACTTGTAGAAGCAAAATGGGTGGCACGTCCTGAAAGGGATTGATTGTGCCGTTATCATTTATCGTTCACAGGTATAACACGTCCATCAGAAGAATGTTTATGCACCGTGAGATGGTTGCCTAATTGTTGGGCCTGTGCAGTCCCATATAAATTAATTAGCAGGAATTACGTACATAGTAACATGGTGAGTCGAATAAGTCAAAACATGCAAAGGGCCAGGAATATAAAATGATACACGGGAGAAAACAATGTTGTTCACAACGAAAGTATGAGAAAACATCCTAGCGACATTCGATCAGTGATGTTCATAAAACCTTCATCGTGACGTTTATAAAACGTACTATCTTCTTAATTTCGCAGGTATTTAAAGAGTTAAAAAAGTTTTTACGGGGTCGAATCAGGACCACCATCAGGAGTACAACATATTTTCGACTTTCCGTTCTTAGAGCGAAAGCAGAGTGAGCCACGGCGCTGGCATTTGTCCTTCTCGCACGCCTCACCAGTCTCAACGTAACCCTTCGGACATTCTGAAATTTAACGTTGAGCTTTTCCAATTAAAACCATATATGTAGTCACAAAAAAATCATTATATTAGGCTTTTGCATTTGAAATGGCCGATTTTGCAACTCAATTTCTGGTCAATTGTTCACGGCTACGACTGTTTCAGTTTAGGGATTGTATACAGTTTCTGAATGCAAAGATGTTCTGTTTTTTAAAATTCATAGCATTTTTGACATAACTGCAGCGCGCAGAGTTTTTGACTTTTTTACAGTATGAATCAACGCGATATTCGGATGTTCTACTTATATGGATGGAGAAGAGGACACGACGCCGCGGCTGCAGCTCTTAACATCAACGTATCATTTGGGGAGGATGTCGCTGAGAAACGCAAATTTGCACTGGTTCGAAAGGTTTCGATCTGGAGATGAAAGTCTTGAAGATGAGGACCAGGTAGGCCGCCGCCACTCCTT
Organism: Heligmosomoides polygyrus bakeri; assembly: GCA_947359475.1. Classification (NCBI taxonomy): domain Eukaryota; kingdom Metazoa; phylum Nematoda; class Chromadorea; order Rhabditida; family Heligmosomidae; genus Heligmosomoides; species Heligmosomoides polygyrus. The sequence continues at coordinate 26,314,868 of OX375868.1, forward strand.
AATGACGACCATCTCAAAGCCATGGTGGAAGCGGATCTGCGTCAAACTGTGAGAGAGCCAGCACAGCATTTAGGCGCTGACGGCAGCACCATCGTTCGCCATTTAAGTGCGATGGGAGAAGTAAAGAAATGGGATAAATGGATCCCGCAGATGTTGGAGTGCTTCGTTAAGGCTGCGCAATATAAGGGAGCTTTTTTGGAAGGGATTGTGACAAGCGACGAAAAATGGATCCTTCATGACAATCGCCGTCGCTCTGCTTGGTGGCCTGACAAGACTGAGAACCCTAGCGGAGGTCGAAACCAAGTCTCTATCCGGAGAAAGCCGTGATGACCGCATGGTGGACAATGGCTGTTATAGTCCATTACAAGTTCTTGAAGACTGGAGGGAATATCACAGCGGAGAGGTACTATGCCGAGATTGAGGTGATGCACCAGAAGTTGATTGAAAACGGGCATTTGATCCATCGAAGAGTTCCAATCCCACTGCATGACAACGCGCGTCCGAACGTTTCGATTTTTTTGTCCAAAAATTGGATGAATTGGGATACGAAACTCTGCCACAGCAAGCCATATTAACCAGAACTGTTTCCTACCGATCATCATTTTTTCAAGCATTTGGATCGTCATGAGAGGGATACAAAATTCAGATGCCAAGATGATGTCGAAAACGATTTCTTATTTTTTATGAATTCTCGCAGTTCTGATTTTTTTAAAGATTTAACGTCTTAGCTATTGCCGTATTGGGAAAAGCGTAATAATTCGGTCAATAAAACTTCTTCAATGAAATAAAGCAAATTTATGAACTGTCAAAGTTCTCAGTCAAAATCGGCCATTTCATATGCAACGATCTAATAGCATTTTCGAAAGGATCGTTCAAACAACTTCTCGAACAATCCATTCCTTATAATGATCAAAAACCATCCACTCACTATTAGTTCCTCTGCAGCACACGTGTGTATTTGGATCGCACATCTGCCCCTGAGAGCAATCGTCCGAGCGTTCGCAGCGAATCAACTCGTTGTTATCGTCGACAGATGGATCCCCTCGCAACCCTACGGTACACATTACTCCTAAACAACTGATCGTTCGGCTTTATTGAGTGATTAGTTTTAACAAGCTGTTTGCACAATATCAAAACTGGAATAAGAAAGCTCTTCTCAGAACATCTGATGACGGCATGACACCTCAGAATTTTGTGGAGTATTTGAGATAAGGCTAATTACAACTGCTTTATTGATCTGCACCAAAAAGCGGATGGAACACTAACAGTAAGGAGCGCAGGTACGAACGAGTGAACGAGATCCAAGTGTTGCTTTGCGTCGGGCTTTACTGGCTTTACTGGAGGATGTGTCACGCAAGCTGTCGGCAGTCATGCCGAACAATTGTAGAGCGTGCGGAACAGCTCGTACTTACAAACAGCCATGATTGGCGGCAGACAGTTTCGTACAGTTTTAAGAGTTCGACATTCATCCGGGTTCTCTTTTTTAAAACTTCGCCTTTTTTTTGTATGCCATGTATGCGGGCGTGTAGCGCAGTAGGAGGAGGCGCCACTGCCGCGTGCACCCGATACCAGGTTGCTGGTTCGGATTTCCCGCCCAGGCCAACCAAGCCTACCATCCCTCCGGGGTCGGTGAATTGGTACCAGACTTGTCTGGGAAGGATAGAGCGCTGACTTGTTCATCGGCTGGCCACCGCAAGTCATTGTATGGCCAAATACGCATTCAACACGCCTCCACGACATCTCATAGAAGTAGAATGCGTGGAGCATTCCAAAAGGGATTGAGTAACGCCATCCTTTATCATTTACCCCTATTTAGCAGCTCGAGGTCATCGGAGGACATTCATTTCAACAAGATGTTGGCTTTCATTCCTGGATTTCTCGCAGTAATCAAAAACCCACGTCTTTCTAGACTAGATGTCGGTCTCATACGTCTGAATCGTGCACTTGAGATCCGCCATCCTACTATATATAAAGCAGCAAGCGTGTGTGTGTGTGCGTGTGTGTGTCACACCGTCACACTGTCCGTCCGTCACACTTGAGTTGGGGCGCGGCAGCCGAACACGTCGGCAACCGTGCATGGCGAGCCGTAGACGTGCCGAACACGTCGGCAACCGTGCATGGCGAGCCATAGACGTGCAGAACACGTAGGTAACCGTGCATGGCGAGCCGCAGACGTGCCGAACACGTCGGCGGCACGAAACTTCGGCCCCGGGGGTAATCGAGATCGCTGAACAAGAATCTGAAGTCGACCAATCGATGTCGATCGATATCATCGATTTTTTGAGGATGGCGCTCAAGTGGCGCGAAACTTCGGCCCTGGGGGTAATAGAGGTCGCTAAACAAGAATCTGAAGTCGACCAATCGATATTGATCGATATTATCGATTTTTTGAGGATGATGTTTAAGCGGCACGAAACTTCGGCCCTGGGGGTAATCGAGGTCGCTAAACAAGAATCTGAAGTCGACCAATCGATATTGATCGATATTATCGATTTTTTGAGGATGACGTTCAAGCGGCACGAAACTTCGGCCCTGGGGGTAATCGAGATCGCTGAACAAGAATCTGAAGTCGACCAATCGATATTGATCGATATTATCGATTTTTGAGGATGACGTTTAAGCGGCACGAAACTTCGGCCCTGGGGTAATCGAGGTCGCTGAACACGAATCTGACGTCGGATCAATCGATCCATCTCGATTAACATAAAGGTCAGAAGGCCTAGGAAAGAATAGGAAACCGTAGCGGCCACGGCGTCCTATTCTCGGGGTTTGGGGCGAAGCCCCCAACCAGTCGTAGACGGCCGCTAGGCCGACGTACGACTGGTTGTTTTATACTTGCCAAGACGACTGGTTAAAATGTCATGACTATGTAGTTACAAGTCCCACATCCATGCTCGACCGCCGCACTTTTAACACAATGTCGAGGCTTATTGTGTAGGTTTAAAACGCGTGTATGGTGGTTCCGATGAGGGAAAGGAAACAAATGACGAGGAGAACGAGAGCCTAAGAAGAAACGAGAAGACGAGAAGAACGAAAGCTAGAAATTAACTAAACCAGAAACCTTTCAAAAGCAAACCGAGATGTTCCTCGAATATCTAAGAAAATGAAACCTGTTCCGATTACAGATCACCAGGAGCATGATTACTATTTCGTAAGAAAGACATCCACATCTAGTTCTGTTCGTACCTAGGGGAACTCCTAATTCTCGTTTTTCTGATTGTGATTTGCCGAGGGTAAGAAGTAAGGAAACCAACGAACGTTTGCATTCTCCGTCCAGATAGCTGTATCCAGCGCTACAAGCGCACACTCCGTCAGTGCATTCGAGTGCCGAGTTTTCCGAGAACTCGTCCGTGGTATTTCGCAACGAAGAGCACTGTGCAGAGATCTGAAGAAATCGGAGTGGGAAATCGTCCCAACCGCACTACTTATTCCCGCTCTCAATGGATACAGAGAAATGAAGTTCTGCCGTTGTGTTAAGTGCTTAACTTACATGGCAACTGTCACCATGGTAGGCAGTTGGGTAGCATTGGCCGTCGTGATAGATATCCTCTAATGAGACACATGGCTTCGGGCAGCATATCTAGAAATAAATCTTGAGAACAATACATAGTGGAGCTGAATCACATGGCTTCGGAAACCTTCCTTAAATATACAGGGTGTCTCAAAAAATGTATACACTGTTTGAAAGGTGATCACTTTACTCACAGTAAAGGCACCGAAAAAGTTAAAGGCTCCTATAAAAGCTTAGGAAAATAGAAATTCTCTGACATATGAGCGGCATGGAATGCGCCATGCACTTCTCTGAAAGTTTGCATTTTACACTCCATTGATCGTGTTTCGTTTGAATGCATGTCGTAATTTCTTCACAAAGTGGCCGTTTCGATTGATTTGCGTTTCTTTTAAGGTTTGAAAGTTAAAAACACACTATGGACTGAGAAAATTGAAGGGTATCCCAAAAAATGGCACATATGCCGACACAAGGCAGTCTTTTTGAAGCGGATAGCTTTTCGAGGGTAACAATCTTGCTGCATTTCATCGCTGAATGTCGAAGCGGGAGGCTGCCATTCTGTTATTTTCACTAAATCAGCATCATTATGATCTTCTTTTAAAGCCACAAGTGGTAAAGTTAGTAGAACAAATAAAAACAACATGAGTTGGATTTTGTGAGCACATCTAAGGGCAACAGCGAGAGACAGCTGGTGTTAAGCATTCTCTTTGGGGCGTGTCGGACGAGTTCGTCGTAGCACACTACCCTGGTTACTGTTTGGTAAGCTTACAAACGAAAAATTTGTAACAAATGCATCAGAAATAAGCTTGATGCATGCTCTTAGCAAATGAAATCGTTTTGGCTTTCGATCAGATATCCAACACTGACTAAAAGAAACAATGAAACAAAGAAAAGTAAAGAAAGAAGTAAAAAGCAGAAGAAGTACTTGTCAGTCGTAAGTGATCATTAATCTGAATAGAAGGCGATGGAGTAGCATCACTCAATACTAAGCTCACAAACTAGTAGCGCATTCACTACTCATTGACGGCTGAGCATGTCCAATGCTCATGTTTTTGCGGTACTTATGAAGCAGAGGGCCCGTGGTGCCGTGGGGCAGCCGGGAAACGTGTTAACGCGGCAACGGCAACGGAAACATGGCAACCCACGGCACCCGAGGACGAGTGCTTCATAAGTACCGGCCCCGTGGTGCCGTGGGTTTGCCGCGTTAACATGTTTCCCGGCAACCCCACGGCACCACGGGCCCTTTGCTTCACAAGTACCGTTTTTGCAGTGTTTCTGGCTTCAAATGAGAACCGCACCAGGCGCATAGTTGGGTAAGATGCAAAAATCAGAGAAATCTAATTAACCCTCTAAAGACGACAACTTGATGAAACTTAAAGTCGATAAGGTTCAACCTCATGGTAAGAATCTCGTAGCACATAACGGTCATAATGTTGCGCCAAAATCGAGAGAATACGGAGACAACAATCTAACCAGAGGAGTACTCTAGATGATGCTCACCGATTTTTCCGTAAACACAGTGTCCTTGTGACAATAGAATTCCATCGGACAGCTCTCACATCCATAATGAGGTGGAGTGCTGGTCTCGTGCGGCTCTCCGACAGGGCAGACGGGTCGAGTTTCCGTTGGTGATGGGCAGCAGAAGCCCTGTCGCAGAACAGCGTTCAATATTATCAAACTGTACGAAGAGATCTGTAAGAATACCTGGTAGTAGCCTGGTCTGGAAGCGTCGTCAAACAGTGGCACGCAGTAGTATTCATTCGGGCAGTCATCCGTTTCGTTTAGCGACCAGTCGGATAGAGTATTATTGTTCGGATTAACTAATTCAGAAGCATAGCTTTGAGTGAATTTCGGAACTAAACCGTTTCACACACCTGCCACAACCTTCTTTTGTACGCTGTTCGGCTTCTGACTATGGAAAAGTAGCCTTGCCAGGGATGACTTCATTGAGCACGTTACTATCTCTTGGGAAATCATCAGCGGTTGTCCGTGGTTCACACATTTGTAACCTGGAAAAAAGACTTCAAAAAAGCGCTTGTCCTCCACAGCAAAAACGCCAGGCTAAGTGTCTCTAGAGACATAGTACTTCTATCTATACCATTTCACTCTGAGCTGGATACCTTTAAGAGTAAAATGAACATCTTGCAAACCGAATTATAAAATTCAAACTTCAAACTCTTTTATAAATATTAATTAATTTTTAGCTGTAATAATTATCAAATTCTAATAATTATTAATTTTTAATTATTAGAACTTGGCTTTAGATAGATGTGGTCTAACAATCTTTTTGAAAAAAAAATCCAATAAAAAAGTTTACTTCCGCAGAGTGCTTAAAGAAGAAAAGATCGCACTTTCTGAAAAGGCAAAAACCATACTCTATGGTTCCAACCCGTATTTTTAGGTCCTAGGCGCTGAAAATTCTTCGGCGTGTTAGGACCTCTACAGAGTCTCGCGCAGCACCCGATGAACTCGTCCATATCGCTCCCGCCGCAGTGGGGACCCACGCTGCCACAGCGGTGGAAGCCACGGCGCGGACGAGATGTCGCGGAGCCGCTGGTCGCAAAGGTCCCCGAGGGCTGCCGTAGTTCACAGCGGCTCTCACCCGTAGCGCCAGGAGCTGCGGGTGAGACCGGGTGAGACCCGGGGTCGTGACAGATGGGTGTCGATTATGGCTCATCTATTTGGAAAAATTTTTAAACGAATCTACATGCTAGGAATATAATGGGCTGGTGCGTAGTTTCTGTCCATGAAGGAGCTTGACAACCAACAATATAATCACCGTCAGTGTCGACAAATGGAGGCATATGGAATCCAGCACTCAAAACGTGACCCAAAGAACCTTAGCACGATATTATATAACCTTAACTGCACTGAAAATCTTCGCGGCATCCAGACTCCAGTTAGCCGTGTGAGGTTTAGGGAGAGCCCTTGCACAGAAATGCAACAGCAAAGAAGACCTTTTTTAGTATGAGCTATAACTGCATCGGACAGACCTCCAGGACTCAACAAGGCATCGGAGGGAATGCTGTGATCACAAGGGCTACCACATTATCTTCGAGTTGCTTGTCAAGCGAGGGACTTTTAGAGGAGATAGAGCGACAAAAGTTAGAGCAAGCGCAAAACGGTACAGAAGTGAGTTATTAGAAGTGTTCTATTAGATTTTGGGGCTTACATTCACGAACTCCTAACTTGGGTTAGAAAATGCTTCTTCACAAAACAGAAAATGTTTTGCTTACTATTATACATCTCTGACATTCTCAGAGCTCGCAACTGGTGGCAAAATTTCGCAGCATTGCGTACAGTAACCCTCGCGGCGCGTACCACCCGCCGTTGTCATGGCGGGTCCGCGGCGCCGCAAAACTCTGCACCCGGCCTTAAATAGAACAGTGCGGCATCCAATCGTTTTATGTATCGCGTCTCTCTTATTGAATTGACAATGTAAATGTATGAACAACAAAAGTAGTTACAAGATACCAAAACATCACAATTCTCCACTGCGTGACATTAGGTAAACAGCATTTAAGCTATCAATCAAATAAACATTGCAATCTTTTGGGCAAGTGCACGACGCAATCTTTTTCAATAATAAGTTAATTTTCTTGGATCACCTCAAAACAAACATAAAAATATCATTTTGGCCAATGGATGGGAATTTTATGGCCACTCGAAAAGCGTTCATATTTTGACTATCGACATCGTGTTGAGATGAGTTTTTTATCCCAATTTTCTGAAAACGAAGGAGTAAGTTAGCATTGACTAAAATTGAACATTTTGACTTTATGTTTGCCGAGTTTGTTGGAAGAGTAGGCTGACTTTGTTAAGAACTGTCTTACTTGCCGTTGGGTTCGTTTTATTGAGTTGAAAAGTGTCCATTTTAAAATGAACAAGGGTTAGCATATTAATAAGAAGTTTCCGTGTAATCTGGTCGCGCCGTAATTTATCGAAATCCTCCCTTCCGGAGGTTAGTTGATGCGGTTTCAGAAAATTTGGTTTAAAAATTATTTCGATCGACTTCATTGAATTTTTGGCTAAAGATGACTGGATCTTTTGGCGGTTATTTTCTATATCTCGGGCAGAAAATCAAGAAGACTCACTTATGGGTTTGCAGCCGCCCTTCCCATCACGTTGAAAGCCTTTTTTGCATCGACATCCTCCGGTGGAACATTCAGAAAACGCCGAAGAGCATTCCATGTCAGTCTTGCATTTTTCCTGGAGGTCAATCATCAATTAGTGAGCTCGTGCAGCCTCCGCTTATCTTTCAGGTACAATGCTTTTAGGTGTTTGAGCCATTAGCTGCGCTGGTCTGCCAACTTCATTCAAGGGCTCCAAAAGTGCCAGAAATGTGAACAATGGCCCACCTTGAGCCTTCTTCTCACTCTCTGGCACGTCTTTCCGTCGGTGGCCACCGTGTAGCCAAGCTCAGTCGGACACTGACACCGACAGATGCCTCCGTTGCACATGCACGCTGCTCCTCCAAGGCAACCATCTCGCACCACACAAGGCTGACCAACTGATGGTCGACCTTTCACTGAACAGATCGCCACTCATACCACAGAGCTATCACCCGCTGCACTGACCGACTCTTACCAAGCGGTGGTAGGGTAACGACGGTATCCTCGGCCTTGCAGCAGAAACCTGTCTTTGTCTCACAGTACCCGCTGTCTGGACATGGCATCGCACGACCAAATCGTATCTGCACAGAGATAGTTCATACGGCTCGATGTCTTTGGTGCTCCCTCTTACCTGGCAAAGGATAGGCTTCCTTGTGATCGCGTTCAACATAGTCTTAGCCGGTCGAGGACATGTGCGGATCTCTAGAAATGCTTCCCTCTGCTTGTTCATCTAGCGATTTGGGCGGATATTTCGACCACAATACAAACCGAGACGGTTATAATGACAAGCTGTGGAAGCGGTGCATATCGGTTCATCTTTCAGAACCATCTTCAGTTTACCCTTCTATTGAGATCAATGTGGAGTAGTCATTTTACATGGGTGGGGTTCCTTACTCTTTGAACTAACGTACGCTTTCCTGACGCTCAAAGATTACAGTCAACGACCGAAAACGGTTTGATTTGGCGTCCTTCTCAAAACTTCACGCTTGACCTTTCTCTCCTACCTGCTAGAGATACTGAATTCGAGAGCTACAAGGATCTTTGCTGTACCGCAAAGCGTCGCAGTAGTATAGCCAAAGACTGTTTCAATGTTTTTCATGGTCTGCTACAACTGCAAAAAGCGACGTGGAAGCTTCACCTACTTGTACAGCAGACTCCGTATTGTGGATTGCATATGTTGTCTCCAGTACAATGCGTAAGCAGGTCGCAAGTAGCCAGATTTCCGTTGTAGCCGAGCACAACCGCTCCGCCCCCTGGACAATAGTGCTCCGAACCATCTGCAAAATTTTGTTGAAATAGATATTACACAACAAAACTGTTCTAGTTGACATGTCTTGCAGAGTACAGCTGTGTACATTTTTTCGCCTTCTTTTCTGTAGTAATTTGTTTTCAATTATAAGAGGCACTAAAGATGCTAAAGTTGATGGTAAGGTAGATGGTAAAGTAATAGTAATCACAACATAAAAAAACAAAGGATGAAAAGCAGGTTACGGCGTCAATATATTCTTTTGGGATACACCACGCATTCTACTTCTAGTATGTGATACCGTGGAGGCAATTTGATGCATAGTTGGCCTATACAGTGATTTGCAGTTGCCAGCGAATGGACAAGGTCAGTGTTCCGTACGCTCCATGCAAATCTGGCTTCAAATCATCAACCCACGAGTAACAAAAAGTTAAGCTGTCCCAAGCGACTACTCGTACCAACAAGAACTAATAATCGGGTGCACGCGATAGGAGGTACCTTATCCGACTGCGCTAACACTGGTCTCTAAAAAACGCAACATACGAAAGTATGAATAAGTGATATAACAAGGTAAATAAAAACTACTGTAGAATGGCAAAGCTGAGAAGCAACCTTTGTTAGTGCCCCCGTGGGATACGCCATCCACTCTACTTAGAAAGCTTGTATGAGACATAGCAAGGGCCTCCAATAGCCAAGCTACAGTCACGTCAGAGTCTACCCTCCTAAAGAGGAATGCTACTAATTCGCAGAGCCCAGAAGGATGGAAGCTTCGGCCGGCTTGAACAGGACCACAATCTTCAAATTCAATTCGCTCTACTTGCTGAGTCAGTGTATGCTATTGATGCGGTATTCGTGTACGTCCTCTTGACCTTCAGCGTCTGCATTATCTGGCCTATGGGTCCGCTTTTCTGTTTAATGAACGCAATCGTTCCTAGTTCGACGTGTGATTGTGCTGCACAACGGATAACTAACGTTTCTCCACACTCATGATGTTTACCTTCCGGCGCTCTGGAAAGCGATAGTAAAGTTTACATAACCAGAGTTCGTTTCACCCTTCAAAAGAGTCTGGTCTAATCTGGAAGACGATTCTTCTGGTTTGGGAAATCAGCAGTCTGGTTGCAAAAGTGTCCAGATTGTTTTAGAAGGGTTCAATTTCATGTGAGAACTGCATATTTAAAAGAGTTTTAGTGATTTACCTAATACAAATTACAGATATTCTACATTACTGCTTAGCTAAGAAGCTACGGTTTTTAACAATAACAACAAAACGAAACTCACCTCTAGATTTTTGGTAACCTCCACGATGACAGAAATTTTAAAAAATTTAAATTTAAACAGGAAAGTTTATCGTCCGTTATATGTCACTTGCAGCATGTAGAAAGAATTACCATGACGAGGATAGCTTCAAGTGGAAGGTCTCCTCCTCATCCAGTTGTTTGGAGCAAGTTTTTGCTCCTGTTCCACGGACTTCTCATTCTACGTTTGCGAAGTGGCATCGAATTTGCATTGTCACAAAGTGCTGGCTGGTCCTTCGGGCTTCAGCAACCCGTTGCACTAAGTCAAACGCACAATTGAAACCTCTGTCATCACATGGAAGTAGGATGCACGGCGCATCCCACGGAGGTTAAAGTTCATCAGCATCAATTTTTTCAAATTTGCTTAACGCTGAAAAACGCGGCTTTCCGATGTTCAACCTGTACCTGAAGGTGTTTTTCTCATAGCTGGTCTACTGCGAGCTTGTTTCTTTGCAGGTGGGCAAGGAAAGGATGTCGCTGGCCGTTGCCCGGCCACAACACGGAGATGATATGGACGACCCTGAAGCTGCTCTCAGCGTTTTTCTAGCGGCACTACTGCTTTATTTGAAGTACCTGACGATAGGGTGCATCCGTCTGGCAGGGATTAATCCGACAGTGCCTGCTTGTACATAAGGAAAGTCCTGTGCAGCGGAAATTAGTTTGGCAAGGCACCCTTAGGAGGCTACCTGAACTGGATTCTGAATAAATTGCCGTGTTGCGTGAGCGCTATAGTGGTTAGAGGTCTATGAAATTAGGAACTAGCGGATAGGTATAGCAAAGAGCTATCACGTCGTGTTCCGTGAATTATCGATTATCTAACCGTGAGTGTTAGTAAAGCGCCTAGCAGGGTTTGCATGGTGGATCTTCTTTACAAGTGGCCTATGTTCTTCACGACGACGTTATTTGTCCGATGTGTCTGGGTGTGCTGGCTGAATAACAGTATAGTTGCTGGGTAATCGATACCACTTAGCAATGTGGCTATTCTCTGGAGTTAAAATTGGACATTGGGGAAATAAAGCTGGCTCCCCCAATGCCTTTTCCTTGTGAGTTGCTATTATGCTTGGCAATTTTTAACAAAATTCAATATTGAATTTTGTCACGATAGACGATTATTGATGAGATGACTCCTAATTGATTTCACCCTTTTCTGCTCTGAGGAATGCAATCTAGATGAAAGACTTCAATTGTGGCAAAAATGGGTGGCAAGGATTGGCGGGCTCCTTTCGGAGCCGGGCACGGGAGCTAACTTCGATTAACATTGAAATAAATATGGATGACTTTTAAATCGATTTGCATTTTATGCACTTTCATGAGAATAGAGAGGAAAAGAGCCGTATAATTGTGACCCTCATTAACTGGTCGGCGATCACACAGTAAGAAAAAGGTTCCAGCTTATTTCGATCGACAACAGTAATTCGTTTCTCAGCCGCAGTGTTGCAAGCAGTGAAGCAGGCCGGCCGATCTATGCGCTTGGTGAATAATTGCAAAAATGAATTCCACGCAGAAAATGGTCGCGAATACTGTCTGAATGTATTTCTTCTCGAGAGCAATCTGTGATCCCATGAGAAAATAGCGAAGTGTAGTTCGCTTTCTTTCCGGAATAAATTCGCCGGTCGCAAATGCAGGTGAAAATTTGTTGAAGAGATAGGAAAATGGCTAGCGGTGGGATGATGCTCGACTGCACGTTCCGTAAGCTACTCACCAGGAGCTGGAGGAAGTTGTCGATGAAAGTCTCCTCGTGCATTTTAGGTTTTCCAAAACCAATCCTCATATAGTCGGCTCCTACATTTCTTAATGGCGATATATATGGCTTAACTTCAGAGTCAGTAGAGAGCTCAGTCTGCATGAATTTTTCAACTTCAGAAGTATAACGAAGTATTTAAAGACATTGAACACTAGTCTACAAGTCTTATCCGCAAAAGATACGTAAGTTCCGATAGTCACCGTCTAGGGTGGTAAGCTTCGGAGAAAGCTGATATTTGGAAATAAACATCACATGTTTAATCCGAAATTGCTTTTTGGAGCAGCCTAATAAAAAAGGAAGCTTCAGAAAGGTTAACGTACCACTGAAGTGGCTAGGAGTTACTGTTCATAACATCGTGCTACTGCTAAAAATGCTGGCAAAAGCATTTGAAGCGGCCAATCGACAGCTAGAGAAGGCATGCACAAGCGAAGGCGTCTTGTTGACCTACCTGAGATGTCGAGGAGCAGAAGTAGAGCAGCACGTAGAAGCATAGTTGTATTAGTAGCCTACGGAATAGCCGAAAAGGAAACACTGAAGTCGGTGACGATCCGAATGACCGTTCGGCAGGTGTGCTTGCACAGGCGCGGCCAGCCTTAGCCGCCAGAATGGCCAGTCACGTTATGGCTCACTGTAGCAGCACTAAAAATAGGCAGCTGTTTTTGGAGAAGACCTATTTTTCAAGTATTTTGAGGTGTTTAGGATATATCTTAGTGGGGAGTGGACACTTCACTCAGCTCGGAGCTAAAATTGAAGTGCACTATTCTACGGACTACACACTGAGCTAGCCTAGTTTATTTATTTATTTATTTATTTTCATTGTATAGTGCACAGTGATCAACAGCTGCACAACATGGACAGGACGTAGACAAAACAGTAGCTATGAAAAGTTTTTAAAAAACAAAGTACTTCAACAACACAACCTAGCGTTTTATGATTATGTAAGGGCGTTTTATGTAAGGGCAAACTTTAACTAACAAGAAGAAGGCAATACAAACAAGCTACGAGAAAAATGCGGTAAGGTAAACACCACAACGTATTTGATGAGAACAGGCAATACAACAGGCAATACAGGTACACTCACTCCACAAGAAAATTATTCTTGTCAAACAGTTCAGAATGAACTACAAACATTGAATTTCGTAATTTGTGAGTGTGCAAAGACGGCGTCAGGCTTCTATTATTGTCTCAAACATTCGGACCGATTTTTCAGAGCCCTCGAACAGCTATAGAACAGAGAATACAGTTTTAAGACTGAAGAAGCCCGATACCGGATTCTGATTTCAGATAAGAATCGAAGCGACAAGAGAGGAAACGATGCGAGACCGAGTGGTACGGCAGTTTGACGCACAACCTTTGACACAGCGAATCCTTTCGCAGACCGTTTGACTATAGGCTTACAGAGTCTGTGTCTTTTCTCAGCAAGGACCACTCGTTTCTTGCATTTTGTCACGCTGAGGAGTGACTACAGTGGTTACGTCAGGACGATTCAAGCACGGGCTATGTGAAGCCCTTTGATTAACGTGGTGTGCGACTCAGAAACGTAGTGAGCAATCACTTGGAAGAATCAGACTTTTTAAGGGAAAAAGTCCATATGATTACATTCCCATTCAAATTCACAATGCCATAACTGCCATTTTTATTAGCTTTTCATAAAAATAACTTCATGCAACAATATGAAGAATCGTTGCTAAGTGTATGAAACAAAGTGCATACATATGACACATGGCAAGGAATCTACATATTGTTTCGGCAGCTTTTAAAAACGAATTGCAGGTTGACAGCATTCCTTTGTTTGTTTGGTAGTATAGATTTCGATCGAAATGTATACCATTTTCACATCGAATTAGATACTAGTGGACTCAAATTGAACACACTTCGAATCGCCATTAGAAGGTAGCTTCAGGTCTTTTGAAACCCAAGTAAACTTCTTTCAAATCGAAGCATTTTCCAACATGTAAAACTACAAGCTGTTCAAGTTGGTTATAATACATTTTTGTTCAACAAAAGTTTAGTGTAACTTTCTTAGAAATTTCTATAGTTCAGCTGCCCGAATGAGTGTAAGAATTTTATAAAATTTTAATTTTCAACGAAAAGTAGTACATTGAATTTTGTTTTAAAAGAAAACAAAGTAGCAGTCATTCAATGCATTGTAAGACCAGATCGCGCAACGAGCTCAAAAAGCTCGTCATAATTTTTTATTGGTTGATAGTGCCAATGCTGTCTTTATGAAGCATCATAGTGTAGATATGTGTGTTCTTTAAAATTGTCTTTGTTTTTTGTTTGCAGATATGATACAGCATAAAAACTGAGATTTTGCTATCAATCGAATAAAATCGCAAAGTCTTAGACAAGGTCATGGCGCAGTCTGTTGTTTTAGAACTAAAAATGGCCATCTTCCTGCTTTCTAAAACTAGTTTTGAACCATTATTTTTCAAAAATGAAATGTTAGCACTGTTGGGTAGATGAGTTGAAACTATCTCAAGGAGAGTCATACTAAAATCTTCCTTGAAATAAAAATTATTCTAACCTTACTGGAAAGTTTCGTGTTTTATGTGGAAGGAACCCATTCTTGAGAAGAGTTGTCTTTGGCTTCAAAAAGTTTTAGGCTAGCTTAGAAGAGAGTCCGATTTGATTTGAAAAGTGTCGTACTTGACAAGCAGTAAGCTGAAGTCCTTGAAAAGTCTATAGGTTAGCGAGTCTGATTTATTATAGCGCTTGACTTAACGACGGAGTTTCGACGTATGTATGCGCCTTTCTCTTACAGATTTCCTTAGCGTCCGTAAATAGAACCCCCTGTGTTTATTGGCACCTTTATGGGGAGAATTTTGTACATCATGATAGCATCAGCCATTTCTCTTCTGCTGTTTAGCGATGAGACAACATAACCTGCAGACCTTTGAGAACCGTAAGGATTGGACTGCTAATCGATTGAGAAACATCTCATCATGACTTCCGTGATCAAACGTCCGCCGCAAACACTTGTGAGGCGTTTCGGAGCAGATCTCCCTTCTGATTACTCATTGTTGCTTGCCCCTTCCCTAGAACTGGTAACTCAGTCATTGTGTTCGACATTTCTACCGGCTACTTCTTACAAAGCGCTTTTTACCTGCCCTAGGTTCACAATAGCCTTTGGCATTCCAACTGCTGCTCAATTCTTTACACACAGCTGAAGAGGTCGTTCATTTTTACGCGTTTCCCCATACCATATTCCTTGATGGTAACCGCTCTCTGCACATCGGTGATTCACTTTTCGGCGAAGACTCCGCTCTTCGACGCATTGCCAGTCGAATATTCCTCTCACCTCTCCAGTGTTTCTGTTGGTCGCAAAGTATAATGTAGAAGTTCTTAATTCAGGACCATTTTTTGAATACCTCATCCGACGTATAAAGGCTGTTCGTGCTGTTGAAGTCTCAGGCATTTCTCCTTTTACAGCGTTTGAACTTTCTGCCGTTACATTCTCGCATGTATCTATGCCCTTACCTGGTCGACCATCACCTGAGAAACTTATGCATTGGAGTGCAGGCCTTCGAGTTTTCATTACTATTGCAATTTTTTACTGCACCGACATATTCGGTCGCTAACCGAGAAGCAGTGCAGTGTTCCATTAATTTTTGTGTACAGTGCACAAACTGGAACACATAATTGGCTTCACAAAAGCCAGAAACACTAGGCGTACTCTGGTCTATGTACGTACATACGAAATTAGCCGAAGCCAATGTGAGTATTCTCTAACGGTATCGTAGGAAGTACAGGACACTACACTATACACTATGGTGGGATGGCCATATACACGTCCACTTATACGATGCACAATGTCGTTAATGAAGCGAATATTGTGCTCTCCTAAACGTCTAGATACCACGAGACCTTATTTGAGTTGCTATGAACCGTTTAATATTATTATTATTAGTAGTATTAGTATTAGTATTAGTATTAGTATTAGTATTAGTATTAGTGTTAGTATTAGTATTAGTATTAATATTAGCATTAGTATTAGTATTAGTACTAGTATTAGCACTAGTACTAGTATTAGTATTAGTATTAGTGCTCGGAGTGACACGACTCACGCAAGTGAGAGAAGGCCTCCGGAGTTCCGAGCTCCGTCGACGTTGGAAGATCAGAGACGCTGTCGCGTGGGCGAAGTTGTCGAAAATTAGGTGGGCCGGCCACGTAATGCGCTTCGCAGACACCCGCTGGAGAGAGCCGTTACCGACTGGATTCCGCAGGATGTCAAGAGAGCACCAGGACGCCCACCAGCGCGTTTGTCGGACTTCTTCGTGAAAGCCCTGAACGACCGCTATGACGCTCTACGTGTCTCTCGAACGAGGAGGATCCAGTGGAGCACTCTGGCACGCGACAGGGACGAATGGAGACGCTGCTGGCGCCCGCTTGAGCAAGTCGATGATCAAAGGGACGACAGGTACAGGTACAGGTACAGGTACAGGTATTAGTATGAGTATTAGTATTAGTATTAGTATTAGTATTAGTATTAGTATTAGTATTAGTACTAGTATTAGTATTAGTATTAGTATCAGTATTAGTGTTCGCTCGTTGGAAGGGGAGAGGGATGGGAAAATTATACGTTTGAAACAAATTTAAGCTATGCCCAGTGTGCAACTTATTCCAATTTCTAGCGAGGGTTACAAGAATAGATCTTCCACAAATTTTTCAAAGTTGCTCTCGTTTCATTTAACTTTTCACTCTTCTAATTCTTCAGTAGTTCCAATGCTCAATAAGACAATCAGTGGAGTCTTTCTGCGTCTGTCCCTTGACTCTTTCAAGAGAAGAGCCAGTAAAATTGCTTTTGCAGAGATGTCCTTAGATTTTAATCCCGTTTTGTAATCCCAGTTTTGTTCTTTTATTCTTTATCACTTTTGTGCTTCAGTTCTTGAATGTGCCTATGTTGCCGGAACTTGTCATTCTCGTTGTCTCTGCACTACATAGATTTCGGTCAACGTCATCTTGCTGTATAATATAATCGGCTGATGGCAGGTATCCGTCACGGGGAGGGTGGAGTGAAACCGAGAGATGCCTACGACGGTGCGGCGTACGTCAGCCGGGCCTTCTTTGAGCTTAAAAGTGGGCGATGGCTTGCGAGCTATATCCTTGGCGGCGAACCGTCCAAGTTTACGTTATATTCAGCAAGCATCGCGTCAGGGTATGAATGGGGACCAAATGCGGAGGGCTTCAGAAGACGTGCCCTTGACGTCGTCCAACGTGCATAGGAATTCAGAAGATGTGCTGAAGACGTCCAACTTGTGTAGGGACTCCGAGTGATCGGGACCAGCGAAGACGGGATCAGCAAAGAGAGACCACTAGAGGGGGAATAAGGAGACCAGCATTTTCTCTCAATATCGTCCAATATGCTTCGGGTTTCCGAAGACGGGTCATAGAAGTCGTGACAAGTGTGTCGGAGTGCAGAAGCGCCATAGACGTCGCGGCCACGTGGTGACACATGAGTCGGGACTCAGTGTCACATGTGCGAACTTGATTCTCACTCCGTTTCCTTGCCAGCATTTAGGTAAGGAAGAGGTATGTATTAGCGGGGAGGGGGAGGGAAAGAGGTAGAGAGAGTGGCTATGGGATTTGGAGGAGTATTATTGCCGTCGGACAGTAAACGGCGTCGACCTGTCGACCTGTCGACCAATACCGATTAATTTTAATTATGTTTATGCAGATTAAGCACTTCGGATTGGCATCGTCGTGATCTGTTTCTGGCCATGTGGAGAACTGGCACTCCGTAGAATAAATCGTCTACGAGGGTGAATGAGTTTCATAGGACCAGAGAAGATTCTGCACTACCATATCCCGCTACATTAGTCTGTATAGTAAAACCGGTTTTTTACTTAACAAAAGTGAGAAGGCCTAAAGAAGAATGGAGGAAGATTGGGGTTACTCTATTTTTGGGGGTTTATGGGCTTAGCCACCATCCAGATGTTTGGCGGCCGCTAAAATAATACTGTGAAAGTGATTCGGTAACATGCAACGACTTTTCACCAAACGACGTGGCGACTCGGTGATTCTTCGTTACCAAAATAGCTCCCTATTTTTGGTCTGGGTTCTTCCATGCTTATTCTCATTATTTGTTCTACCCGTTAGAATCGGGATCTACCGTAGGACTAGAAGGGACACTAGGAGGTGGAATAAAGTGATTGGCCATAGGTATGTTGCATCAAACGATATCGTACCAGGCGCTTGGTAGAGTCAGTTCTTATTCAAATAGAACGAATTGTCCTATTAGCTCATAGGCTCTGCACGGAGAACATCCCTGCTGGATGTGAAGGATAGCCAATGTCTGATGCCTTCCATTTCGATCAGGTTTCTTAATTGGACCTATAATTAAATACAGTCCAAATTCGTGCTCACAAGAGTTTAAAAATATTAGCTGATAGGGTCTCCTTAAGTTTAGGGTACAGGGGATTTCAATCATGAAACATATGGTGGATTTTCTAGAAAGCTTGATACGGAAAATTTTTAGGGCGTACCCACATCATGGGCGTATGTAGCGCAGACGGAGGAGGCGCCGACTGTCGCGTGCACTCGACACCAGATTCCTGGTTCGGATTTCCCGCCCAGGCCAACCAAGCCTTCCACCCCTCCGGGGTCGGTGGATTGGTACCAGACTTGTCTGGGAAGGATAGAGCGCTGACTTGTTCATCGGCTGGCCCCCGCAAGTCATTGCATGGCCAAATGCGCATTCAAATCGCCTCCACGATATCCCGTAGAAGTAGAATGCGTGACGCATTCCAAAAGGAATTGAATAACGCCGTCCTCTATCCTTTACCCACATCATGGTTGGTACCGCATATCTTCGTGCTCAGGATAGGAGACAGCTTTCGGCGCCCCTCCTTTGCTCGCGGTAAGCGTAATTCTGGTGCAATCCTGCGTATAGTTCACCACTGTGATCAAACCATCTACTCGTGCGGAGTTTGCCCGAGTGCTTAGCTTCGGCCATGATGTACGATCTCGTGCCGGTCATTTGCCTGTTTACTCGTGGGAAGCTGCTTCTTAACCCTGAACTAACGGCTTTCTCCCATCGAATAGAATCACTAGACCATTTTTACCTTAAACTGGTGTATAATACGATAATTCCCATAAGATGCACAAATTTCAGTTCCTGTTCTCATGAGTAAATAACGTCACTAGAGAACAATGCCGTTTTTCCCTTTCGCAGTTGTCGATATAATAATACAAATTCATGTATTAACTATCAAACGTTAGAGACATTTTTAATATTTTGTTGTTTATTTTCTTTTTTGTAATTTTTCAAACCTATGCTTAACTCCAATTTTTTTCAAAATCTTTTCTTCTTATCTACCAAGACTGTTCAGTCTCTTATTCATTAAAAGCTTTCAGCTCAATAATTGTCTGACCTTTACCAAATAGAAAAGGAAGTCTGTGAATTCCAAAAAAAAGAGATATTCAGTGGGCCAACTACAGTGATTATAAAAATTGTAAGAACACAATTAATTTTGAAGGATGCGAAAGGTTACGACTGGGCAAAGAGTACCGATTCAAATAACTCCGCTCAAACAACACTCAAGCAGCTCAAGCAAGAAGTTCCAGAATATTAGCATCTTCGCCACCTAGATACCAAAGCAAGGGTTATGGCGTGCATCCTGCACCATCCTGCATCCCCTGACTGCCAAAAATGGAAGTGTCCCATGCAGTTGAGCAGCTTATCTCCAAAACTCGTCTTAAATTGACAGCCAGCTCAAGGGGAGTGCTGGAGGTTGGTGATGAGCATTTGAAAAGTGCTCAGAAACTGAAGACAGAAGAATGTACGTCCCCTGGGAGGAAACCCGCCGAAAGAGCCAACTCGCGAGTTCCGCTTGCTCCCAATTACGGGGGCCTCGATGTGTTGACGAGTTGGCAGTGCGAGATGACTATCTATGGATCCGGAGACATATGAAGACCATGTGAAGAGAAGCGTTATCGATCGCCGTCGTAGACACGACGACGTCGACCTCGTTTGTTCGTTCGTCGCCACCGCTCTCCCGTGCGCTGTCCTCCTCTCGATTCTCGTTTTTCATCGAGGCCTCCGTTCAGCATCGGTCACGCCGCGCCTGCCAACGATTGGCCCGGTGAAGCGGTGCTTAAGCCGTTCCAGTGGCGGCTTTCCAGAAAGCAGTGGCTCGCCTGTTTTAGAGATCGCGTACCGAACACGTTCCTTTTCCTTTCTAAGCCTCCTTTTAGTACTTTCCTCCTTTTAGTACCTTCGGAGCAATTCTAATTCAGACGGCTTAGTGTTGATGTTCTGCTTCACCAGATCGTATTGTGAATTGGCTGAGAAGATGCCACTGAATACCTCACGGTCTGGGCCATTCAGGCAATTTCAAGCGAGTTTCAAGAGGGAGAGACGGGACAGAGAAGAAACAATCAAAGCCTCCAGTCATGATTTACTCCCCTATATCAGGACTGCTCCCAACCTTCTTCTTCTACGCGTCTTTTTCAGATAACCTTACTTCTTCCAAGGCAAGGCTTACATATTTTTTTCTCTAATTTCCTCGTTTCTAAAAAAACGGAAAAAAGAATGGAGGAAGGCGGGGAGAAATTAAGAGAAAAAACATCCACTGGTACTTAGCACTACACTGACTAATCCATCCAATTTCTATAGGAATTGAGGTAGATGCTTGTCTGCTTCTCTCAACTACACTGTGTACATTTTTTGCATGGTGCTGTTGTGTTGTGTTAATAGTTTCTTTCGTACATGGCAAGTTACTCAGTTAACGTAGAATAAACAACTAACTAAATCAACAAACAATGTCCTATTCGGCAATGTGTTCCACCGCTTTGTTCCGGTATTTGAGAAAATTCAGCTACACGAATATTCTTCGCTGCGGAATATATTAATTTCACTTTAGACAAGAAATATAATGGGCATTCTGCAAGCCGAGTTAGTTGACGAAGTTGACATTATATAACTATGTTTAAAATATTTAAAAGGAAATTCAGATCCTTCTTAGTGGGGGATGATCGTTTTGCACGTGATTAGACCTTTTCACAAGGACGGTAAAATTGAGAGTGCGCTGTTGTACAGAGAACACATTCTGACCCATGAAGGCTGCAAAGGCGCCTTTCTGCAATCCACCCTGTTTGTGTTCTGTTTCGCCTTTCTAGCAGTGCCCCTGCGACAAAGATGCGTGCGAAATTTTTTTATTAAAAAATAACCTTTAGCGAGCATCTTAAATAAAGTATTTGCAGTATTCGAATAAACACAAAATTCCTATCATTTGATCTCAAACAACACTTAAGTTTATCCTGACGGGCTGGAAATCAATGAGACTGCTGGTGTGCTGCATGAACAGATTTCGTCGCGTACTCGTTCCACGCTGTGCCTTGTCTAATACTGTTTACGTGTGTATCGATATAAAAAACAGTAAAAAACGGTCAAAATGCAAGAAATGACCACCTCTGCAGCATAACTTCATGTTGACAGCATTTACATACACCATCAATCAAGTAACGTTCCAATGTTCTAGACAAGTGCACGTCACAATCTCCGCATACGATGAATCCCTTCATAGCGATGCTTTGTTGCGATCAAAACTCCCGCGCCAGTCAGGACTTGAACCTGTACCTCTTGCTGACCAAGAAGGAATGCTGATCCTCTGCACCATTGCACCCGTGGCGTAGAGCATTCCCGCCCGGTCAGTAGGAGGTGCGGGTTCGAATCCCGCCTGGCGCTAAATTTTGATCCACCATCGCTACGAGAGCTTACAGTCTCGACAGCAGCCACATGAGGCTTAAAGAAAATGAAACGAATCAATTCTTTGTGTCGAAACACTTTGGAATTCGTCTGAGACACTGCGTTGCCTAAGATAATGAGAATTTTATGCTCATTAAGAAGATTTACACATTTCTTCGTGAAACACTCTGCATCATAGGAGTTTATTCTATTTTTGTTTTCGTAAAACAAAAGATTCTTTTGCCTTTGATATGAGGTGTTCATTTTGACTTTAGATATGTTAAGCTGTACTTGAAATGTGTTTGACTAAAGTGAAAAGCTGTACTTGAAATGTGTTTGATAAAGTGAAAAGTGTTCACTTATAAATGAAGAGTTCCCAGTCTGAAATAAAAATGGTAAAACTTATTCGAAGCTGCAGTACGATTAGGAGTACCCTGTTAAGGCTTTAAGCTTTTTTAAAACTTTTTTTACTGTGTGTATTAAACAATCCTGTCACAGATCCTTGTGCTCGGGAGGGGTACTCCAGGAAGGAAGGGCAACATGCTACCAAATGAACCGTCACTCCGTGCATACATATGTAGTGCACCTACACCAAACGTACGAATATCTAGCCTATACTGCGCCTATATCACAGCCAGTCAGGCTTCCCGTTCTGAGTGTAATTAAACTTGATCACGTCATTTTTAATCGAAATCGTGAAACAAACACGCCTTCTGCTCACCCCAAAAGCCACGCTTCTACATCATTCCAAAAGGGATGTCTACATGGAACGTACAAATTCTATACGCATCGTCGTACTTAATGTCTTTCTGTCATGTCATGGCCACAGATCCTATTCGTGAAGTCCAAAGTGTGCGCGTTCGTGACTGTGTAGTTGCTGTGTTCATCTGCCACGATGAACGTTTAGCCGTGTGGGGCAGCCGTGGAAGGTGCCGTCTGACGCGTGCACCTCAAATCGAAATTTTCGGTTTAAGTCCCATCAACCAGGCTTTCTGACCTCAACGGGTTGCCAAGAACCTTGTCTGGGAAGGATAGAACTCTGAATTGCACACCGAGTAGCTACCGTATGTCGTTCTTTGGATCAAAGGCGCGTTCAAATTCTCTTCACGAGATCGTTGTGTTGAAATGGAATGAGCTGCGCATCGCGAACGCGGATTTGCTAGTACTCTCCTTATCATCTTACCTTAATATATAGGTAAAGAGTCGTGAGAAAAAGGGGGTGTGTTTACGTTGGACATGCTGGTCTTGCTCATTTTAGCAAGGTTTAAGCTGTCTTCGTCTTGAAATTACGTAAGTCCGGTAAGACCTCGAACGTAATCAGTAGTAAACCAAGCTGTGTGGTAGAACATTCCGCTGTTCCACCGGAAGAATAAGTCGTGAGCCGATGAGTTTCGCCTTGAGACGTCAGCTGACTTAGCACCACAGTGATTACCTTTGTCAGCCGGTCATGTTGTCGCAGCAAACACCAGAGTTTTCGGAGTTTCTTCCCACTTCCGCTTCGTTCGACACAACAGAAAGCCGGGAGTGGCAGGGCGACTGAAGAGGTTCTCTACTCTCCGTTTGCAAGTGACATTTTAGATTTTTCGATCGTACAAGGAATATTATTGCACTTGCCTGGCCTGAAGGAGTGTCTTACCAATATTAGGATAAATAGTAAAGGACAGCGTTAATCGGTCACTTGTTGGCATGCGCCATGAACTTAACCTCTGCAGGGTGTCATGGAGGCAACTTTTAATATGTATCCCGCCTGCGCGAGGAAGGAGCGCAGTCGGAGGAAGCGCCGGCTGTCGCGTTTACCCGATACCACGTTCCTGGTTTGGATTTCCCACCTAGGCCAACCAAGTCTGCCATACCTGCGAGGTCGGTGAATTAGTAACCGACTTTCCTGGAAAGGATGAAACACTGACTTGTTCATCGGCTAACCACCGCAAGCCATTGTACATATAGCAGGCCAAATACGCATACAGTTTGCTTCTACAAATTCCTGTAGAATACGTGGCAGACCAGACAGAAAGACTGAGCAACCCATCATTTAGCCATTCTTATTTTAATTTTGTAAACGTATGGGTTCGAATCGGATCATAACTGTTCAGGGAGAAGCGATATTCCTTCTTCTTGAAAAGCGTTCTGCTTTCCGCTGTAAAGTGCTGCAGCTGTTTGCATTCATGTTATACCAGCTCGCCAAGCATGTTGGTTGTTGAACCTTGCTTTGGTCGGAGTGCGAGAAAATGATCACAGTAAAGGAACGGCTGTTAACCTTGGCAAAGTCGACAAAGTCGCATCTACTTATGAGAAGCACTGCTACTATACCTTTGTGGATATAGTCAGCCTTTCTGATATTGTTGCCTTTCCACAATATTCTTACCTTCTCAACGCTTTCTGTAACTGCCACTCTTTGGTAGATTTTTACTACGATTCGAACTTGAGAGCACACAGTGTTGCCTTCTATTTTAGCCCTGAAATATTAAGGCTACTTGCTCATTTCCTGTTTCCGAGTTACCCTCCACGATTCGACCACATTTTTTCTTTAATATGAATCGAACCCTTTCGCGTACTGCCTTTGTTAGTAAAAAGATATTTGGTTGCTGAAAGATGTCTCCAGAGGCCAGATTCATCACCGATACCGTCGGTATCATCTCACGGCGGATTCACCATACCGGCCTACGTTGTAAGCGATACAGAAAGATTTAGAGATACAGATACGATAACCGATATACCGGTAACGGCCGACAAGCGGTTGATGAATCTGGCCCCAGGACGTCGACCAGAACTTTACCACCTTTCAGTCTTCCACGTGTTCCAATTGATGTTGTCTTGTTTCTTTACAGCTTTTCCATCTTCGCTAGGGTATCTTCGCTAATATTATTTGCACTCCCCTTCTATCAGAAATCTTAGCGTGGAACAAGCAAATTGACGGCACTTTTTAGGAGCAGTTAAGGCATGCATGCAAACGGAGACGCCTGGTAGCTCAGTCGGAGGGGCGCCGGCTGTCGCGTGAACCTGATACCAGGTTCCTGGTTCGGATTTCCCGCCCACACCAACCAAGCCTTCCATCCGTAATGGCTCGGTGAATTGCTACCATATTATCTGTGAGGGACAACACACAGATTTCTCCATCAGCTTGCCACCACGAGTCACGTCTAGGTCAAATACTCACTCAAATGGCCTCTATAACATCCAGTAGAAGTAGAATACGTGCATTCCAAAGCGACTATTTAATGCCGTCCTTTATTTCTTTATCCTTCATCCAAACGGAAAAGGATCCAAAATAAGTGTCCACTATTGAGCATGGAATAACATCACTGTTTATTCGAGGCCCTTAAAACCATAATTGTCTAATTATTTATTTGCATTAATGTCGTAAAAGCCGCAGAAAAACATTACATACTATGAGATGCATACGTTCATAGGGGAGATCTGTATCACCACTGGACTATTAGTGCATGACGAATCGTGAGTGTGTTAAACAGTTGGTTGGTCTGTGATTCATTAGCCATCAGCCATCCCTCCATGCTTTGTCGTTGTGCCTCGATGAGTCGTTCAGTTACACTGCTGGCCAATCGGAATCATTTAGCCCTCAGTTCCTTCAATAACCTAGTCACTCGGTCTTGGACAACCATACTTTTATGTGTTAGTAGATGAGTGTTGCCAACTCTAAAGCATTAGTCACTTTTTTCGCTAACGTTTCTGCTTTTCGTCATTATCAGTGCCTGGAA
Source organism: Heligmosomoides polygyrus bakeri (assembly GCA_947359475.1). Lineage (NCBI taxonomy): Eukaryota > Metazoa > Nematoda > Chromadorea > Rhabditida > Heligmosomidae > Heligmosomoides > Heligmosomoides polygyrus. Next base: position 26,340,177 of record OX375868.1, read on the forward strand.
ATCGAGAAGAAATGCTACCAATCTCTCTTCATATCCCTTTCCAGGTTACAAGTCTAAGAGCCAGTGAATCATTGTCAAGTGCTGAGGAAGACATAAGCTGTGAAGATTGACGTTAGGCAATCCCTTTGCGGGGTATGTCATGCATTCTACTTCTATGGGATATGGTGGAGGCAATGTGAATGTGTATTTGGCCTACAGGACGCGTGTAGCACCGTGGGAGGAGTTGCCGGGTGTCGCGTGCACCCGATACTAGGTTCTTGGTTCGGATTTTCCGCTCAGGCCAACAAGTCTTCTATCCCTCCTAGGTCGGTGAATTGGTACCAGACTTGTCGGGAGGATAAGACGTTGAGCTGTTCATTCCAAAAAGGTTTGAGTAACACCGTCCTTTTATCCCTCATTTGGTCTATACAGTGACTAGCGGTGTACCTGTCGATGAATAAGTCAGTGCTTTATCCTTCGCGGACGAGTCTGGTTCCTATTCACCGACCCCCGAAGGCAAAAAAAACGATTGCTTGAAATGGGCGGAAGACTCAACCAAAGAATTCTAAATCAGAGTGCACCCGAAAACGAATCTCCTCCTTCGACCGCGTCAACACTCACCCGGGGAATAGATATAGTCAAGAAATGCTCACTCATGAGTTGGAAAGGACCTCATGACATCCTCGCGCAGCATACCGTCGTAGTCTGATCAAACGACGGTCTTACTGAGCTGCAGGAGTTGCGATCAAAGTCCGCAGAGAAGAAGAAAGGGAAAACTCGTTGCTGATAGTCATACATTCAATGATGAGAAAAAATGAATGTCCTCACGAAGACTTTCCATAACAAACGAGTTTTCCCCTTTCTTGACTGACACATTTTGGTTTCAACGTTTTCAAGTCGGGATGGCCTCTTGAGCAGGGATGTGCAGAATTTCCGTTTCCGTGTTCCGAATTCCGCTTTTTGGCCGTTCTTGGCTTTTCCGATCTGTTCCACACTGTTGTGCACTGTTTTCATTCATCTCTTGACATCTGACGAAATGTTGAAGGAGAAGATTAACTATACCTCGTCTTTTTTTGTGATTGTGTTGCTTTCAAACCAATGTTGCACCTGTTTGTCGGAACACTGTGACAACAAAATTGGATTCTTTTCTCCTCTCTTGAAACGATGTACTACCGATCAATATAAGGTCACAAAAGCTTTCACGAGTATTTGAGTCTAAAACCAAATTCCTTATCCGAAGCATGCGTGTCTTTTTACCCCAATATTTTTTCCACTAGATCTGGCTTGGACCACCAATTCTAGGATCAGAGTTCTATAAGCATTCTTAGCTTGTTAACATTGCTTTTCGTGAGGGACATTGAATCTATCCTAGTCGGAGGAGGGCACGCGGTGTCTTGCCTCACCATCGTCTCCTTTGACTTTGTTCCAAGGCTTCGGCTACTGCCAAATGATACTACGGTACCCATGCGATCTCAAAGTGTGGGTGTCGTGTCGTGGAATGCTAAACACAATTGCAAAATTAGCACTGCCCCTCCCATTTAGGGTAGATCTGACACATTCAATAAGACCGGTATTTGTCTGAATGGCGAAATTTCTGGCATCTTACTCGTCAGCTGGGATCACTGAGTTTAAAATGCTATTTTCCTATTTGCAAAAAAGATTTTGCATAAACTTCTATTTGTTTTTATTTGTTCCATGATTCGAATAAAAGGATTTTCCCCTGTTATATGTTGCTGGAAAAGAGTCGCATGCTGACTTGCCCGCTTCCTAAATTCATTAACGACAACTCAGATATTACCACCGGATCGCTCAAGATTCAATACTTCGTTTAATTTTTCATAAAGTGCCCCCTCCCCGTTAGGATAGATCCGGCCCCTTGTTTGACCCTCAGAACACCGATTGTAAATTACGTGAGGAGGGGTTCGACACCATGCCCTTTCTAACCCACTAGGTGATCATTTTTGCGTCTATATTTTTATGTTTCCCCGCATTACAATGAATCACTGACCCTTTGCCTTGTCTTACAACCTAGAAAGAGATTCGAAGGTGGTTGGATACATTTCTATTTAATTATGCAAGCTTCGACGAAGGTAAAAAGTTGAAACGTTGGTCGAATGAATGATTAATTTTTTGAAATTGCACTCAACTACTAACAAGAGTTCATATTTCTATGCCAAGATTCGCCGTCGCGCGCAATTAATATCCATTTAAGATTAGTTTTACAGACTAATTTACTTCGAAATACTAAATACTTGGAAAGGCTTGAATCCAACCTGTAGGAAAAAGAGAGATCAAAGCTTTTCTGGGCCAAAATGAAGAGTGTGCTCCTGGGGCAGTTCGTTACCACAGAGCGCAAAATTTCTATAATACTCTGTTCAAGAAGGGCATTCTACATATACGTTTTATTATACATAGGTCTTATTGTGCATTATACATAAGTTGTTGGCAAGAGTTACCGGTAGTCAACATTTCTGGTCTAGTCCTTGCCACTCAATTTTTGGTTGTCATTCTGAACGGGAAATGCTTAGGCATCTGAACATCGCTTAATATGTACTACAATATTCATGTCAGGCAGATCGTTCGTTTTCGAGACTTTTCTCACCATTTCTACACTTTCCTTTGCAGGTGTACTCAGAGTTACTCCTCTAACGAACTTTGGTGTTGCTTGCGTTGGCTGTTATGTTACCACATCCGAATTCTTCAGCAAGTCAAGAAATACACGGCCGACGCATTGTCCTCTAATAGCCTGTTTTGACGTTTACGGTGTTTTTTATGCCGAGGTGGAGGTTATTCTATTACACGACAAAACAGGAAACTGCGTAAGGCACTTAAGCCTGTACCTCAATGCGTTTTTAGTCAGACGATGACAATGAGACAGAACTCCACCACGCTGTGCGGCACTGCTTCTATTCCGTTTATGCAGTCTAGACCCTCGCTGCGAGGTCACCACACCTGTTTCTTCTATGCGTTTTTATATACCATTTTCACGTCAAATTGGACGCTTTCCAAATCAGATTCGACACTCTTCTAAGCTAGCTTTAGCACTTTTGAAATTAAAGCGAACTCTTCCTAATAGAGATGACCTGCAGGCAGGATAAACTACAGGCTGAATAGGATCGTTAGAAAATTTTTGATCTATCAAAATATGGCATAAGTTCAATAGAAACTTTTTAGTTCACCTGTCCTAATAAATGAATACATTGTTTGGAAAAATGTTTACAAATGTTTATTTTCGAGGAAAAGTAATGATTTAAAGCTTGCTTTAAAGAGTGGAAAGACTGCAATTTTTAGTGCGCCTACGCTACTCGTCCATGCGATTCTTGCTCGATTTGTAGCAAAATTTCTTCTTGCATGGAGTTTCACACTTATAGACGCTAGAATAAAGGCACTTGTAAAGAATACGCCTATCATCATTTAGATATATCATGTAAGCAGCATTTACACTATCAGTCAGATAAAAATCGCGACGAGCTTTTCGAATGCGCGGCGCAATCTAATCAATATGATTGCTTCTCTGTTGTGTTTTAAAACAAGTTTTTAAATATTTTTTTCTCAAAAAATGAAAACTCGGCAAAGATATTACACTTATTGGGACAGGTGAACTGAAGAATTTCAAAGGAGACTACATCGCCCACGCATCCTAAGGCGAACTGTTCTTCATCCTTTTTTAAATCCATCTCTTGTCTTACATGTTCTCTCAGTAGGAACAAATTTTAGGAGCTGCCTCAAAACTGAGGCGAGCAGTGCAAAACTTGAAGAAAAATGCGATCGAAGTTTCACAACGACATTATTGCTGAGCGCTGATGTCTTGTGTGAAAGTGAAGGCTGGAATGGTCATGAAAGCTTTCGCGTCAGAAGTAGGGAGTGATCTGGAAGTGAGTGATCAATACGTATCTCCTAACAATGCCGGCTGACGCTTTTGTCACCGTTGATTAACATTGTTGCTGCATGAAGTCTCTTTGCTCGAAGGCACTCTCATAACCAGTATTTTTTTAACTAAGCAAATATTCCTCCGAGCAGATAAATCACTGACAGGTGAGGCAGATGCTCGCTGGATTGGTGTAGCACATGCATCGGCTGTTACTTCGTTGTTCGTCAGCAAGCTCTCGATTCGTCTTCGTCGTGCGCCAGAGTAGACCAATATGTGGGTGTTTTGCAGCATCATCATACTAGTGAGCAGCAACTTTGGTTTGAAGGCGTTGAATATTTTGTGGCTGTGGGCTGGTTGTTTCTCGCAGCGGCATTGAGCACCTCATGGTTCAGTGAACGCGTTGAATGGCCCAGTGCACTAGAAGTGCCTCCGCAGAGTTCACACCGTCCGCTGCTGTACATGCCTTCACCGCTGAGATCGATTCCCTGCGTAATCATGGAATTTCTGCATAACTTCACCACCGAATTGCTCACAAAGCGAATCTTGTCAACTCACTAACTTATCATATTACTAACTTTAATTAGCTAACTTTAATTTGAGCTCCAAACCTTTTGTAGGTTAGGTTCTCACAGAGCCATTCCAGGTGTCACTTTTGCCTTACCAGTACCCTGAAGTGGTACCATTTCTCGCCATATCTGGACCACGTATGGGCATTTAGCAAAAACGAAACACAGCTTTGTGATCCTCCTCCGATGCCCTACAAGACCGTATAGGTCTCGTTCAGAATCTCCGAACGGAGCTCACTGTCTTCCCTTGTCAGTAAACATCCTCAACACTGCGAATCGTAATCGGAACGCAACCTTGTCAACATCGACCTGCGCGCAAGGTGCATTTAGAACTTCATTTGTGTCTATCCTAATGGAGGAGCACTTCGCTATGTCTGTTGCAGAACGGCGTTAAAGCAGAGAGCAAACTATTTTGAGATGAAGAGTATCTCACGAGAACCTTCTTTCTTTTTCTACAACTTCCTGGCCGGGACAAGCTGCGCTATTCGTGTTTGTTCCGTTCCTCCCCTACCAATAGAACAGATAACCATGTTTTATTAAAGACCACGCGCCACGCTTTTACGACACATCTGTTATTCTGAATAAAGCTTCACCTTTTCAGAATCTTCAGACTCGTGACTGTCGATGTGGCTGCTACTTCTTCTCGTTCTACCGTCGTTTCAAAGTGGTAAATGTTTTGAAGAGGAATATTCGCTTATTTATATTCTTCATGAAGCTGATGTGGAAAAAAAGGGGTTCAAAAAATGTGTACAGAAACGCAAAACAGTCAATGGACAAGGAAAAATGAACGCGTTTAGAGAGAGATAAGCCTAGAGATGCACGGCAAGGAGTCTTTGTACTTTTAGCAGGACAGAAGGTTTTTTCCTTTTTCAAGAATTTCGAAAACTTTGTTTCAGCTCGGATAGGGAGAAATGTTGTCTAATGCTAGTTCAAGGCTAATTTATTAGCAAACAAGTTCTGTTAGGTTTTCGTTGTTGATGACGGTGATTCTCCTTCCTTCCAATTCTCAGTTGATTTTCCAATGCTTACCTTTCCAAATTATGGGGTCACTTTATATGGCTATTTAAAGAACTTACCTTCCTCCCTTTCTCTTACTCCTGACCTTATCCCTCCTACTTTTGTGAAGAACATAGCTCATGTTATTGCGGGACCATGAGCTTATATTTTTAACCAGTCGCTATTTTCTCTGAAGTTCCACTGAGATGGAAGCATTCGTTTGTTACTCCCCTCTTGAAAAAAGAACCTGCGAACTTGGTGGTCAACTATAGACCAGTCAGTATTACATCGTTTTTTTCGCAGAATTTTTGAAAAAGTCTTGAAAGCCCACATAGTGACTCATCTGGAAAAGAACTCAATCATACCGCAAAATCAACATGGGTTTGTTAATGGAAGATCGACCGTGACAAATCTCCTGGAAAGCCTCAATGATTGGAGTAATTATCTAGATGAGAAAAAGTCCTGTGACGTTGTTTATCTTGATTTTGCAAAAGCGTTCGATAGAGTGAGTCCTTCCAAGCTTCTGCTAAAAATTTCCCAATTTAGATTTCACCCGGTCATTCTTCGTTGGCTGAAAGAATTTTTATCAGAAAGAAGTTTTCAAGTGAGAATAGGTTCAAGTTTTTCGTCAGTCAAGCCTGCTGTTAGCGGTGTCCCTCAAGGAGGTGTACTGTCGCCTATTTTGTTCACTCTCTACTCTGCCGATTTACCTCCTGTTTTAGAGGAGTGTGGAGTAATTTGCAATCAATTTGCTGATGATCTGAAGATATATCGTGTGCTAGATGGTGACAATGACAGGGCTAAAGTTCAGTCGGCTTTGGATAAGGTCTATGATTGGTCTGAAACTTGGAGTTTGCCATTAGCTCCTGAAAAAACTGTGTATATGAGGATAGGCGGTTCTCAATTACAAGGGAATTATACTCTGGGAGAATGCCTTTTGAAGCAAGTATGTTCTGTAAAGGATCTTGGTTTTCGGTATGATAACAAGATTGACTTTACAGAGCATTACAAAGAGCTGTGCAAAAAGACCTCGGTTCGCACATACCAAATCTTTAAAGGCCTTTCTACATGTGAAGAAAAGGTGCTAATTAAGGCGTATACTACATATGTCAGACCGATTTTAGAAAGTGGAACTCGGTATTCGGTATTCTCGCCCCATAAAAAGAAAGACATTTGTCTCTTGGAGGAAATTCAAAGTAACTTCACCCGAAAGACCTACATACGATCGGGCAAGTGCACATTTTCCAGAGTTCCTCCCTGGAATACCAGGAATGCTGTGCTCAAGCTACACACACTTGAATCGCGCCGGAAATTTCATAATGTTTGCATGGTGTTCAAAATAATATCTGGCATCCTCAAAGTCGATTCCTCCAAATTCTTTAATGTTTTTGAATTAAGAACTAGGGACGGCTCGGTGAAAATTAGGTTTCGAGTTCCTCGCTCAAGTATTCGGCTGCACATGTTTACATGTAGGGCCGGGTCCGAATACCTATCGCTCAAACTCGAAGTTGCACTAAGTCCTCCATGTCTCCCGGCTTGTAGGCGAATAGCAGGGAAGCGGCTATTAAGTTTTGAGTAACCCGTAGATAATTTGATCGTTCTGCTTGTTTTTGGATCTGTTCTGCTGGTGTTTCTGTTGAGTTTGTTTATCTGACGTGTGCCTTACGCTGCGTAAAAAATAGTAATAGTAATAGTAATAGTAATAGTAATAGTAATAGTAATAGTAATAGTAATAGTAATATCAGACTTGCCTAGGAAGTATATTACACTATCTGCTCCATCGGCTGGTCAGCGCAACTCTTTTTATAGGCGAACTATGTACGTGTTCAAATCGCATCCGCGACATCCCTCACAAGTAGAATAAGTGGCGCATCCCGAAAATGGGCTGACTAACGCGACCTTTGTCCTTTATTCCAGTTTGCTAGTGTTTAGAAGTATGTTTAAAAATAGTATCGACTATTGGTAACATTGCATACATGTTCTTTCGAGCCTCCTCCCGAGCAAAATAGGTCCAGAAGAGCTTGTTTTTCAACTTTCGCGGCAGCAAGAGTGGCGCCTTCTGGAAGCTTTGTAATAATCTAGCGAGTGGTGAGAAGTGATGAACAGGGATAAAGATAATTATTGGTTCTAAAAGGAAAAGCAGGTAAACTCTAAGCGACTTGCAGCTACAGATGCAGTGAGAAATTATCATTCTTCTAGCTGGTACAGTCAATAAATCAAGAAAAGTGGAGTTTTATAAAAACAATGTTGGCTGGAAGTCAGCTGGGTGTCGAGTTATGGCATTGAATAACGATGCAGTTGCATGTGTTGGAGGCTTTGAAATATTGCTCGTCGACTGCATAATTTCTTGTCGAACCTATTAACCACCGAAAATGGGTGTAGCCGTATCGAATGATTTGTGCTTCGTTCTAAGAATAAAATTTGAAAACACACTAGAGCTTGCAAGAAAATGCAGGATATCCTAAAAAATGCAGGTAGTGTTCGAAGAGTTCTAACATGCTTCCAGTGATGTTCTGAAAATAAATTATGACTTCTATGAAAGCATAGAATAACGAAAATTTTGTGAAGTGCAAATAGCCAAGATTGCGCCGTGCATCCGCCTGAAACCTTTCGTTTCAGAGTCGATTGACTGTGCTTGTTTTAGTCGATCGCACTGACCTTTACCGCACTTCTTTTTACGTTTAAACTCCAGTGGACAGTAAACAGTTGGTAACACTCAAGTGCGACCGGGGGTTTTTGAACCATTCATTGATTGATCGATTCGATTTTCTTTCAAAAAGATGTTCTTTGTGTACAGGCAGCCTATGGATCTCACACTTTGGCTTCTAATAATAGGCACCTTTGGAGCTTGACTAAGACTGTATCGTCTCTAAAGAGGCAGTCTCCTCATTATTGAACATTCACTTGTTTGCCTCGGCCGTTCCTTTTTTCTATTGAAAGCCTAGGCACGTTAATAGCCTTTAAACCTGCACTCATTCAACACGTAGTTATTTAATCTAAACTATTTTATCAGTGGGCGCGTGTAGCGCAGTCGGAGGAGGCGCGACTGTCGCGTGCACCCGATACCAGGTTCCTGGTTCAGATTTCCCGCCCAGGCCAATCAAGCCTTCCATCCCTCCGGGGTCGGTGAATTGGTACCAGACTTGTCTGGGAAGGATAAAGCGCTGACTTGTTCATCGGCTGGCCACCGCAAGTCATTGTATGGCCAAATACGCATTCATATCGCCTCCACGATATCCCGTAGAAGTAGAATGCGCTGGCGCATCCCAGAAGGGATTGACTAACGCCGTCCTTTATCATTTATCCTTTATTATTTTATCCGTCTGTCAAGGATTTTGTGTGGCCTTTCATGATTCCTGATCGAACCTTATACTTGGCTAATTTAAAAATTATAACAGCTGCGTAACAGGATTATTAACAAATAAGTAGCAAGGATTGGTGTTGTTCAATCAAACTTTCCCGATAATACGCTAAGGTGCGTGGTAGCGCAATCAGAGGAGGCGGCACCTGTCGCGTGCACCTGATTCCAAGTTCCTGATTCGGATTGTGGCCCGGCCCAACCAAGTCTTCCATCCCTTTGAAATCGCTGAATTGGTACCAGAGTGGTCTGGGAATATGAATCACTGACCTGTTAACCAGCTAGCCAGCGCAAATTATTGTATAGAACAAATAAGCACTCAAACTGCCCTCACGACATTCCCTAGGACTAGAATGGCGCACCCCTAAAAGGATTGAATAACACCCTCCTTTACCCTTTTATTTTTTATAGACTGTATATTCTACTTCTATGTCACATCATGGAGGTTGTTAATTTCTGAACAATGCAGTAAAATATGTCCAATGATTCCGAACGACAACTGAACTTTTCATCAGCCCTATAAAAGCTCAGGACCGATTACCAATACATGATTTGGTGCGAGGATTGTTTGGCCTGGGCGTGTTTGACCCGGTCCGCGTGGCGCGTGCATGAACGGGGTGTCAGATCAATAAGCTCAGAGATAGCGTCTATTCTATACTTATACGCTCGCAAAAATGTCGAATATTTGAACGGATTCGAATACCGAAAATTTTCGAGCAGTCAAAATCAAATATATTCGAAAAACGAGGTTCTTCTGAATATTCGAATTCGAGTAGATTCGAAAAACACGATTTTCTGAACACTCGCATTCGAATATTGAAATCCAAATGGAAATCATTGAGAAAAAGTTGAAAATCAATGAGTCATTTTTAAGCGTCAGATTCCATCATTTTTCGAAAACAGGGTAAAAAAGGTTCCTAATGGTTTATAGTTAAGGCCTCGAACTGCGGCAGCCATGCAATGCAACCGTGGACATGGGCGAAGAGAATTGCGATAAAAATGCATCAATAAGGGTTGGTATTCGTTCAGAATTCGTTGTTCTCTTGAGAATTTTTTCTAGTTCGTTTAGTACCATCTGGACGTAGAAACGTTGACGTGCCTTCCATTCAAATTCACTGGATGTGGTGGCAACACGAATAACTTCGAGTCGAGCTCGGATTGTCACATGAAGTGTATTCCAAGTGCGTCTTGTGAAGAAGTGGACTTCAGTTTCACTTGCTTCATGATAGAAAGAGGAATTCCAGTGGACTTCCTAATGTGCCCAGCGAACACTCCTCCCTCGACAAGGCCCGACGGCTCATCCGACTGCGATGATCGAAAACCGTGTCCGAAGGGGTCGACGTGCCGAAGAGGCTTCGTCGTTGGTCTCTGTTGTGACGACAAGGCCATCGGTATGGAATGTTTGATTAGTTGCAGCCAGTCGATTTTGCATTCCAAATGATTAAATAAGCCGTCCTTTATTCTTTCATCGTTTAAATTGGCATTTGCGAACAGAAATTCCGGAGTCTTAATGTGTTTCAGAGAAGTACAGTGCGAATCAAAAACCAGATTGTGGCCGCAAGAAGGTCGTAAAGGATCGATCGACAGAGTTTCCTGTAAGTTTTGTAGATGCATCGATGAGTGAAGGCTTCTTAGCTCAAACAATTGAAGATGACAGGTGATGAATAACGGACAGGGAGATACTCAAGGTATTGCAGATGAGCAACGAGCAAACTTTAGAGCAAGTTATTATCAACAGAACATAAGTAAATGAGGACCTGAGCAACTCCTGTCGATTCGTGCAGAGAGGTCCTGGTCGCTCGAATTGGTTGGTTATATGCCTAATCCTACCGGGCGTGGCTACCTTTCGTCGTTGGAGCCTCACGTGCCTATCCGGGGAGAAGGCGTATCCGCCGGTATCACTGGTGGTGCATTCCTGCCCTCACCTGCGCTCTGGTGGCTGAGGATTACGTTGGAAGCAGACCCGATCCTTCCACAGTTGATCTTAATGTTGTTTTGTCAGCTTATATCGTTTTCACCTTAAAATGGACACATTTCGTTTTAAGCTATACACTTTCTCTTTTAAGCCAATCACTTTTTAAGGAAAAATAAGCATATCATAACCGAAATGGGCACTTTGTAGCAAAGGCAGAAAAGTCGTAGTTTTATGAAAGAGAGCAAGAGTTTTAGGAGTTGAAAAAAGAAAACGCTCATACAGCGTTTATTTAATTGATGGTTGAATACTGTTTGTCTGAAGACATGCAGTGCAGCGGTGATGTATTTCTTCTTTTCTGTGGCTTTTCCTGTTTAAGGTTTATACGAGCTAAAAATATCTATTTCACTATTACTCCAATAGACAATGCTATGAATATAACAAATGACCGGCGCAATCTCTCTCTATAACACACCAGCAATTTCATTGATTTTGAGCACACTAGAATAAATTTTAAAACATCGTGAAAGGCCAAGTGGCAAGAATTTTGTGTTTCTTCAAAAAGTATAGCTATTTTTTCTTGAGACACTCTGCAAAGAGAATCTCTAATAAAGATTTTTCCTAAAAAGATAATTTTAACATGGCTAGGTGTTCTCAATTCAAAATATAGATATGTATGACTTGGTTTTTAAAACGTCCATATTATTTCTAGAGGCAAAAAAAAGCTTTTTTGAAAGCTGTCTACAATGAAATAGAAAGTGTTTCGTTTTGAGACGTTATGTTTTCAGTTGGGCGCATGTAGCGCAGTCGGAGGAGGCGCCGACTGTCGCGTGCATCCGATACCAGGTTCCTGGTTCGGATTTCCCGCCCAGGCCAACCAAGCCTTCCATTCCTCCGGGGTCGGTGAATTGGTACCAGACTGGTCTGGGAAGGATAGACCGCTGACTTGTTCACCGGCTGGCCACCGCAAGTCATTGTATGGCCAAATACGCATTCAAATCTCCTCCGAGATATCCCGTAGAAGTAGAATGCGTGGCGCATCCCAAAAAGGGATTGAGTAACGCCGTCCTTTATCTCTTATCCTTTATGTGTTCAGTTCAAACTGAAAATGGTATATATTTGTAAATTTCGAGGATTTATAATTGCACGTTGTTTTTGAAATCCATGATTGTTTCTCACATATGCGAAGGTTCAAATTTTAGATGGTTCTCTTCGGGAAGTCCTGCGACCATCAGTTCTGTCCAGAAGGTGCCGAATGTCATGGAGGACCCTTCTTCGCCTACTGCTGTCAGTGATGATTCTGGAGGTGACGCCTTCTCGCCAATGTGTTGCCAAGCTTTATTGTGACGAGTATATATTGAATGAAGCGATATTTAGCGTTGTTATTTGTAACGTTGTAACGTTTGTAAGCTGATTAAAGTGCGTGCGACCATGTGTTCAGAGATAGCTCTCTGGAATACGGTGTGAATGTATTGCTGGCAGAGTTCTTTTTCATTCTCCACAGATCATGGTTGAAAACGCATCTCGTTCACGGTATAGTTGTGCTCCAGTGATCTGTTCGAATATGTATTAGAATATTCACAAAAAGCGCGTTTTTGGATGTATCCAAGATCGCAGTTGGAAGAAGTGCCGGATGTCGCATAAACCAGGTACCAGGTGCTCAGTCCAGATTTCGTACCCAACCAACCAATCCTTTCATCCCTTCCGCGTTGGTGAATTGGTACCATGCCTGTCTGTGAAGTATAAAACACCTACTTGTCCATCTGCTGGACCCCACAAGCATCATTTATTCTTTATTCAAAAATAGCCTTTCCTAATACTTCTTTCTTTATTTGTTTATATGTCGGAGAAGACGCACTCTGCAAATGGGTTTGATCACAATATTCGAATTCGAACGCTCGAATATTGTGAGTATTCGAAAGAATTACGATCTTAAACCCTTATGCGTTGATCAATTGTGATAACAACGTTCCTCTTTCCATCGCTTCAGCTGCGTCCGTTTCATCTGGCAACGCCTGCTTAGATCACAGTACATACTAATTTGCCCTGTTTAAACGGTCCCTCAGAATTTGCCAAAATATTGCCGGCATCTACGAATTTGTCAAAGGAGTGACGCTGCATATTTCATTGTCAGTACAATTCTCCTTAATGGCGAAGCAAGAGTTCGTGCTGGTTGTGACCCTCAAACCTTGTTGACCTTCTTCAAATCCCTCTTAAGCTCTTGTGGATATCCAGTTAGCTTGAGATTGGAATCGGATATGTTGAACTACATGGTTTATGTGAGTGTGGAGTGCCCGCTGCGCCAATAATTGAAAAATTTGCGAAAGTATAACGATGGTTAAAGGGCATCGACCGGCTCCCCAGACCAGGAGTGAGAAGAACAAAATCATTTGCAAAAATCACTTTTGATGAGACAGCCGTAATTTCCACAGTCGCCTGGATCACCAAAGTTGCCTTTGATAGAACTGCAGCGCACTCATGTAAAGTAGCAGTAGTTTTTTTCCGTCGGTTTTAGTTCCTTAGTCGCGGAAGCCATCGAACTATACCCTGTATCCACCCCGCAGTGAACCTACTACTTTTTTAGTAGTAGTTTCACTACTAGTTTCACTACTAAAAAAGTAGTAGTTTCACTGCGGGGTGGATACAGGGTATAGTTCGATGGCTCAGGCGACTAAGGAACGAAAACCGACGGGGTGGGGTGCTGCTAACGTATTTCTGGCGGATTGGCTGAAGCACTACAGCGATAAATGGTCGATTTCAGTGAGTGAGGCGATGTGGTCGTGCAGCATGTCCAGAGACATTTGATGTCAAAAGGTGCTTGAGGCAATGGTCAAAGTCCAACTTGACCTGGACTTGACCAGTTAACTACGTCCGACATGAGAGCTGCTCGCTTAGATGGCCTCGCGAAACCACGCCATGCGGTGCTGGGTACGAGTCTATAGAAGGAAGATTTACCTCAAACGTGGGTAATTAAACCACGTAGAATATTGAAATTCAATGACGTATAAATGAGAATGGGCGCGTGTAGCGCAGTCGGAGGAGGCGCGACTGTCGCATGCACCCGATACCAGGTTCCTGGTTCGGATTTCTCGCCCAGGCCAACCAAGCCTTCCATCCCTCCGGGGTCTGTGAATTGATATCAGACTTGTCTGGGAAGGATAAAGCGCTGACCTGTTCATCGGCTGGCCACCGCAAGTCATTGTATGGCCAAATACGCATTCATGTCGCCTCCACGACATCCCGTAGAAGTAGAATGCGCTGGCGCATCCCAGAAGGGATTGAATAACGCCGTCCTTTATCCTTATCCTTATAAATGAGAATGCAAATGAAATAGCACGAAATGCTTGAGATTAACGTGTGGAAACTTTGCGTAATACTTGACTACATGACTACTTGAAAACGATGCATTATGGCTGAAGAAGTAGAAGAGGACAATGAATAAAACTTGAGAAAAATAAAAGAAACTTCACCGAGGGACCGATCGCCTCGAGTGGCGGTGAGCACTAAAAGGAGGAGCTCGCCTCTACGCATTCCGATCGGACCGTCTTATAGCGCCGAAGCACGCGCTTGAGAACATAAAATAGGCATTGATTGATTTAAATGGTGAGCTACAGCACATTAGGTTTCTTCTCCCAGTGGTGTTCCACAGGGGAGTGTCTTGTCACCTTTGCTATTTATCCTGTATACCTATGAACTTCCAGAAGCTATCACCAGCCTTGGGGTCAGCTGCAAAATGTTTGCTTACGATGTGAAAGCTTATACTGAAGTAGACGGAGAAGAGCCTTCTCATGAAATCCAAGCCGCAATTAATTTTATTGAGGAATGGGCTACAACTTGGGAACTCTCTTTGGCCGCAGAAAAATCGCGTTGTCTTGTCATTCAGTCAAAGCATCAGCACAATTCACCAACTTATAAGCTCAAAGACAGATTTAAGGCACCTAGAAAACCGTTGTGATTTGGGTTTCTATATATCTAGTGATCTAAGTTTCGATTCCCATTATAAGGCAATTGTTAAAAAGGCGAATCATCGTATTTACAACTTGTTCAAACAGCTCAAAACCAATGATTCTCTTGCACTTGGGTCGTGCATCTAAGAAGTATGTTAGGCCTGTTTTAGAGAGCGATAGTTCAGTGTTCAATCCATTCAAAAAGAAAGACATTGCTCTTCTGGAAAGCGTCCAGAACAACTTCACCCGAAAATTATTTTTAAGATGTTTTGGAACCAACTATGACAACATCCCTAGAGGTCCAGACAGGGCCAAAGAGCTTAAGTTACTTTGCCTCCGCAGTCGAAGGAAGATGATCGACATGATCATAATGTTTAAGATTCTTACAAATAAAATTTCAATAGATCCCACGATATTTTTGGTGCACCTCTGATTACGAATAGGAGAGGGAACCTAAGCTTTACCTTCCTGTTCCAAAGTCGCAGGCGAGATCAAAATTCCTTACTCACAGAAATCTTAAAGTCTTGAACTTATTATTAGGTGAGGATGAGAATATCATAAACATGTCTTTGAGTTCGTTCAAGTCCTTAATGGTACGTAAAAAGTTATGTCAAACCTGCTGTGTTTAATTTTGTGTTTTTATAGTTTGTGTGACCTGTGTATTTGTTTTTCTGTCATCACTTATGTAATGCATGACCGTGTTCATGTCTGATGAATAAACAAATAATAAATAAATAAGGGAAGGGCTAAGACACATAAGGCTAGAGCTAGGGCACATAAGGACTGATCATATGTTCGCAACAATACAAAGAAGCATTCTACTAACTAATATTAGGATATAGTCATTCTCAAAATTTGCTATGGTTTATGGCCGAGTGTTTAGGTCTCGTGACTGCAGCAGTGACAGAACCATTTCCGGATGATTCCGCGTATCGATAGTGAGCATTAAGCACTTCGGTGAAAAAATTTATCGCTACTAAGACGTCTAAGAATTTAATCTGTCATTTCTTCTTCACATGTGCTCGCAGAGTAGCCGCCCTACGAGCCAAGGATGAGTTGTGGAGCCCACATACTTCATCAAAAAAGTAGAAGGATCAAAACACGTCACAATTGCATACATTCAGGAGGCTTTCGTTTGAGTGTTCACCGTAGATGAAAGATGAGCAGGTTCGAGGAAGAGGAGAGCATCATGGCCTCCGGTTGGAACGATTGCCAACCGATTTCTGGAGGTTAGGCTCTTGATAGGCTGCTGAGCGGTTGGCAAAGCTCTTTGACAAGGTTGCAATGGAGAAGAAAGTAGGAAAATGCTGGCAATGAAGTACCATGAGTTCCCATGAAAGAAGGAAGGTAATACTGCAGACTGCTCAAATGACCGTCCGCTTTTCTTGTTTTTGTTATATATTGTTATTAGGCAAACGAATCTACGCAGAGCGATAGACATTTTCGTGCCATAGAGCTTTTGTGGAAATGGAATTTGTTAATATCTGAGAGATCGCTCCAATGTTTTATGGTTAGATCCAGTTGCATTTTTTGACAAGGAATTGCCTAACGCAAAAATGCCTACCACGTAAAGGATAAAGGATAAATGACAAATGATAAATGATAGAAGATGGTGTTGATCAAGCCCTTTGGGATGCGCCACTTCAACTACTTGGAGAGGTGATTTGAATACGTGTTTGACTTATGCAATGACTTGCATTTCTTCCCAGAGAAGACTGATATCAATTCACCGATCCTGAAGGGGTAGAAGGGTTTGCTCTCCCAGGCGGGAAATCCGAACTAGAAGCCTGGTACAAGGTGCACGCGACAGCCGGCACTGCATCTTGCTGCGCACCACGTTCTCCTCGTCACGACTAGAAAGAAAAACTGTTATGGACGTTCAAATTTAGAAGTCGAACATGGAAGAACCTTCTGTGCAAGCAAACATTTGTCAGCAACTATTTCCCACATCTAAGGACGGCTCGTGGCGATTACGAAATCTCTTCTCCTGTGAAGGTCCACGGAACCGTTAACAGTGTTTGAGAGCCCTGCTCCGTTCATAATCGCTTCGACGTGCTTTCCTTCAAATCGCGAAGGAGTTATCGGCATATTCTTTTCGAGAAAGCATATTAGCATTTTGATTGTGTAAAGGAAACCAGTCAACTTTATATGCACTGCAGGGCGCTTTCACGGTAGAATATTAAAGAATCCCTCGGCGATAGATAGATACACAGTTGAGCGTTGCCGTTTTTTGACGCTGTTCCTATGTCATCCATCTCTTCTTCCGTTCTTGAATCTCCTTAGGAGAAATCACCACTTACAGCTGCACGCAAGTTCCCCAGGCCGATCATTGTTTAAAAAATACCTTCTTATGCCTGAAAAAACAAATGTAGCACTGGTTAAGCGGGGTTTGTATGGCCAGTCCAAGGTATGTGGCTAGCAAGCAAGCCGTAGAGTGTGCAAACTCATGACATTCAGCAGTTTCACAGGGTAACACTTCAAAGGAATCACTTGCCCTAAGATGGTTAGCGCCATAAGTAGTGCATCATTCAGAGCACTGAAAAAAAAAACGCGATGCCATAGGCTACACGTTCCTATAAAGTGCTACATATTAACCTAGACCTTGTTTGTTCTAAAGTCAAAATGCTCTGCGATACAAGCAAGGCAACCGCTACTTATTGCTAACGAGGGTATCAATCACAGGCCAGTTGTTTATTTGTGCGATAGAATATTTCCGCGCTGGAAGCTCACCAGCAGGCTGTCCGAACCGGTAGTGCTTTTGATAGCCAGCCTAAGGCACATGAAAAGATAATACAACTAGTAAGTTAAGATCAAAGAAGTGAAGTGCTCCAGACCTCAACTGCAGAAGTTTTCGTGATTTTACGGCAATAATTTCCTGCGAAAACTCCCTTTCTGTTCGAAACGGTTTACTAGAAATTTTTTTAATGCTGATTGCATTCTTATATACACCAGAGGGCTCTACTACTAGTACTAATAGTAGCTCCATTACTAAGCAACAGTGATAGCTTAAATCTACGGATGATGGGTTCCTATTCAAGTCCTGAACGGTATTAAAGTATCTTGATTATTTTGGAAGACCTATCCTAATTACCAACGGCTCCATGCCAAATGTTCTTCACGTCGTCTCGTCACGTATTGAAAGTGCTTTCATGCAGCTAATCGCTTGTCCTGATTTAAATAAATGTACAGTTTCTTTAAACATTTCCAACTCATCTGTTACAAACAAGTGAGCAGAGCAGATTGTTATGAAACTTTTATTTTGTAGAGGAAAAATAACTATTTTTGCTTATTCCTAAGCGCGGGAAAGCAGCATTTTTTAGTGTGTTACAAAAATAGATCGCGCCATACACTCGGCTGCGGTTTTCATTTGATTGACAGTGTGAATGTTGCCTTGAAGCTGCGAATTGATGTCTGTTTGCTACAGTTTTCCTGTTTCACCGTTGACTAGTGCATAACCCGACGTGGGTGGAATTTTGCTAATGAAATAAAATTCGCACCTGGATGAAAGTATAGCGCGCTCGCATCTTGGAATGCATTGGAAAACAATGGGTTTGCAGTTTTATTGAGCAGCCTAACGTTTCAACCTGTTCGTCGTCTTCAGAGCCTCTTTCGGACTAGCTGCTTTGTCTTCTTTCTACTTCTGATAATATCTGTTCTGCCATACAGCGGAGCGTAGTTCGGGCTCAGCTAGAAGATGATGCAGTGCTTGTAAACATCCCGAATGACAACATCAAGAAGCAGCTAGTCCGAAATAGGCTCTACGATAGGGAGTGCATATCAGAAAACTGTGTTGTATGTCTCTACAATAAGTTGGGAGATTGCGCCAAAGCTGGCGCAGTGTATCAACTTCAGTGTGGGACTTGCAATCAAATATACATCGGGGAAACCGGAAGGGTACTGACAGTTCGCATTAAAGAACACCTGGCTAGTAAAAGGCGTGGCATTTCATCCAGTGTGTTAGGCAGGCACGGGGTTGAGGGGCATGAAGGAACCGACTTTGATGTTAAGTGTATGGTTCTGACGTATGAGATCGACATTTCGTCTAGGAAAGCGTTGGAAGCATCCTGGATTTCCGCAAGGAATCCAGCACTGAATAGTCGAAGTGAGTGTCACTCGATTACTAGCGACTTCTTGCCATTCTTTTCGCATTGTGAGCCATAGAACGACCGTGGTGACATGTGTGTCCTTACGGGTGACGCTGGTATACTCAATATAATCAGAGCGGAATGACGCAGTATGTCTCAGTCACCACTCGGCTACTAACGGCAGCGGTAGCGACGTCGCTCCGCTTCAACGGTGGATCAGCGGGTGAGCTTATTTTTCATGCATTGCTTTTTTCGTTTTGGCACCTAGGGCGATGTAGAAAAGGAGGGGCGTAAGGCGCTTGGTCGGGTAAGTAACAAATCTAAAGTCTTGAACCAGTTTTAGGCCTATGAAGACGACGAACAGGTCGAAACGTTAGGCCGCTCAATAAAACTGATTCACCTAACCTCGTTTGGCACAGCAGTGTTAAAAGACTAAGAAAATGCCGAGGTTTTACGAAGAGAGAACTCGGAGAATGGGCTTGCAGTTTGAAACAGAATTAGGAGCTTTTTATAGATGAAGAACAAAATAACTTGTCGCAATTCAAACACTGTGATTCACGTTTTGGGAAGAAGGTGTTATAAATTTTCAAAAACTCAGTTGAAAATTATTAAAGCTCTAATTGAATAACTCAACTCAAATTAAATTTTCGCGTGACGCAGTATGGTCCATATATCCTGCTGTGGCATTGGAAGATACCAGATAGTAGCAACCAAGGAAAATTTTAACACGCCTCTGCAAGGACGACAGGGCGATCCGTACAGCTTTTTGACAGGTGCCCTGGGTTATCACTATAAAATAGTGCAGGTGCTGGGATCCTTGGAGCTTTCCTGGCTTGTTCCTCTCTGAAGGCCATACCGGGTTTGTCGTGTTTTGTATAACTTAATGGTTGCGATTCCGCATGATCGATGATTTTCAGTTCTTCCGTATCGTACTCCCTTGCGATCGTTAGGAAAGTCTTGGTGTTCTATGTCCCTTCTGCTTCTAGACGTCTGTCTGAGTTGTTTCTGAAAGAACGCGTTGCTACTGTTATTGTTGTTACTCGCCCGCAACTCCAGTTGGGAGGTGATTGAGGAAAGTTGATCACACAATGTCAGCTGATCTTCTAAAGGAATACTGGTGACCCGCGAGTCCTTTAGTCTGGTCAGAAGTCATTCCACTAGTGCTTGTACTTTGCCATACTTCTCCTATAGAGGGGTAATGACGAGTGAGTATGTAGTACCTGAGTTGAAATTACTTTACTGCTTCCTGCTTCGCCTTCTAGAGCCTCGAGGATAAAATTGAAATTGTACATCTCGCCTATCTTCTTGAAGTGTACATTTTGATCGAAGGATCACCAAAAGGTCTCCCACTCTCAGATGTCGCTACTGTACTTTGGAAGCGGAATTGGAGCCAGCTTCATTTCCTCAATAGTCGACGTCGTTGAGCTGGTTTCGGCTTAGGACTCCTCGATCTTCTCCTTCAATCGTATCAGCTTCGTTAAGTTTGCAGCTTTCACGAGCTTTTCAATTTTATAAGCTATGTGGAAGATGTGTAGAAAACATGAAAATATAACAGAGATGGCACCGACATGAGAGAACGAGAATGTTTTTCTGGTAATGTGGATTTGAATTTTTCTGCAATGAATTCGCCCATTGTACAGCATTTTCGATCGCTGTGGTCTCGTGAATTGCCGTTTCTCATTCCTTCATGTATTATTTACCAAATCGAGTTTTTTCGCGGTAATAGGAGCAGTACGTGATGAGTTTGTTTGGTTAGGCGATTGCACACGCTCTACACAATGGCAAATATATTCTGCAATGTTTAATGAGAATGCAAACCCCACACATATCGCCTATATATATGCTAGATCAAAATGCTACCGTTAAGCCATCCGTCGCCTGAGGCAAGGCCCATTCAGCTAGCTGTGCTCATTTGTATAGATTATTCCTTCATCGGTTGTGACCGACAGACTATAGCATTATGATTAACTTAGGTATGACTTGAATGAAAAACCGAATCCGTCTGGCTCACTCAAAGTTTAAACCAATGTTTGAACTCGTGAAACTCAATTTAATCTGTATCGGCTATTCATTCCAAATGCGAATTTTGCCTAAAGCGATGAAAGTGCAACACGCTCCTTCTCTTGTCACGTCCACGTTCGACATGTTGCCGCCCGTCGAAGAGACCTCTCACGTTATACACTAACTATTCGATCTATTATAGTCGCGGAAAGGTGTCCTTCAAAATACTGCGTGAAGGTACAAACGTTGTTCTCTTGCAGAACAGGTCGTCTTTTTATATGTATTTGTTGGACTGCCACAGAATTTCGGAAAGTGGAGTGATACTCTGTTACTGTTCTGGTTTCTGGTGATTCCTTTCCAGCTGTAAGTAGGATAGATTTGATCGCCTATTCACCATTTAGTTGGTCGGGCGGGCGATGGCAAAGTCTACATTCACCCTTGTCGCGTGCCGGAGTCTCCAACGCATCACTCTCGCTTGAGGGGCACGAAGGTCATCATATTCTCGTTCGAGATTTTCTCAAAGATTCAACCAATTTCAGATCTGAGCAACAAAATCAACTTGGCTTCTGAATTGTCTCGGTGTAAGGGGAAACTGAAGGTGTTTAGAGAATTTCAGGTATAAACCACCTGCCCTATTAGTGAAAGACATTGCTCGTAAATTGGTTCTTGGCCGAGGTAGCTGTAGCTTAGCGGAGCCACCTCTTGTGTGCGAAGTCTTCATCTTAAAGAATTTACAAGGCCAAGAATCAGTGGTAAGGTATAACAGCTTGTGTAGAAGACAGATGTCAAAAGCCCTGCGGCGAGAATCTAGGGATGGTAGTCCGAGATAATTATTTCGGATTGATGATGATGTACGGCTTACGTTTCAGGTCTTACTAAGTGGAGGGATAGAGCAATAGAAACATGGTTGAAAATAATTGATAGAGCGATAGGAAAAGGAGGGAATAATAGGCCAGTAGAAAAATATTTTCTTTCGATGTGGAATCATTAGAAGCGTTCGTGAATGCTCGTGGTAAAAACCAAAGGTGCACACTTCGGTACAGGCCCTATGACTGCAACAACGAACAGGCTTCAGGCTTATGTTATACAATGAAACATATGCTGTCTTGGCGCACCCTGTTTCGAACTACCATCTCCAGCATGCAAGGCAGTACTCTGCAGCGTTACCCACACGACGCTGCACCTTGTGAACTTTGCACACTGCAGAATTTGGTGCATAGTGCACGGACCAGCAAATCCCCTGCTTTCCACCTCCCCGACTACTGACGGATGCGTTGAAGCGAATGCCCGTTTCTGCATACCCATCTTGGCAGCATCTCGAACATCTTCTTAAGGTGATAGCAGACAAATGTGTGATTCCAGGTGCTCGACTTGAATACTTTCTCGAGTTCCGAGCTCTTGTCCCAGTTTGATCTCCCGTGCGTTACTTGGGAACAACATAGAAAATTTGCTGTTGAAAAAGATCTGATCGACGTTGTTGTGGAACTGGCCACCCCAGGTCCATTGTCCATTGGGCAAGAGGGTTCTGGAACTGCGGGTTTCCATGGATGGTATTGGTCGAGATGATATAGTCATGCTGTCTTTCGCATTGCTTCCACTCCAAACCGTGGACCCCGATGTGGGGAGTTCTTAGACGACCTTGGAGACCCGATCTTAGCGTTGACGTCGCCGACGATCACCTTGTAGAAAGTGTGATCTTTCTGATAGAATTTCTCGAGTTTCCTATAGGAGGCTTGCTCTTCATCTTCATCTCTTGACCTCTTCATCGTCGTAGTCGAATGTTGGAGCTTACGTGACGAACACAATCGAAGCTGGTGGGGAACCACACCGCTCCAGTCGCAGAAGTCCGAGTCGGCTTGTCCGAGATTCTTGGCCAAGAGCCTGTTGACGGGGGCACCAATGCCGCCTACTCCTCAGCTGCCGCACGTTTCGAGGAAAAGTACTTCTCCGAAGTCGTACTCGACGTGTAGGGGTGGTCTCTTTTCTTTTCGGCCAGTGTGATGACGTCGCGCTAGATCTTCCTTGCTTGCGTCATGTCCTCGACGAATGTTTCCGATACAAGGTAGGACGCTTTAAGCGCGTTTCGTCATAGATCGTCATCGTAGTCATTCTCAATCTGCGCCGTCTGATTAGCCCCTGAGATTTTAGCAGACTCTACCTATCGCTGCAGAAGTGGCGCTCCTTCTGGACTCGGAAATGGGTGCTGGCGGGTAGGTATACAGACTGCACGGTGGAACGGTGCGGGACTTTTCAGACAGCATGGAATCGCTTTTGGATGTTCACTGAGGGCAAGTTTTGCTCGAGCCAACTTGCAGGATACAGTCTGCGCATACGCGAACACATCCAAGCACTCCGTGCATGAATACGCCACCCCCACGCTAGGTGTGAGCCGACCCAAAACAGCAGGGCAAGGCGCCGTTACCAGCAGCCCACACGCGGGTCTGACCAGTCAGCGGTTGCGTGTGCTTCGCCATTCATTTTCCTATCCACCACAAGGGGATGGACCGCGTTGTTTTTGTTCACCTCATTCATTTGTGATGCTCAACTCAAATCTCGAATGACCTAAGCGAAAACTAAATGACATTAAACGGGGACATAAACCTCTGCAAGCAATCACTTCTATGAAACTTCATGGCTAATTGGGAACCGATAGAAGCATAGACATATAACATTCTGGCCCAGTTTCTGCGATCCCATAAATATTTTCCGCAAAAAGCATAATTATAAAAGCCCCTAATAACCTATTCATTGAGTGGAACATGCAAAGAAACCAGATACGAATCGAAGTAGGGACCATGTTTGCTTTCTCATTTCTTTAACGGATCAATAGCAGTCTGATGGGTGGTAACAAATTTTTCATAACCATACCGTTTTATTTATTTATTTATTTATTGACGTGTAACATAAACACACGTGATAATCGATCGAAAGATGTCAGAGATGAACATCAGATATAGAGAAACCAATATGAGGAGATGAAGAGAAGAAAATAAAATTTACTTAGCAGTGATGGAATAAGACAAGCAACTGCAACTGATAAACAAGCAAATCTGAACAGAATAGCATTCGTCAAATTTAACCAAACTTTTTGCGAATAATAAGATTTTGAAAAGCGTGAAGAGACAGTCCTAGAATATCTTCCTCTTCACTAAGTAACTTGTTGAACTCCCGAAGGTTTCTATATGTAAAGAAATTCGACCTAATCTGGGATTCTGTCACAGGGATATAAAGTCTGAGCCTACCGCTTCTTGGCGACGTCAGTGGTGCACCAAAAAAAAGTTACTGGATCAATTGAAACTCTTTTTGTCAGGATCTTATGGTTAGACATCATAATCAGATCTACTTTCCTACGTTTATTTTGTGCCGTTTCTGATTGAGATTAAATGGGCACTCCTCCGTGCACACATATTTGAGCACATGTTTTTTCGGCGCTGAGAAATCATAACAGATTAATGAAAACTTTTGCAGGAATCGTCGCGTCGAATATGCTTTTTCAGCTACTTCTGCTCGTATTTGTCCATGGTAAGAGATTCAAAAATTCGAAGAACGCCTTTTTTGCTTGCTCTTTCTGCCTACTTTTGTTTGGAAGATCTTACAGTTTTTAGTTCATTTGGTGGGTATGAGCAGAAATGTCTTCCTCACATTGGAAATTTTATTTTGTTAGAATAAGCATTTTAATGTTTTTCCTGAGAACTGAACTACAAATTCAAAGAGGAGTCTGGTGTTTGCGACTTTTTTATCTAGATAAAGTCACTAGAAGAGCACTAATGTTTAGAAAATAATGCTAGGGAGGGATTCGTCCTATTTATCGGGTTGCCGTCAAAGCAACCACTCCACAACCTAACCAGCTTTCAAACTGTCTCGCTATGGCGTTATCATAAGAAAGATCCAGCAACTTTAAGCTCCTCCTAAAGGGTATTTTAATTTATAAGGATCAAATGAAAGTGAACATGTAAACTGAATAGAAAAATTGACCCATAACACAAAAGGAAGCATCAAATTACCGGTGGCTTGAGTACGTCTGCGGCTTCCTCACTTTATGAGAATCACACTTTGGACGAAGCCTCCCCTAATGTGAATTTGTAGTGAATTTCTATTAACAGCTCCAGAAATTAGACGAAAAGTACCCAAACCACACTTTTTAATAAGAAGTCCCAAATAACTCGCTCCTGGCAGCTCCAGTCTGATTAAGATTTATGCCTTAAAAGCTCTGAACGGAGATGCTTTTATTTTCAGAGGTACAAGGAGTGGATCGCTGTCGTGAACCTCTGAACATGGGAAGCAAGCATTGCACTAAGAAGCCTACAATAAGGGTGAGTTTTGTTCTTAGATTCTTAGATTAGTGATCTTAAACTAAGTCAAACCTTAAAACACGACAACACTAGGCAAATATCGCATATAGAAATCGAAACGAAATGGGTATCATAATGTTAACAAGTTTTTCTGCCGCAATCTTTTTCCAGTTGTGAGACCTTCAGTCGCAACACCATTATGAAGGAATTCCTCAAATGATATCCTTGTAGTGCCGCTTACTTGGGCACACTACACAAAACGCACGATGCAAAGGATTTGATGGCCTTTTTTGCATAGATTTTCTTGGTATTTTAATTTTTGATGAAGTAGACAACGTTTCCGTTTAGCGGCCTTTTATAGAGAGCCATCGAAACAAACCAAAATTAAGTCACCAATCGATGCTGCTGCCGTATTAAACGTAAATAGGCGGCTGTTATTTTGAGCAACCGCCATAAACTGGCTTGCATCGCATCACGTAATGTGCCGCTCTACCATTTTTACATTGCCCGGCCTATGTAACGATGTTCTTCGAGAAAATTTAAGAATCCGAAAATTCAGTAATAATTTTTACATGCAAAAATGTTAGAAGACATTCTTCGAAAAATTGCCACATTTCCGCTTTACAAGACCGACGCCACACTTGTGGTCTTGGCTCTGCCTCTCAGCTAGAGGTGCGGTGTCCAGTTAGCTCTGGTTCTTTCCCTGACAGCATATAGTTTGTGTCCTATTCCAATCATGTCGGAAATAATTAATGAATAACTGCATAATGAGTAGCTTCAATGAGAGTAAAAATTATGAGTCAAAGGGCTCCTTGAAAAGATCGACATAGAGAAAGACAAAGATTAGGCAGATACTGCGAGCATACAAAATTTCAAGAAAGCTCAACGTTTATGTTTAATGTTTTACTCACGCTGCAGCAACGTTCTAAATTAATGGGATGGCTAAAGAAAGTTTATAAGAATAGCCAACGTGAACGTGAAATGTATAATATCTAAAACCTTGTTTTGCAATTAATTAAATTAAATACTAAATAATAAATAATACTCATTCCTGTGTAGAATTATACCTCCTTACAAAAAGTTGATTTGTTGGTAAAGACCGGCTCTTCCTATGAAACTTCTGAGAAGGGCCATAGAAGCCCCTTATACACATCCACGCAATCAAATAAATACATAATTCTGTTCGCCTTCCGTAGGTTTTCTTCCCTAATGCTTTCACTTTGCGCCATTCAGTTTCTGTCACTACATAGGTCATCATCGTTTTCCTTTATGCACTCAAAAAAGAAGAGTTTTTGCGAGTTGGCTCTAATTTTTCTTAAATAATATTTCATTCGTCCGTTTTCACTTGGTTAGTTTCAGTACCACATGGACAGCGCGACCAACGTTTGTCTCGCGTTCTCCTACTCTGGATGTGGGGGAAACTCGAATAACTTCGAATCGTACGAAGCTTGTATGAATGAGTGCAGAGGACGTAAGTTCTTTAGCGTCGAGGTGCCTGAAATGATGGTTCACGGTTCTCATGGTTGAAAATTTTACTCTTTACATAAGGAAAAAAGGAGTAGACACTTTTAATCGATCCCTCCTCGGATGCTCCACTCATTATACCTCCAAGGAATATCGTGACGGCTACCTGAGCGCGTATAAATATGCAAATGGCATTATTTAAGATTTTTCGTGATCAATACGGATTTCCTTCTAAGTCGATGGATTTTTTGCGGGCTGTTGGTCTATGCTATTATAACTATTATATTCTGTGTTTCGAGATTGCGATGCAGGCTAACTCGTTGATATGAGGTTTCGTTCGTAGCGTCGTATTCAACGACCCCCCATTTTAGGTGCTGATAGCAGTGCACAACGCGTGCAGCTATCAAACCTAAAAAACCTTTAAAAATTACAGACATCCAATTCTTGTTGTATTATTATTGTTATTATTTCTACAATTCATATTATTTAGTGCACATTCTACATGTGCACCTTGGGCAATCAGTGAAACAAGTGCGCTTCTCTTTATGACTCTCAGAACACCGTCATAACACAAGAATTTTAGTGGAATTCTCGTGTTTGATAGCCTTTTTGTACAAATCATAAAGGTGTTTTTTCGTGAAATTTTAGAGTTTAACATACTCCTTTCTGACAAGTAGCATTGAGGAAGTTGTTGTGAAGACTGTAATAGGAGGTAGCTAAAGAGAGTTAGCAAACGGTTAAAAATGGTCTGAGTAGTGGGCCGTTACTGCTACAATTTTCAACTCCGCACTGGCAATATTTACGAACACAACATTTAAGAGGACGCTTCTGGATGTGCTGCCGGCAAACCTTCAGCTGGTGATTGTAGTGACGGCAAAACGTGTCCTCCTGGTTACAAATGCAAAAGCGGTTTCGGAGTACAGTTGTGCTGTCATGCTAAGACCGAAGGTGTGAGCCTTTTCAGTTCAGCTGCATTACCTAAAAGCTGAATATTGAGCGCAAAAACCTTGTATTAATTGCAAATTTTAACATTTAGAGCAATTCGAGGCGAATATGAGGAACCCAAGTTGTGGAAGTAAGAAAGCAGTTATGCAGAAGAGCTTTAGTGGCGCTCCGGTAACTATTTTATCTACAAATGTTTTAAATTTCTTCAAACATTTCTTTGGACATTTCGCAATGTACTGCAGCACTGTAATCCACTTAGCAACCAATGCTGCTTACTAGTGAGGCACAGTCATTGAGAGCTTAGGAGCGAGTGTATTCTGAGTCTGGCCATATAAATTTGAATGGGAGACGCTATGCCGTCACGTCTAATTCTTGAATTTTTAGGAACTGCCTTTGCTCGGCAAGAGCTGTAAAAACAAATTCTGTCCACGTGGATCTGTGTGCAACAAGGGTCCATTCTTTGCCTACTGCTGTCAGTAGCTACGCGTCGCAGAGAATCTTCATCGATTTGGTGGATTTTCGAATAAATCTAAATGCTGATATCCTTTCGAAGATAAACAGATAACGTGAGGTGAAAATCGTTTATTTTCATGAGTTTTTATAACTGAGATTTCGGCAGAATGTCCAGATAAGTTTCTGTACCACAAAATCTATCATGCCGGAAGATGCAACA
>OX375868.1:26368465-26448976 GCA_947359475.1 Heligmosomoides polygyrus bakeri
ATCAATGCAATTACTATATTCCACATCTCAGAGATTTTGACAAAAATATTTAGTATTTGTTACTAACTCGACAGGAAGCATTTCGAAAGCAAAAATGTTCTACTCCTAACAGTTTCACCGTTTTTGTTGGTCCCAACATTTTGTAGCTTCAAACCAATTACTAGTAACTGTACGTTGGCATGTGCTGCGGTCACCGATATACGGCTGTTACGGTAAGTCAATTTGGTTCCATCAGTTAGGATTGCTAGCTGTCGCGCCAAACGCAAACCGTCTACTGTCTCATGATATCTACCGGAGGTGGACCGAATACGCTGCCACTGCTGCCAGTCGACAGGACGCCGAATCCCGCTCCTCCGCTCCGACAGCCCCATCGAAAGCACGCCACGGATCCGGCTCCTCAATCCGAAAATCCCCTCAACAGGACTCCCGAATCCCTTTCTTCGTCTCCGAGAACCATCAATGGCGGGAAGTTATAGCCAAACTACAATACCGCCCGCGTCGCGCGGTCAAAAAGACGGTTTGCGACGGAAAAATCCGTCGCAAACCGTCGCATCCTCATAACTCCTTTAATTTTGAGTTGTTTCACAAACAGTTGGTACCATTCGATTTGTTTCCTCGAGATCTATAAAACCATGTACAAAACATTACCAGGTTACTGCGTTTTCGCTGTGGGTGGCCTAAAAGAATAACTGCAGCAGGCTTTTGCGATTGGAGCACCTTATTTTCCAGGACGTGCAGTGTTTTCGGAGTATCTCAAGCATGGCGTGAGTTGTCAGTGTTCTGTCATGCCTGGAATGTTCGGAGAGTGCGCCGTGCAAAATGCATATAGGGTCGAACCTATCAATCGAATGGGCGGAAGCATGTTCACTTCGCTTCAATCTTCCCTTACTGGAAAATGTAAAGCCTTCAAGAATATTTCGAAACGTTTAGAAAAATTGTTCAGGAATTTCCAGACGCCCTACTCGGGAATTGCTACAATCTGTCCCGGCGAGACTTATGAGTGCACCGTGTGCAATGCGTGTAGAGATGAACCTATCAATCGAGTGGGTTCGACAACTAGTAGAGTGAGCGTTTGGAGAATTCTATCATAAATTTCCAACAGCTCTACTAAGGATTTGCTCTAGTGCTATCCAGCTAGCCTTTAGAGTACGTCAATGCATATAGATTGCACGCGCGGGCGTGTTCGGAGTGCAATAACTTTTTCGAGTTCAAATCGTTTCGGCTGCAGCTCGTAGATCTTGTAGGCAGTAAAACGCTGTAGTAGAACACTCAAGTTGAATGGTGTAGCTTGAGAAGAGGCAATGTTACAGGGGTGCGAAAATGCAGGTGAGGCTTGTGTGACGCATTTTTTTTCCGATTTTGGTGGACCACTGCGGGAAGATCCGACGAGTAAACGGCCTTGAAACGCGCAGACAAGCAGAGAGCTTAAGGTGCTTCACTATGACGTGCTCAGAACTCCTCAGCTTCCTAAACTGCCTTAGCCTCAGCTGCCAGTTTAAAGCGGCGGAAGATAGCGGTTAGAGTTTATTGTGCTCTTACTCGCCCAGATGTGTGTGTTCGACAGGAACAATGGCACCATTCTGTTCAGCATAAAAAGCGCTATCGAACGGTACCAATTTCGACCGATTCTGGAAATATCGATTTTTTGACAGTTTCGCATCGAGGGCGAGACCGCTCGAGGCCGCGGCAGACGGACGGTGACGTCATCGAAAACCGACGTTTTTGAAATGGGCCACACTTGATACCGTTCGATAGAGCTTTTCATTCTGAATTGAACTATGTTATTGAGAGTAGAGAAAACTGTATTCTGAGAGAGTAAGAGCAGAGAGAACATCGACCGTTGTTGTGCTAAATTACACGCGCGGGCGTGTTAAACCTTTCCGGTTGCAGCTTGTGAGTTTTGTAGGCAGCAAAATGTTCTAGTAGAGCTCTAAAATGCAGCGATGTAGCTTATGATTGTACAAAGTTACAGGGGTGCGAAAATGCAGGATAGCCTTGCGTGGCACGATTTTTTCCAAATTCAGTCGACCCCTGCGGGAAGTCGCAGAGAGCTAATGGCCTACAAATGCACAGGCGAGCAGAGCGCTTAAGGTTCTTTACGATGACATGCTCGCAACTCCTTAGCTAATTAAACTACTTTAGCACCAGCTGCCATTTTAGGGCGGCGGAGTTTTAGTGTTGAAGTTTCCTGCGCCATTATTTGCCCAGGTTTGAGTGTTCGACACTCGCAGTTTTACCGTTCTGTTCGACATGGAAAGCGCTATCGAATGGTACCAATTTCGCCCGATTTTGGAAACCTCGACTTTTTGACAATTTCCCATCGAGGACGGGAGCGCTCCAGGCCGAGCCTGTGCGGAAGATGACTTCATCGAAAATCGATATTTTCGAAATTGGCCAAACTTTCTAGTCCAAAATCATCTAGGGGTTATTTGGGGCGCTGATTACGAACCCGACGTCCGTTTTTGAAAATTTCGCCGATTTCGGTAGGCTTTGGATATTTTTCAGGATAATTGGAGGTGGTCGGGTGAGGATCACCGATTTTGCTCAAACTTCGTATAGGGCGGGGTCTTATTCGAGGTGCCGAACAGGATGCCGAAGTTCATTCGGACGCTTACGGCAGGAGACCGCCCATACCGATAACTGAGGGTGATCGGTGGTCCTGACACGACCACCCTCAAACGAGAAGTAACCAACTGAAATCGGGGGATTTTTCAGAAACGTCGGATTCGTAATCAGCTCCCCAAATAGCCGCCTAGATGATTTTGGACTAAGTTTGCACGAGGAAATTTGCCCAATTTCGAAAATATCGGTTATCGATGACATCATCGTTCGCGCGGGCTTGGCCAGTGGCGCCCACTTCCTCGATAGGAAACTGTCAAAAAATCGATTTCATTGAAATTGGTCGAGAGTGACACCATTCGATAGAGCTTTTCATGGTGAACAAAATGGTGCTATTGGGAGTGTAGAAAACCCAAATGTGGGTGAGTAAGAGGGCAGGAAACTTCAATCGCAAAGCCCGCCGCCCTAAAATGGCTAATGGGGCTAATGCAGTTTAGGCAGCTGGGGAGTTGCGAGCATATCGTCTTAAAGCACCTTAGGTGTTCTGCTCACCTACGCATTTGTATGCCCTTGGCCCGCCGTGTTTTCGCGCAGTGGTCGACCGAAATCGGAAAAAATTGGGTCGCACAAGCCTCACCTGCATTTTCGCAGCGCTGTATTTTAGTCCATTCATGAGCTACACCGTTCTGCTTTAGAACACATCAAGAACCTCGTTCTGCCTACAAAGTGCTCGAGTTGCAGCCGAAACGATTTGATCTTGATAGAGTTATTGAAGCTGGTGGCGATGTCCGTTCCTCCACGTGGTGCCACTGGAAACTGCTCGCTCTGCGAGCTAAGCTAATCACGGACATTCGAATGCAGGCGACAGGCCCTTGTGACAGGCCGGCCTACGAAGACCCATGTCACATCACATGGTGTATGATAAGTCAAGTTTCTCGAGATAGTGCTACGGCGTCCGCGGGAGCCGACGCGCACTCGCAGAGCCCGGCGAGTGTGGAAAGTATGCGAGGGTCCCTGATGCGAGGACGGCATCGGGGGGCAACAGAGCTAGTCCGAAAGTCCCGTAACGTAGGCAGGACCCGCGTAGCAACGCTGAATGTGGGTACGTTGACGGGCCGCTCGTGCGAAGCACTGGAGCGAAGAAAGATAGATTTCTGTGCGGTGCAGGAGACGAGGTGATCCTGCCGCAAGTCAAGGGACATAGGACGTGGCTTCAAGGCCGTTCTATGTGGAAGTCCCAGGACCACCAGTGGTGTCGGAATAATCGTCTCCGAATTTCGTGACTCGATTGTAAGCGTCGAGCGCTTTGACGATCGATTGATGAAGATCGTTGTCGCCGCGAAGGAGCGACTCTATCACTTCTTCTCTGCGTATGCTCCGCAGAGTGGCTGCTCCGATCAAGCCAAGGAAGAGTTTTGGAACCTGCTTGATGAGAAGACAGCAGAGGTACCGTCGAAAGATGTCAACATAGTCGCTGGTGACCTTAATGGGCATGTAGGTGCTGCGAAGGACGGGTACAGCTGTCATGGTGGTTTCGGATACGGGTCTCGTAACGCCGATGGTGAGCGCATTCTTGATTATGCGGAATCGCATAATCTCACCATTGTGAACACCGTTTTCCGAAAACGCGACTCCCACCTCATCTCATACTATAGTGGGAGCTCCAAGTCTCAGATAGACTTTGCCCTTGTGAGAGATCGCGACCGGAGTCTTGTCACAGACGCGAAGATCGTGCCGTATGAGACGGTCGCCCCACAGCATCGACCGCTGATCTGTACTTTGAAGATCGCCCCTCCGAGGCTGAAGCAGGTTGAGCGATGCGGTGCAGCTAGAATTAAGTGGTGGCGAATCAGAGAGAAGGAAGCAGCTGTGATTTCCCGCGTACGGTTGCCGACAGTCACGACTGTCGACGAAACTTGGAAGAAAGCAACCGACGCGATACGCCAAGCTGCGAGGTTGGAACTCGGCATAACGAAGCCTGGGCGACGCAAGGTCGACAAGCAGACATGGCTGTGGACAAACGACGTGAAAGCAAAAGTGCGAGAGAAGAAGTCGCTCTATCACGTGTTTCTCGGCGAAAAGACAGCCGATAACTGGTAGAAGTATCAGAAGGCGAAGAAGGCTGCAAAGAAGGCCGTGGCTGTTGCGAAAGCCACTCATTATGGAGATGTCAACGAGAAGCTCGAGTCTCGTGATGGTGAGCGGTATCTCTACCGACTTGCAAAGAATCGCCATCGCCAGACCGAGGACATCGAGAAGTTCTTCGGCATCAATGATGAGAACGGCCATCTTCTTACGGACCGCAAGAAGGCATTGAAGCGATGGCGCGATTACTTTGAGGAAATCTCTACGGTAGAATTTCCTCATCCAGCCATCCCTTCAACGGCTCCAACCCACGGCCCCGTTCAGAAGATCACCGTGGAGGAGACTGAAGCGGCTTTGAAGAAGATGGGGCCAGGCAAAGCGACTGGGCCCGATGACGTGGCAGCTGATTTGTGGAAGTCCAAGTACTGGTACCCTGCTGAGTGGTTGGCGAAGTTCTTTAATCAGGTTGTGGCGGAGAAGAAAGTGCCTGAGTGTTGGCGCCAAAGTACGACGATCCCGATTTGGAAGAAGAAGGGCAGTCCTGCAGACTGCTCCAATTACCGTCCGATTCGCTTGCTTTCGCACAGCATGAAGATCTTTGAGCGAATTGTCGACGGACGAATTCGTGACATCATCCAGCTGTCCAGCAATCAGTGCGGCTTCGTGGCTGGTTGTGGCACCATTGATGCCATACACGCCACTCGCCTCCTGATAGAGAAGCATCGCGAGAAACAGAAGGCAGTGCATATCGCCTTCCTCGACATGGAGAAGGCCTTTGACCGCGTACCGCGTGAAGTGATATGGTACGCCTTGCGACATCATGGAGTTCCCGAAGAGCTCATAGAGTGGGTGCGAATTCTCTACTCTTGTCCAAAGAGTCGAGTTCAAGCTGCAGCTGGAACCTCGATGGAGTTTCCCATCTCTGTCGGCGTACACCAGGGTTGTGCGCTTTCCCCACTCCTCTTTGTTGTCGTCATGGATGCCATCACACGAGATCTTCAGAAGCCCGTCCCTTGGATGTTGCTTTATGCCGATGACGTGATGCTCGCTAGCGAAGATAAAGGAGAACTCGAGCGAGAGTTGCAAGCTTGGTGTGATCGCTTGGAGCGATTTGGACTCAGATTGAACGTGAAGAAGACTGAGTATTTAACGACGGACGTTACCGAGTCCAGCTCCATCAAGGTTAACGGCATCGAGCTTCCACGCACTGCGGTCTTTAAGTACCTGGGATCAGCAGTCGCGTCTGACGGCAAACTGATGGTCGAAGTGAATTCACGCGTGAGTGCAGCTTGGTCAAAGTGGCGCTCGTTGACTGGCGTGCTCTGCGACAGGAAGATACCAGAGCGCTTTAAGTCAAAGATCTACAGAGCAGTCATGCGGCCAGTAGCGATGTACGGCGCTGAGTGTTGGCCTGCGACAAAGGAGACGGAAAGTCGCCTCAGCGTCATGGAGACGAAGATGCTGCGCTGGACGGCAGGAGTCATGCGCATGGACCGCATCCGAAACGATACTATTCGGCAGAAGTTCGGTGTCGCGCCGATAACTGAAAAGATGCGCGAAGCTCGCTTACGATGGTACGGCCACGTTCTGCGTGGAGAAGAAGACAGCGTCCGCAAGATAGGCCTTAACTTCGAGGTAACAGGAAAGCGGCCTAGAGGGCGCCCGAAGCAGCGCTGGGCTGATACGTTACATACGGACTTGAAAGCGGCTAGTGTCCACCCTGATCTAGCGCTGGATCGGGAAAGGTGGCGTCATGACACCAGAATAGCGGACCCCGCTACGAAGCGGGACAGACGCTGAAGAAGAAGAAGAAGAAGAAGAAGTGGACCGGATACGCTGCCGCTGCAACCCGTCGACAAGACGCCGGATTCCGCTCTCCACTCCGACAGCCCCGCCGAAAGCACGCCACGAATCCGGCTCCTCAATCCGAGAATCCGCTCAACAGGACTCCTGCATCCCACGCTTCCTCTACGAGAGCCCCGTCGACAGGACGCCCGAATTCCGCTCATTCTTCCCGCCTACCCTTTCCTGAGTCGTGTCGACTCGACCTTGATGGGGCACTTGTAGTTTGTTAAGTAACTGAATAGGAAACATTCTTTGTTCTGTTATTGACTGATAAAACTAATAACATCAATAGCGGGGAGGTATAACAAAACTACAAAAGTAAGGGCCGCCGCTGGTATTGAAAGCAAATTGGAGACTAGCAGAGATGAACAACCACATTTCCGCATAGCGCCGTCTTCCTAGTTAAATTTAGGGAACATAAAAAAGTTGTCGACGATAAAGCCTGTCAAATTATATGGTTCGGAATAGGCGAAAATGACACCGATGCCGAGACTCATGCGTTTGGCGTTATGATACTCAAGGAAGTCATTCACTCATTAGGTGAAGACGATCTTATGGCAGAATTTGAGGCAGCTAGGGTGAATTTTCACAAACTTCCTAAGATCGTCAAAAATCGAGATAAATCGAGACCGATGATTATTAGAATGTGTCTAGCTAGTCAACAACTGAGGGATACATGGTTGTTCCATATGCGCTCAGAGCGGAAGTCTCTGACCCAATGCTATGTCCATTCGTAAGCACGTCCAGACCATACGAGGGAAGAAATTGAGTATGACTGTGCTCTTCGTGTTGAAGCGGGCAAGCTCAATAGTCAGGAAGGCAACCTCACATGCTTTGTGCATGATTCAGCTATCCAAAAACATAAATTCCCACGGGAACTCTTCGCTTCGAGTCGCATCAAAATTGCTCCAGATTCCTTCCAGTTTTGGAACACGGGCACCCGTTTTCGACTGGCGCTCGTATTGATACAACCAATTCTCAAACCTCTAAAAGCAACGCATAGGAAACGACTGGAAGAAAACTCCTTCCCTAAGTTCCATTAAGGACTGTTTTGTTCTAGCGATTGCACGTTCTATTGTCAATAAAATCGTTGACCTCAATTCCTCCTGAAACATAAACCATGCTGCTTCCTCGTAACCGAGAGCTGGTGTAAGCCTCATTTAATCCATGATGCTACCCTTAGTCTTGATTCCGAGTATGATGTCCATCGGTGCGACCGTGTCGGAAACCGGAGAGGTGGAGGTGTGCTTGCATTAATTCGTCAAAATGTACAACATCATGCAGAGGCGTTACTGATTTCGATGGTCATGTGCAAACGGTTGCTTTGCACATCTACAAACTTAATCTCAAAATCCTTATTGTTGTGCATTAGTCTCCTTATACTACTCTCAGGCTTTCACAAATCTTATTGATTTCATGCGCGATCTCTGCTATGGCTGGGATAGTCATATAGTTATAGCTGGCGATTTCAACCTTCCTCTTATAGGTTAGGATAATTCCTGTCTAAGAGCGGGTGGGACAATTTACTGCTCCAGATTTTACTTGAGTTTGTTCGAGCCCTTATCCTGTGTTAAGTTGTGAGGGAGCGTACTCACGGGCTAAATATTTTGGATATCGTTTCGACCTCAAATCCTCTGCTGCTGCAAGGCACTACTTTTGGGCCACCATTTAGCACTTCACCTCACAAAAGCGTTGTTTTCTAGCTTCTATGTTGTAGCTATCGCTACAATGTAGATAGAGGTTTCTCATTTCATTTATTCTACTTCTGATTTAGTCAATCGATATTAACTTCTCAGATTCCATATCTGCTGGCTGATCTTGAATATTACAGCAGAGGCTTGCATCCCACCACGCCGGCGCCGTCGCCGCTCACCGTATAAAAGGGGCTCAGATGCTTGGGCTGGGCTCTCGTCTCACGTCTCAACACTCTGGGGCACTCGACTCTCCGGTCTGGGGTCTCAAGGAGTCGCACGCACGTCTTCCGACTCACGCATTCGGAACGCAAGGACTACGTCGCTCCGTGCTCAATACCGACCCTCAATACCGCCTACGACCTGCCCCTCAATACCGAACGACGACGGCTGTTTGGTAGTAGATCACGTACACTATTTTGTGGATAATAAATATTATTAATATTGCCTTCAGTACCGTCCCAATATCCGCGTGGCGATACAATAAAGGCGAGCAGCGGTCCAATACTCATAGAAGAAGAGCAATATTTTGGTGCATCGGCCGTTCGAAGAACTCAGGACAATATCTGGTGCAATATATATCTGGGGCATCAGGTCGGTTTATCTTCCCTTTCGAAGATAGTCAAAAATCTAAGGCGGTTTTCTTCCAATATTGGATCTTTCTTTAACCGCACTACTTTTGCCCATAAGGATTTTTCTCTCGCCTTATTCCTCTCATCATCAAGTTCTTCTCCTCAATATCGACCAATAACCGGATAGACTCGTGGGTCAATATCTCTTGTACAATATCATGTCCTCTCAAATCACTACTCGAAAGCGCTTACTAACGACTTTTACCAATAAGCTGGAGCATGTAGTCGAGCAAATTAAAGAAGAAAAGTTAGAGGAGGCTTCTCTTGACCCCAATATTCCGGGTGAGGAAAGAGCTGACAATATCAATAGGTTGGAGGAAGCCCTTAGTGCAATGCGGTCAATAACAGCAAAGGTAAAGACAGCCCTTTTTGATCTTGCGGCGGCCCTCGATAATCGAGGAAGCGCTAGGACGGAAGGCGAAGAGGACCTTGAGGCGTACTTTGGGAAAGCAGAAACTGCGTCGTCAGTGGCGTTTGATCATCTCATCCTCCTGCAAGCTCGCTTGCAAGCCTTCAGCGGCAGCACCGCATATCAATCGATCAATCTTACCGAGATCGGCACAAGAGTCCCTAGAAGCATCGGTGGCATCGATGCATCATGTGAAGAGGGGGACGGAGTTACCCCCGCTTCCCATTCCAACGTTTACAGGGAACATATGGGATAATGGGATAATTTCTGGGAGATCTTCGATAACAATATCAATTCCAAAAACCTTCCAGAATTGGTGAAATACAATTACCTACTGGATGCTCTCAAAGGAGAAGCACGAGAGTCCATTATGAAATTCAGGGTAACTAGGGAAACTACTCCAAAGCATTAGCCTGTCTCTTCAATAAATACAAAAATAAGGAGAAGCTGGTGAACCATCTGGTAGAAAGGTTAGAGGCTTGCGCGCTGCGAAGCCCCTCAATAAAGGACCAGCGCTCGCTGTTGGAGCAGCTTCAGACTATTACCACTCAGCTAGAGGATAAGGGTGAAGATTTCAATAGCTCATGGCTAATCAAAAAAGTGCTGGCTAAGTTTCCAGATGCCACTAAGCGCAAGGTTATCAATAAAAGGCAAGGACTTTCTGCAGACACGCCCTTCGGGATGGCCCACCTCTTTCACTTCATAGACGAAACTCTGTCGTCAGAGGAGATGTTCCATATATTCAGGGACAAGAGTCCTCCTTCGTTTAAGAGGCCCAATCCTCAAGGGAAAACAGGACCCAATCAGTCAAAAATACGGATGTGCATGTATTGCAGAGGGAATCACTCCTCTAACTATTGCACAAGGTATGTTACAGCTCAAGATAGGTCACTATACCTACGCCAGAATAAGCTGTGTCTTATATGCGCCTCATCTGGTCATGCCTCGACCCAATGCAAGGGTCGTCTTTGCTTCAACTGCAATGGACCACATCACACTTCATGTTGTTTCAAACAGAGACAACAGGGACCATCTTCAGCACCGAGAAATGGGAGCCCATCTCAAAACAATACAGGTTCCTCCAATAAAAGGATTCAAAAGGAAAGCGCAGTAAAACTCCGCCCAACAATATTCGCTCGAATGCGATAATTGCTCAAGAAGACGAAAAGGAAGACACCACTCAAGAAACGCCTCCTGTTTCAATACAAGGAGTATTCAGTGCACAAAGCTCCCATCACCCTTGTTTGCCTACAGGAGAAGCGACGGTGCTGGACCCCAATGCAAAGACACTCATGAAAGTCGATGTCCTTTTCGATACAGGAGCCGAAGTGTCATTTATAGACAGTGCACTTGCTGCCAAACTCTGCCTGCCCATCCTTGAAGAAAGGCACATCAGACTGAATACCTTTGGCACCAAAGAAGCTATCGAAACGAAGTGTCAGAAAGTGCGAATGGAAGTGTGCGGTGAAGAAGGAACTCCACATTTTCTGGATTTGCTCACGCACAATATTCTCACCCATGCGTTTACGTCCCCGTCGCTATCGATTGAAGACCAGAAATTTATGGATACGCTCAATTTACCTGTGAGTTCTCGACGAAGTAAACAAAGCATTCAACCGTCTGTGCTTCTAGGGTGTGACTTGTTGTGGTCCTTTGTACGAAAGAACACAGCTCCACTTCAACTACCTTCGGAATTGCATCTTCTGCCGACCAAGTTTGGCCACCTTATCTGTGGCAGACCCAAGGAAAAGATGAAGAGGTTCTCCATGTCTCTCGAAACGAAGACAAAGAAGTGGACCACTGGGAGCAGTATTGGACCATGAATTCAATACGAGTGTTCACGGTCAGCGAAAGTAGTTCACCCATCACCCAGGAAGAAAGAAAAGAATGGGAGCGATACTGGACAATAGACTCTGCGGGAACAGAAGAGTTCCTAGGACCTGAGAAACAAGTGCAAAAGAATTAGACAAGAAAGTATGGGATCAATTCAATAAATCAATAGAATTGCGACCGGACGGATATTATGTGCGCTTGCCATGGAGGGAACAATATCCAGCTCTACCCGACAACCGTGGTCTAGCATATAAGCGACTCGTCAATGTATGGACTTCGCTAAAGAAAAACGAACAACTGTTGGATCAATACAATGAGGTCTTTCTGGACCAAATCAATAAAGACATTGTCGAATTTGTCGACGAAAGCTTAAAAGAGGGCAATCAAGTACATTACCTCCCCCACCAGCCAGTCGTAATGCCGCGCAAAACTACCACGAAGCTTCGTATTGTCTTCGATGCTTCCGCCCATTACAAGGGCGGTCCTTCATTGAACGACGTTCTACATAGGGGTCCAGTAATCCTACCTGCTGTATATGGGCTCTTGATACGATTCCGAATTGGCGAAACAGCCTTGGCCGCAGATGTGGAGAAGGCTTTCTTACAAGTCCGACTACATGAAGCAGATAGAGATGCGACACGATGTCTTTGGCTTAGAGATCACAAGAAACCGCCATCGCTAAACAATATCCAGACGCTGCGGTTCACACGCGTCACTTTCGGACTAAAACCCTCGCCATTTCTTTTAGCAGGAACAACGCATTATCATTTGGATAAACTTAAAGAAGACCATCTGGCTCAAGAGATCAAGAACAATCTCTATGTGGACAACGTCATCTTAACCTTTAGTTCAAATGATGAGGCACTGCAATTTTACAGCAAGTCGAAAGCAATATTCAGTGATTTGAAAATGAATTTGCGAGAATTCATTTCAAACAGTCGAGAAGTTATGGATTCAATACGGGAAGAATATAAATCAAGAAATCGTTGCCCAAAGATCCTTGGAATCGGGTGGAACTCCACAACGGATATGTTAGAGGTATGCTGTACAATAAAGGAATTTCCGATAGTCACCAAACGTACAATAACCAACGCAATAGCTAGCGCATACGACCCTCTGGGTTGGCTTACACCTCTACTTCATCGTGCAAAAGTCTTTTTGCGGAGCCTTTGGAGAGATCAATATGACCGGAATGAACCCTTACCAAATGAAAAAGCGGATAAATGGATTCGCATAAGGAATGAGTTAAAGGGCTTCTACAAGACCATTCCCAGGGTTTTGGCGCCAAAGAATAGCAATGTGACGTTGGTGATTTTTGAGGACGCCACTTCAACTGGATTAGCTGCATGTGCATACCTTCGTCACTGCAATAAAGCTCACCTGTTGATGGCAAAGTCCAAACTACCATCAATTAAAGGGGAAACTACGATACCCAAACTTGAGATGAACGCCATCACACTGGGTACAAGATTGGCGCTAGCAATCGTAACGCAGCTGAAAGTGGTAGTCAATATTGATGAAATTCACCTACTATCGGACTCAGAAATAGACCTATGTTGGGTGAAAGGTTCTCCTAGTAGAGAATCTGGGATCTTCATCTACAATAGACTAGTAGAAATTCGCACAATAGTGGAACATTTAGCACGCGACCATCACTATGTGCGATTCGGTCATGTTGCGTCTGAAGAAAATCCTGCCGACTGTGGGACCCGAGGTTTGTCGAAGGAGGAATTCAGCCATCACTACTGGTGGATTGGACCGCCTTGGCTCCAAGACGACGTAACCCGCTGGCCCACACAAAGCTCAATGTTTGAATGGGCGACTGACGATCAAGGGGAAAATCAGGAGAACTGTGCCGAAGTACTCGCTGCCACTGAAGAAGCACAATATGACCCTGAAATTTTTAAACAAAGGCTGTGAAGACGTTTACGAAGGCAAAACGAATCATGGCATATGCGCTTCGTTTTGTTAGAGCAGCAATAGCAAAGGTCAATAGCAAGCACAGCGCCAGAAAGATTTTCACTACAATACCGAAAGCACCACCTGGGGTACTTTCCTCATATCTGTGTGGAAGTGAGCTCGAATTTGCTAGCAAAGTCATTGTAAAGGCCCATCAACGTTTACGAGTCAATCACATTATTGTGAAAACCTTAAAGAACCTCAATATTCACGAGGACGAGGAAGGTATACTGCGTTGTTACGGACGTATGGGACAAGCTGACCTCAAATTTTCGACCAAGTACCCCATCTTCGTACTGCAGAAAACCATTCTCGCAGACATCATAATCCGCGATATGCACCAACAAGGGCATACTGGCATTAACCATACAATAAGTCTCGTTCGTCAACAATTTTGGATCCCGCAACTCCGATCACAGGTGCAGAAAATGATCCGAAGATGTCTTCCTTGTCAGAAGTTCAATAATCTACCTTACAAATACCCACTACAGGAGGACCTACCGAAAGAACGAGTAGTGAGATCATGTCCTTTCCAGCACAATGGCCTGGACTATTTCGGACCGCTTTCGATCAAACAAGAAGGCGGAAACCAAGGAAAATGTTACGGAGCAATAATTACGTGCATGGTAACAAGACTTCTACATCTAGACGTCGTCTCGGATCTATCGACCGTAGCATTCTTACACATGCTGCGAAGATTTTTCTCTCGCAGGGGTGTTCCTCGAACGATCACCTGCAACAACGCCCCTACATTCTTACTGGGAGAGGATACACTAAAGGAGAGCTTTCAGGCAGCTCAAGAAGATCCTTCAATAGCCCGAGAACTTGGCAACAGGGGAATCGATTGGAGACACATCACTCCATACGCCCCCTGGCAAGGAGGATTTTACGAAAGGCTTATTAAATCAATTAAGCATTCGCTACACAAGGCTATTGGAAAATCAATAATGTCACTTGAGGAACTGTCTACGGTAATAATTGAGATCGAGGCCAC
The DNA here is from genome assembly GCA_947359475.1 of Heligmosomoides polygyrus bakeri. Lineage (NCBI taxonomy): Eukaryota > Metazoa > Nematoda > Chromadorea > Rhabditida > Heligmosomidae > Heligmosomoides > Heligmosomoides polygyrus. The sequence goes on from OX375868.1 coordinate 26,382,473, forward strand.
ACTCAATACGCGTCCTCTCACATATGAGACCACCGAGTTTGATGAAACCCAAGTTCTTCGACCAATAGACTTCATACAGAGGGATATTTGTTTGTCGTGCCCAATAATGGAATCTGTAAATGAGCATCACGATCCGGATTACATCCCACCAGAAGAAATGTTAGCAATACAAACCAAACTGCAGGCAATGGTTGCTTTGGAATCATCGTGCAAGTTCACGGAGAAATTTTGGAGCATTTGGCAGAAGCAATATCTCACCGGGCTACGCGAGAAACACATACTAAATGTGAGAAACAAGAAAGGATGCGTGCAAGATCCCAAAAAGGGAGCCATAGTACTAATCGAAGAGGCTACTGTGCCACGCCATGCGTGGAAAGTGGGAATTGTCCACGAGCTCGTAGCAAACGCTAAAGGGACAATACGAGAAGCTGTGGTACGGCTACCATCGCGGCGATTAATACGAAGACCTGTTAACCTTCTAGTTCCCCTTGAACGTGAAGATGACGCCGTCAATAACGAGAACAGCTCCGGCAGAACTATCAATATCAATAATGGAGAACCAGATATTGAGGAAAGCCATGAACAACGTACGAGACTCCAAAACGACCGCAGCGACCAGTCAGATCCAAGCTATCACCTGAGAACGGAAGAGAATCAACTATGATGAAGAAAATAGTCAGCAGCTTTCAGTGTTTTCACATATGAACCCCCTTCCAACATTTACACTGATGCTGTTAACTATTGCGACCATCTTTACACCATCCAAAGCTTCAGAGCACAATCTCGCTAACCAGTCATTCTCGAAACGAACAATTCAATGTTTCCAAGGAGGAGTGCAATTACAGACGGCAGAAAGAATCCCGTATGAAATATGCGCAGATCAATACTGCGTAACACTCGACACCCCACAGACTAACGAGAGTCTTACTTTTCCTCCCGAAGTAGTTCTGAGTGCAATGGAAGTTCTTCGAGAACCAAAATGTTCAGACAATCGAGACAATATGCCCGGCAGCACCATTCTGCCAATCAGTAAAATGCACGTTTTGTAGTGCAAATATCCTAAATCCGGAGTGCTGGCCGGTTAGCGCTATACTCACCTTGACGACGATACTTTACTTCATAATTACAGGATGCTATGTCTTCCTGTATGTACCAGTCGTCATCGGTCAGCCGATTAGAATAATCGCAAGCATATGCTGGAATGTGCTATGCTTCCTCCTCAGAAAAATTAGAAGCCAATTCAAGAGGATCAATATCAGAAGAGGTTGACGTAGAAATTTGGCGGAGATCTTAGCAATAATGTTCATACTATTCAAAGGGCAAAAATCTTGTCAAATGATTAACGTCTTCAACTATTACTCGACAATTTGTACCAATAAGGCGAAAAGCTCCTGCAATATTCGACTTTCCGAAGTCTTTAAGGTAAACGCCTTTAAGCAAGAGGCATGTCTTCGCCTTTCCACCAATACGACACCGATTCATGAGATTCGCTTGAAATGGAAATCTCTCAACCTCCAGTGCGAACAAGAAACTGACTATTTCACAAGGGATACCTTGCACCGAATCGTAGACAGCAAGCGCGCCCCGCACACCGGATCATGTGTGGGAGAGAAATGCGGCTCCATCAACGCATCCAGTCTCATTCCTGAATTGGAGCGAGGGAATAGATTTCCGGGTAATACCGCTTGCGTAGAATCCTGCGGAGGCCCAGGGTGCGATTGTTTCTATTTAAGTTCGGGATGCCTGTTCTACCGGATTTATTTATAACCTGTCAATGATGTCATCTACGAAGTCTTGCACTGCAATAGATGGACTGAAACCGCTAAAGTGGAAATCACCCACCTGGATAGAAGAAGGAAAAAGAAGGCTACTGCTATCATCGGGATGTCTCCCAATATACCCAAGCAATGGAACTCTTTGACGTTAACACTGTCATCGGTAGCTCTTCCTCCTTTGCCCATCCTTGATACTCAATTCATCATGGGTGCTGAACGTATCGCTATGTGGAGAAAAGATGCGAAACCCGCTCTTCAACGTATCAATTATACTAGTGCCCAAAATCTAGCATGTCCAGTTTTTGACAACTGCGTATGTTTACCGGCAGAAAACAAGGCGAACTGCAGATGCGGAGACTTATCTATTGGATCATGGGTTAATAACGTTCGAAATCAGCTACCAGTGACGTTCTCGCTATTGTCGTTTCAGCGAAACGGGAGAGCTGTAATAGCTAGTATATTCAATATGATCATGTCAGAAATCATCGTGGATTTCCAAGACGAGTTTAAGCCCGAAATTTTGGTATACGACGAAATATGTAAGGTGAAAGCATCCACAATAACGGGATGTTACAACTGTGCGAAGGGAGCTGTTGCACCGGTAACTTGTATTTCATCCAGCGATAATATTCAAACAGAAATCCTATGCGATCAAACAGCATTCTCAATATCGTGCAATGCCACTGGAAGTGAATCCGTGTTGCGATTCAGTTTCTCCCAAGCTCGCATTCACCTTAAATGCGTCGTATCCTGTGGGAAGATCCCTACCGCACTAGAAATAAGCGGTATACTTAAATTCACCGGATCAATAACGGGACTATTCGAGACGTGGCTGTCAGGAAATCCAACAGAAGAATTCAATATCTCATGGCCGGACGTTAACCACATTGCGGCGGTCTTCTTGCAATGGTATAAAACCCTAGCTGTTGCAATACTAGGGCTGATCACCATCCTTGGGCTCACATATCTGATACTGTCAACCTGCGGCATAAGAATAGCTCTATGGCTATTTCTGCTTATACCCAGATCAATCATAGCCATAATAAAACTTCTGCTCCGCAAACCATGCAGTGGTGAAATCAAGCCACGTCAAAATAAGCAACATTAACCAATAATAGAGATTTACTAATCTTAGGATAGATTTGTCAATATGTATATAAACTCTTTTTCATCCACTACACTTCGCCAACTCAATACTGGACTCACGCAGTGTCGTTCCAGATAACGACGCAATGGCCGATGGAAACGTCTTCCTCAAAGACTCTTCCTTCCTCATTGACCTAAGAGAAGACTCAATATCAGAGAAGAAATTAGAAGAAGACATGTCGGCAACACTGAATGAAATTCATGCGCAGATCAAGGTCGCCAAGACGTTCAACGTGTCCTAGAACCACCACCTCATCAACCATACCTGTACGGAAGAAACGGGTGGAGAATTGATCTTGCTGGCAAATCGTCTTCTCAATACTGCGACCGTTACAAGAGGCAACTTCCAATGTCTGACCCAAAGATACCTACTGTTCGACTCAATATATGTGGCATTGACGAACTGCGGCAGACTTCAGAGACGTAGACGCAGAGAGTGGGAGGAAGGACAAAGATCGGACCACGATACCAACGCTAAGGATCTCGCTCTACTTGTCGAAAAGCATGTTTCAATACTAGAACGCAATATAAAGGAGATCGAGCACGAAATTGGCAGAACGTCTAAGATGGTATACAATTAGAGGATAGTGTTGAAAGGACTGACTTTCAATAGTAATATGAATATTATATATTATATTAAATATATTATTATATATATTTAATAACATCGATGACGAGGCTACGATAACCCTGCAAGGCATAGAGAAGCACCTAGAAAAAATTGCTGAGGGCGGTGCGGCTGCACCGCAGCCAAAACGAAGACACAGTGAGGACAACTCGGACAACTGTCCTAAGGTGCAGGTGTTGTCTGACGATGATTACATGGAAACCTGATCAAGGAGTGCTCAGGCGATGATCACAGCCTGCCTCGGACCAATACAAGGAAAGCTACGCATTCGCCATCTCGAAAGCACAGCAGCCGAGAAAGACGCTATTCTGCTTCTCCGTCCTGTGACGATGTCCGTCACACAAAAATCAGAGACAAATCGCCTACTCTGCCTCGTAAGCACGACCGTCAGACACGTAATGAAGATTACTCGCAAGAGAGCCGGCAAAGAGAACTGCCAAGAGACCTCGACGACCTACAACGGGGACTCCGCTTACTTCCAACCAGAAAAATCGGCGAGTGCTCAAGAGGAGTTAGCGACCGCATTGTGTGTGCATTCTGGAGGCGCAGGGTGCTCACTATTCCGACTCCTGTCCCGTGTACACCAATGGAGACGAACGTTTTGACCTCATAATGCGTGACGGGAGATGTCAATATTGCCTAGAGAGGTGTGCCGACCGAGAGGAGTGTAAAAGGAAAAGCAATCCATGCTGGTACTGCTCTATCGTAAGGCCGACAATACTTCGCTTCCTGATTCCTAACGATGAAGGACATCATCGGGCATTTTGCTCCTTGCCTAACTCAAAGGACCGCATTCGAGATGCGATACCTCAATACCGGACGACGACGGCTGTTTGGTAGTAGATCACGTATACTATTTTGTGGATAATAAATAATATTAATATTGCCTTCTTCAAGACCGTCCCAATATCCGCGTGGCGATACAATAAAGGCGAGCAGCGGTCCAATACTCATAGAAGAAGAGCAATATATGTATCGTTCACCCTCCACTCCCTCCATTTAACAGCTGGCACCTTAGGAACTTCAAAAGGGCAAACTTTTAACAAATTAATTCCGCTCTTTCTCAAATAAACTCTCTCCACATAAAATGAATCACTGTCGAAGACTTTTATTCTTGCTATGTGCATGCATGTCGGAACTTGATTGAACAGTACGTCCCGGTTTCGCTGCACGTGCAAAGCCTTGAAAAATATCAAAAGCAAATATCTCTCCTGAAATCCAAAATTGACCTCCTGAGTTCAAAGCCGTCCACCCATAAAAAGATTACGAATTCCTCGCGCAAGCTTCTGCTCTGATGCGTTTTAAGATTGAAAAATAAAAGAAAATTGCACCGTACAAAAATAATAAGTGATTCTACAACTTTTGCAGAAAAGGACTTAAACTGTGTGAATCTATTTCTGGTCTAATTAGTGCAGATGGCCGTGTTCTTAAAGATGATTGGGCTAAAGCTGAGGAATTCGCTAAACACTTTGAAACAACATACAAAAAACCTAATCAGAGCAGTTACACCATACCGCTCAGAACACGTTCAGAGCTGGGTTATTAACATGTAACCGTAGCACTAAAAGGAAAACAAAAATTACAAAAGACATACTTATGAAAGGAATACAATAGAGGCAAACCAACTTGATATTAGGTTGTTGAAAAAGTCTTGCACCAAAGGGTAATTTTTTCAAAATTTTATTGCTTCTTTTGTGAGCGACTTCAATCTATAAAGTAACTACCATTTACATATACAATATGCTGCCATCTGATGGGGAGATCAAGAAATCAATTCTTCCAGAATGAAGTCAGCTGTGACTCGAAGAAGCCTCGGATACCAGTTCGGTTCGGTCGATTAAACACCTATTCCTTAGGTGCTGTTTTAGAGCTTGAAAAAGGCGGTATTCCGATGGCGCAAGATATGGCAAATACGGCAGGTGGGGCAGCACCTTCCAATTAAGCTCCTGCAGCTCCTGGCGAGACGACCTCGCAAAATGAGGGGCGAGCATTGTCGTGAAGAAGGTATACATCCTTCCGTCCCGCCGATTGCGCGACATGGCCTCGCTCAGCTTCTGTAGCTGTGTAGGGAATATGTTCGCTGTTACTGCGATGCCGTCGTCAGGAAGCTCACGATAGGGTGTTCCTCGAGAATCCCATCAACATCACAGAATTACCTTCCTCTGGAGGATGTCCGCCTTGAGGTTGTGGTTCTCCTTAAGGGAGCCACTGGGCTTTGCGTGTATGGTTAACGAAGAATACCCAGGATTCATCTCCCATAACAACATTCTCGAGAAAGTCCATATTACGAAAACGAATAAGGAGAGGTTGAGCGATAGTCAGTCGCGAAGCCTTGTCCGATTCACGGAATCAGTCAACTTTCACTGCAGTCGCAGTAATTATACACCCTTAGAAGCAAATTGCCACGTATGCGAAATATTTTAGAATGTTTGTGCTACAACTATGTGGTACCAAACAGCCCTTGAGAGTTCCTGTTAAATCTTGTAAAATTTTCAAGTGTTTTAGTGCAAGACTTTTTCACCAACCTAATATTATTGGAAACGTGAGAGCAAGATGTGGGAGGACTCTACCCAGGAAACTTCCTTGAAAAGCCCGGGTGTTGATTTTCTCATTTCTGGTTCGGTATACATGACAACGAGTTGTTCCTGTAACTTGAGATAATTCAAAAAGAGCCAATTTGATATATATTTCTCTTGAAGCGAAATTATACATCTTGTCAAAATCAGCTACTACCCGATTGTGTTCGGGGGTGAGTCGCTTAACTTTTTAAGGCGTTGCTCATAAGAAATTCTCATATTTCCGATGCGAGCAAAAGAGCGGTATGTGATACTTCTTTGTACACCTTCTATCAATTCAATATCTGATCGGCAATAAGGCGACCACACAGGCGAGTAATACTCAAGTATGGGACGAGCGCGCATAGCGAAAAGTCAAAAGAGAACAGTAATGCCACGAGTTTTCAACGCTCTTAAAATAAAATTGGCGATCGAATTTGTCCGGGAAACAATGCGTTCAATATGACATTTAAAGCTCAATTCATCTGAGTAGTGAACTCCAAGATCGCTCACTTCATGAATGATCGCTAAGGGATTGCGATCAATTTTAAACGTGTAAGATGGGTGAATTTTCTCAACATAACTGCCGTTTTCTGTATCGAGATGTCGAGTTCTCATATTGAGGCACATTCCACTAATGAGTCATTTGATTCCTGTTAATAGTAAAAATTTCGGCGTCATCAGCAAACATGCTGAAGGAACAGCCATCAGGTAACGCATCGAAAATGTCATTCATATATAATAAAAAGTAGAGGGCTGAGGTAGGTTCCTTGGGGAACCCCACTGGCGTGGGATAAGACTGAGCCTTGTAATTATTTATGACGATCATTTGAACTCCATCTGCTGGAAAAAATTTTAGGAATTCTAGAAGTCGGCCTTCAACACCATAGCCAAAAAGTTTTTTAGCAGTAACGAAATCTGCACCTAATCCAAAGCCTAAGGTAAATCCAAAAACAAATTAAAACATAATTGCGATTATAAGGAAAGGAAATGTGGAATTTCGTAGCAGATTATGCGTTCAAACGCTTCACTGGTTGAGCAATTCAAACAGATTGGTCTGTACTTCGCAACGGAGTTTTTCGATCCTTTCTTAAAAATTGGTCGAACTAGCCCAACCTTCCATAGTTGCGGCACTTGCCCTTGAAGTACTATTTCATTAAACATAATGGTTAGGGGAGAGGTTAGGCTGAAGGCCGCGTTTTTTAGGAAGATATAGAGGACATCATCAGGAGACGTAGAGAGCCTATTTGGAAATTTACGAAGAGCGCTGTAAACAACGTTACTAGATATATCAATTTAATCCAGCTCTGAACGTGTTCTGAGCGGTATGGTGTAACTGCTCTGATTAGGTTTTTTGTATGTTGTTTCAAAGTGTTTAGCGAATTCCTCAGCTTTAGCCCAATCATCTTTAAGAACACGACTATCTGCACCAATTAGACCAGAAATAGATTCACACAGTTTAAGTCCTTTTCTGCAAAAGTTGTAGAATCTCTTATTATTTTTGTACGGTGCAATTTTCTTTTATTTTTCAATCTTAAAACGCATCAGAGCACGTTTAAGCTTGCGCGAGGAATTCGTAATCTTTTTATGGGTGGACGGCTTTGAACTCAGGAGGTCAATTTTGGATTTCAGGAGAGATATTTGCTTTTGATATTTTTTCAAGGCTTTGCACGTGCAGCGAAACCGGGACGTACTTTTCAATCAAGTTCCGACATGCATGCACATAGCAAGAATAAAAGTCTTCGACAGTGATTCATTTTATGTAGAGAGAGTTCATTTGAGAAAGAGAGGAATTAATTTGTTAAAAGTTTGCCCTTTTGAAGTTCCTAAGGTGCCAGCTGTTAAATGGAGGGAGTGGAGGGTGAACGATACATAGAAGCTTGAAAACAACGCTTTTGTGAGGTGAAGTGCTAAATGGTGGCCCAAAAGTAGTGCCTTGCAGCAGCAGAGGATTTGAGGTCGAAACGATATCCAAAATATTTAGCCCGTGAGTACGCTCCCTCACAACTTAACACAGGATAAGGGCTCGAACAAACTCAAGTAAAATCTGGAGCAGTAAATTGTCCCACCCGCTCTTAGACAGGAATTATCCTAACCTATAAGAGGAAGGTTGAAATCGCCAGCTATAACTATATGACTATCCCAGCCATAGCAGAGATCGCGCATGAAATCAATAAGATTTGTGAAAGCCTGAGAGTAGTATAAGGAGACTAATGCACAACAATAAGGATTTTGAGATTAAGTTTGTAGATGTGCAAAGCAACCGTTTGCACATGACCATCGAAATCAGTAACGCCTCTGCATGATGTTGTACATTTTGACGAATTAATGCAAGCACACCTCCACCTCTCCGGTTTCCGACACGGTCGCACCGATGGACATCATACTCGGAATCAAGACTAAGGGTAGCATCATGGATTAAATGAGGCTTACACCAGCTCTCGGTTACGAGGAAGCAGCATGGTTTATGTTTCAGGAGGAATTGAGGTCAACGATTTTATTGACAATAGAACGTGCAATCGCTAGAACAAAACAGTCCTTAATGGAACTTAGGGAAGGAGTTTTCTTCCAGTCGTTTCCTATGCGTTGCTTTTAGAGGTTTGAGAATTGGTTGTATCAATACGAGCGCCAGTCGAAAACGGGTGCCCGTGTTCCAAAACTGGAAGGAATCTGGAGCAATTTTGATGCGACTCGAAGCGAAGAGTTCCCGTGGGAATTTATGTTTTTGGATAGCTGAATCATGCACAAAGCATGTGAGGTTGCCTTCCTGACTATTGAGCTTGCCCGCTTCAACACGAAGAGCACAGTCATACTCAATTTCTTCCCTCGTATGGTCTGGACGTGCTTACGAATGGACATAGCATTGGGTCAGAGACTTCCGCTCTGAGCGCATATGGAACAACCATGTATCCCTCAGTTGTTGACTAGCTAGACACATTCTAATAATCATCGGTCTCGATTTATCTCGATTTTTGACGATCTTAGGAAGTTTGTGAAAATTCACCCTAGCTGCCTCAAATTCTGCCATAAGATCGTCTTCACCTAATGAGTGAATGACTTCCTTGAGTATCATAACGCCAAACGCATGAGTCTCGGCATCGGTGTCATTTTCGCCTATTCCGAACCATATAATTTGACAGGCTTTATCGTCGACAACTTTTTTATGTTCCCTAAATTTAACTAGGAAGACGGCGCTATGCGGAAATGTGGTTGTTCATCTCTGCTAGTCTCCAATTTGCTTTCAATACCAGCGGCGGCCCTTACTTTTGTAGTTTTGTTATACCTCCCCGCTATTGATGTTATTAGTTTTATCAGTCAATAACAGAACAAAGAATGTTTCCTATTCAGTTACTTAACAAACTACAAGTGCCCCATCAAGGTCGAGTCGACACGACTCAGGAAAGGGTAGGCGGGAAGAATGAGCGGAATTCGGGCGTCCTGTCGACGGGGCTCTCGTAGAGGAAGCGTGGGATGCAGGAGTCCTGTTGAGCGGATTCTCGGATTGAGGAGCCGGATTCGTGGCGTGCTTTCGGCGGGGCTGTCGGAGTGGAGAGCGGAATCCGGCGTCCTGTCGATGCAAAATGCATCCTTCCCATGGGAAAAAGAAATGAGCTGAAGTTGTTGTGACCGATGTTAGGCGATTAATACTCGAGGTAAGTGAGAATGAGAGATACAAATATTGCCAGAAGGAGAGTAAACGTTCGCAGAACGGCCATCCTGACAAGGAGGTGAATCAGCTACAACGAGATACTTGGTACGAACAACGTTCACCGACTTCTGGGCCTCTCGGTTCCGGGCCATCCTGGCCGCCGGATCCCAGCCTTAGAGTCCAATGCTCACGTTGTATCGAACACTCTCTGTGGAAAGCTTTCAAGTAGCAGCTGTATACCACCACGGAAAGCCTAGGTCGAGGAAACAATCCTGCCACAAGTTATTTCTTGACCGAAGGCCATGGTAACTATCTTACTTGGCCGTGCAAAGGAAACAAAAGGAGCGTGTGGCGATTGATCATCCTGATCACTGATTTGACCGATGCACCATTGTCGCAGCGGTGGCCGTTGCTTTTGTAGTTTGGCTATAACTTCCCGCCATTGATGGTTCTCGGAGACGAAGAAAGGGATTCGGGAGTCCTGTTGAGGGGATTTTTGGATTGAGGAGCCGGATCCGTGGCGTGCTTTCGATGCGGCTGTCGGAGCGGAGGAGCGGGATTCGGCGTCCTGTCGACTGGCAGCAGTGGCAGCGTATTCGGTCCACCTCCGGTAGATATCATGAGACAGTAGACGGTTTGCGTTTGGCGCGACAGCTAGCAATCCTATCAAGAATGCTGTTCTGAGAATGTAGATCGTGACCAGTATCTCGAACAGTTTATCCAAATGACTGAAATAGTGAACCCGTCGTTCAAAATCGACTCTAGCCATAAAGATGCTACTTCACTGTTTTTTGGGCGCCATATCGATATCCGGTAGAAAACTCTAGAAACTCAAAAAACACGTAATTAGAGGAAGCCATCCAACGGACTTGCATGAAATTTGAATATGTCAACAACAGCAATAACTTACGTTGACCGCCATGGGACGACCAACTTAAATACTCAAAACCAGCAAGAAAAAAGAAGAACTGGTGGAACCAAATTGACTTACCGTAACAGCCGTATATCGGTGACCGCAGCACATGCCAACGTACAGTTAGTAATTGGTTTGAAGCTACAAAATGTTGGGACCAACAAAAACGGTGAAACTGTTAGGAGTAGAACATTTTTGCTTTCGAAATGCTTCCTGTCGAGTTAGTAACAAACACTAAATATTTTTGTCAAAATCTCTGAGATGTGGAATACAGTAATTGCATTGATAGTCCTGTCAGATTAACCAGCTGGAATTAGCAAGCAGACCAGTGAACAATTGTAGTCGTTGTTGATTGGCCTGTAAGCTGGAAGCTTTCCTGATCTACTATCAAAACGAAGTTTTTTTTACCTCGGTAGCGTGGAAGTTGTTCACCTTTATTATCTAAAATGAGAGCGGGATGGATAAAAGCGATAGATATAGTGAATTGTTTTATTTTAATTGCTTGCGCTTACGCTTAATGAACAGCAAGGAGAAATAAGTGCGGATAGACTAGAAAGAGACCCTACCTACTACGTATGAACGTCATGCGAGTAAAATGTCTACGGGTTCAGACCAGTGACACCCACATCGTGTCGTGAGTGTCAGTAGATGTGTCACCGATGTCGTTCAATGGATCTAGGGGTTCAGAAGATGTGTCACGGATGTCACGCATGGGATCTCCCAATCCAGACGACGTGTCCCCGATGTCGTGCAAAGGGTGTCCGGATTCTGATGACGTGTAATGAGGACCACTGAAGGAGAGATCAGTAAATGAGGGGCCAGTGAAGAGGGTCGGGTTAATCAAAAATAACCGGTAAAGGAAAAATCATTAAAGGTGAGAGCAGAAATGGAGGACCAGTTAAGAGAGATCCAGTGGGGGGGGGGAGGGCGGTGAAGTGGGACCAGTAACGAAGACCAGTGAACGGGGGTGGGACCCAGTGAGGAAAAGAGACCGTTAAAGGGAGACCAGTAAAGGTGGGAGCAGTAAATCTGTAGATTATGATGTTGTCTAGAGTTTCCGGACGGATAACGTCACGGACCCAAAGACAACGAGTAAATAGGACTGGTTAATTGCTATGAGTGAAGAAATCCCGTCGCTGGGTTCATTGCTTTCAAAATACTTTCTCCTATTTACAGAGAGACTGCACAAACGTCGATTTGTTGCACTAGTAATGTTTGAAATTTCACCTTAGTAATAGTACGAATACAAGGATTTTTTATTCCTATATGTTGCTGGAAAAAGTCGCGTGCTGCCTTGCCCTCTATCTAAATGCCCGTTAAGGGCAATTCAGAGAGTAATGATATATATATACATATATATATATATATATATATATATATAAATTTACATTAGACGAAGTAGGGACTTTTGAGATGTTTCCGTTTCCTTGCTTTGTATTCCGATTTCCGCTAATTTTCGAGCTTTTCCGTTCCCTGTTCCGTCTTCCGCCTTTTTCATTAAAAAAATCCTCACATCTCTGATTCCAAAATGAATTATTCGGTTGTATACCAAACGCCTTTCCGTAGGTTAGTGATAGATATTGTAAGGTCGCGCGAAGCGCACAAGTGCGAGAGACGCCGTCAGGCGTACTGGAGCACTTGTATAAAATACGACGATTCAAAAGAACCTATTATAAATGGCCTACGTCTTAAATCTCTACCTCTAATGCCAGTGACAACATTTTGCTGTGGCACTGATCGTCACCTTAGAAGCGAAATTCTAATGCAAACGAAAGGACTAGGCTAGAAAGTAAAGAAGCATGATGGGAAGGAATAGCAAATACTGAGAATGCTGCAGTCATCCTGGCATATAAACGGTTGAGCATCAGTTATCATTAGGAATGCGGCGCGAAACGACAACCCTTTGTTAGTACTTCAAATACAATATCAGAAAACTGTGTTGTATGTCTCTACAATATGTTGGGAGATTGCGCCAAAGCTGGCGCAGTGTATCAACTTCAGTGTGGGACTTGCAATCAAATATACATCGGGGAAACCGGAAGGGTACTGACAGTTCGCATTAAAGAACACCTGGCTAGTAAAAGGCGTGGTATTTTATCCAGTCTGTTAGGCAAGCACGGGGTTGAGGGGCATGGAGGAACCGACTTTATATACCTTGAGTTTGCTCGTCCAGGTTAGGGTCGAAACGAGCTTAACTACCTTAAGGTTTTTTCTTTTTCTATTGGTTTGCCAATCCTTGGTGGTTGTCCTGAGGTATCCCGACACCACTGGGGTTTGGTTTCTTTAACTTCTGTTCTTCTGTATATGTCTTCGTATATACCTAACTATTTGTTTTGTTATACTAACCCTTTTATTTCGAGGTTTTATCCTCGCAGCCCAATTGGGCTTCTGTTTTGCGACCAATTGGTCGACCGTCGCATAGACGGTTTTACTTTTACTTTACTTTGGTATTACTATCCACAATTTAATCTTTGATAACTATCTACAATTTAACCTTGATACCTATTTAGTATTTACGTTTACTGCATACTTCTTACAGTTCAACACTTACTACTAGCTATCTTTATTATTCATTTTGCATCTTCCTTTCTGTTGTCTAGTTGGCCTTGTCAACCAAATTTAATTTCATAAAATTTAGTTCACTAAAAGTAAAACATAACCAAAACATTTAAACACAATTTACAAACACACTTTAACAAACTTCGGTTACAAAACTCTTCACTTGTTTCTGTTCTCAAGGTCCACTGTTATAAAGTCTGCCAAGGTCCTTTTCCTCTTCGGTTGACTGGGGCCGCTGTCGTCCACATTGGAAGTTGTCGGGCTACCGGTTCCTTTCTGCAACTGTTACCTTACTTCTACTCTTACTCCTTATTGTTCTTATAGTACTTGTTTCTTACCTCCGTGCTTGAACTTTCTCCAACCGACACATCTATTCCTTTTAACTTTAGGCTTCCATAGACTAAGGCTCCTTTCTGCAATCATACATAACTATTCTTGTTTTAATACTTTTGTATACAAGACCCTTACTTCAATATCCTCCTTTTCTTGCTTACATAGCATCGATTCCAGTGGTTCACCTTGCCATGCAGTCATGTTCAAATTCAGTTTTACGGCTGCCGTTGTAGGGCGCATAGGCTGCAATCCAAGTTATCTTCTCATCTTCTAGTTGTATTATATATGGCTATAATATACCTGTTCCTTTCCGATGACTATTTTTCCTTTTATCAAATTTACTTCCTCACCCTTGATTTTGGCTGCATGGTATGCCTCCCGCAAGGTTTTTCGTATGAACAACCTAAATGTTACACATTTAATATACCACTTTGCATTAATAACCCTCTGCATTAATAATCCTGATTCCTTTTCTTACCCTAACTTTTCTTGGTCCATCACAGGCTTGGTTTTCTCTCTAATAATCCGTATGTCGGTGTCGTTCTTTTTGTTGTACTCATAGAGACGCCTGCGTCCGCTCTTCATAAAGAAGCGCCAAAACTCATAACACATTTTGGCCTATAATTATCCGTTATTCCCTCCTTTTATATACTTAAACTCCACTCACTCTTATGGCCGGTCCGGTGTTGGTGTAGCCAGCCTGTACCGGCCAACTGAAAGGGTTTGGACGGTCGCTTGGGTACCTAAAATTTCTTCTACAATTATGACTTGATAATACACCTTTATCTATTTTTTACTAACACTTACTCCAAGATCTTTTGCGCGAAATCCAGCAAAATTGCGTCGTAGTTGGCCTTTTGGGGAACTGCTAATCCGGTGATGCGTACCCACTCCAGCAACACCTTTCGATTCACTTGGTCTTGATAGACCTTATTCTCCTTTGATGTCCACATGCCTGTAACACAATATAGATTCCAATTGTCCACATATTACTTAGTTAATCATTACTGTAAGATGCAACAACAATTCTCTATTGTAAAAGACCAGGATGTGCTAGACGAATACAGAATAAAAACGTTGACGATTGTCGTGTAGTACAATAGGCTGGTTTGCTTACCGCTTTCCTTATATAGGCCTTTTGTTGGCCTTAGATTTTTACTTAGATTCTCATATACATTCCAACCAGGACCGCCTACCTATAACAAAAATAGTATTACTTGCCTTAAATAATCTCCTTTTCTTTCTGTAGTTTCATTTACGTTTACACTGCTCATACGCATATTCTAACCTTACTTTACCTCTATCCCTTTATTACTCACCTCTTTTTCTTACCCATATTTCTTTATAAACACCTTAACCTTCTTTTACCTCTTTCCGTCTTATATTCCTCAAATATACCTTAATAGGAGGGCCATACCTCCTTTGTATAAAAATAGGGGCTCTTTTGATGGGGTTTACAAAAGTGCTAGTCGGTACCGGGGGGAGGGCTTGCACGCCTCCATTAGAGTCTTCATTCCTTAACCATCTTCTTTATAAATTCATTTATTATAGGTCACCGCTACCTTGCAGCAGTCCTGCTAAAAGCCTCTTCCCACTGTCTATGGGTTAGACCCTCCATAGACTTTTATCGTGGTCTACCAACAACTTCAACTCTCTTAACGGCTCAAACTACTACTCTTTTAATAAATTCTTTAAAAGTAAGGTTAACAACATACCTACCCTACTTGACTTTGGTAATGAACATAGTATGCGTATGTGTAGTACAATGTGTAGTATTTGTAAAATTACTAACAAAGATAGTTTCATTATAAGTAATACTACTAAACTTAAAATATTTACTAATGTTTCCAGTAATAGTGATTGTAGAAGTAAACATTTGGTTTATTGTATTACATGTAAACTCTGTAATGCGCAATACGTAGGATTAACAAATAGATCTCTTAAAGAAAGGATAAAAGAACACCTATACCACGTTAACAAATTCGATAAGAAAAATTATTTATATGAACACTTTAATGGTACCTGTAGAAATCACATTGCTGTCACAATTCTTGACAATGCTGAAGAAAATACTGATAGGAATATATTGGAATCAAAAGAGCTTTTCTGGATAAAACTTCTTAATACTGCATATCCTTTTGGACTCAATGATAATATTAAAGGCTATGGAAATATTTCTAACATTAGTAACCCTTTCCAGCATAACAATAAACATCCTTACTACAGCGTTTCTGTGGTCAGGAAAGATCGGTTCCGTGGCAGGAAAAACCATAGTAAAAGTAACAAAGATCTTGACATTAATCGATTGATTCAAGATATTAATGAGTGTAATACTACCTATGACCTTTATAAATATGTAAGGTCATTTGGAAAAAAGGGTATCAATAAACTAATTGCCTTGTGCTATGATAATTCATTTACTTATAGACTGAATACTAACAACAAATTTAAATTAATTTGTATTCTGTGCAATCATCATTTTAAGGACTACAAGGTATCTCATAAAAATAATTCTTCGTTCTTTATTGTGCAGGCTAGATACATCCACAGTTTACTTGATAACATTAACTTTAACAAATTGGTTAATTCAGTAGATATTAGGAAAGTCATAGGTGTAGATAGGTATGAAAAATGCTCTCTCGTATTTTCATATAACCCTCCAATTTCACGTAACATCTTTAACTACAACAAAACTATGAGGTTTCTTAATAAAGATCAGCTACAGGAAATAATTAGTAATAATTGCCTTTGTAATGAGAATCATTATAAAGATTTCTTAGAACCAGGCCTGGAACATGTCGTTACTGGGGATTTAAACATAGTTAAAGATAAAGGTCTGTACAACATCATGACAAAAGGCACAAAATTTAGATTACCTACATTCATTGATCAGGATAGCATTGATAGCTGGATCAATGAAACCGTTACTCAGATTATCAAAAAATTTAGAAACAAATATAAGCTTGATAATGTCAAGTGTGCTTACATTAATAACATACTGCACGACTCCTTTAAGCACCATCTCAATAACTCCCTAGCTAACGAAGACTTAAATTCAGCTTTTAACGCATTAAAATATAACCACTATTATCTTAAGTTACTTCAGAAGCACTTTGTAATTTGCCCCTTGGATAAAGCTAGTAATAACTATGGCATAATCTGCAAAAAACTTTACATAATTGCAATAGCTCATGAGATGGGTTTTAATTTGGATACTTTTACAATTGATGGACCTAATAATACCTATAAACTATATAATAAAAAAGATAGCAGTGAAATTCTTAACTCACATATGAAAGCGTGTAAAAACTTTAGCTTTAAATCTGAGAGAGTAAATATACCATATATACACGCCATACCTAAACTTCACAAAAACCCTATTAAGTTTCGATTTATAACAGCAGCTTCTAATAGCTCCATTAAGCCTATTTCCCTTGAACTAAGCAAGATTTTTAATTTTCTCAGATCTCATTTTAAACATTACGTTAACTCAATTAGCTATAGAAATAAACACTTTATAGGTTATTGGTCCATTGTTGACACTAACATTAGTCATTGCTTAACAGATATTAGAGGTACGAATCTCAAACTTTTCTCTGCAGACTTCACTAACATGTTTACTAATATTCCACATGCCATCATCATTAAGAACATAGCTAGTCTCATTAACCTATGCTTTCGTAATGCCAATAAAAAATTTCTAGCAGTCAATAACAGCTTTGATAGACTTTTCTACACAAATAACTGCTCTTATAATAAATTTACCTACTATACTAAAGAAGATCTTATTTACTGGGTTGATTTCCTTATTTCTAATAGCTATTGTCAATTTGCAGGATTTCTGTTTAAGCAAAAGGTTGGGGTTCCGCAAGGCGGTAATTGCAGTCCCTTGTTGGCTGATCTAACAATTACGTTTATGGAATACCAATACTCTATTAAAAATTATTTATATAACAAGCTTTTCAGACCTTTTAGATACATGGATGATATACTTATTGTTCATAACTTAGATACTAGTACAGTCTCTAACATCCTAAATAAAGTTTATAACAATATTTTGCAGTTAGATATTACTCACCTGGATGATAATAGATGTAATTACTTAGACTTACATATTTGGGTGGAGGATGATAAAGTTTACACTAAAATGTATAATAAAACGGATACTTTTAGTTTTAAAGTCCTTAAGTTACCACATTATAATTCTTTCATTAGTAGTAAGGTTAAAAAAGCTACAATTTATGCCGAAATCCTTAGAATTGCTAGAACCTGTGTATTTTTTGAAGACTTCAAAGTCAGGTTTAACCATCTTAGCAAAGATCTTATTGAGTCTGGATACAACACCCATGACATTCATAAAGTTTTCTGCAAATGTGTTTATAGAAACATATTTATTGCTTATAAATACGGTCTTTATGTTCATAAGGGAGCTCCTGGTTTGATATCAAGTGTACAGGATTAGCACTTTTTCGCCGGTTGTTCCTTCCCTCTCGGTTTCCCCTGTCCACTCTAGGCATTCTCTCTCGCTAGCAGTGGGGTGCTCTTGTTGGCTGGTTTGCTGTTATTAATTGCCTTACAGCTGGCCAGCTAATAACAGACTGTTGGCTGTAGTGGTGCAGGCTCAGCCTTGCCATGTGGTTGTGAGGCGTATGCGTCGCGGGGCGTTACCGCGCTCCACCACGCGCCAATTCTTTGCCACTCTCCACAACACCGAGATCGATCGACTGAGGGTAGTTGGAACATGGCGGCGTATATGTTGGGAGTTCTGTACTCTGTTTCCTTATCTCATTAGATATTGACTTCTTCCCGCCCGTTTAGAACATTCTAGTTCTTCTTCCAGACCTTCTCGGCCTTTGTCGAACGTCGCCTTTGCACTTATTCTCACACAGCCCTTCACAGCGGCTGTGTTCTCTATTCCACTCCTTTCCTTTGAGTATCTCACTCTTTATGTCTCCTTGCCCTTGTCTTATCACGCCACTAGTCCGCGTATTCCCGGTTTCGCTTTTCGTTATCGTTCGTTCGACGTATGGGTGACGCTACTTGTATATGGTTTTGTTTCTTTCCATTTACAGAATTTCTCTATCTAGTTTGGATCTATTGGGTTTATATTTCTTTAGTGATCAACTGTGGTGGATTTTATACCGATTGCAGGTTAGTTTATTTTGTTAGTTTGTTTATTCCCTCATAAAGCCTTCTCTACCTGCTGATGAGACCCGGAGAAGGCTTTATATACCTTGAGTTTGCTCGTCCAGGTTAGGGTCGAAACGAGCTTAACTACCTTAAGGTTTTTTCTTTTTCTATTTGATGTTAAGTGTATGGTTCTGACGTACGAGATCGACATTTCGTCTAGGAAAGCGTTGGAAGCATTCTGGATTTCCGCAGGGAATCCAGCACTGAATAGTCGAAGTGAGTGTCACTCGATTACTACCGACTTCTTGCCATTCCTTTCGCATTGTGAGCTATAGAACGACCGCCGGTGACATGTGTGTCCTTACGGGTGACACTTGTATACTGAGTATAACCAGTGCGGAATGACACAGTATGTCTCAGTCACCACAGGGCTACTAACGGCAGCGGTAGCGACGTTGCTCCGCTTCAACGGTGGATCAGCGGGTGAGCTTATTTTTCATGCATTGCATTTTCGTTTTGGCACCATGTCGAAAAGGAGGGGCGTAAGGCGATTGATCGGGTAAGTAACAAATCTAAAGTCTTGAACCAGTTTTAGGCCTATGAAGACGACGAACAGGTCGAAACGTTAGGCCGCTCAATAAAACTGATCCACCTATCCTCATTTTTCACAGCAGTGTTAATAGACTAGGAAAATGCCGAGGTTCTACGAAGAGAGAACTCGGAGAATGGGTTTGCAGTTTGAAACAGAATTAGGAGCTTTTTATAGATGAAGAACAAAATAACTTGTCGCAATTCAAACACTGTGATTCACGTTTTGGGAAGAACGTGTTATAAATTTTCAAAAACTCAGTTGAAAATTATTAAAGCTCTAATTGAATAACTCAACTCAAATTAAATTTTCGCGTGACGCAGTATGGTCCATATATCCTGCTGTGGCATTGGAAGATACCAGATAGTAGCAACCAAGGAAAATTTTAACACGCCTCTGCAAGGACGACAGGGCGATCCGTACAGCTTTTTGACAGGTGCCCTGGGTTATCACTATAAAATAGTGCAGGTGCTGGGATCCTTGGAGCTTTCCTGGCTTGTTCCTCTCTGAAGGCCATACCGGGTTTGTCGTGTTTTGTATAACTTAATGGTTGCGATTCCGCATGATCGATGATTTTCAGTTCTTCCGTATCGTACTCCCTTGCGATCGTTAGGAAAGTCTTGGTGTTCTATGTCCCTTCTGCTTCTAGACGTCTGTCTGACCAGGAAACTATCTCAACGATAGGTCGGAACGGCCTAAGTGTTGTATATGGGCAGAATCGCCTCTCTCTGGGAACAACAAAACGCAAATATCTCGACCCCAATACAACTCTGCACAGAGTTAGGGACCACGGAAGTTGGGCCGTTGGCGGTGTTAGCCATATGCTTGGAGGCGGATGGCGGGCTCAAGTTGGCTGGAAACGGCGATTATGGGGATTACTCCGCCCCTCTACGCACTGCGCCACCATCGCTCGCTCATCATCGCTGTTTCCAGCCAACTTGAGCCCGCCCTCCGCCTCCAGGCACAGCGCTAACGCCGCCAACGGCCCAACTTCCGTCGTCCCTAACTCTGTGCAGAGTTGTATTGGGGTCGAGATATTTTCGTTTTGTTGTTTCCCAGAGAGAGGCGATTCTGCCAATATACAACAATTAGGCCGTTCCGACCTACCGTTGAGATAGTTTCCTGGTGAGTTGTTTCTGAAAGAATGCGTTGCTACTGTTATTGTTGTTACTCGCCCGCAACTCCAGTTGGGAGGTGATTGAGGAAAGTTGATCACACAATGTCAGCTGATCTTCTAAAGGAATACTGGTGACCCGCGAGTCCTTTAGTCTGGTCAGAAGTCATTCCACTAGTGCTTGTACTTTGCCATACTTCTCCTGTAGAGGGGTAATGACGAGTGAGTATGTAGTACCTGAGTTGAAATTACTTTACTGCTTCCTGCTTCGCCTTCTAGAGCCTCGAGGAGAAAATTGAAATTGTACATCTCGCCTATCTTCTTGAAGTGTACATTTTGATCGAAGGATCACCAAAAGGTCTCCCACTCTCAGATGTCGCTACTGTACTTTGGAAGCGGAATTGGAGCCAGCTTCATTTCCTCAATAGTCGACGTCGTTGAGCTGGTTTCGGCTTAGGACTCCTCGATCTTCTCCTTCAATCGTATCAGCTTCGTTAAGTTTGCAGCTTTCACGAGCTTTTTCAATTTTATAAGCTATGTGGAAGATGTGTAGAAAACATGAAAATATAACAGAGATGGCACCGACATGAGAGAACGAGAATGTTTTTCTGGTAATGTGGATTTGAATTTTTCTGCAATGAATTCGCCCATTGTACAGCATTTTCGATCGCTGTGGTCTCGTGAATTGCCGTTTCTCATTCCTTCATGTATTATTTACCAAATCGAGTTTTTTCGCGGTAATAGGAGCAGTACGTGATGAGTTTGTTTGGTTAGGCGATTGCACACGCTCTACACAATGGCAAATATATTCTGCAATGTTTAATGAGAATGCAAACCCCACACATATCGCCTATATATATGCTAGATCAAACCGTTAAGCCATCCGTCGCCTGAGGCAAGGCCCATTCAGCTAGCTGTGCTCATTTGTATAGATTATTCCTTCATCGGTTGTGACCGACAGACTATAGCATTATGATTAACTTAGGTATGACTTGAATGAAAAACCGAATCCGTCTGGCTCACTCAAAGTTTAAACCAATGTTTGAACTCGTGAATCTCAATTTAATCTTATATCGGCTATTCATTCCAAATGCGAATTTTGCCTAAAGCGATGAATGTGCAACACGCTCCTTCTCTTGTCACGTCCACGTTCGACATGTTGCCGCCCGTCGAAGAGACTTCTCACATTATACACTAACGATTCGATCTATTATAGTCGCGGAAAGGTGTCCTTCAAAATACTGCGTGAAGGTACAAACGTTGTTCTCTTGCAGAACAGGTCGTCTTTTTATATGTATTTGTTGGACTGCCACAGAATTTCGGAAAGTGGAGTGATACTCTGTTACTGTTCTGGTTTCTGGTGATTCCTTTCCAGCTGTAAGTAGGATAGATTTGATCGCCTATTCACCATTTAGTTGGTCGGGCGGGCGACGGCAAAGTCTACATTCACCCTTGTCGCGTGCCGGAGTCTCCAACGCATCACTCTCGCTTGAGGGGCACGAAGGTCATCATATTCTCGTTCGAGATTTTCTCAAAGATTCAACCAATTTCAGATCTGAGCAACAAAATCAACTTGGCTTCTGAATTGTCTCGGTGTAAGGGGAAACTGAAGGTGTTTAGAGAATTTCAGGTATAAACCACCTGCCCTATTAGTGAAAGACATTGCTCGTAAATTGGTTCTTGGCCGAGGTAGCTGTAGCTTAGCGGAGCCACCTCTTGTGTGCGAAGTCTTCATCTTAAAGAATTTACAAGGCCAAGAATCAGTGGTAAGGTATAACAGCTTGTGTAGAAGACAGATGTCAAAAGCCCTGCGGCGAGAATCTAGGGATGGTAGTCCGAGATAATTATTTCGGATTGATGATGATGTACGGCTTACGTTTCAGGTCTTACTAAGTGGAGGGATAGAGCAATAGAAACATGGTTGAAAATAATTGATAGAGCGATAGGAAAAGGAGGGAATAATAGGCCAGTAGAAAAATATTTTCTTTCGATGTGGAATCATTAGAAGCGTTCGTGAATGCTCGTGGTAAAAACCAAAGGTGCACACTTCGGTACAGGCCCTATGACTGCAACAACGAACAGGCTTCAGGCTTATGTTATACAATGAAACATATGCTGTCTTGGCGCACCCTGTTTCGAACTACCATCTCCAGCATGCAAGGCAGTACTCTGCAGCGTTACCCACACGACGCTGCACCTTGTGAACTTTGCACACTGCAGAATTTGGTGCATAGTGCACGGACCAGCAAATCCCCTGCTTTCCACCTCCCCGACTACTGACGGATGCGTTGAAGCGAATGCCCGTTTCGGCATACCCATCTTGGCAGCATCTCGAACATCTTCTTAAGGTGATAGCAGACAAATGTGTGATTCCAGGTGCTCGATTTGAATACTTTCTCGAGTTCCGAGCTCTTGTCCCAGTTTGATCTCCCGTGCATTACTTGGGAACAACATAGAAAATTTGCTGTTGAAAAAGATCTGATCGACGTTGTTGTGGAACTGGCCACCCCAGGTCCATTGTCCATTGGGCAAGAGGGTTCTGGAACTGCGGGTTTCCATGGATGGTATTGGTCGAGATGATGAAGTCATGCTGTCTTTCGCATTGCTTCCACTCCAAACCGTGGACCCCGATGTGGGGAGTTCTTAGACGACCTTGGAGACCCGATCTTAGCGTTGACGTCGCCGACGATCACCTTGTAGAAAGTGTGATCTTTCTGATAGAATTTCTCGAGTTTCCTATAGGAGGCTTGCTCTTCATCTTCATCTCTTGACCTCTTCATCGTCGTAGTCGAATGTTGGAGCTTACGTGACGAACACAATCGAAGCTGGTGGGGAACCACACCGCTTCAGTCGCAGAAGTCCGAGTCGGCTTGTCAGAGATTCTTGGCCAAGAGCCTGTTGACGGGGGCACCAATGCCGCCTACTCCTCAGCTGCCGCACGTTTCGAGGAAAAGTACTTCTCCGAAGTCGTACTCGGCGTGTAGGGGTGGTCTCTTTTCTTTTCGGCCAGTGTGATGACGTCGCGCTAGATCTTCCTTGCTTGCGTCATCACGTCCTCGACGGATGTTTCCGATACAAGGTAGGACGCTTTAAGCGCGTTTCGTCATAGATCGTCATCGTAGTCATTCTCAATCTGCGCCGTCTGATTAGCCCCTGAGATTTTAGCAGACTCTACCTATCGCTGCAGAAGTGGCGCTCCTTCTGGACTCGGAAATGGGTGCTGGCGGGTAGGTATACAGACTGCACGGTGGAACGGTACGGGAGTTTTCAGACAGCATGGAATCGCTTTTGGATGTTCACTGAGGGCAAGTTTTGCTCGAGCCAACTTGCAGGATACAGTCTGCGCATACGCGAACACATCCAAGCACTCCGTGCATGAATACGCCACCCCCACGCTAGGTGTGAGCCGACCCAAAACAGCAGGGCAAGGGGCCGTTACCAGCAGCCCACACGCGGGTCTGACCAGTCAGCGGTTGCGTGTGCTTCGCCATTCATTTTCCTATCCACCACAAGGGGATGGACCGCGTTGTTTTTGTTCACCTCATTCATTTGTGATGCTCAACTCAAATCTCGAATGACCTAAGCGAAAACTAAATGACATTAAACGTGGACATAAACCTCTGCAAGCAATCACTTCTATGAAACTTCATGGCTAATTGGGAACCGATAGAAGCATAGACATATAATATTCTGGCCCAGTTTCTGCGATCCCATAAATATTTTCCGCAAAAAGCATAATTATAAAAGCCCCTAATAACCTATTCATTGAGTGGAACATGCAAAGAAACCAGATACGAATCGAAGTAGGGACCATGTTTGCTTTCTCATTTCTTTAACGGATCAATAGCAGTCTGATGGGTGGTAACAAATTTTTCATAACCATACCGTTTTATTTATTTATTTATTTATTGACGTGTAACATAAACACACGTGATAATCGATCGAAAGGTGTCAGAGATGAACATCAGATATAGAGAAACCAATATGAGGAGATGGAGAGAAGAAAAGAAAATTTACTTAGCAGTGATGGAATAAGACAAGCAACTGCAACTGATAAACAAGCAAATCTGAACAGAATAGCATTCGTCAAATTTAACCAAACTTTCTGCGAATAATAAGATTTTGAAAAGCGTGAAGAGACAGTCCTAGAATATCTTCCTCTTCACTAAGTAACTTGTTGAACTCCCGAAGGTTTCTATATGTAAAGAAATTCGACCTAATCTGGGATTCTGTCACAGGGATATAAAGTCTGAGCCTACCGCTTCTTGACGACGTCAGTGGTGCACCAAAAAATGTTACTGGATCAACTGAAACTTTTTTGTCAGGATCTTTTGGTTAGACATCATAATCAGATCTACTTTCCTACGTTTATTTTGTGCCGTTTCTGATTGAGATTAAATGGGCACTCCTCCGTGCACACATATTTGAGCACATGTTTTTTCGGCGCTGAGAAATCATAACAGATTAATGAAAACTTTTGCAGGAATCGTCGCGTCGAATATGCTTTTTCGGTAAGAAGGTAGAGATGGTAAGAGATTCAAAAATTCGAAGAACGCCTTTTTTGCTTGCTCTTTCTGCCTACTTTTGTTTGGAAGATCTTACAGTTTTTAGTTCATTTGGTGGGTATGAGCAGAAATGTCTTCCTCACATTGGAAATTTTATTTTGTTAGAATAAGCATTTTAATGTTTTTCCTGAGAACTGAACTACAAATTCAAAGAGGAGTCTGGTGTTTGCGACTTTTTTATCTAGATAAAGTCACTAGAAGAGCACTAATGTTTAGAAAATAATGCTAGGGAGGGATTCGTCCTATTTATCGGGTTGCCGTCAAAGCAACCACTCCACAACCTAACCAGCTTTCAAACTGTCTCGCTATGGCGTTATCATAAGAAAGATCCAGCAACTTTAAGCTCCTCCTAAAGGGTATTTTAATTTATAAGGATCAAATGAAAGTGAACATGTAAACTGAATAGAAAAATTGACCCATAACACAAAAGGAAGCATCAAATTACCGGTGGCTTGAGTACGTCTGCGGCTTCCTCACTTTATGAGAATCACACTTTGGACGAAGCCTCCCCTAATGTGAATTTGTAGTGAATTTCTATTAACAGCTCCAGAAATTAGACGAAAAGTACCCAAACCACACTTTTTAATAAGAAGTCCCAAATAACTCGCTCCTGGCAGCTCCAGTCTGATTAAGATTTATGCCTTAAAAGCTCTGAACGGAGATGCTTTTATTTTCAGAGGTACAAGGAGTGGATCGCTGTCGTGAACCTCTGAACATGGGAAGCAAGCATTGCACTAAGAAGCCTACAATAAGGGTGAGTTTTGTTCTTAGATTCTTAGATTAGTGATCTTAAACTAAGTCAAACCTTAAAACACGACAACACTAGGCAAATATCGCATATAGAAATCGAAACGAAATGGGTATCATAATGTTAACAAGTTTTTCTGCCGCAATCTTTTTCCAGTTGTGAGACCTTCAGTCGCAACACCATTATGAAGGAATTCCTCAAATGATATCCTTGTAGTGCCGCTTACTTGGGCACACTACACAAAACGCACGATGCAAAGGATTTGATGGCCTTTTTTGCATAGATTTTCTTGGTATTTTAATTTTTGATGAAGTAGACAACGTTTCCGTTTAGCGGCCTTTTATAGAGAGCCATCGAAACAAACCAAAATTAAGTCACCAATCGATGCTGCTGCCGTATTAAACGTAAATAGGCGGCTGTTATTTTGAGCAACCGCCATAAACTGGCTTGCATCGCATCACGTAATGTGCCGCTCTACCATTTTTACATTGCCCGGCCTATGTAACGATGTTCTTCGAGAAAATTTAAGAATCCGAAAATTCAGTAATAATTTTTACATGCAAAAATGTTAGAAGACATTCTTCGAAAAATTGCCACATTTCCGCTTTACAAGACCGACGCCACACTTGTGGTCTTGGCTCTGCCTCTCAGCTAGAGGTGCGGTGTCCAGTTAGCTCTGGTTCTTTCCCTGACAGCATATAGTTTGTGTCCTATTCCAATCATGGCGGAAATAATTAATGAATAACTGCATCATGAGTAGCTTCAATGAGAGTAAAAATTATGAGTCAAAGGGCTCCTTGAAAAGATCGACATAGAGAAAGACAAAGATTAGGCAGATACTGCGAGCATACAAAATTTCAAGAAAGCTCAACGTTTATGTTTAATGTTTTACTCACGCTGCAGCAACGTTCTAAATTAATGGGATGGCTAAAGAAAGTTTATAAGAATAGCCAACGTGAACGTGAAATGTATAATATCTAAAACCTTGTTTTGCAATTAATTAAATTAAATACTAAATAATAAATAATACTCATTCCTGTGTAGAATTATACCTCCTTACAAAAAGTTGATTTGTTGGTAAAGACCGGCTCTTCCTATGAAACTTCTGAGAAGGGCCATAGAAGCCCCTTATACACATCCACGCAATCAAATAAATACATAATTCTGTTCGCCTTCCGTAGGTTTTCTTCCCTAATGCTTTCACTTTGCGCCATTCAGTTTCTGTCACTACATAGGTCATCATCGTTTTCCTTTATGCACTCAAAAAAGAAGAGTTTTTGCGAGTTGGCTCTAATTTTTCTTAAATAATATTTCATTCGTCCGTTTTCACTTGGTTAGTTTCAGTACCACATGGACAGCGCGACCAACGTTTGTCTCGCGTTCTCCTACTCTGGATGTGGGGGAAACTCGAATAACTTCGAATCGTACGAAGCTTGTATGAATGAGTGCAGAGGACGTAAGTTCTTTAGCGTCGAGGTGCCTGAAATGATGGTTCACGGTTCTCATGGTTGAAAATTTTACTCTTTACATAAGGAAAAAAGGAGTAGACACTTTTAATCGATCCCTCCTCGGATGCTCCACTCATTATACCTCCAAGGAATATCGTGACGGCTACCTGAGCGCGTATAAATATGCAAATGGCATTATTTAAGATTTTTCGTGATCAATACGGATTTCCTTCTAAGTCGATGGATTTTTTGCGGGCTGTTGGTCTATGCTATTATAACTATTATATTCTGTGTTTCGAGATTGCGATGCAGGCTAACTCGTTGATATGAGGTTTCGTTCGTAGCGTCGTATTCAACGACCCCCCATTTTAGGTGCTGATAGCAGTGCACAACGCGTGCAGCTATCAAACCTAAAAAACCTTTAAAAATTACAGACATCCAATTCTTGTTGTATTATTATTGTTATTATTTCTACAATTCATATTATTTAGTGCACATTCTACATGTGCACCTTGGGCAATCAGTGAAACAAGTGCGCTTCTCTTTATGACTCTCAGAACACCGTCATAACACAAGAATTTTAGTGGAATTCTCGTGTTTGATAGCCTTTTTGTACAGATCATAAAGGTGTTTTTTCGTGAAATTTTAGAGTTTAACATACTCCTTTCTGACAAGTAGCATTGAGGAAGTTGTTGTGAAGACTGTAATAGGAGGTAGCTAAAGAGAGTTAGCAAACGGTTAAAAATGGTCTGAGTAGTGGGCCGTTACTGCTACAATTTTCAACTCCGCACTGGCAATATTTACGAACACAACATTTAAGAGGACGCTTCTGGATGTGCTGCCGGCAAACCTTCAGCTGGTGATTGTAGTGACGGCAAAACGTGTCCTCCTGGTTACAAATGCAAAAGCGGTTTCGGAGTACAGTTGTGCTGTCATGCTAAGACCGAAGGTGTGAGCCTTTTCAGTTCAGCTGCATTACCTAAAAGCTGAATATTGAGCGCAAAAACCTTGTATTAATTGCAAATTTTAACATTTAGAGCAATTCGAGGCGAATATGAGGAACCCAAGTTGTGGAAGTAAGAAAGCAGTTATGCAGAAGAGCTTTAGTGGCGCTCCGGTAACTATTTTATCTACAAATGTTTTAAATTTCTTCAAACATTTCTTTGGACATTTCGCAATGTACTGCAGCACTGTAATCCACTTAGCAACCAATGCTGCTTACTAGTGAGGCACAGTCATTGAGAGCTTAGGAGCGAGTGTATTCTGAGTCTGGCCATATAAATTTGAATGGGAGACGCTATGCCGTCACGTCTAATTCTTGAATTTTTAGGAACTGCCTTTGCTCGGCAAGAGCTGTAAAAACAAATTCTGTCCACGTGGATCTGTGTGCAACAAGGGTCCATTCTTTGCCTACTGCTGTCAGTAGCTACGCGTCGCAGAGAATCTTCATCGATTTGGTGGATTTTCGAATAAATCTAAATGCTGATATCCTTTCGAAGATAAACAGATAACGTGAGGTGAAAATCGTTTATTTTCATGAGTTTTTATAACTGAGATTTCGGCAGAATGTCCAGATAAGTTTCTGTACCACAAAATCTATCATGCCGGAAGATGCAACAATTTTTTCAACTTAAATGGTCACTTCTGTTACATCGTTCATAGAAATAGTTGTATAGTTACCAAGTGTGCTGAAAGGAAGAGCGAATGCGAAAGATGGTGAATGGAGTGGAAAAGCTGGAAACTGCCAGAATCCGGCGTGTGAACATGGAAAAGGAAGTAGTGCAAAGTCGCTTTTTTCTTTTCTTGTCCAACAAATGAATACGTTTAAATGCTGTAACAAGAACTAGCCTGCTGTGGCCTACTGGAAGTGAGTGATATTCCTCTCCAACAAGATATTGCACGACTAAACACATTTGCCTTATGGGCTATTGGCTGTTGGGTGATCGATTACCTTTTCAAATATCTATATCTAATCATCTGTTGTTCAAGCGAGGACTGCGCTAAAATCCGTTTCGCATTAATCGGCTTCCGTGAACGTTCTGCCTAAATATCGAACTTCACTAACCTAACCTTGGTCATCCCGCCAAAATCAGTGCATTGTATTAGGTTAGCAAAGGCATGTGTACCATTTTCACGTCAAATTGGACAATCTTCTAAACAAACCTAACGTTTTTGGAACCAAGCTGAACATCCTCGAAGTAAAACGAGCTAATTCCACATTAAGTCGGAGACTCTCCAAAAGTTAGAATAATTTCTTGTTCAAGGAAAATTTGGTATGACATTCTTTATAGTATAAATTCACCTAACCATCAAGGAAACACATTGTTTGAAATGTTATTAAATTACTAAGGTTACCTCAAAGAAAGTAATGATTCAAAGTTTGTTTTAAACAGCAGAAAGATGGTCATTTTTAGCCGCCGTCCAAGGCGCCCAGTTTTTTATTCGGGTGACAGCAAAACTTCAGTTTGCATGGAGTTTCACACCTGTAAACGATGCAACGAAAATAGGTGTAAGGGACACACCGATCTTCACTTTGATGCTTCACGTAGGCCGCATTTACACTATTAATAAAAAAATCGTGAGGAGCTTCTCGAGTGAGTGGTGTTGCCTCGGTTTTCAACAATTTAAATGCTCGTTCGTTGTTTAGCTCTTTCAATTTAATCTATTTTTATAGAAAATTGAATTTTATAAAATTATTACACGAATTGTTGGTTCACTGAGACTTATTTTTGGTTGTTCAATTTTTCTGTTGTACGAACTCGCCATCAACGTTTCGCGCTATGAGCCCTTTCTCAGGTTTATAGTCGTCAGAATGCCCCTCACGTGACGAATTTTGAAATTTCTGAATGCAAAGATCAGAATACCGGAATGTGTGGCATGTCATAGGATAGCGATGGAATGGTTTGGGCCGTTATGATCCTTGTTTGCGAGGTTGATATCGCAGCGCGTAAGAACCTTGTAGCGATTGTGTTCAAGCATCCTAAAATGTTTTGGAAGGAGGAGATGGTGGCTGTAAACCGTAGAATGGGCCCATTTGCCAACCTCTGTGAGCTGTGAGAGAGCGCCAGCCAGAAAGTCTAGTCAAATAGAGGTGACCTGGGATCGGATTCATCAACGACTTGCAGCAGTTTAGCAGAGAAATTACAGCCGAAAATGCAGATAAAGCGACTTCGCAGCATTCGTTATCCTGAAATCTTTGTGAAGTTCTCTGCAGAAGACACGACATACGAAGCTCGGTATTTTATGCAAACTTCGATTTGTCACACTAGTAATGATTGAGATTCATCTTAGTACGAACTTAATGCGAATACGAGGATTTTTTAAATTGTTATATGTTGCTGAAAACCTTGCCCGCCATCTAAATTCATTAACGGCAACTCAGTTATTACTACCATTAATGCTATATATATATATATATATATATATATATGTATATATATAAAATTAGATGAAGTAGTGAGTTTGAGTCACTTCCGTTCCCGTGTTTCCTATTCCGGTTTCCGCTCATTTTCGAGCTTTTC
This sequence comes from Heligmosomoides polygyrus bakeri, assembly GCA_947359475.1. Taxonomy (NCBI): domain Eukaryota; kingdom Metazoa; phylum Nematoda; class Chromadorea; order Rhabditida; family Heligmosomidae; genus Heligmosomoides; species Heligmosomoides polygyrus. The sequence goes on from OX375868.1 coordinate 26,413,146, forward strand.
CGTTCCGTATTCCGTCTCCCGCTTTTTTCAACAAAAAATCCTCACAACTCTGATTACAAGATGAATCATCATGAATCGGATATCCAAAAATGATTCATTCGGATCCAACGTATAGTGCCTGGCGACTCAATAGACGTGCCGAACACGTTGCCCTTTTGGATGATGCAGCTGCCACTTATCCTTCTATATAAGCGTTGCACAGAAGTACTGAACATTACAAAGCAGTTACGTTACTGGAAGATCGGGAGAGAACGCCTATGAAGAGCTTACGAAAGTGAAGAGCGGATTTATGCAAAAGTACGAAGCAGAATTTTATGTTTTACAAAAATTGATTTAGCACTCACAGGTCGACCCGTTACCTGCGCGACGCGGGTGTATACCAAAGGCCTTTGCGTGGGTTAGTGATATTGTAAGGTCGCGCGAAGCGCATAATTGCGAGAGATGCCGTTAGGCGTATCGGAGCACCTGTATAAATACGACGATACAAAAGAACCTATTATCTAATGACCTACAGCTTAAATCTCCACCTCTAATGCCCGTGACAGCGTTCTGCGGTGATACTGATCGTGACCCTAGAAGCGAAATTCTAACACAAACGAAGAGACTAAGCTAAAGTGAAGAAGCAGGATGGGAAGGAATAGCAAATACTGAGAATGCTACAATCAGCCTGGATTATAAAGGTTGAGCATCAGATACCAGTAGGAATGCGGCGCGAAACGACAACATAGGCCCACATGAGATGGCTTTAACAAAACAAGCCATCTGACGTTATTAAACGGTCCAGATGTTAGAGGAGCTTAAGTGTTACAAAAATTGCTTTCTGTAGGTTAGTGACACGCAGCTATGCGTGTCGGAGCGCTTGTATGTGTATAAGAAACTTGTCTGTCTGGCTTTTAGGTATTATTTTAATACAGCAACTCAAATCACAATACCACGATCCCAGACAAACCAAAGCGATTCTTCTTCGACAGCTGCATTCACTTCCAATTTCTATAGACGATCCCCGCCAACTCCAAAACACACTCAACGACATACCAGCGCCAATAGCCGAAATGCGAATACAAGGCGAAGCAGTAGACAATACAAGCCTGATTCAAACAGTATTAGGCAAATTTCCATACAGCCTACAGGAAGAAGTCGCCAAACGCGAATACGACTCCGATTCGGTTTGGACAATGTCAGACCTCCTTCAGAATCTAGAAACAGTTGTCCGACGTCGAGTTCACTTGTCGTTTCGAAATATACAGATCAAGAAACCACTTAATTCAACCATATTCAGCGTTCAAACTCCTCGATTTCAATCCCGCTGCACTGGATGCAGCGGCAATCATAAATTCCTCGTCTGCCCCAAATATCCTCAACCATCCGACAAAATCAGGCGTCTAAAACTGCTACGCGCCTGCTGGGTTTGTTTCAGTAAACGACGCAAGTTTTGAATGTAAAAGGAGAAGGTGTGATCGATGCAATGGACTCCACCATTCAATATTATGCCCGAAAAGTCGCTTCTTCGCCAAAGCCTCTACCTCAGGCGCACGCTCTAATTGGCATAATAACGATCACAGGCGTCCTCGTTCCGCTCAACGATTGTCACGCAAATACACTAAAAATTACTCACCCATTGATAGTCCACAGTCACATTCTCCACATGCTCTCCAACATTCCCCCTTCGCACAACGTTCCACTTCTTCGCGACCACTTATAAATGACCTAAACAAGGATAGACACACGTATAGAGCAAACTCTATAACATAACTAATACATCATCGCAATCCCCTTCACCTTACAAACGAAATTCGACTTCCCCATCAAAAAATGCCCGAACCCCATCAAGATCACCGTCGAATCAGAGCAAACGAGTCAGCTTCATCAACCACATCGGCGCAACTTCCTCCACCGAATATAGTTCCACAAATAGTGCGACCATAAACCACGAACAAAATTGGTCCCAGTGTTTGGAACAACACAGCGAACAAATCCATACTGACCCTCAGTGGACAACACGACTCATGACAGTAACAGTTTATATTCGAAACGAGAATACAAAAGAATTCGAAAAGCTTGTCGCCCTCCTCGACTCGGCAGCAGATTCCTCCTTCATCATATCCACCGCCGCTCGACGACTTCACCTCCCAACACAACGAGAACAAATACTGAAGGTCTGCACATTCGGAGGACGGGCTGAAAAAATCAACACTCATCGAATTCACATACCATTATATAACGATAATGGTGAATTCATCGAAGTTCGTCTCTTTACAAAACTTATCCTCACCGCCCCCATCTCGTTAGAACCCTTGTCACCTGAAGACCTCTCTTACATCCAAGCAGAAATACACACTACAGACTTCGAAAACCACCAAAGCGGTATTACCCCAGAGCTCCTACTAGGAATCGATTGCTTTAATGCCATAGTAGATCACTGTTCACCAGCTATTCAACTCCCACCAGGCCTATACTTTCAACAAACCTTCTTCGGTCCAGTAGTATCCGGTACTACAGCCACTTCCGATCGAATCACGATTCATGAGCCCAATGCAACGCTCACGACCACAAACACCTTCGAAAATCCCTCGAATCAGACATCTCCAATATGATGAAACTAGAATCAATCGGCAGGCATCTATGACAACCCCTGCGACAAACAAGAAGACGAAAGAGTGATAAAACAGTTCTACGACATAGTCGAAATACATGACCACAAAATCTTCGTTCAGTTCCCAACAAGAACAAGAATCAACTCGCCGATAGCTATGGAATCGCGCTCGGCCGACTCCATCAACTCTACAAGGCATTTCGTAATAAGTCAGAAGATCAGTGGGTTCAGTACTGCAACATTATAGACGACCACATACGTCGAGAAATCGTCGAAGAAGTTCAACCACTTCAAAAGGGCCACTCGCCCAGATACTACATGCCACAACAAGCAGTATTCAAACCCAGCAGCCATACAACCAAATGCCGAATTGTCTTTGACGCTTCATCGAAACGAAATGGCGAATTCAGCCTTAACGACGTCATACACCAAGGACCACTCCTCCTCCCGAACCTTTGCGGAATACTGCTACGATGTCGAGTCGGAGCAAAACTCCTCACAGCAGACGTAGAAAAGGCCTTCCACATGATATACCTTCAAGAAAGCGAACGTGACGCAGTGCGATTTCTATGGCTCAAAGACATAGACGAACCACCCTCACCAAGCAATCTGCGAATCCTATTTAAACGTCTACCCTTCGGAATAAATTCGTCACCCTACCTTCTAGGAATGTCAATCAAATACGCACTCGACCAACAAAAGGATCAAGATCTCTGCCTAGAAATTCAACGCAACCTCTACGTAGATAACACATTTCTCACCGCCCAGACATCAAACGACATAATGCGCAAATATCACGAAAGCAAATTACTCTTCCAAAAGTTGTCGATGAATCTTAGAGAATACACCTCAAATGATACCGAATGCAATAATGCGATTAAACCCTCCGATCTTTCAAAACATCCATCTCAGAAACTACTCGGATTACTATGGAATCCGTTGCGAGATGAATTCACAATGCATCTAACCATAAAACACTCCTAACACCCTACGGAACGCAAAGTCTTACAACAAATACGTACAACATTCGACCCCCTTGGGTTCCTTGTCCCATTTCTGACTCCCGCTAAAGTCTTCCTCCAAGAACTTTGGTTGAAAAATTACAGCTGGGATGCACCACTTCATCCCGACGACGTCGAAAGTGGAAAATAATCTGTAACCGTGTTACAGGGTTTTCAAAGGTGCTACCCAGAAAAATAACCATATCCTTAGAACCAACAACAACTTATCAACTACATACTTTTGTAGATGCTTCCTCTCATTCGATGGTTGCTTGCGTTTCTCTTCGAACTCGAACATCCAAAGGAGATATAAACGTTCGACTAGCAACGGCGAGACACCGACTCACACCAATCAAACAGTTAAACTCTGATCCAAAGATAACCATTCCACGACTCGAACTCGTTGCTCTTCAATTTGGAGTACAACTAACAAAATTCGTTTCCGACGAACTCGGTCTGCCCATCTCGAAAACGTTCATCTACAGCGACTCCCAGATAGCACTACACTGGATTCAGTCAGACAAGCCCAAGGGCGTCTTCGTTCAAAATCGTGTCATCAAAATACAGCGTATGCATTCCCAATTCATTAACCAAAACATCGAATGCGCATTTCATTACATAACATCCAACGAGAACCCCGCAGACTGTGCCACAAGAGGTCTAACAAGAGAAGAATTACACAATCACATGTGGTGGAACGGTGCTAAATTTCTAACACAAAAAGAAAACACGTGGGCTTCTCCAATCAAATTTCACATACCTTACAACGTAATCGACGACGATGACATCAAATCCATCCCGTCCACGACAAGACTCGTTGCAATTAATCCCACGAATACATCGGCTCCTAAACAATTAGATATGAACTGGCCCTTCAACCGAACATTCTCAGTTTCTAAATGTCATCGTGCAATGATACTAGTGCTCAAATTCATCAAACTCAGATTAGTCGATAAACTTGGCACGACAAATCACCTCAAAATCACAAGAGCCATACCTGAACTCCTATATCTCCTCCAGTTAAATCCTTTCTCACAGATTCTCCCTGAGGAAATTGTTGCAGCTGAAAACATCTGCATCAAACTGGCACAACGTTCAATTACACCAACACCCAAGCTTCACCATCTCAACATGTCGAAAGATTTTAATGGATTAATACGATGTTATGGACGACTCCAAAACTCATGCCTTTCATTCCAAACCATAAATCCCATCCTCTTACCCACCGATCACAAATACACGCTCCTAATCATCCTTGACATCCATCACAAAATAGGACACCAAGGAGTCAACTCCACCTTTGCCAACCTCCGACTAAAATTCTGGATACCCACCGGTCGAAGAACGGTACGAAAAGCAATAAAGCAGTGCACAACATGCAAACGATGGAACGCAAGAACTTACCGCTATCCCGATTGTCCTTCACTTCCAAGCAACCGATCCACACCATCACGCGTCTTCGAAAACGTTGGCGTCGATCTGGCAGGACCATTCCGAATTCGCAGCAACAACAACGACGAAAAACGATGGGTATGCCTGTTCATGTGCATGAGTTCGAGAGCAATACACCTGGAAATCTTACAGTCACTAAGTGGAGAAGACTTCGTAAATTGTTTGCGACGATTTACAGCGAGGACGACCGAAAACAATCATATCAGACAACGCTACCAATTTCACGATAAGTCAACACCTAATAAGTTATTACAATTCAAACAGTCTGCAAAACATATTCGAAACAAATTCTCTCGACAGATTCCTTACAGATGAATCCATCGTATGGAAGTTCATTATCCCGTTATCACCCTGGAAAGGCGGATTCTACGAAAGACTCATCGGTTCATTCAATGTCTCAAGAAATCGTAGGAAGAAAACTATTAACATCAGAAGAATTCTATACCCTCGTTACTGAAGTCGAAGCCATGGTCAATTCGAGACCATTAGCCTCGGTCGGAAGTTCGCTTGAAGATTCGTTGATCATTCGTCCAATTGACTTCCTAAGACCAAACGCCAAACTCGCTCTTTTTTCTCCATTGCCAGACGAAATCGAAGATGATCCTAATTACCTAATGACTACTTCGACGAGAATCGAAGCGATCAATCGATTAAACGAAACAATCAAATATTTAGCAAAACTATGGAAAACTTGGACAGACCAATATCTCCTTGAACTACGAAACCTTCACCAAAAACGGATAAAACAGAACCTCTTCACACGAACCAAACCGCGTTTAGGCGAAGTCGTACTCATAATGGACAACAACATCGACCGCGGACGATGGCCTTTAGGCATTATTACAGAACTCAAACACGATCCAGATGGAGAAGTCCGAGAAGTCACACTTAGAACGGCCCGACGAGAAACACTTCACCGATCGATCAATATGCTCATACCTCTTGAACTCGACGACGATGACTCACCATCTCTAATTACGGACAACGAAGCCACAACGCACGACGACGCAACTCGCGCCCTTCCGCCAACAGCTGGACGCTCGAACGAAAACCAAAGCAGAAACGAGAAATCCGACGCCCTCTCCGTTAAAAATGACAAGAAAGAAGCGGCATCGACGCATGAGAACAATCGGGTCAGACTACCACGCAAAGCAAAGGAAAACGTCCACTACTCCTTCCTTACAGCTTCTCAGAATGAAATCCAGGCTAAGCGAACTGTTCACCTCCCAATGGCGTGGCACGGGGAGCAAGCTGAACATACAAAAACGCGCGGCAGCCGCGGCGACTGCTGCGGCAAGCGCGACATCGACATAGTGTGTGCTGCTACAGTTACGAAGTCTAACGCTCTTGTAATTGTATAAACTGCTTTGGATATCTCTGCTCAGCTACGTGGGTCCTCCGGTGCACTTAATTAGAGGAAATGGTTATTTTGGGTGGATTGGATGGATTTGGATACAAGCAACAGACATTTGCTGCTATCGTGAAACGATTTTGTGTTCTTTCATGGCACGAAGCTTTATTTCTAAAAGCCACATATCTAGATACAATACAGTATAACTCGGGAGTTTTTTAGAGCTCCGTTTCCCCCATAACAGCCCACCAAGGAGCGACTCGTCAGTGGCGATTCATCACGCGTGCGGCAGAGGACGCCGCGCGCGCGGCGAAAACTTGTATGTTCGTACTACCAGCCGCGTGGCACGCCTGGCTCGCCGCCGCGATGACAGTATTCCTTCTGCCCCTCCCGCACGCTCTCAGCGGACACGCTCCGTCGCCTTTCGGCGCACCCTTCTCGCACGCTCCAGCAAACCCCCTCATCCTCGCGATTGCCGTGTCCGCCTCGCGCGCTCTCGCTGACCACAGTCTCTCCTCTCGCTGGGTCCGCGGAGGAATCAACGTAATAGACTCGGAATCTGCAGACAAAATCGAAATTTGTGGAAATGCGTACTGTATGGAGGTTGTATATCCAGCAAATAACTTGACAGTTCAGTTCCCAGCTGAGGTCACTCTTCGTCAGCATACGGTCACCATAAAACGACGTTTAAGGAACGAAACAACCACATTTCAGATCAGTTGCCAACCGAGTCCCTTTTGCGAAAAAATAGTATGCAATTTCTGTTCCAAAATGATTTCCAACCCCCACTGCTGGCCAAAAGTGGCCATTGTAGTGACATCCATTCTCCTTTACATCACAATCATGACCATAGCGATATTCCTCGTATGCATCTAAAAAACGCTGAATTGCACGACTCGCGCACTCCGCTGCTCCACACGTTGCGCTCGATCAGCAGTGCACCGACTCTATCGATGTGTCGGCGACTCGAACCACCAAGACGACGCAATATCACTGATCGAACTCAAGCCGAAGAGGCACGAACGTTGGCGACCATCGTCCATCGTTCGCATATTCGCCATTTCGATCGCATTAAACTCCACCCAGACCGCGAATTCATGTCAACAAACGACCAGACTGGAATCACTCATTACCGAATGCATTACAAATACCAATAACTGCGCGGAGGAAAAACAAATGCTTGTAAAGATCAATCCCCTTCAACCAGATGGTTTGTCTCCATATTCGCCAGAACAATCACACTGTCGGACAACTGAAATTAATCCTAAAGAGAATCACCTGCGTTGCAACAAAGAAAATTATTTTTCACACGAAATACGGCAACAAAGGTCCAACACAGCAAGCGATGCCCCTACATGGGATCTTGTACAGGCTCCAAATGTGCGAAAATATATCCGAACACCTTCGTTCCAGAACTCGAAACCGCCAACAACTACTCTGGGCTCACCTTCTGCACAGAATCATGCGGAGGCATCGGTTGCTCTTGCGGTTTTCCTTCCTTAGGTTGCCTTTTTTACCGAATGTACCATAAACCCATCGACGATGAAATTTACTAGGTATACCGCTGCCCTACATGGTCTCCCTCAGCAGAATTCGCATTCGAATTGAAGACGGCGGATAAAGGACCGAGACAGCTTCATTTAGAACTCAAAGAAAACATACAGGAAACTCAAGAGAACGTCAAACTTCAGCTTACTTCACTCCAAGTCATGCCCAATGCGTTCATGCACTCCAATTTAATTTCGAACTCACAGCTAACCGCCGCCTTAGATCCACGAATTCAATTTTATCTAGCATGCGTGCATTACAACGACAACACAACCGAAACAACCACGAACTGCACCGTCGAAAATAGCTGCACATGCAACCCGGCAGAAAATGGCATCTCATGCAACTGCAAACAAAATACCGTAACTCCATACTTCGATTTGAGCCGCGTCCTTCCAATCACACCCCAAGTTCAAGAATACAACCATCACGAAAATGGAGCACAGTGATCCGAACAAAGGCAGCCAATGTTGAATTAGCCTTATCGCTTAGCTCAGCGATGAAAACGTTCACATTGATGTTCGACAATTTCGAGCGCTCGTTTTTTGCAACAGAGGTTCAAGGCTGCTATAACTGTATAGCTGGCGCCACAACAACACTGACATGCGCATCCACTATACATTACAGCCTCGCAGAAGTAGAATGCACAACACAAACATTCATCCTGTCCTGCTCCAAATCAGGTTATCGTAATGTCATCCGCTTCTTCTCTCAAGCTGCACAATTTCGTCATCTTTGCCGCGCCAAGTATGGGAAGAACCACTACGTCTTCCCTATCCAAGGCACTTTATACTACTTTAGCCCATTTAATCCAATTCAAACCGTTCAAAAACTCCTCGGCAATAACATGCAATCGGACGAACTCGACGGATTTTCCTTCCCAGTTATTAGCCACATCTTTAATAACTTCAAAAATACGTATTCTTGTCCTTTGTTGTTCTAGCCGCTACTGCCATTGCTGTCGTTATCTCACTAACAATCTCGGGTCTGATCTCTCTGAGAAAGCTCCACTCCATAATATCAATGTCGCATACAGTACCTCCTATGTTTCTGCCACTCCACCTCCGTATCCCCTTCGTGTCACTTCAACTTCTCCGCTTCGTACTACGCATCATCCTTCGAGTACCGCTGTTGATCATACGCACCGCCATAAAGCTTCTTCATTCTATCTAATCTCAAGCCACGTTTCTCTCTACTACACCTTTAACTGGTCTAGATTGGGGCCTTTCGAAAGAGATCGTACATAGCACCATAAAGCTCCTCCACTCTATCTAATCCCAAGTCGCGTCCTTTCTCCGTAACCTCCATAACCAATTTAGATTAGGACCTCACGAAAGACAGAACATGTTAAACATCACCTCCTTTCAATCCACCCGCTTCAATCCATATACCTCTCGCCGCGTATGCCATATACCTCTCGTCGACCATACTCCGCACATGTGAATTCATTCATTCAAACACAACATCAACATTTCAGTCATGGCAACCTCTCGTTCCGACTCGCCTCCTAATTCCGACACAGAGCACCTCAGCGCAGATCCTGTTCGAGCCGTAGCAGAGGAATTAGCCCTTGCGCCTGGAGAATCGCCATCAAACCAGCAGCTCTCGCCGCTATTTGACATCGACTACCACGAGTTCTTCCAGCCGCAGCAAGAGCAGATCCAACCGCCACCGCAACAAGAACAGATACAACCGCCGCAGCAGCAGCAGTCCAATTACGCTGGCTACGCAGGTCAGCCGTATCAAATGCTGCAGCAGCCCAATTACGCAGGTTATGCAGGTCAGCCATATCAACCGATGTACTTCCCATATTACCAGCCTCCAGACCTAACGTCGCACGCTCTCGAACTCATATAATGCGTCCGTGGACTGGAGAAATCCGTAGAACATCTTACGGAGGAGGTTGCAAAATGGCGCAAAACTCGACAACTGAAAAAACGCAAGATCTCAAGCAACAACGTCGAACCCCCACGGCCAAACTGCCAAAAGTCGAGCAAGTGTTTGGGAACCTCGGTAGCTGGAGTCAAGCACCAGAGAGGGTCGTAAAAACCGAAACGAACTCGCCATCATCCGTACAAGCATCATCATCCGCAATAAACTCGCAGCCACTTTCGAACGTATCGCCGCAGCTGCAACTACAGATCCTCCAACAGCCGCAGGAACAACCGCAAGCGCAATCCCATCGATCACACTCGCAGCAGCAGATGGAGCTCCCGCAGGTACCCCAACCGCTGCAACCGGCACCGCAGGCGCCGCAGCCGCCACAGGCACCCAGCCACTGCAGCTGCTGCCGCACCAGCTGCCGCAGCAACCGCCACAGGCGCCCCAGCCGCCGCAGCAACCGCCGCAGCAACCGCCGCAGGCGCCCCAGCCGCCGCAGCAACCGCCGCAGCAACCGCCACAGGCGCCCCAGCCGCCACAGCAACCGCCGCAGCAACCGCCGCAGGCGCCCCAGCCGCCGCAGCAACCGCCGCAGCAACCGCCACAGGCGCCCCAGCCGCCACAGCAACTGCCGCAGCAACCGCCGCACGCGCCTCAACCATTACCGCTGGCGCCCCAGCCCCACGCACAACCTCAGATGCGGGCACCGCAGCCGCCGCAGCTGCTCCAGCTTGCATTGCAGCCGCAGATCGCGCAGCCTCAGGTGCAAACACCTCAACCCCTGACTGACTGCGTCTTTTGTGGCGCCCGTCACTGGGCTAATGTATGCACTGTCTACTCTTACTACCCGCAGCGAGCGCTTAAAAGAAAAGAGCCGTTGCGAACGCTGCCTGGGCCCAGCAAATCACCTTGTCACCTCTTGTCTGCCGAAGCATGGCTGCGTTTTCTGTAAGATGGCCAATCGCATTGGGGAGCAAAAGTCTCATCACTCTTGCTTCTGCACATACGAGTTCCGTATGTGAATGAGGCGCGATTCCACTAAAAAGTGATCAGTTTGACGAATCCACTTTCGCGAATCCACGAATCTCATATCCACGTTCCACGATCCACATTCCACGAAATCAAGAAATTTCGAATCAACATATCTACGTAATTCCGTACCACAGGCTACGCAATTACGATAGCACTTGTCTACGAATCCCGAAACTATACAAACGAACTGATATACACTTTTGAGCAATTTCGTGAGGAAAGTATATTTTACGATAAATCTTCTAGAAAGCAACGCTCCCCAATGCGACCAGCCGGAACTGTCACAGTTTTCGCCATCTGCGCTACTCAACGGTTGTGTCCCTTTCCATGAGCCACGCTTAGTTGTTAGCTGTTATACTTGTCGTAGATGTCCGTAGCACCCGTAGCATTGCGCATTTAATCATTCCGGTCGATTGTGGTGCCTTTCTTTTTTGTCTAAACAATGCTTCAACCGTAGCATGTAGTTCGCATTTTAACGTCGTTTGTAACCTTATTTCTCAGCCAGACCTTGTAAGACCACAAAAATTACTACATGTCCCGCAGGGGGTGCAAACTCACAATTCTCCCTCGGCTAAAACGTGCTGGCGCGGCTCAACCATGCCCCCCTCCCAGTGTCGCGGCCGCGCATACCAACGGGGGTCTTGGGGCGGAGCCGCCAGCGCCACCAGCGCACGGGGGGCGTGTCGGCTCTATAAAAGCCGCCACCCAGCGCCTCCGGGGCACTTGCTCGGCAGTCGTCTCCTCCGGACTCTTCTCCACCTCAAGGACGCAGTCGTCTGCTCCAGCTCCGCACCACTCCGAGGACGAGCGGCACCCCACGGATCCCTCAGAACCCAACTCACGCGCCGGCCCTACAATGTCTGGCTTTCGTAACTAAGGTAACAAACAACATGATGTAGTTGTAGCCAATAAATATAGTTCCAGCAATCATATACTCACACTCACATACACTCACATACATATACACATTCGTAGACTTAGCAAGTCACAGCTAGAATCACCACAGATTCTAGACATTTCTCCAATATCCCCGGCGCCCCGGACGTGGCCTCACCCGACTTCCCCTGTTGCCCTAACCATAAAGCGTGGTCTTACCCTTCCACCTTCCGCTTTCCGAACTGATTCTCCATATAACCTCTCATCATTTTGCGTCTACGGGTGGAGCGCCGCTCTACACCTTCTCCCCTGGGGCAGTTGTTCACCACTTTGCAGACTAGGGGAAGATCTCTTTGCCTTTTTCTCCATTTCACTACCTGCTTCTTCTTCCTCCCAGTATATCACTCTCTTTTTCAACTGATCAGCATGTGCCAGGCGGCTGCCTGTTCCATAATGAACTATGTATGTGTTATAACCACATCTCTCCGTCACTATGCCTGACACCCACTTATCTTGCTTACTTTGATAATTCCGTAGGTAGACTTGTTGTCCTACTTCGAATGTTCTTTCTTTCACTCCTTTATCGTAATTAGATTTCATCTGCTCAAGACATTTATTTCCTATAAGATTTTCTAAACTCTTCACAATATCTAAAGTTGTTCGGAGATTTCGTCCCATCAACAAATCTTTTTGCTGCTATCGTCGGTATACCGTTATTCGGCCCAAAAATCTTCACCAGCGGCTGGTAGTCTGTTAACAATGTAAACTTCCGCACATACAAAAACTGGTTAAATTTCTCTACTCCATAGACTATGCCAAGGGCTTCCTTCTCTATTTGCGCATAATTTCTTTCCTCTTTCGTTAGCGTTCGTGATGCATTCGCTATTACTTTCTCTTTCCCATCGGGCATCTTATGATATACGATCGCACCTAACCCATACTCGGAGGCGTCAGTCGCTAGCACTACACGGGAATCTGTGGATCATAGTGCGTCAACACATCAGCCTCAGTTAATCGCTGTTTGATTTTCCGAAACCCTTCAATTTGTGGCTTTTCCCATTTCCACTTCACTCCCTTTTCCTTAGTTCGTTTAATGGTGCCGCTATCGTGGACAGATTGGGGATGAATTTACCGTAATATTGCACCATACCAATGAAGGACTCTATTTCCTTTAAACTTTTTGGCCCAGGCATATTTACTATAGCCTGTATTTTCTTCGGCGATGGTCTTATTCTTTGTGCATCTATCCTAGAAATTCCATCTGATCTTTTAAAAGTTCGCATTTTTCGCGCTTTAAGCGAAATCCTGCATCCCTTAATCGTTTCAGCACTTGTTCTTATGGCAACAAGTGTGTCGCATCATCAGATGCCGTTGCTATAATGTCGTCTAGATAGACGACCACTCCTTCAATTCCAGCCAGTGTCGTCTCCATAATACGCTGGAAAATCGCTGGTATGGACGCTATTCCAAAAGGCACCATGTTGTGCATGAATAACCCCTTCTGGGCATTAATCGTTGTATACTCTTTTGATTCCTGCTCCAACTCTACCTGCACATGCATCTGATAAATTCATCTTAGAAAACTTTGTTCCTCCATTAAGAATGTGGAACAAATCGTCCGGTTTGGGCAGAAGGTACTGGTTTATATCTAGCTGCGGATTTACCGTTACCTTATAGTCTCCGCACAATCTTATTTTTCCTCCTGGTTTGGGTACTACCACTAACGGGGTAGCCCACTCTGAATGCTCTACTCTAGTCAGTGTACCGTTTTTTACTGATCTTCAGTTGATGGCTGGGGAGCACAATGGAGGGTTAACTGTTTATCCCATCTGTCGTCCATCTGTCCTTCTGCACCTCTCCTCCAGCCGCCCCTAACAGCAAGGACAAGGATAATGAGAATGTTAGAAGTACTAACAAAGTATGCAAATAAGGGCAGAGTATGCTGAACTCCGAGTTTAGTATTAAGCTTGTGTAGGTTACAGTGAAACTGTTGAGGACTTTCACAGCTTTGTTGTTGTTAAAGCCATCTCATGTGGGCCTATCATGTCGTTTCGCGCCGCATTCCTACTGGTATCTGATGCTCAACCATTTATAAGCCAGGCTGATTGTAGCATTCTCAGTATTTGCTATTCCTTCCCATCCTGCTTCTTCACTTTAGCTTAGTCGCTTCGTTTGTGTTAGAATTTCGCTTCTAGGGTCACGATCAGTATTACCGCAGAACGCTGTCACGGGCATTAGAGGTGGAGATTTAAGCTGTAGGTCCTTAGATAATAGGTTCTTTTGTATCGTCGTATTTTACACAGGTGCTCCGATACGCCTAACGGCATCTCTCGCAATTATGCGCTTCGCGCGACCTTACAATATCACTAACCCACGCAAAGGCCTTTGGTATACACCCGCGTCGCGCAGGTAACGGGTCGACCTGTGAGTGCTAAATCAATTTTTGTAAAACATAAAATTCTGCTTCGTACTTTTGCATAAATCCGCTCTTCACTTTCGTAAGCTCTTCATAGGCGTTCTCTCCCGATCTTCCAGTAACGTAACTGCTTTGTAATGTTCAGTACTTCTGTGCAACGCTTATATAGAAGGATAAGTGGCAGCTGCATCATCCAAAAGGGCAACGTGTTCGGCACGTCTATTGAGTCGCCAGGCACTATACGTTGGATCCGAATGAGTCATTTTTGGATATCCGATTCATGATGATTCATCTTGTAATCAGAGTTGTGAGGATTTTTTGTTGAAAAAAGCGGGAGACGGAATACGGAACGGAAAAGCTCGAAAATGAGCGGAAACCGGAATAGGAAACACGGGAACGGAAGTGACTCAAACTCACTACTTCATCTAATTTTATATATATACATATATATATATATATATAGCATTAATGGTAGTAATAACTGAGTTGCCGTTAATGAATTTAGATGGCGGGCAAGGTTTTCAGCAACATATAACAATTTAAAAAATCCTCGTATTCGCATTAAGTTCGTACTAAGATGAATCTCAATCATTACTAGTGTGACAAATCGAAGTTTGCATAAAATACCGAGCTTCGTATGTCGTGTCTTCTGCAGAGAACTTCACAAAGATTTCAGGATAACGAATGCTGCGAAGTCGCTTTATCTGCATTTTCGGCTGTAATTTCTCTGCTAAACTGCTGCAAGTCGTTGATGAATCCGATCCCAGGTCACCTCTATTTGACTAGACTTTCTGGCTGGCGCTCTCTCACAGCTCACAGAGGTTGGCAAATGGGCCCATTCTACGGTTTACAGCCACCATCTCCTCCTTCCAAAACATTTTAGGATGCTTGAACACAATCGCTACAAGGTTCTTACGCGCTGCGATATCAACCTCGCAAACAAGGATCATAACGGCCCAAACCATTCCATCGCTATCCTATGACATGCCACACATTCCGGTATTCTGATCTTTGCATTCAGAAATTTCAAAATTCGTCACGTGAGGGGCATTCTGACGACTATAAACCTGAGAAAGGGCTCATAGCGCGAAACGTTGATGGCGAGTTCGTACAACAGAAAAATTGAACAACCAAAAATAAGTCTCAGTGAACCAACAATTCGTGTAATAATTTTATAAAATTCAATTTTCTATAAAAATAGATTAAATTGAAAGAGCTAAACAACGAACGAGCATTTAAATTGTTGAAAACCGAGGCAACACCACTCACTCGAGAAGCTCCTCACGATTTTTTTATTAATAGTGTAAATGCGGCCTACGTGAAGCATCAAAGTGAAGATCGGTGTGTCCCTTACACCTATTTTCGTTGCATCGTTTACAGGTGTGAAACTCCATGCAAACTGAAGTTTTGCTGTCACCCGAATAAAAAACTGGGCGCCTTGGACGGCGGCTAAAAATGACCATCTTTCTGCTGTTTAAAACAAACTTTGAATCATTACTTTCTTTGAGGTAACCTTAGTAATTTAATAACATTTCAAACAATGTGTTTCCTTGATGGTAAGGTGAATTTATACTATAAAGAATGTCATACCAAATTCTCCTTGAACAAGAAATTATTCTAACTTTTGGAGAGTCTCCGACTTAATGTGGAATTAGCTCGTTTTACTTCGAGGATGTTCAGCTTGGTTCCAAAAACGTTAGGTTTGTTTAGAAGATTGTCCAATTTGACGTGAAAATGGTACACATGCATTTGCTAACCTAATACAATGCACTGATTTTGGCGGGATGACCAAGGTTAGGTTAGTGAAGCTCGATATTTAGGCAGAACGTTCACGGAAGCCGATTAATGCGAAATGGATTTTAGCGCAGTCCTCGCTTGAACAACAGATGATTAGATATGGATATTTGAAAAGGTAATCGATCACCCAACAGCCAATAGCCCATAAGGCAAATGTGTTTAGTCGTGCAATATCTTGTTGGAGAGGAATATCACTCACTTCCAGTAGGCCACAGCAGGCTAGTTCTTGTTACAGCATTTAAACGTATTCATTTGTTGGACAAGAAAAGAAAAAAGCGACTTTGCACTACTTCCTTTTCCATGTTCACACGCCGGATTCTGGCAGTTTCCAGCTTTTCCACTCCATTCACCATCTTTCGCATTCGCTCTTCCTTTCAGCACACTTGGTAACTATACAACTATTTCTATGAACGATGTAACAGAAGTGACCATTTAAGTTGAAAAAATTGTTGCATCCTCCGGCATGATAGATTTTGTGGTACAGAAACTTATCTGGACATTCTGCCGAAATCTCAGTTATAAAAACTCATGAAAATAAACGATTTTCACCTCACGTTATCTGTTTATCTTCGAAAGGATATCAGCATTTAGATTTATTCGAAAATCCACCAAATCGATAAAGATTCTCTGCGACGCGTAGCTACTGACAGCAGTAGGCAAAGAATGGACCCTTGTTGCACACAGATCCACGTGGACAGAATTTGTTTTTACAGCTCTTGCCGAGCAAAGGCAGTTCCTAAAAATTCAAGAATTAGACGTGACGGCATAGCGTCTCCCATTCAAATTTATATGGCCAGACTCAGAATACACTCGCTCCTAAGCTCTCAATGACTGTGCCTCACTAGTAAGCAGCATTGGTTGCTAAGTGGATTACAGTGCTGCAGTACATTGCGAAATGTCCAAAGAAATGTTTGAAGAAATTTAAAACATTTGTAGATAAAATAGTTACCGGAGCGCCACTAAAGCTCTTCTGCATAACTGCTTTCTTACTTCCACAACTTGGGTTCCTCATATTCGCCTCGAATTGCTCTAAATGTTAAAATTTGCAATTAATACAAGGTTTTTGCGCTCAATATTCAGCTTTTAGGTAATGCAGCTGAACTGAAAAGGCTCACACCTTCGGTCTTAGCATGACAGCACAACTGTACTCCGAAACCGCTTTTGCATTTGTAACCAGGAGGACACGTTTTGCCGTCACTACAATCACCAGCTGAAGGTTTGCCGGCAGCACATCCAGAAGCGTCCTCTTAAATGTTGTGTTCGTAAATATTGCCAGTGCGGAGTTGAAAATTATAGCAGTAACGGCCCACTACTCAGACCATTTTTAACCGTTTGCTAACTCTCTTTAGCTACCTCCTATTACAGTCTTCACAACAACTTCCTCAATGCTACTTGTCAGAAAGGAGTATGTTAAACTCTAAAATTTCACGAAAAAACACCTTTATGATCTGTACAAAAAGGCTATCAAACACGAGAATTCCACTAAAATTCTTGTGTTATGACGGTGTTCTGAGAGTCATAAAGAGAAGCGCACTTGTTTCACTGATTGCCCAAGGTGCACATGTAGAATGTGCACTAAATAATATGAATTGTAGAAATAATAACAATAATAATACAACAAGAATTGGATGTCTGTAATTTTTAAAGGTTTTTTAGGTTTGATAGCTGCACGCGTTGTGCACTGCTATCAGCACCTAAAATGGGGGGTCGTTGAATACGACGCTACGAACGAAACCTCATATCAACGAGTTAGCCTGCATCGCAATCTCGAAACACAGAATATAATAGTTATAATAGCATAGACCAACAGCCCGCAAAAAATCCATCGACTTAGAAGGAAATCCGTATTGATCACGAAAAATCTTAAATAATGCCATTTGCATGTTTATACGCGCTCAGGTAGCCGTCACGATATTCCTTGGAGGTATAATGAGTGGAGCATCCGAGGAGGGATCGATTAAAAGTGTCTACTCCTTTTTTCCTTATGTAAAGAGTAAAATTTTCTACCATGAGAACCGTGAACCATCATTTCAGGCACCTCGACGCTAAAGAACTTACGTCCTCTGCACTCATTCATACAAGCTTCGTACGATTCGAAGTTATTCGAGTTTCCCCCACATCCAGAGTAGGAGAACGCGAGACAAACGTTGGTCGCGCTGTCCATGTGGTACTGAAACTAACCAAGTGAAAACGGACGAATGAAATATTATTTAAGAAAAATTAGAGCCAACTCGCAAAAACTCTTCTTTTTTGAGTGCATAAAGGAAAACGATGATGACCTATGTAGTGACAGAAACTGAATGGCGCAAAGTGAAAGCATTAGGGAAGAAAACCTACGGAAGGCGAACAGAATTATGTATTTATTTGATTGCGTGGATGTGTATAAGGGGCTTCTATGGCCCTTCTCAGAAGTTTCATAGGAAGAGCCGGTCTTTACCAACAAATCAACTTTTTGTAAGGAGGTATAATTCTACACAGGAATGAGTATTATTTATTATTTAGTATTTAATTTAATTAATTGCAAAACAAGGTTTTAGATATTATACATTTCACGTTCACGTTGGCTATTCTTATAAACTTTCTTTAGCCATCCCATTAATTTAGAACGTTGCTGCAGCGTGAGTAAAACATTAAACATAAACGTTGAGCTTTCTTGAAATTTTGTATGCTCGCAGTATCTGCCTAATCTTTGTCTTTCTCTATGTCGATCTTTTCAAGGAGCCCTTTGACTCATAATTTTTACTCTCATTGAAGCTACTCATTATGCAGTTATTCATTAATTATTTCCGCCATGATTGGAATAGGACACAAACTATATGCTGTCAGGGAAAGAACCAGAGCTAACTGGACACCGCACCTCTAGCTGAGAGGCAGAGCCAAGACCACAAGTGTGGCGTCGGTCTTGTAAAGCGGAAATGTGGCAATTTTTCGAAGAATGTCTTCTAACATTTTTGCATGTAAAAATTATTACTGAATTTTCGGATTCTTAAATTTTCTCGAAGAACATCGTTACATAGGCCGGGCAATGTAAAAATGGTAGAGCGGCACATTACGTGATGCGATGCAAGCCAGTTTATGGCGGTTGCTCAAAATAACAGCCGCCTATTTACGTTTAATACGGCAGCAGCATCGATTGGTGACTTAATTTTGGTTTGTTTCGATGGCTCTCTATAAAAGGCCGCTAAACGGAAACGTTGTCTACTTCATCAAAAATTAAAATACCAAGAAAATCTATGCAAAAAAGGCCATCAAATCCTTTGCATCGTGCGTTTTGTGTAGTGTGCCCAAGTAAGCGGCACTACAAGGATATCATTTGAGGAATTCCTTCATAATGGTGTTGCGACTGAAGGTCTCACAACTGGAAAAAGATTGCGGCAGAAAAACTTGTTAACATTATGATACCCATTTCGTTTCGATTTCTATATGCGATATTTGCCTAGTGTTGTCGTGTTTTAAGGTTTGACTTAGTTTAAGATCACTAATCTAAGAATCTAAGAACAAAACTCACCCTTATTGTAGGCTTCTTAGTGCAATGCTTGCTTCCCATGTTCAGAGGTTCACGACAGCGATCCACTCCTTGTACCTCTGAAAATAAAAGCATCTCCGTTCAGAGCTTTTAAGGCATAAATCTTAATCAGACTGGAGCTGCCAGGAGCGAGTTATTTGGGACTTCTTATTAAAAAGTGTGGTTTGGGTACTTTTCGTCTAATTTCTGGAGCTGTTAATAGAAATTCACTACAAATTCACATTAGGGGAGGCTTCGTCCAAAGTGTGATTCTCATAAAGTGAGGAAACCGCAGACGTACTCAAGCCACCGGTAATTTGATGCTTCCTTTTGTGTTATGAGTCAATTTTTCTATTCAGTTTACATGTTCACTTTCATTTGATCCTTATAAATTAAAATACCCTTTAGGAGGAGCTTAAAGTTGCTCGATCTTTCTTATGATAACGCCATAGCGAGACAGTTTGAAAGCTGGTTAGGTTGTGGAGTGGTTGCTTTGACGGCAACCCGATAAATAGGACGAATCCCTCCCTAGCATTATTTTCTAAATATTAGTGCTCTTCTAGTGACTTTATCTAGATAAAAAAGTCGCAAACACCAGACTCCTCTTTGAATTTGTAGTTCAGTTCTCAGGAAAAACATTAAAATGCTTATTCTAACAAAATAAAATTTCCAATGTGAGGAAGACATTTCTGCTCATACCCACCAAATGAACTAAAAACTGTAAGATCTTCCAACCAAAAGTAGGCAGAAAGAGCAAGCAAAAAAGGCGTTCTTCGAATTTTTGAATCTCTTACCATGGACAAATACGAGCAGAAGTAGCTGAAAAAGCATATTCGACGCGACGATTCCTGCAAAAGTTTTCATTAATCTGTTATGATTTCTCAGCACCGAAAAAACATGTGCTCAAATATGTGTGCACGGAGGAGTGCCCATTTATTCTCAATCAGAAACGGCACAAAATAAACGTAGGAAAGTAGATCTGATTATGATGTCTAACCAAAAGATCCTGACAAAAAAGTTTCAGTTGATCCAGTAACATTTTTTGGTGCACCACTGACGTCGTCAAGAAGCGGTAGGCTCAGACTTTATATCCCTGTGACAGAATCCCAGATTAGGTCGAATTTCTTTACATATAGAAACCTTCGGGAGTTCAACAAGTTACTTAGTGAAGAGGAAGATATTCTAGGACTGTCTCTTCACGCTTTTCAAAATCTTATTATTCGCAGAAAGTTTGGTTAAATTTGACGAATGCTATTCTGTTCAGATTTGCTTGTTTATCAGTTGCAGTTGCTTGTCTTATTCCATCACTGCTAAGTAAATTTTCTTTTCTTCTCTCCATCTCCTCATATTGGTTTCTCTATATCTGATGTTCATCTCTGACACCTTTCGATCGATTATCACGTGTGTTTATGTTACACGTCAATAAATAAATAAATAAATAAAACGGTATGGTTATGAAAAATTTGTTACCACCCATCAGACTGCTATTGATCCGTTAAAGAAATGAGAAAGCAAACATGGTCCCTACTTCGATTCGTATCTGGTTTCTTTGCATGTTCCACTCAATGAATAGGTTATTAGGGGCTTTTATAATAATGCTTTTTGCGGAAAATATTTATGGGATCGCAGAAACTGGGCCAGAATATTATATGTCTATGCTTCTATCGGTTCCCAATTAGCCATGAAGTTTCATAGAAGTGATTGCTTGCAGAGGTTTATGTCCACGTTTAATGTCATTTAGTTTTCGCTTAGGTCATTCGAGATTTGAGTTGAGCATCACAAATGAATGAGGTGAACAAAAACAACGCGGTCCATCCCCTTGTAGTGGATAGGAAAATGAATGGCGAAGCACACGCAACCGCTGACTGGTCAGACCTGCGTGTGGGCTGCTGGTAACGGCGCCTTGCCCTGCTGTTTTGGGTCGGCTCACACCTAGCGTGGGGGTGGCGTATTCATGCACGGAGTGCTTGGATGTGTTCGCGTATGCGCAGACTGTATCCTGCAAGTTGGCTCGAGCAAAACTTGCCCTCAGTGAACATCCAAAAGCGATTCCATGCTGTCTGAAAACTCCCGTACCGTTCCACCGTGCAGTCTGTATACCTACCCGCCAGCACCCATTTCCGAGTCCAGAAGGAGCGCCACTTCTGCAGCGATAGGTAGAGTCTGCTAAAATCTCAGGGGCTAATCAGACGGCGCAGATTGAGAATGACTACGATGACGATCTATGACGAAACGCGCTTAAAGCGTCCTACCTTGTATCGGAAACATCCGTCGAGGACGTGATGACGCAAGCAAGGAAGATCTAGCGCGACGTCATCACACTGGCCGAAAAGAAAAGAGACCACCCCTACACGCCGAGTACGACTTCGGAGAAGTACTTTTCCTCGAAACGTGCGGCAGCTGAGGAGTAGGCGGCATTGGTGCCCCCGTCAACAGGCTCTTGGCCAAGAATCTCTGACAAGCCGACTCGGACTTCTGCGACTGAAGCGGTGTGGTTCCCCACCAGCTTCGATTGTGTTCGTCACGTAAGCTCCAACATTCGACTACGACGATGAAGAGGTCAAGAGATGAAGATGAAGAGCAAGCCTCCTATAGGAAACTCGAGAAATTCTATCAGAAAGATCACACTTTCTACAAGGTGATCGTCGGCGACGTCAACGCTAAGATCGGGTCTCCAAGGTCGTCTAAGAACTCCCCACATCGGGGTCCACGGTTTGGAGTGGAAGCAATGCGAAAGACAGCATGACTTCATCATCTCGACCAATACCATCCATGGAAACCCGCAGTTCCAGAACCCTCTTGCCCAATGGACAATGGACCTGGGGTGGCCAGTTCCACAACAACGTCGATCAGATCTTTTTCAACAGCAAATTTTCTATGTTGTTCCCAAGTAACGCACGGGAGATCAAACTGGGACAAGAGCTCGGAACTCGAGAAAGTATTCAAGTCGAGCACCTGGAATCACACATTTGTCTGCTATCACCTTAAGAAGATGTTCGAGATGCTGCCAAGATGGGTATGCCGAAACGGGCATTCGCTTCAACGCATCCGTCAGTAGTCGGGGAGGTGGAAAGCAGGGGATTTGCTGGTCCGTGCACTATGCACCAAATTCTGCAGTGTGCAAAGTTCACAAGGTGCAGCGTCGTGTGGGTAACGCTGCAGAGTACTGCCTTGCATGCTGGAGATGGTAGTTCGAAACAGGGTGCGCCAAGACAGCATATGTTTCATTGTATAACATAAGCCTGAAGCCTGTTCGTTGTTGCAGTCATAGGGCCTGTACCGAAGTGTGCACCTTTGGTTTTTACCACGAGCATTCACGAACGCTTCTAATGATTCCACATCGAAAGAAAATATTTTTCTACTGGCCTATTATTCCCTCCTTTTCCTATCGCTCTATCAATTATTTTCAACCATGTTTCTATTGCTCTATCCCTCCACTTAGTAAGACCTGAAACGTAAGCCGTACATCATCATCAATCCGAAATAATTATCTCGGACTACCATCCCTAGATTCTCGCCGCAGGGCTTTTGACATCTGTCTTCTACACAAGCTGTTATACCTTACCACTGATTCTTGGCCTTGTAAATTCTTTAAGATGAAGACTTCGCACACAAGAGGTGGCTCCGCTAAGCTACAGCTACCTCGGCCAAGAACCAATTTACGAGCAATGTCTTTCACTAATAGGGCAGGTGGTTTATACCTGAAATTCTCTAAACACCTTCAGTTTCCCCTTACACCGAGACAATTCAGAAGCCAAGTTGATTTTGTTGCTCAGATCTGAAATTGGTTGAATCTTTGAGAAAATCTCGAACGAGAATATGATGACCTTCGTGCCCCTCAAGCGAGAGTGATGCGTTGGAGACTCCGGCACGCGACAAGGGTGAATGTAGACTTTGCCGTCGCCCGCCCGACCAACTAAATGGTGAATAGGCGATCAAATCTATCCTACTTACAGCTGGAAAGGAATCACCAGAAACCAGAACAGTAACAGAGTATCATTCCACTTTCCGAAATTCTGTGGCAGTCCAACAAATACATATAAAAAGACGACCTGTTCTGCAAGAGAACAACGTTTGTACCTTCACGCAGTATTTTGAAGGACACCTTTCCGCGACTATAATAGATCGAATCGTTAGTGTATAATGTGAGAAGTCTCTTCGACGGGCGGCAACATGTCGAACGTGGACGTGACAAGAGAAGGAGCGTGTTGCACATTCATCGCTTTAGGCAAAATTCGCATTTGGAATGAATAGCCGATATAAGATTAAATTGAGATTCACGAGTTCAAACATTGGTTTAAACTTTGAGTGAGCCAGACGAATTCGGTTTTTCATTCAAGTCATACCTAAGTTAATCATAATGCAATAGTCTGTCGGTCACAACCGATGAAGGAATAATCTATACAAATGAGCACAGCTAGCTGAACGGGCCTTGCCTCAGGCGACGGATGGCTTAACGGTTTGATCTAGCATATATATAGGCGATATGTGTGGGGTTCGGCATTCTCATTAAACATTGCAGAATATATTTGCCATTGTGTAGAGCGTGTGCAATCGCCTAACCAAACAAACTCATCACGTACTGCTCCTATTACCGCGAAAAAACTCGATTTGGTAAATAATACATGAAGGAATGAGAAACGGCAATTCACGAGACCACAGCGATCGAAAATGCTGTACAATGGGCGAATTCATTGCAGAAAAATTCAAATCCACATTACCAGAAAAACATTCTCGTTCTCTCATGTCGGTGCCATCTCTGTTATATTTTCATGTTTTCTACACATCTTCCACATAGCTTATAAAATTGAAAAAGCTCGTGAAAGCTGCAAACTTAACGAAGCTGATACGATTGAAGGAGAAGATCGAGGAGTCCTAAGCCGAAACCAGCTCAACGACGTCGACTATTGAGGAAATGAAGCTGGCTCCAATTCCGCTTCCAAAGTACAGTAGCGACATCTGAGAGTGGGAGACCTTTTGGTGATCCTTCGATCAAAATGTACACTTCAAGAAGATAGGCGAGATGTACAATTTCAATTTTCTCCTCGAGGCTCTAGAAGGCGAAGCAGGAAGCAGTAAAGTAATTTCAACTCAGGTACTACATACTCACTCGTCATTACCCCTCTACAGGAGAAGTATGGCAAAGTACAAGCACTAGTGGAATGACTTCTGACCAGACTAAAGGACTCGCGGGTCACCAGTATTCCTTTAGAAGATCAGCTGACATTGTGTGATCAACTTTCCTCAATCACCTCCCAACTGGAGTTGCGGGCGAGTAACAACAATAACAGTAGCAACGCATTCTTTCAGAAACAACTCACCAGGAAACTATCTCAACGGTAGGTCGGAACGGCCTAATTGTTGTATATTGGCAGAATCGCCTCTCTCTGGGAAACAACAAAACGAAAATATCTCGACCCCAATACAACTCTGCACAGAGTTAGGGACGACGGAAGTTGGGCCGTTGGCGGCGTTAGCGCTGTGCCTGGAGGCGGAGGGCGGGCTCAAGTTGGCTGGAAACAGCGATGATGAGCGAGCGATGGTGGCGCAGTGCGTAGAGGGGCGGCGTAATCCCCATAATCGCCGTTTCCAGCCAACTTGAGCCCGCCATCCGCCTCCAAGCATATGGCTAACACCGCCAACGGCCCAACTTCCGTCGTCCCTAACTCTGTGCAGAGTTGTATTGGGGTCGAGATATTTGCGTTTTGTTGTTCCCAGAGAGAGGCGATTCTGCCCATATACAACACTTAGGCCGTTCCGACCTATCGTTGAGATAGTTTCCTGGTCAGACAGACGTCTAGAAGCAGAAGGGACATAGAACACCAAGACTTTCCTAACGATCGCAAGGGAGTACGATACGGAAGAACTGAAAATCATCGATCATGCGGAATCGCAACCATTAAGTTATACAAAACACGACAAACCCGGTATGGCCTTCAGAGAGGAACAAGCCAGGAAAGCTCCAAGGATCCCAGCACCTGCACTATTTTATAGTGATAACCCAGGGCACCTGTCAAAAAGCTGTACGGATCGCCCTGTCGTCCTTGCAGAGGCGTGTTAAAATTTTCCTTGGTTGCTACTATCTGGTATCTTCCAATGCCACAGCAGGATATATGGACCATACTGCGTCACGCGAAAATTTAATTTGAGTTGAGTTATTCAATTAGAGCTTTAATAATTTTCAACTGAGTTTTTGAAAATTTATAACACGTTCTTCCCAAAACGTGAATCACAGTGTTTGAATTGCGACAAGTTATTTTGTTCTTCATCTATAAAAAGCTCCTAATTCTGTTTCAAACTGCAAACCCATTCTCCGAGTTCTCTCTTCGTAGAACCTCGGCATTTTCCTAGTCTATTAACACTGCTGTGAAAAATGAGGATAGGTGGATCAGTTTTATTGAGCGGCCTAACGTTTCGACCTGTTCGTCGTCTTCATAGGCCTAAAACTGGTTCAAGACTTTAGATTTGTTACTTACCCGATCAATCGCCTTACGCCCCTCCTTTTCGACATGGTGCCAAAACGAAAATGCAATGCATGAAAAATAAGCTCACCCGCTGATCCACCGTTGAAGCGGAGCAACGTCGCTACCGCTGCCGTTAGTAGCCCTGTGGTGACTGAGACATACTGTGTCATTCCGCACTGGTTATACTCAGTATACAAGTGTCACCCGTAAGGACACACATGTCACCGCCGGTCGTTCTATAGCTCACAATGCGAAAGGAATGGCAAGAAGTCGGTAGTAATCGAGTGACACTCACTTCGACTATTCAGTGCTGGATTCCCTGCGGAAATCCAGAATGCTTCCAACGCTTTCCTAGACGAAATGTCGATCTCATACGTCAGAACCATACACTTAACATCAAAGTCGGTTCCTCCATGCCCCTCAACCCCGTGCTTGCCTAACAGACTGGATAAAATACCACGCCTTTTACTAGCCAGGTGTTCTTTAATGCGAACTGTCAGTACCCTTCCGGTTTCCCCGATGTATATTTGATTGCAAGTCCCACACTGAAGTTGATACACTGCGCCAGCTTTGGCGCAATCTCCCAACTTATTGTAGAGACATACAACACAGTTTTCTGATATTGTATTTGAAGTACTAACAAAGGGTTGTCGTTTCGCGCCGCATTCCTAATGATAACTGATGCTCAACCGTTTATATGCCAGGATGACTGCAGCATTCTCAGTATTTGCTATTCCTTCCCATCATGCTTCTTTACTTTCTAGCCTAGTCCTTTCGTTTGCATTAGAATTTCGCTTCTAAGGTGACGATCAGTGCCACAGCAAAATGTTGTCACTGGCATTAGAGGTAGAGATTTAAGACGTAGGTCATTTATAATAGGTTCTTTTGAATCGTCGTATTTTATACAAGTGCTCCAGTACGCCTGACGGCGTCTCTCGCACTTGTGCGCTTCGCGCGACCTTACAATATCTATCACTAACCTACGGAAAGGCGTTTGGTATACAACCGAATAATTCATTTTGGAATCAGAGATGTGAGGATTTTTTTTAATGAAAAAGGCGGAAGACGGAACAGGGAACGGAAAAGCTCGAAAATTAGAGGAAATCGGAATACAAAGCAAGGAAACGGAAACATCTCAAAAGTCCCTACTTCGTCTAATGTAAATTTTTATATATATATATATATATGTATATATATATCATTACTCTCTGAATTGCCCTTAACGGGCATTTAGATAGAGGACAAGGCAGCACGCGACTTTTTCCAGCAACATATAGGAATAAAAAATCCTTGTATTCGTACTATTACTAAGGTGAAATTTCAAACATTACTAGTGCAACAAATCGACGTTTGTGCAGTCTCTTTGTAAATAGGAGAAAGTATTTTGAAAGCAATGAACCCAGCGACGGGATTTCTTCACTCATAGCAATTAACCAGTCCTATTGACTCGTTGTCTTTGGGTCCGTGACGTTATCCGTCCGAAACTCCAGACAACATCATAATCTACAGATTTACTGCTCCCACCTTTACTGGTCTCCCTTTAACGGTCTCTTTTCCTCACTGGGTCCCACCCCCGTTCACTGGTCTTCGTTACTGGTCCCACTTCACCGCCCCCCCCCCCCCACTGGATCTCTCTTAACTGGTCCTCCATTTCTGCTCTCACCTTTAATGATTTTTCCTTTACCGTTTATTTTTGATTAACCCGACCCTCTTCACTGGCCCCTCATTTACTGATCTCTCCTTCAGTGGTCCTCATTACACGTCATCAGAATCCGGACACCCTTTGCACGACATCGGGGACACGTCGTCTGGATTGGGAGATCCCATGCGTGACATCCGTGACACATCTTCTGAACCCCTAGATCCATTGAACGACATCGGTGACACATCTACTGACACTCACGACACGATGTGGGTGTCACTGGTCTGAACCCGTAGACATTTTACTCGCATGACGTTCATACGTAGTAGGTAGGGACTCTTTCTAGTCTATCCGCACTTATTTCTCCTTGCTGTTCATTAAGCGTAAGCGCAAGCAATTAAAATAAAACAATTCACTATATCTATCGCTTTTATCCATCCCGCTCTCATTTTAGATAATAAAGGTGAACAACTTCCACGCTACCGAGGTAAAAAAAAACTTCGTTTTGATAGTAGATCAGGAAAGCTTCCAGCTTACAGGCCAATCAACAACGACTACAATTGTTCACTGGTCTGCTTGCTAATTCCAGCTGGTTAATCTGACAGGACTATCAATGCAATTACTGTATTCCACATCTCAGAGATTTTGACAAAAATATTTAGTGTTTGTTACTAACTCGACAGGAAGCATTTCGAAAGCAAAAATGTTCTACTCCTAACAGTTTCACCGTTTTTGTTGGTCCCAACATTTTGTAGCTTCAAACCAATTACTAACTGTACGTTGGCATGTGCTGCGGTCACCGATATACGGCTGTTACGGTAAGTCAATTTGGTTCCATCAGTTAGGATTGCTAGCTGTCGCGCCAAACGCAAACCATCTACTGTCTCATGATATCTACCGGAGGTGGACCGAATACGCTGCCACTGCTGCCAGTCGACAGGACGCCGAATCCCGCTCCTCCGCTCCGACAGCCGCATCGAAAGCACGCCACGGATCCGGCTCCTCAATCCGAAAATCCCCTCAACAGGACTCCCGAATCCCCTTCTTCGTCTCCGAGAACCATCAATGGCGGGAAGTTATAGCCAAACTACAAAAGCAACGGCCACCGCTGCGACAATGGTGCATCGGTCAAATCGGTGATCAGGATGATCAATCGCCACACACTCCTTTTGTTTCCTTTGCACGGCCAAGTAAGATAGTTACCATGGCCTTCGGTCAAGAAATAACTTGTGGCAGGATTGTTTCCTCGACCTAGGCTTTCCGTGGTGGTATACAGCTGCTACTTGAAAGCTTTCCACAGAGAGTGTTCGATACAACGTGAGCATTGGACTCTAAGGCTGGAATCCGGCGGCCAGGATGGCCCGGAACCGAGAGGCGCAGAAGTCGGTGAACGTTGTTCGTACCAAGTATCTCGTTGTAGCTGATTCACCTCTTTGTCAGGATGGCCGTTCTGTGAACGTTTACTCTCCTTCTGGCAATATTTGTATCTCTCATTCTCACTTACCTCGAGTATTAATCGCCTAACATCGGTCACAACAACTTCAGATCATTTCTTTTTCCCATGGGAAGGATGCATTTTGCAGCTGCAAGTCAAAGATAACTAGGACGCTCAGTAATCTGCCCACAGCTTTCGATGGAATGTACGTCAGCTTGTTGCAGTGGCAAGAATGCCCCACCAACTGTAATGCAGTTGGGAACGCCTAAAACTTTCGATTGCTAGGAAAGCAACTCTTGCTGAAGCAAAAAATTGTCTATTCACTCTTAGCTAACGCTAAGGATAAGTTCGTGAGCAATCAATTTTGCTAAAAGTTCGAGAGTTCGACAGCAATCAGTTTCGCAAAAAGTACGCCGATGATAGTTGGATGGGGCTCTGAAAAGGAGCTCGTTGATGTAGCCTGCCTTGTACAAAGCAAACTTTATCAGAATCTTGAAGCTGACATGGCATTGATTTCGGTGTATCAGAAAGACTACCACTTTGCTTGATTGTGAATTGATTTTACCGTTCAAGATACCTGCATGTGAATTCACTTTTAAAATGTGTTCTTTTTTGTATATCGAAAAAAAGGTCGTAGGTCGTAGACCAGGAAAAATGGAACCGCTTGATTAGGAACTCGAAATATCGGAAGAGCCCAACCTTGAGTGGCTGTGCTCGGCTCACGCATGTCCTTTGGTCAATTGCCGAAAAAGCCGCTTTGAAGCGTTCCAAAGCGCTTTTTTAAATAACTTAAAAATAAAAAAATAAGTACTTGTGAAAATAAGCATATATTTGAGCTCAGAAGCTCAAGCCCTAACTTTTGACATATAAATCTCAGTAGAGTTGAACAATGCGTATAGCCCCGACACAATCAATCGAGTGGGGGAGACAACCTGTAGAGCGAGCAACAGATTGTCGAGTGAGCGCTTCGGGAGACTTATCGGAAATTCCCAGCTGTCCTAATCATGAATTGTTCTAAGACTGTCCAGCTTGCCTTTCGAGTACATTGTGAACAATGCACATAGAAGAAAACCTATCAATCGAGTGGGCGACCGCTCACAAGTGCACGCGCTGGCGAGTTCGTAGCGCAATATCTCTATCGAGTTCGAATCTTTCCGACTGCAACTCGAGGACATTGTAGGCAGCACAAGTTTCATGGCGTGGTCTAAAGCACAACGGTTTAGCTGATGAATGAACTAAGTTATAGCGCTGCGAAAATGTGGGTGATGCTTGTGTGACGTATTTTTTCCGAATTCGGTGGGCCACTGCGGGAAGACGGAAGACAATTTGCGATTACTTGCTCACAGCTACCCAGCCGCCTAAACTGCCTTAGCCCCATTTGCTATTTTAGACTGCGGGAACTGTAACGTTTCTTCGGCCCTTACTTACCGACGTTTGCGTTTTCGACATTAGCAATGCTACCCTTCTGTTCAGCTCGAAGAGCTCTATCGAACAGCATCAGTATAGACCAATTTTAGAATAATCGTTTTTTTTGACAGTTTTGCATTTAGGAGGCTGCTCGAGGCCGCGACAGACGGATGATGACGTCATCGAAAATCGATACCTTCGAATTGGGCCAAGCTTGATACCATACCATTCGATAGAGTTGCTCCTGCTAAATTGAATGGTATTATTGAGGATAGGAAAAACTGTAAGCAGGGAGAGTAAGAGGGAGGAGAGCATCGACCGTTGTTGTGCTCAATTGCACACGCGGGCGTATTCTAAGCGCGGTAATTCTGTCATTTGTGAACCTTTCCATTTTCAGGTTGTGATTTTTGTAGAAGTCAAAACGCTCTATTAGCACGCTTAAACACAGCAACCAGCTTATGACTGGACAAAGTTACAGCGGTTCGAAGATACAGGTTAACCTTGTTTGACACGATTTTTTCCGGTTTCAGTCGACCTCTTTGGGAAGGCGCTGGAGACCTAACGGCCTACAGATCTGCATGCGAGCAGAACACTTTAGTTGCTTTAAGATGACAGCTTCCTAGCTTTTTAAACTGCCCTAGCCCAGCTGTCGTTTTAGGGCGGCGGACTTAGCGGTTGAAGTTCACTGAGCCCTTACTCGCCCACATTTGAGTTTTCGACACTCGCAGTAATACCATTAGCTTCAACACGAAAAGCTCTATCGAATGGTGTCGATATCGACCAATTTGAGAAAAATCGATTTTTTGACAATTTCCCGTCGAGGACGTGGGCGCCCTAGGCCGAGCTGCGCGGACGATTACGTCATCGAAAACCGATATTTTTTAAATTGGCCAAATTTCCTCGTGCGAACTTCGACCAAAATCACCTAGGCGGTTATTTGGGGCGCTGATTACGAATCCGACGTCCGTTCGTTTTTGAAAATTTCGCCGACTTCAGCAGGTTACTTCCCGTTTGAGGGTGGTCGGGTCAGGATCACCGATCACCCTCAGTTATCGGTATGAGCGGACTCCTGCCGTAATCGTGCAAATGAACTTCGGCATCGTGTTCGGCAGCCCGAATAAGTCCCTGCCCCTATACGAAGTTTGAGCATAATCGGTGATCCTGACCCGACCACCCTCAATTTTCCAGAAAATCTAAAACCACCGGGATCCGCGGGATTTTCAGAAACGGACGTCGGATTCGTAATCAGCGCACCAAATAACCACTTAGATGATTTTGGACGAGAAAATTTGACCAATTTCCAAAATATCGATTTTCGATGACGTCATCGTTCGCCGGCCGCGGCCTCGAGCAGCCGCGCCCTCGATGCGAAATTGTTTAAAAAATCGATTTCTCTGAAATTGGTACTTTTGGATAGAGCTTTTCGAGCATAGCGGAACGTATCATTGATAGTGTCGAAAACTCAAATATGAGCGAGTAAGGGCGCAGGAAACTTCAACCGCTAAGTAAGACGCCCTAAAATGGCAGCTGGTGCTAAGGTAGTTTAGATAGCTAGAGAGTTGTGAGCGCTTTCTCATAAAGCACCTTAAGTAGTCTGCTTGTCTATGCATTTGTAAGCCGTTAGCCCTCCGAGACTTCCCGCAGGGGTCCCCGAAATTGGAAAAAAATCGTGTCACACAGGGCTGACCAGCATAATTGCTGTAACTTTGTCCAATCATAGGCTACATTGCAGTTTTTCAGCGCACCACTAGAACATTTTGCTGCCCACAAAATACACAATTTGAAACCGAAAGGTTCACACATGGCGAGTTATCGCCCTCAGAACATGCCCGCGCTGCAATTTAGCACAACAACGGTCGATGCT
The DNA here is from genome assembly GCA_947359475.1 of Heligmosomoides polygyrus bakeri. NCBI lineage: Eukaryota > Metazoa > Nematoda > Chromadorea > Rhabditida > Heligmosomidae > Heligmosomoides > Heligmosomoides polygyrus. The sequence continues at coordinate 26,445,410 of OX375868.1, forward strand.
CTCCTCCCTCTTACTCTCCCTGATTACAGTTTTTCCTACCCACAATAATACCATTTAATTCAGCATGAAACACTATCGAATGGTATCAAGCATGGCCCAACTCAAAAATATAGATTTTCGATGACGTCGTCGTCCGTCTGCCGCGGCCTTGAGCAGCCTCGCCCTTGATGGGAAATTTTCAAAGAATCGATTTTTCTGAAATTGGTCGAGAGTGACACTTTTCAATAGAACCTTTTTTGCTGAAGCTAACGGTGTGTAGCGAGCGTCGAAAACGCAAACATGAGCGAGTAAGGGCCGAAGAAACTTTGTAGCTCCTGTCCGCCGCTCTAAAATAGCAAATGGGGCCAAGACAGTTTAGGCAGCTGGGTAGCTGTGAGCAAGTTATCGTAAAGTGTCTTTAGTCTTCTGCTCGCTCACGCATTTTGAGACCGTTTGCTCGTCGCGTCTTCCAGCAGTGGTCCACCGAAATCGGAGAAAATGCGTCACACAAGCCTCACCCGCATTTTCGCAGCGCTGTAACATAGTCCGTTCATCAGCTACACCGTTTAAGATCACGCCAAGAAACTAGTGCTGCCTACAGTGTCCTAGAGTTGCATTCGGAAAGATTCGAACTTGGTAGAGATATTGCGTTACAAACTCGCTCGCGCATGCACTTTCGAGCGGTGCGCCCCACTCGATTGATAGGTCTTCTTCTGCATGTATTGCTCACGCGCACCCAAAAGCCAAGCTGGACAGTTTGAGAACAATTCCCGATTAGGACAGCTATAAATTTCCGATAAATCTTCCCAAACGCTCACTCGACAATGTGTTGCTCGCTTTAGAGGTTGTCTCGCCCACTCGATTGATTGTGTCGGGGCTATAACATTGTTCAACTCTACTGAGGTTTATATGTCAAAAGTTAGGGCTTGAGCATTGTTCAACTCTAGTGAGATTTATATGTCAAACGATAGAGCTCGAGCTACTGAGCTCAAATATATGCTCGATTTTATAAGTGCTTGATTTAAAAAAAAAAGTTGTTTAAAAAAGCCGCTTTGGAACGCTCCGCAGCGGCTTTCTGGTCAACTGAGCAAAGGAAATGCGTGGTACTGTAAAGGTATCTGTTTGCAGATTTCTGTGGACTCTACCAGTCCGAGCGACCGGGCATTGCGAGACGTGCATCTCCATCGCCATTCAATGCGTGTCGCCAGCGCGGATGGACAACAACGAAGGCATACGGAGAACATGATCCTGTTGATTTCGTACGGAAGGCAAAGTGCCGAAGGGCTGGTCACATCATGATGAGAAACAGCGACGGCTACCCGGAAAGGTCACCACGGTGAATTCCGAGCCAGACAAGCGTCCTTGTGAGGTGAGCCGATACATTCGTCTCACGACTGACCAAACTGACATTTCAGTAGAGAACGAATTAAGATTCTCATCAAAGTCACTAACATCGAAGCGGGTAGAAGCAATGATGTGGCCTGCGCCACAAGTAAAAACTAACCATCCAATGGCAAGCATTATATTATGTAGCTGCAGTCTACCCTTAGCGCGTCCAAGACGCGTCCTAAACGTGAAACGTGAGTATGAGGATGGCGTTGCATTCGAAATGCCTCTAAACTACGTGCGGAAATTTTTCTGAAAAAAGCGGAAGACGGAGGACGGAACGGAAACGCTCAAAAATGATCTGAAACCGGAATACGAAACGTGGAAACGGAAATGACACATGTTCGCCATTTTTTTTCAAAAATTGCATCTGAAACTGCATTAGAAGCGGCTTCTATTGCACCTTTTCTTGCTCAGAACTTTACAAGCAGCAGAACCTTTCACAGATTAATGCTCACCGTCATCATAACATAAAGAAGCATGAATTCATAATATTGCTATGATATCCTTTTAGCTATGGTTAAAGCAATAAACGAAAACAAATTCTTATTAGGGGCTGATTTCACTAGTTCTCAGTATTTCAGCATGCATTCTTTTCATATCTAGTTCCTGCCATATTTTTCGCTGACTTTTTGATGCTGATATTTTTTTAACGGTAGAATTAACCGACTTAGCCACTTGGGGTTACTTACAGACTTGCATTTAAAAAAAACTGACTCGGATGAAGTAAACAACTGGAGTAGCCACCTAGATCATTTCCCCACCAGGAAAAAGATGCCTCTCAACACTTTTAGAGACCTGTGTCATCATGAACGATGTGATGGCTGCACAGACATCTGCACACTCAACATTAGCAGTTACATTGTAATCACCAAAACTAGTACTCAGAATTGATTCTGTGATCTAATGATAACTGGATGACTGATTAGTTGCGGTGGATCCACACTTCTACAGGAATATTCAATCTGTGTCAGTCTAGGCGGCCGCGAGGCCGCCGAACGACTGGTATTAAATAAATCATTCTGAAAATTTTCCTTGAACAAGAACTGTTCTAACCTTTTGTAGAGTCTGCAGTTTAACGTGGAAGGAGCTCGTTTTGATTTGGAAGATGTTCAACTTGATTTCAAAAGCGTTAGACCTATTTAGAAGGGTGTCCAATTTGGCGTGATAATTGTCTGTATAGACTGCAAAATGGTTCAACAGTAGACAATCAGCAAGGGTGGGACGACGATTGGTAATCCGCCAGCCGTCGATAATCGGTGCAGGACCCACGCGCACAGAGCTAACAAGCCGTACGCGTTTTTATCGCGCCATCGCGGGCTTGCCGCAAACGGCGGCGTCGCGCGGCCGAAAGTGAGTAGAAGTTCCCGCACCCATTCTACACTAGTTTTCTATTGAACACAATCAGCGTGTCAGTTAAAAAGATTTCTCCTTCATATAATTGTGAGGGGGCGCGTGGAGCGCAGTCGGAGGAGGCGCCGGCTGTCGTCTGCACCCGATACCAGGTTCCTGGTTCGGATTTCCCGCCAGGCTAACCAAGCCTTCCATCCCTCCGGGGTAGGTGAATTGGTACCAGACTTGTCTGGGAAGGATAGAGCACTGACCTGTACATCGGCTGGCCACCGCAAATCATTGTATGGCCAAATACTCATTCAGCTCGCCCCACGACATCCCGTAGAAGTAGAATGCGTGGCGCATCCCAAAGGGGATTGAATAACGCCGTCCTTTATCCTTATCCTTATAATTGTGAGAGAAATACTGTTTGACAACTCTAGTATTAATATTCTTGAAATTGGTTAGACTACCAAAAAAGCACTCAAAAATGACAGCGGCTGGGAGCAGGGAAAAATTAATCTGCCACAAAGGCTATGTATGCACTGAATGCTAGGAAAATGCACTCAACATTTGAAAGATCATAAAGTTCTTGATCCATTAGTTACAAATAGCTTAGTAAGCATATAGAAAAAAACTAAAAACTTAACATACAGCGCAGTATCATGAAGAAGAGAGTTCAGTGAAGTTTGTGGCACGCGGATTGTGCTCCAAAATTACATCAGTGTTCCTAACGAAAGGTGCGAATTTCAATTTTTAATTTCGTTAGGTGTGATATTCATCCATATGGAGTTATGTGATTCATTTTTTAATGAAGCATCACAATTATCTACTACGAGCTGTTGTTTTGATTGACTAGGGTGACTTATT
>OX375868.1:26449176-26470390 GCA_947359475.1 Heligmosomoides polygyrus bakeri
ATAGAAACTAGTTTTCAACAGGGAGGTCTTCATAGGAGGCGGGTGAGGTTCGAATTCTGGTCCATTGTTGCAAAAATACGTGCCAAAAATCGAACCCCCCTCGCCCCGTATGAAGATCCCTTTTTAAAAACTGGTTTCTATATAGTTAGAAAGCATCTTTCCCCTATTTTTCAAAAAGCAATTGGGATTTTTGAATTTCAAAAAGCGAACCGAGCTATGATCAAATTTGTGAAGAACTGCTCGTAGACTCTGCACCGTCGACACTGGAGTGATTTCGTAAAAATGATCATAACTCGGTTCTTTTTTCGAAATTCAAAAATGCCAATTGCTTTTTGAAAAATAGAGGAAATATGCTAAGTGACCATGCATAAATCTTTTTTCAATAAGGAGGTCTTCATAAGGGGCAGGGGGGTTCGATTTCTGGTCGATTTTTGGCAAAAATCGACCACAAATCGAACCCCACCCGCCCCCTATGAAGACCTCCATGTTGAAACATAATTTCTATATGGTTCGAAAGCGCTTTTCCTCTAGTTTTCGAAAAGCAATTGGGATTTTTGAATTCAGAAAAATGTACCGAGTTATGGACATTTTTTGTGAAACCGTGACCAGAGGAGTTGGTCGGCCATCACCGGCGTCACTGGAGTGATTTCACAAAATTGATCATAACTCGATATATTTTTTGAAATTCAAAAACCCCAATTGCTTTTTGAAAACGAGACAAAAAGCGCTTTCAAACCATGTAGGAATTAGTTCTCAACAGGGAGGTCTTCATAGGGGGCGGGTGGGGTTCGAATTCTGGTCCATTTTTGCAAAAATAGGTGCCAAAAATCGAACCCCCCTCGCCCCGTATGAACCTAGATCCTTTTTTGAAAACTGGTTTCTATATTGTTAGAAAGCATCTTTCCTCTATTTTTCAAAAAGCAATTGGCATTTTTGAATTTCGAAAAAAGAACCGAGTTATGATCATTTTTACGAAATCACTCCAGTGTCGACGGTGCAGAGTCTACGAGCAGTTCTTCACAAATTTGATCATAACTCGGTTCGCTTTTTGAAATTCAAAAATCCCAATTGCTTTTTGAAAAATAGGGGAAAGATGCTTTCTAACTATATAGAAACCAGTTTTTAAAAAAGGGATCTTCATACGGGGCGAGGGGGGTTCGATTTTTGGCAGGTATTTTTGCAACAATGGACCAGAATTCGAACCTCACCCGCCTCCTATGAAGACCTCCCTGTTGAAAACTAGTTTCTATATGGTTCGAAAGCGCTTTTCCTTTAGTTTTCAAGAAGCTATTAAATCTTTCAAAATTCGAAAAACTTGCCGGGATATAATTATTTATACAAAATCACTTCAATTTTTTTCGCTCAAAAATCGAAGGCCTCAGCCCCGTATGAAGATCTAGTTCTTGAAAACAGAATTTATACTATGTAAAGGCTCTTTTCTTCTGGTTTCTAAAAATCCTTTGGCTTTTTCAAATTGTGGAAACTTACCGAGTTATAGTCATTTTTGTGAACGTCGAATTTCGTCGCTCCCACGACGTCGGTGCATATCGACCGGTGGTCGATCCAATCTATTCGTTTCAGAAAACCATGATTTTTACACTGTGCATTGAACAAGACCTGTCAATTTTTGTGGCAAGATTTCAACTGTGTGCGCGATCTGGTTCAGGTAAAAAATTATTTTTCATGAAACATGAGAATTTGCAAATCGATCTTCCCTGATCATATCGGAGATCACTGCGAAGAAGCTTAGTTTTTGATTGTATATTAATCACATCTTGAACTCTAAGATGGCACAGTTTTCACTCTCTGATGCTCTTCCTCCAGAAGGTAGAAATTTTTTGCCGCGAGAAGTCCATCCTTCAGTGGCGATCGGTGATATCGGATAACGCAATGGCTCCACGTAACCTATCATATTTCGGAGTTTGTGCGATATCTCTGAAAAATTCACAAAGCTTTTAAAACAATAAGAAGTGTGGTTCTACGCTTTAAAAAGCAGGCTGTAAAAATAGCGGCCTCCATGTAATTAACGGTGTCGAAAAATTTCGGCAAATCATACAAATCGGAGCGTCTGTTCATACAGTGGATCCTTTCATAAAAACAAGTTTTATTACCGTTGTCACACTGTGGAATAAAACTTTATTGCGTACAACTCCACTTTCTGATGCTGTTTGCTGCAAAAGAGAGAAAATTAGTTCCGTGACAAGTCCATCCTCCGGTTGCCATTCGGTCATCGCTTCAAAGAGTGCTTCCAAAAATCTTGTAGGAAAAGCACTTAATTTTCCTTAGCAATTGACAATTCAAATTTTATAGACGGCAATTTAGGACGTAGATGTCGCTCGTCCAGGCAGAAAACTGTCGCGTCCGTGACTTCCTGAAAAAAAACTGAAAAATGGAAACTTCTCATTGACTCCAAATCTGGGTGCAGAAAATCTTTATTTTTAACAAGTAATACAATCTTTATTTGAAACATTTTTATATTAATTTTTACAACTTTGCGGGACGAATGAGAGACTCCACGCCTTCGTAGGCATTCCTGAAAAAAACAAAACAAAAAAATTAAGAATTAAAAACATCACCTAAAAACCTGAAGGATAAGAGAGAATCCTCTGCCAAAACCGGAAGAGCACGACCCCCCCCCCCCCTCCAGACGAGGCCACAGTACGACCCCCCCTTCGATTCCCGAACCACAAGCTTGACCCTGCTCCCAGGTCATAACAACAGATGCTCTACAGTGCACGCAGTGTTCACAAACAGATCGAAACCAACTACGAATTTTTCATCCCAACGATAGCATATCTGCATTCACTTTCAAACAATAAACTTCAAAATATTTTACATCAGAAAATGTAGTGCGCCTAACAAATTGTGTTACTTGACACGACAAAAGGCAAATAAGTTTTGTAGTACACGGGATTCCTACTCCAATGCACGAGACGCCGAACCGAAGCACAGTTCAAGTAAGAACAGTTTATTACCACAACAACAAGCAGTAGACAGCGACAGGTACACACAGATACAAGGAGACGATGAAGGTGAGGCGGCCGGCGAACCGAGGGCGAAGTCCTTCCGAGGTGATGGCGCTGGCGCTTGGCAGGTCCTTGGTCGATGGCAACGCGTTGCGCGCGCTCCAGCGGCAACTGACTCTGGCGGCTCGGGAGCGCCCTTTCATGCGGCCTAGTGGTGTCCACGAGGTGATCGAAGGTAGGAACTAGCTTGGTCAGCATCTCGCCTTTGAGACCGTCCCTCTCCATAGGGCCAGCTCCACCGAATGCCGCGAACCCTACTGGTCCGGACTTCGTCGGGCGCGTTCTTGCCGCCTGGATCTCGATTTCTTCTCTAACCTTCAGAAGAGCTTCGTTGTAGGAGCGCAGAACCTTATGGTTCTCGATCAACGTGTGCTCCTTGATGCACTTGGTGTTGCAAAGGAAGTCCGTCCAATCGATACAGCGGCTGTAGGCAAACTTCAGGACGATCGTCAGCGAGTCAGCATCGAAACAGATGTGTCGTTCGCGATGAAACTTTATCTTAGTTCCAAGGTCAATGTCGGAGCGGCAGAAAATACTGCACGCGAGCCATGCGGTCCACATATTACCGAAGTCCTCTCTCGCCACGGCACCAGGGAAGGATGTTCCTTCGATGTCGCCCATCTTCACGTTGTCGAAACATCCATCGCTGCACTTGAATAGCAGATGGCCCTTCTCGAGCGGACTCAGCAGCGATGCTCCTCTGAAAGAACAAGCATTTATAAAGTTGCATGTTCGCCTAACTTCAGGTTTTTCTTTCTTCCCCTTCTGCCTTTAGCTGTCCTAGCATCGATTCTTTCGTTGGAAATGCAGCTCGGCACAACTCTCAACATGTCAAACTGAATTCTGATGGGGTCTGCGTTCTCCCCAATCCTCGTTACTAAAGCTGAATTATCGCTCGTCTCGAGGACTCTGAACGGGCCAGCCCACTCACAGATGAACTTCGGATGTGTGCTCTTCCCCTTCTCACCTGGCGAAAGTACGTACACTCTGTCCCCTACTTTTGGATTATGTGCGATGTCTACTTTGTTTCGCCTTTCGTAATCCCTTTTCATGAGTTCTCTAACGCGCTGGTTGTAATCTCGGATCCTCTCATGAACTTCTGTCACTGCCTGAAGAAGGTCTGTCTTATAATCGTCCACCGGGCGGTGCCGCAGATACCAGGACTGTCCCGCATTAGGCACGATCTCTGACGGGAAGTTGTGATCCCTTCCGTGCAGAATGAAATAGGGGCTTTCGCCGGTCGCACTGTGTGGCGTCATATTATACGCCATTAAACAAAACGGTAGGAGGGTGTCCCATTCTGTTGGCACCACTGTTTCCTTACGCAACATTGCCAGGATGGTGCCGTTTAGCCTCTCCGTCACACCGTTCTCTCTCGGGTTGTAGCCTTTGGTCATGGTGTGTTTTATCCTTATCCCGGGTCAATTCCTCCATGACTTTGTTCTCAAACTACCCGCCTCTGTCGGACAGGATAACTCTTGGCCATCGGCACCCTTCTGCAATCCATCTCACAAAGATGGCTTATGCAACAGTACGAGCCGACTTGTCCGGTACTGGGTAGGCCGCTGCGAACTTAGAGAACACATCGATGACTGTTACTGCGTATCTGTTCCCTTGTGTCGTCTGACCTAGCTCTAAAATATCGACTCCGATAATGTCGTAAGGCGTGCCGGTGATCAGTGGTTTCAGTGGCGGAACAGTTGTGCTCCGCGGGTTGTACACGAAACATTTCTGACACGATTTGGTCCATTTTTCCACGTCCTGGGCCATACATGGCCAGAATACTTGCCTCCGCAGTCGGTTAAGGACCTTGTAAGCACTGAAGTGCCCTCCGAATTGACCAGCATGTGTCTCGAGGAAAAGTTCGTACCGTGCACTTTCCGGAACAACCAACACCAAGGAGCCGTCTGGCTGATACAGCATCAACTCTCCGTCTTGCAATACGAAATCAGCTATTCGGAGAGGGAATCTGCTGCCAGGGAGTCTTACGATGCCCTTGTTTCTTGCAGTTTGCACGCATTCTATTATGTCCCCAAACGTGGGATCCTTCTCTAATTCGGTTCTCCACTTTGTCCTTTCTTGCGACTGCACGATGTTTACTACTGCATCGCCTTCTCCTTCTAAGGACTCCTCAGATTGCTGAGCTACTCCCCGACTGAGGGCATCCGCTATGACGTTCGCTTTTCCCTTCACATACTTGATGTTCAGGTTGTTACGTTGCACCTCCAACGACCACCGCAAGACCCGAGCTGACACATTACTCCTTTGAAATAGGGCGGTCAGAGGCTGATGATCCGTCATGACGGTTGTTGGAATCCCGTAGATGAACATGTGGAACTTTCTTATAGCGAACACAACAGCTAAGGCCTCCAAATCTGTTATGTGGTATCGTTTCTCTGCCTTACTCAGTGCTTTCGATGCGAAAAAGATGGGGTGCAAATTGCCGTCTTTCCCTTCTTGTGAGAGAACAGCACTTAGTCCTGAACTAGAAGCGTCCACACATATTATGAAAGGCTTCGCTCCTTGTCGCCCCTCTTCCAAGTTTGGCTGTGCCAGCACTGGAGCGCTACATATCATTTGCTTCACCTTGAAAAATGCATTCTGATGCTCTTGTTCCCATACCCACCTACTCTTTGGGGATGCAAGCCGAAACAGACAAGCAGTGTGTTTGGAGAACGCATTTGCCGGCTGTGGGAAGTTCTGAACTGCTGCAACTTTCCCTAGATCAGTGTGAACTCCGTTTTCATCAATAAGATGGCCTAGAAAGGAGACACTCTTCTGTAGAAGAACACACTTCTTGGCTTTTAACCGTAGCCCAACTCGCTTCAGCTTTTGACATACGGTCCGCAACAAGTCCATATGCCGATCCTTTGTATTCGTACATATAATAATGTCGTCCATATAACAGAAGACCTCGGATCCTATGATATCGTGGAGAACGGTATCCATGAGCCTTTGAAATACTGCCGGGCTCGTGCTCAGTCCGAATGGAGTCACTTTAAACTGGAAAAGCCCCTCTGGTGTGGTGAAGGCAGTCTTTTCTTTGGCATCACTCGTGAGAGGGATCTGCCAGTAGAGATTACACAGATCGAGCGTGGAAAAGAACCTCTTGCCTCCTAGACTCTGTAGGATAGCTTCTATTGTTGGCAGAGGATACGAGTCCTGCTTAATCCTTTTGTTCAGTTCCCTGTAGTCCACGCATAGTCTCATCGTTCCATCCTTCTTCTCCACCAGTACAATTGGAAAAGCCCATGGTGAGGAACTTTGTTCAATTATATCACGCCTTTGCAAGTCCTCGAGCAGCTCCCTGAGCATTGGTCTTACGCTCAGCGGGACTGGTCTTGCCTTTAGCTTGACTGGTGTACTATCGCCTGTATTGATAGCCATTTCAGCTTCTGTTGTACGCGACAACTCTTTCTGTGAAACAGCAAAGGAATCTTCGCATTCTTCTAACACCTTCTTAAGGGCTTCATCCATTTCTAACGTTTCCATGTTGCATCGTATCTGCTCTACAAGGAGTTTCCTTCTCTCTTCTGGCGACATAACAGCGTATCCCAAGTCTAACATAAGCGAGTTCATGTCTTTCCAGCTTTCACGCCATTTCTCTGTGCCCCATTCTCCAACGAGCTGTCCTTTCAGTAGTATCGCTGTATCTCCATGATTGTCGACAGGGACAGTAGCACGTTGTCTACTGATCTTGAACACTCCAGTGGCAACGCCCGTCGTGGAGGACCATAGGATTCGGTCGTCCTTTTCAACGTCCTTACATTCTACTTCGACCATTCCCACTGTATGGGGCGGAACGTACACTCTTCTCACTACGTTTGCTCCGCTCCGCTTCTTATCTTCGTTGGTCGCCATCTCGGGGTCCTCTCTATTTCTGTTCCTCACATCAGTGCTACTAATGGTAATTCTTACTCCTAATCTTTCTAGCGCGTTCATTCCTACCAAAATCTCGTCACCCTGCTTCCTTTACCTCGTTACCCGCCTTCCAGCTCTACTTCAATGGTAACAGCTCCAAATACTTCCATTGCGTTTCCCGACGCATCGAAGATTGGGCCAATCTCCTTTCTTGTGAGAGTAGGCAACACATCTACATCAAATCCATTGCTAAAGGCTTCCTCTAATACATCGACCGATATTAGGCTAACCATGGAACCGCCGTCGATCAAGGCTGGTTTCGTAAGACCCAAAAGCTTGACGTTTTTCCTTAGCAGTTTCCCCACGGTTTGGTTCTCCTTATGCTCCGACCGTTGAGCCATGACCTTAACGCTACAGGTTCGCATTTGTCGGATAATGTCGGAGACTGCGACGTTTTCCATTTCTTGCGCATCCCTATTGATGCTCTTCTCAACTCTTCTCACTCTTGCCCTCTGAGGACATTCCCTTGCAAAGTGCCCGGTTCTTGCACATATGAAGCACTTTTTGTCCTTCCGTTGATTATTCACGCTTTCTCTCTGCAGCCTTGTATGTACCGGGCCCGTTCCCCTAACCGACGGCGAAGTTGCCTGCATCCTCATGCGATCTTCCTCCCTTCTAGGATCCATTTCCACCTGTCCTGGCCTTGCGTCACCTTATGCCCTTTGCTTATAGGTACTAGATCTCCTTTTCCACTCCGACAACTTCTCTGCCTTATTCGGAGATTTGTACGCAAGCATGGCTCGTGAGTGCTCTATCCCTAGTGCGAGCTGTTTGACCTCTTCATAGGCCTTGGATGGTTCGACTCTATGCAAAGCACTCATCAGCTGCACGTGCTCGGGCCAGTCGCGCAGATTTTCTAACAAAATCTGTGCGTATTCCAACGACCTGGACTCCACAGCACTATCAGGGTTCGCTCTCCTGCCAAGCCCCTCTAACCAGGATACTATCTCAACGGTAGGTCGGAACGGCTCATGTGTTGTATATGGGCAGAATCGCCTCTCTCTGGAAAACAGCAAAATGCAAATATCTCGACCCCAATACAACTCTGCATAGAGTTAGGGACGGCGGAAGTTGGGCCGTTGGCGGCGTTAGTCCTTGGCCTGCACGCGTAGGGTGGGCTTAAGTTGGCTGGAAAGAGCGATCATGGGGATTAAGCCATCCCTCTACCCTCTGCGCCTCCGCCGCTTGCTCGTCATCGCTGTTTCCAGCCAATTTGAGCCCGCCCTCCGCGTGCAGGCCGAGGACTAACGCCACCAACGGCCCAACTTCCGTTGTCCCTAACTCTGTGCAGAGTTGTTATGGGGTCGAGATATTTGCATGTTGCTGTTTCCCAGAGAGAGGCGATTCTGTCCATATACAACACTTGAGCCGTTCCGACCTACCGTTGAGATAGTTTCCTGGTAAGACGTAGCAGAAGTCCGCAACGTCTTGACCTGGATTTCTCCTCAGGCTTGCAGCTCCATAAGCGCTCGCATCCTACTGGCCACTGAGTCGCTGGAAAGCCGTATTCGCAACTCTCTAACTACTGCCTCGAACCCCTCAATTGCAACATTAGCCGGCAGAGTACTCAAAATGTTTTTCGCGCGACCGCCTAGGTGGTCGTCGCCTAATATCTCTATCAACGTTCTGTCGTCTTCCACGACCTTGCTGTATTTCCGACGAAATTTCCTAATAAACTCGTCGAAGTTTTCACTAGCTTTCCCTTTAAAGATACCCGGGTCTGCGCAAGAAAGGGATTGCACATAGCTCAAAAGACTGTTATTTGAGTCCTGACCTGTTGCTCTTTGGTGCAGTTCCTCCGGTCGTGGTGCATAGCTGCTCCAGTTTGGTTCTGAGTGCAGCCCAGTCAGCCTTTCCTTTCGCTGACTCTGAAACAGACTGTCTGAGGTGCCTTCTCTGCTATCGTGTTGGTTAAGCAACTAACCTTCCGTAGGAATACAGGAATATTTGCGGCACATTTGTGCTCCTTCACTTTCGGCACGAGCTGCAATGCGTCAACATTAAGCTCGTCACATAACTCGGCAATAATGCCTCCATCTCTCTTCATTGTCTGGACATAGTCATGCCAATCTGCAATGGTCTCAATCCCCCTAGTCGCTAAAGTTCGCCAGATCTCTTCACCAAAGACTTCAGTGGCAAAACACCTCTTCCTCAGGTTCTCCAGTCCTTCACATATTACCTCAATCTCAGACGATAGGACTTCTTCATGTTTTTCCTTATACCTTGCCGAGATTTTATGCTCCCTCAACTGGTCTGCCATCATTACTGGCACCTGCCTTATCTTGTCAACTATTTCCTTTATATCCCTCGCTAATGCCGCATATAGAGGCTGATCGGTACTCACCGGAACATTCTCCTTACCCGCTGGCGCACTCTCGGCCATTTCCACGTCTCGTGCGCTCATTATCTGAAACATGCACGGTGAATACGGTTCCCCTACCGCGCAGCCGACACACGACGAACGAAAATCGATATGCGCCACGGCCCTCGTCCGCTGACGAAATTGCGCGGGAAATCGATCGCGATGACTAAGCGATCCGGCACCCTTCCTTTGTGCCTTGGAACTCAGCAAAAGCCGCCCGTACTTATGGCAGCACCAACAACTGTCCTTTGCTTGACGCCTGATGCAAATGCTCGACGTCTGTTCACTGTGCTGATTGGAGCGGTTCGGCCACCATGTAGTACACGGGATTCCTACTCCAATACACGAGCCATCAAACGCCGAACCCAAGCACAGTTCAAGTAAGAACAGTTTATTACCACAACAACAAGCAGTAGACAGCGATAGGTACACACAGATACAAGGAGACGATGAAGGTGAGGCGGCCGGCGAACCGAGGGCGAAGTCCTTCCGAGGTGATGGCGCTGGCGCTTGGCGGGTCCTTGGTCGATAGCAACGCGTTGCGCGCGCTCCAGCGGCGACTGACTCTGGCGGCTCGGGGGCGCCCTTTAATGCGGCCTAGTGGTGACAAGCTCCGCCCCCGCCGCCTCCTATCGATCCTCCCCTAATGCGCGCGCCTTTTGGGCGATGGCGCCGACAGTTTAGTATTCACTTTACATTGCGTAATCATCGTTAAAGAGCAGCAGCAGCGATTTGATGTACCATTTCCAGCTGTCCAACTCCAACAAATAATGCATAGTACTCCCAAGTATATCTGTTTTCTTTGTGCTGTTGCTAACACTCCGTTGTGTGGCGTGACGTCATCACGATGCTCAAACCTAAGGTACTGGAGCGGATGCTGGTGCGGGAGCAGGAGCTGGTGACGATGTGGGTACCAGCTAATGTAAACCTACATTGCACGAAGAGGGCGGCGTGCCAATACGTGTTTCTCAAACACGTCTTGGCACGCCACCCTCTTCTTGCATACAGCGTGACGAAATTCAATGGTCCACAAGTTGTCAACACTGTACCATTCCTTCCTCGCACGGAAGACGACTTGGCTTTCTGAAACGTGTAAGACGCCTATGCCCCAACGCTCATACAGGATCTGATTGCCAACCAAGAAGCTATTGCTTCTTTTGCAAACAAGCTCGCCGTGTCATTGATATGAAAAGCATCTTTCAATTATGTGCCTATATCAGTGCAGAAAATAAAGGACAAATCGTAGACAAACAAAACTCAAACGAATCGCAGAAAATCTTTAAATCGTACAAAACAAGACAAAAAATTTCAAATATCCGCCTTCCTTCATCGCGCCATGTTTTTCTCCTCATATCGTCGATTTAATTTACCGTTAGGGCTATTGATCGGCCTTCATGGATCTGATCGATTTCATTTTCACTTATTGTAGACACTTATTCATTCGGTCGCTCACTCGACTTCAACGACTTTAACGTCTGCCGTCGGTCACCGAAATTGTGCAGCGTCGTCAGCGTCCAATACTCCTGCACGAAGGGCTCGGCTCTGCTCGTAGGTGGTCTTGTTTGCTATGTTGTATTGTCGATGCTTGCCCTCCTTTTATCGATCCATCGATCGGCATTCTTATCTCGGTCAATCAACTTGCTAGATGCCAGTCCTACCTGAGTGGCCGGAGTGTTGTGACGTCATCACTATGCTCAAATCTAATAGGCGGCGCGATGCGCAGGAACGTGACGTGACATCTGACGTTCGCCGGCGGCTTGGCACTCGACTCGGTTTCGGCCGACGTCGATTTTCACTCTGACTCACGACAACCGCGTGAGGCCTCAACCAGACAAACAATGATGTATGCACAAGTAAGGGAGTCAGTCAAACAAATATTATAACCATCGTAAATGATTATGAGAACAATAAAGATATTATACCACTGAAGATGGGCTGTAAACTAAACATACAATAGGGTTTAGACACTATGCACGTCGTTAGTAATAAAGATTCTCCAATTTCAAGTATTTCAAGTAGAAAAATAAAACTTATTTTTCTAAATAGCCTGAACTGTGCCATTATCTGTCAAACTGAAGTCCTCACACCTATTTGACACATTCCAAAGCAACGTGGACACTTTTAAAGCCAAACTGCACAAAAAACATCAAAATCAAAAGAATGACTTCCCGACTAAAACAGGTCCTCTCTTACTTCTCTGAGTTAAAAAATGTTTAGAAAAATTCACTATTACTAAATAAACAGTTTTTTAATTTGCCAGAATCAAAAAGGTGACCAGACCGTTGGAAGCTTTACTAATTTTAATTTCTTTAAAAAATGGTTCAAAGCTTTTTTTAGACATCAAAAGTTTTCGTTGTTTTTCGTTTTGGTGTATTTCCCATTTATTTTTAGGGTAAGTGTTGCTTCATTGAATTATCGGAGAGAAGATATGTATGTTTTCTACATGCTTCTGTTCTAGGCTATTTTATAATTCTACGCAAAAGATTTTTATTTTCAGTCAAATAAAAATTGTAACGCGCTAGTCGAGAACTCGATGGTCTCCTATATTAGTGCACTTAGTAACTGCTGCTTTACGTTTTAAGATCGGGCACTATTTTGCAAACATTGTATGAAGTTTCGCTGAATTCATTTTTTCTATAGCACTTATAATTTTCAAAGAACGTTGGTTGCAGAAGTGTCCACCTTGCTTTTGAAAGTGCTTTGGTCTGGACAATGTCCAGTTCGTCTTGAAGACTGTGTATACAGCCAAGTCTGCTCTCCCCAACACGGTGGTCACTAGATTTTACTAGGTCTTAAGGAACGTAATTCCTTAAGACCTAGTAAAATCTAGTGACCCACATATCGCATAGGTGTGCTGTCGATAAGACCAAGACCTCCACTAATGACTAACGTTAGTTTGGATTTATCGGATTGTGACAATATCAGGTAAGGTGAGGGGGGGGGGGGCGAACATTATGTTGTGCTTTACGTCAAGATATGTTTTGCTTAGCTACGGCATCGGCTGAATGATTTCGATCGGAGAATATTACACGTATGGCCTCACTAATTTATGTCGATAGCTCACTCTTAGAGTTGGAACTGTGCTACATGACTTGAGCTGAATTTGAGAAGATCTTATTTGAAATGCCTTACACTGACCACATACGTTCACTGAGGTGCTTGACTTCGCAGGAGTCACACTTTAAAAAGTTGCCTCCAAAAAAATTTTTTTAGAACATTTTAGAAAATTTTCGCGCCATCTTCACAATTTTTAAAATTTATATTAAATTTATCTTCTGCAATAAAAATTATCAGGTAATTTTTGTATAAGAATCTTCTATTCTATAAAAATCTATAAAATCTATAATTTCTATAAAATAATAATGAAAAAATCTATAATTAATAATAGAATCTAATAAAATCTATAATTTCTATAAAAATCTTGTGCTTTTAAGGAGAAAAGTGGTGCACTTTTTGAGCTGTCTCATATCGACAAGCTCCGTGCTTTGTAAACGGTTGGATAGCGAACGAAGGGCCTCTGTTGGCGCTACTGTGGGTGGATCAGTACACGCCATCCCATGCTCTGGAGTTTCTTGGTTTTCCTTCGCATCGTGTTGACGAATGCTGTCGTAGAGAAAGAAAGCATGGCCCGTTTCTCACGAAGGGCATCAACGACGCGATCCATTATCTTGCCGTAAACTTCAGCGGTAATAGTGCTCAACCAAACACTGTTTATTGCCGTTTGAGTATAGAATTCCGGCTTTGTCATTGCCAACCCAGATTTACGTAAGGAACTTAGTTTTTTTTTTGTCATCAGTACCCAAATGAGCCAGCGAAATTCTGGTTCTCTATTATATATGTCATATCTCCAAGGTGGTGAGAAAGAGCACTGAAGTTCTTCTCACGGATGTCACACCGGGCATTCTCTTCAATCAGTTCCGTAAGGTGCTTGTCATTCACTGCAATCGGGTAAAGGCCCCCACAGACTTCTGCGGCGTCGCCGCTGCCCTATGCTTAACCATAGGGCAGGGACGCAGAGGTCGCCGCCAGCGGTGCCGCTGGGCGGCGCCGCTGGCCGGCCGGCGGCACCGGCGGCACCGGCGGCGTCGCCCAGCGGCACCGGCGGCGTCGCTGGCGGAAATGACTTGAATCATTCCACCCGGCGGCGCCGCTCCAGCGTCTGTCTGTCTGCGCTCTGCGCTCTGCCCTTTCGCGGCGGGATCCAGAGCGGAGACGGTCGATGCGGGCGCGCGATCGTCATCGGGACGCGTTATTGTTAAGCACCAGTCGGTCCCGACTAGAAACAGTACAGTACCTCGCCGTCACCGCTCCCACTGATGATGAGTCAAGCCGCTGAGCGGCGCCGTTCGGCGGCGCCGCTCAGCGGTTTCGCCGTTCGCCGTCGCCGCTCGACGGCGCCGTTCGCCGTCGCCGCTCGACGGCACCGCTCGGCGGCGCCGCAGAAGTCTGTGGGGGCCTTAACCTGATCGCGTTTTGTGGCTTAAGTCAAAGTCGTGGTTTCCACAATTATTTTGTGCACTGCGTCGCTTCCATTGCTATGCCTGCTGCATTCGAAGAGCAGAAGCATTTGAAATTGCATGGAGTGGAGTTAAGGGCAATTTTGCAAGTGAATACTAAGAATGGCTGGGTGTATGTAGACTGCTGGCCACTCCTTATACAAAATTTTGGATGGAAGATCCCAAATTTTTCCACATTTTGTGTTAAGGAATGTTGCGGATAATGAAAAGAAACAGAAAAAGTTACGGAAGTGTGTGGCGACTTTTCCTTCAACATAATCCATCAGCTTTGAGCCCTAGGTTTTTTAAAGTTTTTTTTAATAACAGCGAAGGATTACTGTAATCTTTTATGCGTGCGTGTGGTTTCAGACAAAATTGCTATTCATTGTGCCATAACGAACAGCCGTATCAATATTGTTTGTGGAACAATAGAATCATGCATTTTGTGGATGAGGAGAGTGCCCCAACTGCAGCTGAGCATTACAGCATAGTTTAGAGCAGGGATGTGCGGAATTTCCGTTTCCGTGTTCCGAATTTCGGTTTCTGGCCATTTTGGGCTCTTCCGTTCCGTTCCGTGTTGCGTCTGTTTTTGCGCCGGAAGGCGGAAACGGAAATGGGAGGCAGTCGTTCGGTACACCGTGCTGCCCGCCGCCCACTTCCCGCCCTGCCCGCGCCGCCCTATTTGGACAAGTTTGCTGCACTCGAACACGTCGCTAATTGGCGTGACATCGTCCAAAAACCTAACAACTGATAGGGGACGATTGGGAAGCACATCTCGGGGAACTCTGGAGTCATTTTCCAGCCGGTTCGGTTATGGAAGCAGTTGAGGAAAGGAGAACGCCGTTCTCTCTAGATTCTTTCAATTTTCACAACAATTCTTTAAATTTTCAGCATTTTCGGTAATTTTTGTTCCAAATGTGGTGAACAAGGTTCTGACTCTTGTCTCAAGAACAAATTCAGTTCAGGATAGAGATGCAGGGCCAAGGGAAGTGATTTGAAATGCGATGCCTCTATGTGAAGGCAGGGACCCCGGACATCTTGTCCTCGGCGCGCCCCTTGCCCCGCCCCTTTCTGAGGGCGGTGTATCCAACGACTCTCCGCCAACGGAAATGCGCACTATTCTACACGGGGGCGGAACTCTTACTCACTTTTGGCCGCGCCTAGCGCCGCGCGCGCAGCCGCGTGCGCGACGTCGCCAGCCATTCGCTGGCGGTGCGTTCGAGGTCTGCTCACACGAGTTCAATCAGTAGGCTTCTTGCTGCCTAGTATTGCATGAACTCGCGAACGGGAACTGTCTACTGCGAATTGTTGCTGTTACTAACAGCAAACTAACTAGCACTAGCAGCTGACTATTATTGGGACTACTATTGTGATAAGGTCCTTACTATGAGTAGGAAGTTAGTGATAACTGTATATCTGATAATCTAAAACCATTACTAGAAACCTTATTTATACCATTTCCACGTCCAATGTGACTCTTCTCACATCGAATTGTAAATTATTCTAAACAAGCGTGACGCTTTGGAAATCAGAGTGAACGTCTTCCAAATCAAAGCGACCGTCTTTCGGTCAAACTAGGGGTCTCTAAGGAGAGCAGAATAATTGTTTCTTCAAGCGAATTTTGGTATGATTTTCGCTGAAATTTTTTGGTTGGCATGCCCGAATGAGTGCAATAATCTTTTTAGACATTTTTATATTTTGAGAAAAAAAATATTAAATTTAATTTTGTTTTAAAGTGCAATAAGGCAGCAATCATTTAGTACCTTGAAAAGGGATCACGCCATGCCCCCCGTTAGCTCGTCGCCTAATAGTATAAGTGACGATTACATGAAACTTCAAGGTGAAGATATGTATGTTCTTTACAATTGTTTTTATAGTGTATTACAGGTGTGAAATTGCATGCAAGCAGAAGTTTTGCAATCAATTAAGCAAACATCGCGACGTCTTAGACGAGGGCATGGTGTAATCTCTTTTTATGGCGCAAAAATGGCCGCCTTTAGAACAAGCTTTAAACCATTATTTTTCCTCAAAAAATTGGAATTTTATAAAATTTCAAGCAATGTCTTCACTTATTGAGGTAAATTATTGAGGTAAATTAAATCCTTACTATATATAAAGCAGCAAGCGTGTGTGTGTGTGTGTGTGCGTGTGTCCGTCCGTCACACTTGAGTTGAGCCGCGGCAGCCGAACACGTCGGCGACCGTGCATGGCGAGCCGCAGACGTGCCGAACACGTCGGCGACCGTGCATGGCGAGCCGTAGACGTGCCGAACACGTCGGCGACCGTGCATGGCGAGCCGCAGACGTGCCGAACACGTCGGCGACCGTGCATGGCGAGCCGTAGACGTGCCGAACACGTCGGGAACCGTGCATGGCGAGCCGTAGACGTGCCGAACACGTCGGCAACCGTGCATGGCGAGCCGTAGACGTGCCGAACACGTCGGGAACCGTGCATGGCGAGCCGTAGACGTGCCGAACACGTCGGCAACCGTGCATGGCGAGCCGTAGACGTGCCGAACACGTCGGCGGTACAAAACTTCAGGCCTGGGGGTAATCGAGGTCGCTGAACACGAATCTGAAGTCGACCAATCGATATCGATCGATATTATCGATTTTTTGAGGATCACGTTCAACCGGCACGAAACCTCGGCCCTGGGGGTAATCGAGGTCGCTGAACACGAATCTGAAGTCGACCAATCGATATCGATCGATATTATCGATTTTTTGAGGATGGCGTTCAAGTGGCGCGAAACTTCGGCCTTGGGGGTAATCGAGGTCGCTGAACACGAATCTGAAGTCGACCAATCGATATCGATCGATATTATCGATTTTTTGAGGATGGCGTTCAAGTGGCGCGAAACTTCGGCCTTGGGGGTAATCTAGGTCGCTGAACACGAATCTGAAGTCGACCAATCGATATCGATCGATATTATCGATTTTTTATGAGCGGACTCCTGCCGTAATCGTGCAAATGAACTTCGGCATCGTGTTCGGCAGCCCGAATAAGTCCCTGCCCCTATACGAAGTTTGAGCATAATCGGTGATCCTGACCCGACCACCCTCAATTTTCCAGAAAATCTAAAACCACCGGGAAACCGCGGGATTTTCAGAAACGGACGTCGGATTCGTAATCAGCGCACCAAATAACCACTTAGATGATTTTGGACGAGAAAATTTGACCAATTTCCAAAATATCGATTTTCGATGACGTCATCGTTCGCCGGCCGCGGCCTCGAGCAGCCGCGCCCTCGATGCGAAATTGTTTAAAAAATCGATTTCTCTGAAATTGGTACTTTTGGATAGAGCTTTTCGAGCATAGCGGAACGTATCATTGATAGTGTCGAAAACTCAAATATGAGCGAGTAAGGGCGCAGGAAACTTCAACCGCTAAGTAAGACGCCCTAAAATGGCAGCTGGTGCTAAGGTAGTTTAGATAGCTAGAGAGTTGTGAGCGCTTTCTCATAAAGCACCTTAAGTAGTCTGCTTGTCTATGCATTTGTAAGCCGTTAGCCCTCCGAGACTTCCCGCAGGGGTCCCCGAAATTGGAAAAAAATCGTGTCACACAGGGCTGACCAGCATAATTGCTGTAACTTTGTCCAATCATAGGCTACATTGCAGTTTTTCAGCGCACCACTAGAACATTTTGCTGCCCACAAAATACACAATTTGAAACCGAAAGGTTCACACATGGCGAGTTATCGCCCTCAGAGCATGCCCGCGCTGCAATTTAGCACAACAACGGTCGATGCTCTCCTCCCTCTTACTCTCCCTGATTACAGTTTTTCCTACCCACAATAATACCATTTAATTCAGCATGAAACACTATCGAATGGTATCAAGCATGGCCCAACTCAAAAATATAGATTTTCGATGACGTCGTCGTCCGTCTGCCGCGGCCTTGAGCAGCCTCGCCCTTGATGGGAAATTTTCAAAGAATCGATTTTTCTGAAATTGGTCGAGAGTGACACTTTTCAATAGAACCTTTTTTGCTGAAGCTAACGGTGTGTAGCGAGCGTCGAAAACGCAAACATGAGCGAGTAAGGGCCGAAGAAACTTTGTAGCTCCTGTCCGCCGCTCTAAAATAGCAAATGGGGCCAAGACAGTTTAGGCAGCTGGGTAGCTGTGAGCAAGTTATCGTAAAGTGTCTTTAGTCTTCTGCTCGCTCACGCATTTTGAGACCGTTTGCTCGTCGCGTCTTCCAGCAGTGGTCCACCGAAATCGGAGAAAATGCGTCACACAAGCCTCACCCGCATTTTCGCAGCGCTGTAACATAGTCCGTTCATCAGCTACACCGTTTAAGATCACGCCAAGAAACTAGTGCTGCCTACAGTGTCCTAGAGTTGCATTCGGAAAGATTCGAACTTGGTAGAGATATTGCGTTACAAACTCGCTCGCGCATGCACTTTCGAGCGGTGCGCCCCACTCGATTGATAGGTCTTCTTCTGCATGTATTGCTCACGGCGCACCCAAAAGCCAAGCTGGACAGTTTGAGAACAATTCCCGATTAGGACAGCCATAAATTTCCGATAAATCTTCCCAAACGCTCACTCGACAATCTGTTGCTCGCTTTAGAGGTTGTCTCGCCCACTCGATTGATTGTGTCGGGGCTATAACATTGTTCAACTCTACTGAGGTTTATATGTCAAAAGTTAGGGCTTGAGCATTGTTCAACTCTAGTGAGATTTATATGTCAAACGATAGAGCTCGAGCTACTGAGCTCAAATATATGCTCGATTTTATAAGTGCTTGATTTAAAAAAAAAAGTTGTTTAAAAAAGCCGCTTTGGAACGCTCCGCAGCGGCTTTCTGGTCAACTGAGCAAAGGAAATGCGTGGTACTGTAAAGGTATCTGTTTGCAGATTTCTGTGGACTCTACCAGTCCGAGCGACCGGGCATTGCGAGACGTGCATCTCCATCGCCATTCAATGCGTGTCGCCAGCGCGGATGGACAACAACGAAGGCATACGGAGAACATGATCCTGTTGATTTCGTACGGAAGGCAAAGTGCCGAAGGGCTGGTCACATCATGATGAGAAACAGCGACGGCTACCCGGAAAGGTCACCACGGTGAATTTCGAGCCAGACAAGCGTCCTTGTGAGGTGAGCCGATACATTCGTCTCACGACTGACCAAACTGACATTTCAGTAGAGTACGAATTAAGATTCTCATCAAAGTCACTAACATCGAAGCGGGTAGAAGCAATGATGTGGCCTGCGCCACAAGTAAAAACTAACCATCCAATGGCAAGCATTATATTATGTAGCTGCAGTCTACCCTTAGCGCGTCCAAGACGCGTCCTAAACGTGAAACGTGAGTATGAGGATGGCGTTGCATTCGAAATGCCTCTAAACTACGTGCGGAAATTTTTCTGAAAAAAGCGGAAGACGGAGGACGGAACGGAAACGCTCAAAAATGATCTGAAACCGGAATACGAAACGTGGAAACGGAAATGACACATGTTCGCCATTTTTTTTCAAAAATTGCATCTGAAACTGCATTAGAAGCGGCTTCTATTGCACCTTTTCTTGATCAGAACTTTACAAGCAGCAGAACCTTTCACAGATTAATGCTCACCGTCATCATAACATAAAGAAGCATGAATTCATAATATTGCTATGATATCCTTTTAGCTATGGTTAAAGCAATAAACGAAAACAAATTCTTATTAGGGGCTGATTTCACTAGTTCTCAGTATTTCAGCATGCATTCTTTTCATATCTAGTTCCTGCCATATTTTTCGCTGACTTTTTGATGCTGATATTTTTTTAACGGTAGAATTAACCGACTTAGCCACTTGGGGTTACTTACAGACTTGCATTTAAAAAAAACTGACTCGGATGAAGTAAACAACTGGAGTAGCCACCTAGATCATTTCCCCACCAGGAAGAAGATGCCTCTCAACACTTTTAGAGACCTGTGTCATCATGAACGATGTGATGGCTGCACAGACATCTGCACACTCAACATTAGCAGTTACATTGTAATCACCAAAACTAGTACTCAGAATTGATTCTGTGATCTAATGATAACTGGATGACTGATTAGTTGCGGTGGATCCACACTTCTACAGGAATATTCAATCTGTGTCAGTCTAGAAATCTTACGCCCAAGGTTACACATTGGACGGTTCCTAGATGGTTCTCGAAGTAATATATTTGTTTCAGAGTTCAATAAGTCACCCTAGTCAATCAAAACAACAGCTCGTAGTAGATAATTGTGATGCTTCATTAAAAAATGAATCACATAACTCCATATGGATGAATATCACACCTAACGAAATTAAAAATTGAAATTCGCACCTTTCGTTAGGAACACTGATGTAATTTTGGAGCACAATCCGCGTGCCACAAACTTCACTGAACTCTCTTCTTCATGATACTGCGCTGTATGTTAAGTTTTTAGTTTTTTTCTATATGCTTACTAAGCTATTTGTAACTAATGGATCAAGAACTTTATGATCTTTCAAATGTTGAGTGCATTTTCCTAGCATTCAGTGCATACATAGCCTTTGTGGCAGATTAATTTTTCCCTGCTCCCAGCCGCTGTCATTTTTGAGTGCTTTTTTGGTAGTCTAACCAATTTCAAGAATATTAATACTAGAGTTGTCAAACAGTATTTCTCTCACAATTATAAGGATAAGGATAAAGGACGGCGTTATTCAATCCCCTTTGGGATGCGCCACGCATTCTACTTCTACGGGATGTCGTGGGGCGAGCTGAATGAGTATTTGGCCATACAATGATTTGCGGTGGCCAGCCGATGTACAGGTCAGTGCTCTATCCTTCCCAGACAAGTCTGGTACCAATTCACCTACCCCGGAGGGATGGAAGGCTTGGTTAGCCTGGCGGGAAATCCGAACCAGGAACCTGGTATCGGGTGCAGACGACAGCCGGCGCCTCCTCCGACTGCGCTCCACGCGCCCCCTCACAATTATATGAAGGAGAAATCTTTTTAACTGACACGCTGATTGTGTTCAATAGAAAACTAGTGTAGAATGGGTGCGGGAACTTCTACTCACTTTCGGCCGCGCGACGCCGCCGTTTGCGGCAAGCCCGCGATGGCGCGATAAAAACGCGTACGGCTTGTTAGCTCTGTGCGCGTGGGTCCTGCACCGATTATCGACGGCTGGCGGATTACCAATCGTCGTCCCACCCTTGCTGATTGTCTACTGTTGAACCATTTTGCAGTCTATACAGACAATTATCACGCCAAATTGGACACCCTTCTAAATAGGTCTAACGCTTTTGAAATCAAGTTGAACATCTTCCAAATCAAAACGAGCTCCTTCCACGTTAAACTGCAGACTCTACAAAAGGTTAGAACAGTTCTTGTTCAAGGAAAAATTTTCAGAATGATTTATTTAATACCAGTCGTTCGGCGGCCTCGCGGCCGCCTAGACTGACACAGATT
>OX375868.1:26470590-26574590 GCA_947359475.1 Heligmosomoides polygyrus bakeri
CGTCATCGAAAATCGATATTTTCGAGAATTGAAATCGGCAGATTTTTCAGAAACAGACGCCGGATTCGTAATCAGCGCCCCAAATAACCCCAAGATGATTTTGTACGAGAAAATTTGGCCATTTTCGAAAATATCGATTTTCGATGACGCCATCGTGCTCCAGGCACGGCCTGAAGCACCCGCGTCCTCGATGGGAAATTGTCAAAAAATCGATTTTTCTGATATTGGTCGAGATTGACATCGTTCGATAGAGCTTTTCGTGGTTAAGCTAATGTTGTTATTGCAAATGTCGAAAATCCAAATGTAGGCGAGTAAGAGAGAAGGAAACTTCAACCGCTGTGTCCGTGGCCCTAAAATGGCAGCTTATGCTAAGGCAGTTTAATCATCTAGGGAGTTGTGAGCACGTCGTCGTAAAGAACCTTAAGCGTTCTGCTCGGAGGCGCATTTTTAGGTTGTTAGCTCTCTGCATCTTCTCGAAGGGGTCGACTGAAATTGGAAAAAATCGTGTCACACAAGGCTAATCTGCATCTTCGCACCGCTGTAACTTTGTACAATCATAAGCTACATTGCTGTATTTCAGCGCAGCGCTAGAACATTTTGCTGCCTACAAAACTCTCAAGCTGCAACTGGAAAGGTTCAAACATGACAGAGTTATCGCGCTCAGAACACGCCCGCGCGTGCAATTTAGCACAACAACAGCCGATGTTCTCCTCGCTCTTACTCGCCCGCATTAAAGTTTTTCCTGCTCTCAATAACACCGTTCAATTCAGCATGAAAAGTTCTATCGAATGGTGTCAAGCATCGCCCAACTCGAAGACATCGATTTTTCGATGACGTCATCGTCCTTCTGCCGCGGCCTCGTCCTCGATGCGAAACAATCAAAAATTGATGTTTCCAAAATCGGTCGAAATTGATACCGTTCGATGGCGCTTTCCATGCTGAACGGAACGGTGCCATTGCGAGTGTCGAAGACTCAAATCTGGGCGAGTAGGAGCGCAAGAAACTCTAACCGCTAGCTTGCGCCGCTCTAAAACGGTAGCGGAGGCTAGGCAGTTTGGGCAGCTGAGGAGCTATGAGCACGTCGTCGTAAAGTACCTTAAGCGCTCTGTTCACGTACGTATTTTAAGGCCGTTAGCTTGTGGCGTCTTCTCGCAGTGGTCCACGGAAATCGGAAAAAAATGCTTCACACAAGCCTCACCTGCATATTCGCACCCCTATAACATTGCCCCCTCCTATGTTAAACCATTCTGCTTTGGCGTGCTAGCAGACCGTTCGACTTCCTACAAGACCTACAAGCTGCAACCTGAAAGGTTCCAACTTGACAGAGCTATTGTGCTCCGAAGACGCCCGCGCGTGCAATTTGCGAGCGGTCCCCCCCCCACCTCGATTGAAAGGTTCGATTCTGTATGCATTGTTCACGGCGCAAACCAAAGTTTCGCTGGTACAGATTGGAGCTAATCCTGAGTGGGGTGGCGGAAAATTTCTGATAACATTCTCCAAACGGCTCGAAATAGTCTTGAAAACGTCGCAGTTCCCAGTGCGAGAAGATAGAAGCGCAGGGGACATGCACTCGCCCACTCGATTGATAGGTTAGGTTCTGTGTGCATTGTGCACGGCGCACTCTCGGGGCATTCTTGGCATGACGGAGCACTGACAACCTTCGCCATCTTTGAGATACTCCGAAAGCACGCATATCCTGGGAAATAAGCTGCTCTAATCGCCCGTCCAGCCAATTTTGGACCACCCACGGCGAAAATACGGGTGCTCCGGTAAAGATTTACATATGTTTGTGTAGATCTCGAAGAGGCGAATCGAATGGTACCTACCTTTACTCAAGAAACCTAAAACTGAAGGAGTTATGAGCGTGCGACGCTTTGCGACGCTATGTTGGCGTTTTTTCGCCCACTTTTGACCGTGCGGCGCGAGCGGTATTGTATGGACGTGATTGTGCCCGAGGCAGCGATAATGGATCCAAGCACGTGCAAGACCTGCAACTAAGTAAAACAATTCTACTTTCCGTAAAAAATGGCATAACAAGGAGTTGAAAACTTCCCTCACAAGGCAGTACCCTATATTTGTAGGGCAGTTTATAGAGCTAAGATAATGTTGCAACCTTGCCTGCACGGAGAGGGTGCTAAAATGCTTCATTCTAGACGTTCTTATTGGGAATGCATTCGTCAACTAGGAGGTGGATCAATTACCGCAAATCCTCAATACCTAATACTCGCTGCCTAATACTAATAGTTATGGGGCATTTTCGTCTGGAGAGCCACTAGTTGATTTACGATCTCTCCAAGACTGCCAATGGCGTCTATCTCGGGCACTCCACCAGCCGATTTCAGGGAAATCCGGAAATCTTCATTTCTCTCAAAAGATCTGAATTCAACTTTCTGCGACTATCGCAGCAACAGTAAACACTACATAATTTGGTCGATTTTGGTTGCGCTGCAAAATTTATCCATTTGCTCGCAATATTCACTCCTTTCTCGCAATCCACCCTCTCCCGTGCAAGCATTGATTTACGCTGAGTTAGCTGAGAAAACCATCTTTCACGTCAGATAAAACAGTTTTGTGAGCTAAAAAGCGGTCTCTTTAATATGTTTTCAAAAACGAAGCTTCTCGTCTGCTGCAAAGGAGTTTCCCTACATTAACTTCGTTGTAGGATGTGTGATAAAGCAGGAAAAGAGCTGGAGCTTTTCCACTGGGCGGTAGTATGGTCCGTATTCCAAAGCTAGCAGTCGATAAGATTGGCTTTTTCAGAAGCGATTATTTTGTGGCTGTGGGTTGCTGTTGAATGAGAAAATGATTTGGTTAGCGATTTTGGCAGCGTCAACAGCTTCTCGGCGATATAATATGACGCACATAGGAGCAGGTCGTCATTTCACCCTTTTCGCGCACTGCCGGCTCTGAGGTGGGAGTTGGATTCGGCGTGAGCTGTGCGCTCGGCGGTCGAGTCGCGAGCGACGTCTGCTCGGTCCACACGTCGGTGCGATACCCAGAGGCAGTGCAATTCCCCATTAGGCAATAAAAGCAGCACCAATCGATGCTTTGAAGTCTGTCCCATGTTCAGCCTTGGGTCGTGGATTTTTAAAGTGACTTAATTGCACTAACTCATTATAAAATTCTGGAAACATTTAAGGTGTTGATTTTTTGCAAGTGTTGAAATTCAATCCCACCTCATTCATCTCACCATAAAACCTGATTTTTCAGCCTAGATAAAGTATGAGGCATGACTGTCATGTTTTCCCTTGGACCAGTTTCACGAGCGTGAAAACGTAGACTGTTTTCTATAAAATCCTAGATGTCGGCTTTGTCGTCAGCTTAGTATTTAACCTATATGACTAGTAAGAAATAGAAAACTCGGTGGTTGAGTAGTAATTAGTTTTTGCAAGATCTAGAGAGTATACAAAGCCCTTTTATGCCTAATTCGCCTAATTTTTAGGTTTTGGAAAAATCGACTTCCAAACGTGTGCTCGAACGTCACTGCAATAGTGATTCTTTTCATACTACCTTCGCAAACTTTCCACTAATTTTGCAGCTGCTGGCACGCATTCTAAGGCACTTGGATTTCGCATGCTGTGACAATAGTTTCATGGGACTTCTGCAAGATCTAATGGAGAAATCCGTTTGAACAGTGTCCAACACCTCACTTGAACCGGCCTTGTACAATTTTCGATTTCTATAAGTAACTACGCTTTCTTTGGAAATTTATATTTTTCTTCCACCCTCCACCAAAACGTGCATACAATTGCTGGTTTTAGAATATTGACGATACTACCGCCCAGTGAAAAAAAGTTGAAGCTTTTTCCATGCTTTATTATACATCCTACAACAAATTTAATAGGGGAAAGTCCTTTGCAGTAGACGAGAATCTCCGTTTTTGGGAACATATTAAAGATACCGCTTGTTAGCTCATGAAACTATTTTATCTTACGTGAAAGGTGGTTTTCTCAGCTGACTCAGCGTAACTAAATGCTTGCAGGGGAGAGGGTGGATTGTGAGTGAGGACGTCCTGAAAGTGAACATTGCGAGCAAATGGATGAATTATGCAGCGAAACCTAAATCGACCAAATTAAGTAGTGTTTACTGTTGCTATGATAGTCGCAGCAAGTTGAATTCAGATCTTTTGAGAGAAGTGAAGATTTCCGGATTTCCCTGAAATCGGCTGGTGGAGTGACCGAGATAGACGCCAGTGGCAGTTTTGGAGAGATCGTAAATCAACTAGTGGCTCTCCAGACGAAAATGCTCTATAACTAGGTCACATATTGATATTTCATATTCATATAATGATATGGTGATGTTCGAATCGGGCGTAGCGTCAACAAGCGAAGCCGCTTGACACCCGATACATACTCCTATAAAAATTAAATGTTTTAAGCTTGAAGGTTTTACATGGAGCAGATTTTCTAAACTTGAAATCGGCGACCGCTTTGTCTACGTTGGGATGGACCCAACCCACTCTTTCTATTGGCATTTGACAGACGTGCTCCTCTACAGGAGGATGCCAGAGTGTTCAATGCTTGGAACCTCAAACTTTGCTACTATGGTGTACGGTGTGAAGCTATTTCTATAGGCTATAGGACCAAATTAGCACATGTTAGACGTATTCAATCTACGCGTCAATACAGAAGTGTGGAAGTTCTCGACAGCGTCCACTCAATTCACTTCTGCTAATTATGCTCCTATATTGGGGTGCCCATTGTTAACTGAAAAAAGGATAATAATAAAAGGATAATAAAAAGGATAATATAACATATTGCTGCTAGTTCCCATAATACCATGTGTTCGATCCGAAAAGTTTATTCACAGTAACAGAAGCGAATTTGCCACCAGGAAGAGGAAGGTGTCGAGGAAGTCGAAGAATATGTAGAGAAAGAAGAAGAAGAATAAGAATGAAGAGCAAGCTCGAGATAAAATACTGCCGAAGACTAGTTTCACTAGAGGAACTTCTTGTTCTTAATTATGTCTTTAAAAACTACCTTCCATCTTTTACTACTGAAGAGCTCCCTGTTGTAGTGCACGGTAGTGTAATAACAGTTGATTAGAACAGCAACAGTAGAATAGGGGCCTTTACAGAGTCTCGCGGCAGCACGAAGAACCCTTCCATATCGATCCCGTCGCAGTAAGACCCACGCTGCCACTGTGGTGGAAGCCGCAGCGCGGACGAGTTGTCGCGGAGCCGCTGGTAGCAAAGGTCCCTGAGGGTATAGATTATGGTTCATCTGCAGGGTATCTCAAAAAATGTATACACTGTTTGAAAGTACTTTGCTCACAGTAGAGGTACCGAAGGAGTTGAGGGCTCGTATGAAAGCTTAAGGAAATAGAAATTTTGTGACATATGAGCGGTATGGAACGCGCCATGTGCTCGTCTGATATTTTGCATTTTACGCTCGATTGATTGTGTTTCGCTTGAATACCTGCTATAATTTCTTCACAAAGTGGCTTTTTCGATTGGTTTGAGCTTTTTTAAGGTTTATAACTTGAAAAAAGGTCAAATCAATCAAAACGGCCACTTTATGAAGCACTATAGTTTGCAAAAAATGCAGGGTATCTTAAAAATGCACTATTTGAAAAGTTTTAACATTGCTGATAGTGCAGCTTTTGTAGATATGTAAGGCTTATATAAAAACATGGTGTAACGAGATTTATGTGGAGTGTAAACAGTCAAGATCGCTCCATGCCCCTGCCTAAAACCTTCCATTTCAGATTCGACTGATTGTGCATGGGCTGAATGCTTGTAACAATCTCGTTATTACTTGGCTACGTTAACCTGTACTGTGCTTCTTTTAATGTTTTCCGGCAACCAGTAGCTGCAATTATGCCGATTAACCTTCATTCAGCTTGAATGTCCTTTCATCAGCCCACAGAATCCGTCTTGGAAAATGGGGCTCCTGCTCACATTTAAATTATGAAATCAATAAACTTGCATGCCGCGTGTTTTTCACATCATTGTTTCACATCATAGGTTCTCAACATTGAAAGAAGCACAGCACAGGTTAATATGACCAAATAGTAACAAGATTGTGACTACTTGGCATTTCAGACTCGATTGATTGCGCAAGATTCAGCCCATGCGCAATCTGAAATGCAAGGTTTTAGGCGGTGGCATGGCGCAATTTTGACTATTTACACGCCACAAAATTCTCGTAACCCTGCGCTTTTATATGAGCCTCAAACATCTTCAAAAGCTTCACTAGCAGCATTGGTAGAACCTTTCAAATAGTACCTGCATTTTTTAGAATACCCTGCATTTTTTGCAGTCCGTAGTGTGTTTTAAAGTTATAAACCATAAAATAGCTCAAATCAATCGAAACGGCCTCTTTATGAAGAAATTATGGCAAGCATTCAAGCGAAACGCAATCAATCGAGTGTAGAATGCAGAATATCAGACGAGCGCGTAACGCATTCCTCACCGCTCATACGTCATAAAATTTCGATTTTCCTATGCTTTCACATGAGCTCTCAACTTCTTCGCTACCTTTACAATGAGCAAAGTTATCGCCTTTCAAACAGTGTATACATTTTTTGAGACACTCTGTATTTGGAAACTTCTTTAACGAATCTACATGCTAGGAAGTGCGCCATCGATTCAAAACTATCTAGCGGTTCATGGGGAACGGTCATTTGCAGTTGACCGTTCTCATCATTGATGCCAAAGAACTTCTCAACATCCTCAGTCTGACGACGGCGGACATTAGCGAGTCGAAAAGGAAATCGCTCACTATCGCGCGACTCAAGCTTCCCCTTGACTTGAGTGGCACTTGCAACAGCTACCGCCTTCTTAGCGGCTTTCTTGGCTTCCGGATAAAGACGCCATCTGTCTTATCGGCGAGGAATGCGTAGTATAATTTCTTTATTTCTCGGACTTTTTCTTAACCCCAGCCCATTTTGCCATGTCTCTTGTACGGTCGTGACCCGTATGCGACCGAATGCGCGAAGTCACAGCTGCTTCGTCGCCACCACTTGATCCTTGATGGACCACTTCGTTCGACCTGCTTAAAATCGGTGGTGTCATGTTTACAGGTGGGATCAGTGATCGGTGTTGTGTGGCGACCGTTTCATACGGCACGACCTTCGCGTCCGTGGCAAGCCCTTGCCCTTACGATTTCGCACAGGAACAAAGTCGATCTGCATTCTAGTATACCCGCGGACATCACCACCATTTCACTTCACTGGTCTTCGGTGGCATGCCGGTAATAATTTTTGCGGCCATGTGGATGGAGTGGTGAAAATGACGGCCCTACTAAGGCCTATGATATAGTCCCGCGGAAGGGGAATAATCTAGTCGAGACCCAACCCGCGCCCAATAGCCGCATTCCGCAACACCCATTTCTCGCGTGTCGTCGGCTGCGTCGGAGGACGGGCTGATATACTTTCCTTCCGCGGAGCGACCCAGTGCAATGCACCGCGGGAGGCTGTCGGTCGGCGGTATCAAAAACGCTATCAAAATAAAGTGCTCCATTTCGAGAGCGACCGATTCCGTGAAATTGGAACGTTCCTAGTTCACTGAGTGATAAAGCGCTCCAATGCGATTATTATTCAATGTGGTCGTCGACCGTGCCGGGTCGGCGACCACCTTCCACGGTGCACTTCCGTCCGCGAACGTCCCGCGGCACTCCCGCGGGACTATGGCAAGGGCCTAAGCGGGCAGGCGGAGGTGTTTTCGATTGCGAATTGCAGTGTTTGGCGGACCACTGCTCTTTTCCATCAATGCCTTCATTAATCAGCCTCTAAAAGTTTAATTGCTGTCTTATATAAAATACTTCACTTATTCTTGTTTTTATTTACAAATAAATAAATAAACAAGCTTGTTGCCCTCGAATATAAGCTGAAATTTGAGTGGAAGCTTGATATTTCATATTCATATCGAGAGTAGCGTCAAAAAGCGAAGCCGCTTGACACCCGACACATAAACCTATAAAAATTAAGTGTTTTAAGGTCTTACATAGAGCAGATTTTCTAAACTTGAAATCGGTGACCGCTTTGACTACGTGTTGGGGTGGACCCACACCACGGGTGCAGTGTACTTTCTATTGGCAACCCTCCTTGACAGACGTGCTGCTCTACGGAAGGATCCCAGAGTGTTCAATGCTTGGAACCTCAAATTTGCTACTATGGTGTATGGTGTGAAGCTATTTCTATAGGGCAAAATTAGCACATGTTAGACGTATTCGGTCTACACGTCAATACAGAAATGTGGAAGTTCTCGACCGCGACCACAATTCACTTCTGCTAATTATGTACTGGTCTGTCCATTGTTAACTAAACTTTAGTAATTAGCTATTCCCATAATACCATGTGATCGATCCGAAAGGTTCATTCACAGCAACCGAAGCGAATGTGCCACCAGAAAGAGGAAGGCGTCAAAGAAGTACGAAGGATATGTAGAGAACCGAAGAGGAAGAAGAAGAATGAAGAGCAAGCTCGAGGTAAAATATTGACGAAGACTAGTTCCTCTAGAAGAACTTCTAGTTCTTAATTATGACTTTAAAAACTACCTTCCATCCTTTACCACTGAAGAGCTCCGTGTTGTAGTGCACGGTAGTATAGTCACAGTTTATTAGAACAGCAACAGTAGAATAAAAGCCTCAACAGAGTCTTGCGACAGCATCCGGTGATCTTGTCCATGTCGCCCCCGCCGCAGTGGGGACCCACGCTGCCATTGTGGTGGAGGCCGCGGCGCGGACGAGTTGTCGCGGAGTCGTTGGTCGCAAAGGTCCCCGAGGGCTGCCGCAGTTCACGGTGGATGTCACCCGCTGAGGCAGGAGCTTCAGGTGAGGCCGGGGCATGATTGACGGGTGTCGGTTATGGTTCATCTATTTGAAACATTTTTTAAAGAATCTACATGATTTTAAAGAATCTTTTAAAGAATGAATCTACAAGATTATAATAGGTTGGTGTATAGTTTCTGTCCATAAAAGAACTTGACAACCAACAATATAATCACCGTTAGTGTCGACAAATGGAGGCGCATGGAATCCTGCACTCAAAACGTAACGCAAGAAAACCTTAGCACAATATTAGGTAACCTTAATTGCACTGTTAATCTTTATGGCATTTAGCCACAGTTAGCCGTGTGAGATGTAGGAGCGACCCTTGCACAGAAATGCAACAACAAAGCAGACCGTTCTTTTTAGTATGAGCTATAACTGCATCGGACAGACCTCACGGATTCAACAAGGAATGCTCTCATCTCAATGGCTGCAACATTATCTTCAAGCTGCTTATCAACCGAGGAACTTTTAGTTGAAGTAGAACGACAAAAGAGGGGGAAAGAGGGGTGTCTATTCGATTTCGGGGCTTACATTCAAGAAGTCCTAACTTGGCAGTTATTAGGTACAGTAACCCTCGTGGCGCTGCACCACCGGCCGTTGTAATAGCGGGTCCGTGGCACCCGCAAGACTCTGCTGCCGGCCTAATAGGTGAAGCAGAAGAAGCGAAGACGTCACACTCTATAGAAACACGTAAGGTTCATATACGCCTCCTAATTTCCCTATGGCAATAGATCTTGAAAAATTAGATCAAGTATCTTGCCTTGGCGAGATCTCCCAAAAAAATAATTTAACCCTACAACACTTAATTTAGCCCCACAACACTTCGATTGGCAGGTTTAGCTCCTATGTTTGATTGTATGGAGTGTTTCCAATGTAAACGTGAGCATAAAGTCTAGCGAGGGTAGGGTCTTTATTTATCTTAAAGAGAAGTTCTTTTTTTGTTTGCGCACTATGGCGAGGGTATGCGAATCCGAATACTCAAGGATACGCTCACCATCTGCATTACGCGACCCCTAACCGAATCCACCATGACCGCTGTAGCCGTCTTTCGCAGCGCTTACGTGCCTATTAAGGACACCAGCGACAACGATGGCGTCTCTCGACGGTACCTCTGCTGTATTCTCGTCAAGCAGGTTCCAAAACTCCTTGGCTTGATCTGAACAGCCAGTCTGCAGAGCATACGCAGAGAAGAAGTGGAAGAGGCGCTCCTTAGCGGCAACAACTACCTTCATCAATCGATCGTCAAAGCGCTGAACACTTACAATCGAGCCACGAAATCGTTTGGAGGCGATTATACCAAACCGCTGGTGGTCCTGGGACTTCAACATAGAACGGCCTTAAAGCCTCTCCCTATGTCCCTTGATTTGCTGCAGGACCACCTCTTCTCCTGCACAACACAGAAATCAACTCTTCTACGCTCCAGTGCTTCAACCAACTCGCACGAGCGGCCCGTCAACGTACCCACATTCAGCGTAGCCACGCGGGTCCTGCTTACGTTACGGGACTTTCGGACTAACTCAGTTGCCCCCCGATGCCGTCCTCGCATCAGGGACCCTCGCATACTTTTCACACTCGCCGGGCTTTGCGAGTGCGCGACGGCTCCCGCGGACGCCGTAGCACAGTCTCGAGAAACATGAATTGACATACACCCATACGATGCGACATTGGGTTGTTCGTAGGCCGGCCTGTCACCAGGGCCTGTCGCCTGCCTTCGAATGTCCATTGCTTTGGCTTAGCTCGCAGAGCAAGCAGTTTCCAGTGGCACCACGTGGGTGAACGGACATCGCCACTTGAAGCCAAGAGATGCCTACGAAGTCGCTACTGTCGTAGGCATCTCTTGGCTTCAGTCCCCGTCCCCGTGACTGACAACGTGACCGACGAATTAAGCTAATTATATATTAGTATAGTAAGACCTTTGGCCGCATTCATCAACAATTAAACCCGTGGGTATGCAATGCATAAGGGGTAGCGATAAGATAAGAGTCAGGTAGAGATAAGGCAAGAGTCAGAGACGCAGGCTTCATTGTGGGTAATTCTGCCCCTATACCTGCGGGTTATTCGTTGATGAATCCGGCCCCAGACGTTATATACTAATATCAGAGTAATGCCGGTCTGTGGGCGAAGTCC
Organism: Heligmosomoides polygyrus bakeri; assembly: GCA_947359475.1. Lineage (NCBI taxonomy): Eukaryota > Metazoa > Nematoda > Chromadorea > Rhabditida > Heligmosomidae > Heligmosomoides > Heligmosomoides polygyrus. The sequence goes on from OX375868.1 coordinate 26,481,492, forward strand.
CAACCAGACGATCAGCGGTTTAGCGGCCACCAAAAGTCTGGTTGGGAGCTTCGTCCACAGACCCTGGGAATAGAAGAACCCCATTGTTCCTTGTTTCTTCGTTAGGGCTTCCTACTTTTATTACGGTAAAAACAGGTTTTACTATATAGTATTATAGATTAGTGCAGCGGGATGTGGTAGAACAGAATCTTCACTGCTCCTATGAAGTCCATCTACCCTCTATCGCATGTACGCGATTTATTCTCCAACATCCCCGTTCTCTACGTGACGAGAAACAGAACATGAGAGTCCCAATCCGAAGTGCTTCAATCTGCAGAAAAATAATTAAAATTAATCCATATTAGCCGACAGAACGACAACGCTTACTGTCCGACGCATTAATACTCCTCCGAATTCCATAGTCATCCTCCTTACTTCTTCCCCTCCCCTCCCCGCTAATACTTCCTTACCTATGCACTGGCGGGAGCGATAGTTAGTTAATCACTCATATAGAACACTCACGAGTCCCCACTCACGTATCATGACGTTGCCACGACGTAAATGAAACTCCTTCTGCAGAATTCATTCGGTGACGGCTCTTTTCCAGCGGGTGTCTGCGAAGCGCATTACGTGGCCGGCCCACCTAATTTTCGACAACTTGCCCCATGCAACAGCGTCTCTGATCCTCGAACGTCGGCGAAGCTCGGAACTCCGGAGGCCTTCTCTCACTTGCGTGAGTCGTATCACTCCGAGCATCGTCCTCTCGATTCCACGCTGCGCGACGCTGATCGCGCGATGTATAGCCCAGGTCTCTGAAGCGTATGTTAGGGCAGGGAGAAGAGTGGAGTCGAATAGGCGGGCACGGAGTCGGACGTTCTTCGTCTTCATCACGACTTCTTCGACGCTCTTGAAAGCTCCCCAAGCCCTCGTTTCTCGACTCTGGCGCTAGGTCGTTGGTCATGATGGCTTCGACGCCCAGAAACACGTACATAGCTGGAGCACTCGGAGAAGTTCGTTCCGTAGAGCGACAATGGGGCGTCACAAACTGGTTCCTTCCTCACGATAATCGTTTTCGTAAGATTCAGCTGCAGTCCAATGATCCCACAAACACGGTCGAAGTCGGCCAGTATTTTTTCACCTAGCTGCTTGCCGAACCCTTCCGTTGACGTAGGAACGCCCCGAGTGAGTAGGGCTTCGATAACCGCTTCAGTTTGGACATAATCAAATGCCTTCTTAAGCTCAATGAACGTAACGCACTGCGGCAGCTTGTACTTTTGCAATTCTTCGATGTGCTTCATACAAGGAAAGGTGTTCTCGAAGAACGAGGAGAACTAGGAGTAGAGATTGTGGCGCAGCCAGTAATACTCAACGAATCTCTGCACAGTTTTAAAGTATGTAACATGCCCATAGACTCAAGCAATGGAGTTGAAACATGCAAACAGTGGTCTAATAGGCTTCATCGAGTTTGGTACTTTAAAGGGCCAGTTTTGTACTAGTGGGACCAATAATCTAGCGAATCGTTTGTTTTGCTATTTCACCTACGTTTTGGACGTATCAATGAGCTTTAAACCGATATATTTTAATATGAATGTGATGGGTTCGGGCGCGTGTAGAGCAGTCAGAGGAGGCGCCGACTGTCGCGTGCACCCGATACCAAGTTCCTGGTTCGGATTTCCCGCCCAGGCCAACCAAGCCTTCCATCCCTCCGGGATCGGTGAATTGGTACCAGACTTGTCTGGGAAGGATAAAACGCTGACTTGTTCATCGGCTGGCCACCGCAAGTCATTGTATGGCCAAATATGCATTCATATCGCCCCCCACGACATCCCGTAGAAGTAGAATGCGCTGGCGCATCCTAAAAGGGATTGAGTAACGCCGTCCTTTATCCTTTATCCTTTATCATGGGTTCAATTCATCATTTATAAACCGCTCTTTTTCGTACCTTTCTTTTCTAGCCTCAACCTTTGAAGAAACAAAGTTTTTTAATACTCACGGAAACGCTTGCATGATCGCGATTAGTTATGAAATCGCCATCGCGGTAGCTGTGAAAATTGCATACTTCAAATGTCGAGAATGTCCTAAGATCTTTGAGTCAAGATTTACGATTTGGTGATCCTATGTACTAAATTTTTTTTATAAACGCTTGCAAGTTAAAACACTGGTCCACGACCACATCCCTAATCATCAAAACCCATTCGCTACTGGAAAAATGGATCTTTAAAGTAGAACAATTAGGTCGTATGATAATTTCAAAATTTTCTGTTTTCTGGCGTTTTTGTCCTTTCTGTTTTCCGATTTCTGGGAAAATTTTAAAAATTTCCGCCCATCCCTAGTATGAGCCCACAAGGCGGAGTGGCATTCTTCCCCCGCCCTTTAAACAGAGGCGTTGCAAATGTCTGGGTCTCCACTATCTCATAAGGCAGCAACTGGACTCTCTAACAAGCCCAGGGGGTTGGGGCTGGACTGGCCAAGGGGGGGGGGGCGAGGGGTAGAAAGCACATCCTCCGCCTACCAGGGGTGTGCGTAATTATGGTTTACGATTACAATTTTGACAAATTTTTTACGGCTTACGATTTACGATATGTTGAGTCGTAAACGGTAATTTTTCGTGCATATGATAGGTGTACAACGCTTTGGCGTATTTTCTGCGACCACTTAAACATTTCCCTTCTAGTAAGTCTTACACGCTAAAGAATGTCACACTGCAATAAGTTGGTGACGTTTGTGACCTTGGCTTCTTAATATCTAAGGACCTGAGTTACACATTGCGAATCATTGCTCGAAGAAGATAAATATCCGCATTAACAACCTTTTAGAGCGCTGTAGAGATAATCAAACCCTTCTGCGGCATATTAGACATATGTGAGACCTACCTGTGTGGCAGAATGTGGAACAACAGTCTTCAATCCTTCGAGGATAAAATACATTATTTTTGTAGGAAAAGTTCAAAGTAATTTCACTCGTAAGGTGATGTTGAGCTGTTTCGTGGTCAACTATTATCAGATATCAAATTGGATAGCTGGACTATTAGGCTTACCAGACAGTTCCATTAGAGGAAAATGACTTGTCCTCCTCTTGTTTAAAATACTCACAACTAGTGTTTATATTAACATACTAAATTTTTTGGCTCTAGACTGATAACGAGCATAAGAGGAAAATTCAGACTGTGTTTCGGTAGTGAAATCACGAGGCCGAGCAGTCTTCTTCAAGTGAGATCAACCACATTTTGGGTGCAGATCAGAAGACATTAGGTCTATTCTTGCATGATTTAAAGAAACTACTTTTACATGTGCAATGAGTGCCTTCAGTTGTATTTGTTTTTGATAGAGATCGCTGATATTTTATTCTAACGTTTTATTTTCTTGTGTCGCCAAAGCTTAGAATAATTAAATTTTCCACAAGAAAGCATAACTGTAAAAGCTCCTATTGTCTTATAGTTGATCTTTGGTGAAGCGTGCAACGAAACCAGATGCGAGCCGAACTAAAGATCATGCTTTCATTCCCGTTTGCTTTAATGAGTCAATATCAATCTCATGAATGACAAAGCATTTTTCAGAAATAACAATTTTAATGCACTCCTTGATTAAGAATGAATTCAACAAGCATTCCTTAGCACACATATGTTTGTCGGCCGCCGAAAAATCACAGCTGATTAACGAAAATTTTTGCAGGGATCGTCGCGTCGAAGATGTTTTCCCTGGTACTCCTGCTCGCATCTGTCTATTTTAAGATGATATCAAGCGATTTAAATTAACATTAGTGAGCTATGCTGTTCACATTAGTTGTATAGAAGGCGAAACGAGTCCCAAAATTTGGCGAAGTCCTTCTTAATTCGCTGCTTCAGTCTACTTTTAATTAGAAGATCTTCCAGTTTTTAGTTCAATTGGGCATGACCAAAAAATTCTGTTCTTCAAACTAGAAAAAAATTCGTTAAAATAGGGATTTTGATGTTTTTTCTGAGAACTCGACTACAATTTCAAAGAAATCTGGTATTTGTGACTTCTTCCAGGATGAAAACTTGGACACCTTGCCATTATAAAATGGGATAATGTCACCAGGATAGAGAGGGAATCGTCCTATCCATCGAGTGCCCTCATAACAGGCAATCCGCAAGTCCGATCCGTTTTCAAACTGCCTCACAAGGGCGTTTCCATAAAAAGGAACTACTAATGTTGAGCTCTTCTTAAAACGAATTTTAATTTCCTAAGCATATAACAGGCAAGTGAACGTGTAAACTGAAGGGAAAATGGACTCATAACAGAAAAGGGAGCATCAAATTACCGGTGGCTTGAGTACTTGTGCTGTTTCCTCACTTCTTGAGAATCACACGTTTGGACGGAAGGAGGAGCTATCCCAACTGAGAATTTCTAGTGAAGATAGCTCAATTAACTGCTCCAGAAATTAAACGAAATGTACCCAGACCACATTTTTATAAAAAGTCCCTAATCACTCGCTCCTGACAGCTCCAGTCTGAGATAGAGACTCTCTTCAAAGGCTGAGAACGAAGATGCTTATAGTTTCAGAGCTGCAAGAAGTGGATCACTGTCATGAACCCATAAACAGGGAAGCAAACATTGCACTAACGATAAGAAGCCCACAATAAGGGTGAGTTTTGCTGTAGTAGTTTCTGCCAGTGCTCTATATTTTCCTTTCCTCTACAGCTGCATCGAGCTCAACTCCTTTTTAATGTTGACCTTGTATCTTGAACGATAACCTTCAATTTCTCTTTGCTCTTATTCTTCATAAGCCGAGTGCATCACTGTTCTTAGCTGGGCATCCGGGCGATAACATTTTCGAGCCGCTATTACTATTAGCCGCCTCTGTTATTGTTCTCTCAAGAAAGTCTACACACCTATAGGTTCACGTTGTCATTGTGTTTGTGAGTCTAAATGAATGTCATTTATTTGCCTGTGATTATTCAAATAGTTTTCTATGGTTATGGACCATTTTCACAGTAGGCTCCTTTGCCCTCTAAGCGGGGTGATTTATGGTTCGACTCCCCGCACATTAGCACTTTAGCACTTAGCAAAGGACTTTAGCACGCCCTAAAAAAGATCTGCCTCTATCAACAAAGCTCTCTATGTCAAATCGCAGCGGAAAATATCACCAGAAAGGATCCATTTTCATACTGACAACTTCATACCGGCACGAAGATACAATTTAGCATGAAGATCCAATTTTTTCAAAACGGCCTCTTTTAACTTCTCTGTTAAGGCTCGCATCTGCAAAGCCCGGTCCGCGAGGACGCTACCTAGATGCTAGGTTTTTTTTTGAGAAACATTGAATAAAGCTCAGGAATGTTTACCTTCACGCTCGATCCGCCTTAATTTTCGAAGGTGGTAACCAGAAGAAATGAATCGAAATATACAGGGGAAGGTGCCTTTATCAGTAGAACGCTAGAACAAGATAGCTCCTTCCACAAAGGCTAAATTGCAATTTTAAAGGCATTTTCTAGCAGTACAAAATTGTAAAATCCACATTCTCCTTGGACACCTCCATTTCACCAAAACGAAAAGATCCACGCTGCTGGCTAGTGTTCTGCTCATCATCTTCATTCACTGACCATGTAGGATCTTCCACTCTGATACCTCCTCTACCTGAATGCTCCCGCATTGCTCATCTTGCAAGATGAATGCGAAACTGCTGGCCATCTTCTTCTCTTGTCTTGTAGAAATGTGTGAAGTATCGGAAGGACCGAACTCCCCATTAAAGGCACTCCAACACAACAGCTGGTGAGAAACAGTTTAGAAGATAAGTCGGCAGTATTGTCCTTACTGACCCCGTGTGTCGAAAAAAATCGCCCAAGGGTTATTTAAGGCACTGATCACCAACTTGTAAGTATGTGTGGTGGGATCATGGTGATTTATTTCGCTCAAACTTCGCCATTTGACGTAGAGAGTTTTGGTCGATCGTGGCATCTTTTTTAGGAAGTGTAAAAACCCTGCACAACAGGGGAGTCGAACCATAAACCACCCGGTCTCACCTCGCCGCTCCTCCACTCTATGCGCCACCACTGCTCGGACGGCAGGGCAGTTTCCAGGCTACTTGGGCTCGTAGCCATGCTGAAACAGAACACATATTTGGAATCAGCGTTTGAAGCCGCATCCCGTGATATGCATCCGATCTCAAAGTGCCGTGGTCACTTAGTATCCTTCCCTTGTTAGATTTGTGACTTTAAACTGTGTCAAAAAAAAACACTGGGCAAATATGACGCATAGAAAACGAAATGAAGCAGATCTTAGATATCTGACAGATTATTTTGCTCTATGAATACTACCGAAATCTTTTTCCACTTGTGAGACCTTTGAGAGCATCTCCATTATAAGGGAATTCCACAAATAATTTCTTTGTTAGGCCACCTTCTTGCGCACACTATACAAAACTCGAGATGCAAAGGATTTGATGGTCTTTTGCATAGACTTTCTTGGTTTTTCATTTTTTGATGAAGAAGATAAATTTGCTTTTTTGGGAATAGTGAATCATCGAAGCAAAACCAAAACCAGGTCACCAATCGGTGCTGCTGCCGTGTTAGACGTAAATGGGCGACTGTTATTTGAGCAACCGCTATAAACTGGCTTGCATCGCATCACGTAATGTGCCGCTCCACCATTTCTTTTAGGGTGGGCCAAAAGTAATGAGACAAATTCAACAACTTTCTTTATCTCTTTATAACTCAATTACAACTCAACAGTGCTGAGGAATGTATTCTCCATTAAGGTCAATGTCCTTGCTGCCATCGATCAGAAACTTCCTGTTCCCATCCTTCCTTCCTTCCGACCATGAAATCCTATAGGCTCAAGTCGTAGTGGTAGTCGCATGGAGAGATGTCCGACGAATACGGTGGGTGAAACGTGTGAACGTAGCCCAGCTGAGCAAGCTTATCCGTGGTCACTTTTGCCCGATGGGGTGCGGCACTGTCGAAGAGGAGGATTTTCTTGAAGCGCTGAGACCGAATAAGTGCGAGTCGCCGGTCCATCTCTTCTATTTCGTTCACCATGGCCTTGGAGTTCGTAGTACTCTTGTGAAGCAGCTTCCGGCAAACCGATCCATGGGCGCAAACCCAAAAGCTCCAAAGATGCTTCTCGCCGTGAACATCTCGCCGAACGAAGATCGGTAACAGGTCATCAGGCCTCACCCAGACTCGCTGCTTGGCAGGGTTAAGGTAGAAGACGTACTTCTCATCTTGCGTGAATATTGAGCCCAGACTGCTCGGGGTTGGGAATTGGGGGAGATTTGCGCGACACAGGTCGACTCGTCAGACTGGGGTTTCGGCATGAGACAGCATGGGGTTTTTGGCATGCTCCTGGAAAGGGCCGAAGTGATAACTAGTGATAACTTCAGGTGGCCTTCAGTAAGTAGCATACAAGCATACAAATACGATAAGCACGAAACCAGACTCCAGACACGAGATATATGGGCACGACATGGAGAGTCTCATTACTTTTCGCCCACCCTAATACACTGCCCGGTTTGTATGTAACAATGTTCTATGAAAAAAAATGAGAGTCCAATAATTTGAGATTAATTTTTACATGCAAAAATCTTAGGCAACACGACACTCTTTAAAAATTTTTTTCCAAAATTCGCTCCACAAGACCGATGCCACACCTGCGGTCTTTGCTCTGCCTCTCAGCTAGAGGTGCGATGTCCAGTTTAGCTCTGGTTTTTTCCTTGACAATCTAAAGTTTGTGTCTCATTTCATCAAGTTGGAAATAATTAGTGAATAACTACATAATCAGTAGCTTCAACGAGAGTAAAAATTGTGAGTCATCGGGCTCTTTCATACTTTGAAAAGGTCGACATAGTGAAGGACAACGATTAAGCAAATACTGAGAGGACATCTAAATTTCAAATAAATAAAATTTTGTTTTGCACTTACTTGAATTGAATACTAAATAATATACGTATAATATTACAAACTCGTTCCCCGTATAGAATTACACTTTTTTACAGATTTGTATTGTTTGCAAAGGTCAGCCCTCCCCATGAATTTTGCGGGTAGATCTGTAGTAGCCTCTTATCTACTCTGCGCTTAATAAATATAAATATTTCTCTAATAAACATTTTTCTTATGTTTACCTTCTATACGTTTTCTTCCCTAATGCTTTCACTTTGCGTCATTCAGATTCTGTTGCTACAGGGTCATCCTCGTTTTCCTTTCTGCATTCAAAAAAGAAGAGGTTTCTTGCGAGTTGGATCTAGCTTTTCTTTAATATTATGATGGTATACACGATTCGAATGTGAAATATTTCTTTTTTTATATAAGGATAAAAAGAAAAAGGACAATTTTGTTCAAGCCATCCTGGAATGCTCCACTCATCATACTTTTACAGAATACCATGACAGCAACTTGAACGCGTATATGACCAGAATATATAAGTAAGGACTTGCGCTGACCAGTGGGATAAACAAGGCAGTGTTCTATGTTTCTTTGATAAGTCTGGTACCACTTTACCCAATTTACCGACCCTGTCAATATAGAAGGCTTAGTTGACCTAGGCAGGAAACCCGAAGTAATGTAACCAATGTAATGTCACAACAAGGGATGTGCGGAAATTTTTCTGGAAAAAGCGGAAGACGAAAAACGGAACGGAAACGCTCGGAAATGGCCGAAAACCGGAATACGAAATGCGGAAACGGAAATGACGCATGCTCGCTATTTTTTCAAAAATTGCATCTGAAACGGCATCAGAAGCGACTTCTATTGCATCTTTTCTTGCTCAGATTTTGCGAGCAGCAAAATCTTCCACAATTTAATGCTCATCCTCATCATAACACAACACAACGAGGCATGAATTCATAATATTGTTATGATAACCCTTTAGCCATGAGAGCAGTAAACGAAAACAATTCAGGGTCCTGTACACTCTTTCTCACTATTCCAGCATGCAGTTCTTCCATATCTAGTTCCTGCGACGGGTTTTTCGCTGACTTTTTTTGTTGCTGCTATTTTTTGAATGGTACACTTAACCGACTCAACCACTTGAGATTACTTACAGACCCGCATTAAAAAATACTGACTGGGGTGAAGACTAAAACTGGAGTAGCCGCCTAGATCATTTTCCGACCTCTCAACGCTTTTAGCAACCAGTGACGTGTCGACTGCACAGATATCTGCATACCCAACATTAGCAGTTACATTGTAATCACCCAAACTAGTACTCAGAATTCATTCCGGGATCTAACCAGGTAAGGTGATAACTGGATGATTGATTAGTCGTGGTGGGTCCACACTTCCACAAATATTCAGTCTGTGGCAGACTAGAAACCCTACGCCCAAGGTGACACAGCTGGACAGCTCCAAGATGGTTCTCGAAGCAATACTTTTGTGGCAGAATTCAATAAGTCACCATAGTCAATCAAAATAACAGCTCATGCGCTATATATTCATGACGCTTCATTGAAAAATGAATCGCATAACTCCATATGGATGAATATCACACCTGAAGAAATTTTAAAAATTTTGCACCTTTGATCAGGAACACCGTTGTAATCTTGGAGAGATAACTGCATGCCACAACCTTCACTGAACGTTCGTTTCATGATACTGCGCTATATGCTTACAAAGTTTTTGTAGCTATCTGTAACTAGTGGAAAAAATTTCATGATCACTCAAATGTTGAATGCATTTTCTTAGCATACACTGCATATACAGCCTTTGTAGCATATTAATTTTCCCTGCACTCATCCGTTGTCTTTTTTGAGTGCTTTTTGGTAGTCTAACCAATTTCATGAATATTAAGGCTAGAGTTATCAAACAGTATTTCTCTCACAACTATATGAAGAAGAAATCTTTTGAAGTGATACGCTGATGTGTTCCATAGAAAACTAATGTGGAACAGTGCCCACTTCCGTTTCCGCCTTCCGGCTCAAAAGCATGCAGAACACGGAACGGAACGGAAGAGCCCAAAATAGCCGGAAACCGGAATTCGGTAAACGGAAGCGGAAATTCCGCACATCCCTGGTCACAAGCGACAGCTCCTCCGACTGCGCTAGCACGCGTCGCCTACCGATAACTTTAATTCACAACATCATTTCTTGGCTGCCTAGAAGAGAAATGCTGTTTCCAAGCTGGCGAGGGTAGAGGATGTAAATCAACATTAATCAGTACCCCCTAGGAAATTCCACGAATTGCGCCGCTATCGGTTAATCGTTTACTAATGATCGCTTCACGTCGTTTTCCAATTACTGCTGTTTTAATAAAGCGATTATTTTATACCTTGGATGAATTGACACTTATTTATTTTCCCTTACACATTCCTCATTGCGGTAGGGAATCCTCTCCACATGACTTAGTTACCCATTTAAATCACCTAATCAATTCAATGAAGTGCAAGGTTCTTCTGTGGAAGAGTGAAGCAAATTGCTACTTAGCCGCTGATCTCGAAAACCACCAGGTTGGGAGTGTTGCGAGAAAGCTACACTTAGCAAAACAATTGGCTTGATGTCGCGGCTGTGCACCAATGGAAAATGTGAACCTCTACAGTGGTTCTTCGTAGTATGGTAGGGACTCAGCCTGTTTGATGGCAAAAATGCTAGTAGTGACCGTAGACCTCGGTCTACCACTTATCAAGTAATACACATTTTCTCCGGTTTTAGACCGCTTGAATGGGAAGAACTGTGGCTCACTTACCGCTGAGTATGTTCTATATCACAGACGCGCCGGGTATTTTCCTTCTAGACTCAAGGCCTGACAACCTGTGGTGAAGGCTCCTAGTTTTAGCATTCGCAACATTGCTGCATATCATCCTACCACCACGCATATATATTTGCAAGTGGAACTATTTACATAAAATACTTTAATTATTTGTAGTGAATGCGGGCTTTCTTTTGCGTGGATGGATTTTTTGTGTGCTGCTGCTCAATGCTATTATAACTATTATATCCTGTGTTTCGAGATTGCGGTTCAGGGTTATTCATTTATATAAGGTTTCGTTCGTAGCGTCGTATTCAGAGACCCTCCGTTTTGGGTGCTGGTAGCAGTGCACAATCGTGCATCTACCAACCTTAACAAAGACCTTTAAAACTACAGACATCCAATGCTTCTTCCTAACAAAGACCTTTAAAACTACCTTAACAAAGTCCTGTAAAACTACAGACATCCAATGCTTCTTCTTGTTACAGTTATTGTTTTTTTTTTGTTATTGTTTTTTTTTATTTGTTGCGCATACTACTTGTGCGCCTTGAACAATTAGTGAAAGAAGAGCGCTTCTCCGTATGATCAGGACAATGTCACTAACTACACATAAATTTTAGAAGAATCCGCATGTTTGTTAGCCTTTTTACAAATCATAAAGGTGTTTTTCCGTGAAATTTCAGGGTGTAACATACTCGTTTCCGACAAGTAGCAATATTGATGTCATGAACGTGAAGACTGTTATAAAAAGTAGCTAAATAGAGTAGCAAACGGTTAGAAATGGTCTAAATAATGGACCGCTATTGCTACGGTTTTTAACTCCGTGCTGGCTATACATGCAATGTATTTACGAACACAACATTTAAGAGGACGCTTCTGGATGTGCTGCCGACAAACCTTCAGATAATTGTAGCGACGGCAAAACGTGTCCTCCTGGTTACAAATGCAAAAGCGGTTTAGGAGTACAATTGTGCTGTCATGCTAACACTGAAGGTGTGAACCTTTTCAGTTTTCATCCACATTACCTAAAAGCTGAGTATTCTGCGCCTAAACCTTGTATTGATTGCAAATTTTGACATTCAGAAAAATTTGAGGAGAATATGAGAAATCCGAGTTGTGGACGTAGGAAAACAGTTACGCAGAGGAGCTTCAGTGGCGCTTCGGTAAGTATTTTACCTACATATATTTTAAAATTCTTCGAAAAATCTAATGGACACTTCGCAATGTATTGCAATACTGTAATCTACAGCTGCTTACTAGTGAAGCACAATCATTGGGTGCTTAGAAGCGAATGACTTCCGTGTCTGGCTATAGAAAATTGAAAAGGAGACGCTATACCATCACGATTAATTCTTGTATTTTTAGGAACTGCCTTTGCTCGGCAAGAGCTGTAAAAACAAATTCTGTCCACGTGGATCTGTGTGCAACAAGGGTCCATTCCTTGCCTACTGCTGTCAGTAGCTACGCGTCGCAGAGAATCTTCACCGATTCCGTGGATTTTCGAATAAATTTGGATTCTGGTGCACTTATGAACACAAAGATGGATGTGATCGTAAAGAGGAGATAGCAGTGGTTTAACATCCGTCACGTGAAGCTGCACAAGCGTGCACCCCGCGGCATGGCCCTCCCGAACTTCTATGGTGCCGTTCACGGTATCATCCCCCAAGTATGAGGCGAATGAGCAGGTTCAGAACCGTGTTGGCACCGCTCTACGTGTATTGGGGAGCAGAATGGAGCTTAGGGACTTTTGAATTTTGCCGCTTTCCGCCCTGCCGCAGAGTAGAGTGAAGGCCCAGCTCCTACGAGCCCGTGACTGACAGGTTTATCGAAGACATCCACGTAAGCATAATAACTAATATTTACACATACAGTTAACCAGCGATGGATTCAAAAAGAGAATTCAATTTTAGAGGCAGGCAGCCTGAGAGATAGAGCGAAACCCTTGCGACTGAAAACGAAGGGAATCGAAAAATATTATAGATTGATACTAGAAATTGAGGCATGTCGATGAATCCTTTGTAAGGCTGTACATTGACGGATTCTCATACACGCTTGCCACACATTTGAGCCGGTTTTGTTCATTCATTGCCACGAATTCCTGCGGATAATACGCAGGGTCGAAGTATGGTATAAGGCCTGGAATAAGCAATGTTGAATAAAAAAAATTCTCAGACTTCTTTGAATGCTCCAGATCGAAATGTTTAGAAAATCTTGAACTAGTGGTAAAGTCGCCGGCAGCAGGTTTTCACTTGCTATGACCGCCTATAATTTATGCTTCTGCAACATGCCCATTGTTAGCTAACACATTATCTATTGTTTTTGAAATGTTAGCTGCTATGGGTTCGGATCTTCTCCGAGCAAGCCAGAAAAATAAAGTTTTTGGGTTCAAATCGGACAGCATACCTCCATAAGCAGCTGGCGCGCAGTCGCAGGGCTGACCTTTCCATGTGGAGCTCCAATCGGGCTGGTAGCTGCAGTTATAGCGCAAAGAATCGAGCTTTACGGGCATATCTGAAAGTGAAGAAGTCAGCAAGCTTCAATAGAAGAAGGTTACTTAACGGTACCTTTGCAACTGAGCAGTTTGTCGGCTCCAGCCGGTGCACGGAAGTAGCTGCAGAACCATTTGAAAGCCTTAATCCTCTTCGACCCTCCCGGTCCTTTAAAATAGTTAAAGTTGCGGAAAAGATGTGCAAATTCAGAAGTGCGTGAAAAAGCGGTACAATGAGATAGCATGCCGATCTTTATTAGTTTTCCTTTGCAAATTTATGGTACCACAAACTGTGAAGGAGACAGATGTGCACTCTCGTGCTTTCTGTTAACGATGCCCCATTCTTCCTGGATTAAAGTCGTGACCGCGCCCCCTTTCCGACTAGATGAAGGACATAAAGCACTGTTTTCTAAAACTGGATTTTCTAAAATTTAAAAGCATTTTCAAGGATAGACTGTCTTCGTTTCGCAACACGTCACGCATCAAAAGCCTGCATTCCACAACATAACTTCGGAGAGCACTATTTCAACGCAGAATCAAGACGTGGAGCTATTGCTGCTTGAAACAAAGGAAAGGTTAAGAAGACGGAAGAACGTTTCCAAGAACTTCTGGAATAGTGCAAATAGTTAGGTCAGAGACGTAAGAGCGTCGAATCCATGTACTCATCATTAGTAATAATGTGTTCTATTTCAATGCATAGGACAAGGATTCGTTCAAACGAATTCCACGATTTCAGAATGATTCCATGATTGCTGCTCGAGCATTGTGTACCACTGGGCACTACTTTGAGTTGCTGAAGAAAGGTCTTCGAACCTATATCGTTCTTCAAATCGCTGACTAGACAAGCTTTCATTGTGCATAAAGGATAAAGGATGGCGTTAATCAAGCGTACTCGGGATGCGCCACGCATTCTACTTCTAGGGGATGTCGTTTACGTAACTTTAATGTGTATTTCGCTTTACAGTTACCTACGATGGTCAGCCAATGGAAAAAGCTGTTTTGTTTCTTATGGGACTCTATATATACCTATCAGTTTTTTTTCAGCTGCAGAAAGCGCCGAAGTTGCATTCTTTTCGTCTTGTCGCTATAACTGCCTTTGCTATGGTCAGTTTTAAGGGTAAAAGAGAAAGGATTGAAGTCGACTTTAATCAATATGTGGGGTGGGATGTACTATGCATTCTACTGTACTTCTACAGGATGTCGTGGACGCAACATGAATGCGCATTTAACTTTACACTGACTTGCGATAGCCAGCCTATGGACAAGTCTGTGATTTATCATTTCCAGCCGAGTCTCGTGCCACCCGAAGGATGAATAGAGCAGACAGGAAATTTGAGCTAACGTCGGCTCCGACTGTGCAACCACTCGCCCAGGCTTACGATAGGGAGTATAAAACCACAAAACGGATTGCATTTCTCAGTCTTGATCAGAATTACAAGAGATGAGTCGATTAAAAAACAGCATGAGCTAATAGTATTGGACAGAGTTGACAGAACGATTCCAAATTTACCCGTTTCTAGAATACGGATGGTGCTGACCGACTTCAGTCGTTTATGTGAGAACGTTGGACTGCAACTGAATCCTACAAAGACGACGTTGATGAGGAACGAGCAAGTTTTTGATGCCCCATTCTCGCTCCGCGGAAAGAGCACCTCTGAATGCTCCAGCTACGTGTATCTGAGTCGCGAAGTCAACATAGCCAATGACTTAGCGTCAGAGCTGGACAGAAAGAAGCGAGGGGCGTGTGAATTAAAACCGTCGAAGAAGGTCTGAGAAGAGGAAGAACATCCGCTCCGTGATCATCTTTTCGATCCCGATCTCTATTCTTGTGCTAACACACGCCTCGAAAACTAGGCTCTACTAGAGCAGGATGACTGCATTGCGCATCGAAAATCGAAGATTGAGCACAGAGCTCATAGAACAAGTCTCGCACAAGTTAGGGAAGGCCTCCAGAGTCCTGAGCTTCGTCAATGCTTGAGAATCAGAGACACTCTTGCATGGACCAAGTTGTCGAAAATTGGATGAGCCAGCAACGTAATGCGCTCCATTGGCACTTGCCGCACGTTACCCTTAACGGACTGGATCCAGGTAATGTCAAAAAACACCACTGTGCTAGTTGGTTCCTGAACGCTCGGAACGAGAAGTATAGCGGTGCTCATAACCTTTTGACAGGGATTAATAGGGCTACTCTGGCACTCGACAAAAACTAGTGGGATCGTTGCCGGAACGCGCACGAGCAAATCAACGAACAAGAGCACAAAACGTTAAGCGAGAGGCATTGCGCTGTTGCCTCACCTCCCGGATCTTGCGCATCCTCTCCGTTGCACTCATTGTTGATGATGAGGCTTGTGAGCCCAAAGATCGGGCCAGTGTATCCGGCCGCTGCATTTACCGCGCCGCTGCTCCACGTTCCTGAGAGAAAATGCTCTTGCATAGTTCAATACAGTACTACCAAAGACACTGACGAAAGGCTCAAGCCACAGCTCTTTCAAAGGGCAGATGCGACAAAAAAAATTGTGTCGCAAACGCAGTCACTTTAATGGGGTGACTCCTTGGTGTCTGATCATTCGTTTTTAATGGTTTTCCGTAAGCGTGCTAAGAAAAGTCGTTTTTCCTCTATCAAAGGATGGAGGCTTCAAACTCTGCACTTCCTGTCACTATTTGTTGTGACGTTTTGAAAGCCAAACCACCTTTGAAGGCGTTGTTTGCTCGGTAGCGAAGAAGAACAAAAAAAAAGAAAACCTTCCGTCAAGAACTTTTCTAGATGTACACCCAGTTGTTTGCAGCATGGAAGCTATGTGGAAAATGTGTAGAAAACATGCGAATATAACAGAGATGACACCAATATGAGAGAACGTGAATGTTCTTCTGAAAATGTGGAATTGAATTTTCCTGCAATTCCTATTGTACTGCATTTTCGATCGCTGTGGTCTCGTGAATTGCCATTTCTCATTTCAACTTGCAGTATTTACCACTCTTTATTTTTTTCGCGGTGTTAAAGGCTGTAGGTGGCAAGTTTTTTGCTGCTATGGCAAAGTGCTAAAATGTATCAATCAGTCTCGTGAATTTCTTGTTTGGTTAGGCGATTGCATACGCTCTACACAATGGCAAATCTATCCTGCAATGTTTAATGAGAATGCCGAACCCAACACATATCGCCTATATATATGCTAGATCAAACTGCTACCGTCAAGCCATCCGCCGCCTGAGGCGAGGACCGTTCAGCTAGCTATGCTTTGCATAGATCATTCCTTCATCGGCTGTGACCGACAGACTATAGTATTATGATTAACTCAGTCATGACTTGGGTGAAAAACAGAATTCTTCTGACTCACTCAAAGTTCAAACCAATGGTTGAACTCGTGAATCTCAATTTAATCTTATCTATCGGCGATTCACTCCAAACTCGAATTTTGCCCCAGGCGACGAATGTGCAACACGCTTCTCCCCTTGTCATGTCCACGTTCGACATGTTGCCGCCCGTCGTAGGAGGCTTCTCACATTATACACTAACGATTCGATCAATTGTAGTCGCGGGAAGGTGTCCTTCAAAACACTGCGTGAAGGTACAAATCTTGTTCTGTTGCAGAACAGGTCGTCTTTAAATATGCATTGGTTGGACTGCCGCAGAATTTCGGAAAGTGAAGTGATACTCTGTTACTGCTCTTGTTTCTGGTGATCCCTTTCCAGCTAGCAAGTAGGATAGATTTGAGAGTTTTCTGTCACGAAT
Organism: Heligmosomoides polygyrus bakeri; assembly: GCA_947359475.1. Lineage (NCBI taxonomy): Eukaryota > Metazoa > Nematoda > Chromadorea > Rhabditida > Heligmosomidae > Heligmosomoides > Heligmosomoides polygyrus. The sequence goes on from OX375868.1 coordinate 26,498,325, forward strand.
AAACGTTGTTTGCCTGTCGTCCCATTCACCATTTATGGTCACGGCAAAGTCTATATTCACCCTTGTTGCGTACCGGAGTGCTCCAACGGATCGTCCTTGAGGGACAAGGAGGCCATCATATTCTCGTTCGGGATTTTTACAAAGAATTCTGACCAATGCATTGAACAGCGTCCTGGTGTTTTCTTGATATCCCGCGTAAACCGCAGGTGACGGTTCAACCGAAGGGAGGGGAGGGGTCAGCAAAGCATGACACGTTGCCGGCCCATTTTACTTTCGACGACAGTACAACAGCGTCTCTGATTTTCGAACGTTGACGAAACTCGGATTTCCCGTGGGCTTCTTTCACGTGCGTGCAACGTCCTTTTTCTTCTTTATGACACCATCGACACTCTTGAATGCTTTCGAGCCGCTCTTTTCTTTCTGCCCGCACCGGCACAAGATCGTTGGCCATGTTGGCTTCGTGTTAGCTGGAGCGCTCAGAAATGCTCGTTTCGCTGAGCAAAAACTGAGCATCAGAGATTTGTCTGTTCCTTATGAACATAGTCTTCGTAAGATTCAGCCTTCGTAAGGTCCTGTCCAACGTTCCCACATACACTATCAAAGATGATGCAGTTACCGGTCTTCCCTCCTTCCCATTCTTGTTACGCATATATTTTTGAAGGAAGCGCTGAAAGGCTTCGCAGGTATATCATCCCCTTGCCGAAACCCTTTCTTTACGTTGACGATGGTATTATTGAAAAATGGGGAGAACTTGGTGGTGAATCCGTTGCATTGCTCCAGAAAACTTCGATGTACGGCTTACGTTTCAGGTCTTATAAGTGGAGGAATAGAGCAATAGAAACATGGTTGAAAATAATTGGCAGAGCGATAGGAAAACGAGTGATTTATAGGGCAGAAGAAAAATAATTTCCTTCGATATGGAGTTATTAGAAGCGTTCGTGAATGCTTGTGCTAAAAACCAAAGGTGTACATTTTGTTACAAGCCCTCCGACTGTAACAACGAACAGGCTTCAGGCTTAAATTATACAATGAAGCATATGCTGTCTTGGCGCACCTGTTACGAACTACCATCACCAGCATGCAATGCAGTACTCTGCAATGTGACCCACACGACGCTGCACCTTGTGAACTTTGCATACTGCAGAATTTGGTGCATAGTGCACGGACCAGCAAATCCCCTGCTTTCCACCTCCCCGACTACTGACGGATGCGTTGAAACGAATGCCTGTTTCTGCATACCCATCTTGGCAGCATCTCGAAAAGCTTCTTAAGGTGATAGCAGACAAATGTGTGATTCCAGGAGCTCGACTTGAATACTTTCTCGAGTTCCGAGCTCTTGTCCCAGTTTGATCTCCCGTGCATTACTTGGGAACAACATTGAAAATTTGCTGAAAAAGATCTGATCGACTTTGTTGTGGAACTGGCCACCCCAGGTCCATTGTCCATTGGGCAAGAGGGTTCTGGAACTGCGGGTTTCCATGGATGGTATTGGTCGAAATGATGAAGTCATGCTGTCTTTTGCATTGCTTCCACTCCAAACCGTGGACCCCGATGTGAGGAGTTCTCAGACGACCTTGGAGACCCGATCTTAGCGTTGACGTCGCCGACGATCACCTTGTAGAAAGTGTGATCTTTCTGATAGAATTTCTTTCTGATAGAAAAAAATTCGAGCTTACGTGACGAACACAATCGAAGCTGGTGGGGAACCACATCGCTTCAGTCGCAGAAGTCCGAGTCGGCTTGTCAGAGATTCTTGGCCAAGAGCCTGTTGACGAGCGTATCAATGCCGCTTACTCCTCAGCTGCCGCACGTTTCGAGGAAAAGTACTCTCCGAAGTCGTACTCGGCGTGTAGGGGAGGTCTCTTTTCTTTTCGGTCAGTGTGATGACGTCGCGCTAGATCTTCCTTGCTTGCGTCATCACGTCCTCGACGGATGCTTCCGATACAAGGTAGGACGCTTTAAGCGCGTTTCGTCATAGATCGTCATCACAGTCATTCTCAATCTGCGCCGTCTTATTAGTCCCTGAGACTTTAGCAGACTCTACCTATCGCTGCAGAAGTGGCGCTCCTTCTGGACTCGGAAATGAGTGCTGGCGGGTAGGTATACAAACTGCACGGTGGAACGGTCCGGGACTTTTCAGACAGCATGGAATCGCTTTTGGATGTTTACTGAGAGCAAGTTTTGCTCGAGCCAACTTGCAGGATACAGTCTGCGCATACGCGAACACATCCCAGCACTCCGTGCATGAATACGCCACTCCCACGCTAGGTGTGAGCCGACCCAAAGCAGCAGGGCAAGGCGCCGTTACCAGCAAACCACACGCGGGTCTGACCAGTCTGCGGTTGCGTGTGGTTCGCCATTCATTTTCCTATCCACCACACGGAGATGGACCACGTTGTTTTTGTTTACCTCATTCATTTGCTCATTTGTGATGTTCAACTCAAATCTCGAATGACCTAAGCGAAAACTAAATGACATTAAACGGGGACATAAACCTCTGCAAGCAATCACTACTATGAAGCTTCATGGCTAATTGGGAACCGATAGAAGCATAGACATTTAACCTTCTGGCCCAGTTTCTGCGATCCCATAAATATTTTCCGCAAAAAGCATAAGTATAAAAGCTCCTAATAACCTATTCATTAAGTGGAGCATGCAAAAAAACCAGATGCGAATCGAAGTAGGGACAATGTTTGCTTTCTCATTTCTTAACGGATCAATAGCAGTCTGATGGGTGGCAACAAATTTTTCATAAACATATCGTTTTATTTATTTATTTATTGACGTGTAGCATAAACACACGTGATAATCGATCGAAAAAGGGGATGTCAGAGATGAACATCAGATATAGAAAAACCAATATGAGGAGATGGAGAGAAGAAAAGAAAATTTACTTAGCAGTGATTGAATAAGACAAGCAACTGCAACTGATAAACAAGCAAATCTGAACAGAATAGCATTCGTCAAATTTAACCAAACTTTTTGCGAATAATAAGATTTTGAAAAGCTTGAAGAGACAGTCCTAGAATATCTTCCTCTTCACTAAGTAACTTGTTGAACTCCCGAAGGTTTCTATATGTAAAGAAATTCGACCTAACCTGGGACCCTGTCACAGGGATATAAAGTTTGAGCCTACCGCTTCTTGACGACGTCAGTGTTGCACCGAAAAAGTTACTGGATCAATTGAAACTCTTTTTGTCAGGATCTTATAGTTAGACATCATAATAAGATCTAATTTCCTACGTTTATTTTGTGCCGTTTCTGATTGAGAATAAATGGACACTCCTGCGTGCATACATATTTGGCCACATGTTTTTTCGGCGCTGAGAAATCATAGCAGATTAATGAAAACTTTTGCAGGAATGGTCGCGTCGAACATGCTTTTTCAGCTACTTCTGCTCGTATTTGTCCATGGTAAGAGATTCAAAAATTCGAAGAACGCCTTTTTTGCTTGCCCTTTTGGCTTACTTTTGGCTGAAAGATCCTACAGTTTTTAGTTTAATTAGTGGGTATGAGCAAAAAATATCTTCCTCACAATTCACGGAAAAAAAATTCCGTTAGAATTGGGATTTTAATGTCTTTCCTGAAAACTGCACTGCAAATTTGAAGAGGAGTCTAGTGTATGCAACTTTTTTATCCAGATAAACTCGCTAGAAGAGCACTTTTGTTTAAAAAACAGCGCTAGAGAGGGATTAGCGTTATCTGTCAAGTTGCCGTAAAGCAACCACTCCACAACCTAACCAGCTTTCAAACTGTTTTGCTATGACGTTATCATAAAAGAGAACGAGCAATTTTGAGTTCATCCTAAAGGGTATTTTAATTTGATAAGGATCAAAGGAAAGTGAACATGTAAACTTAATGGAAAAATTGACTCATAACACAAAAGAGAGCAAATTACCGTTGGCTTGAGTACGTCTGCGGTTTCCTCACTTTATAAGACTTTATAAGAATCACACATTGGACGGAGCCTCCCCTAATGTGAATTTGTTGTAAATTTCTATTAACTGCTCCAGAAATTAGTCGAAAAGTACCAAAACCACCTTTTTTAGTAAGAAGTCCTAAATAACTCGCTTCTGACAGCTCCAGTCTGACTAAGATTTATGCCTTGAAATCGCTGAAAGGAGATGCTTTTATTTTCAGAGGTACAAGGAGTGGATCACTGTCGTGAACCTCTGAACATGGGAAGCAAGCATTGCACTAAGAGGCCTACAATAAGGGTGAGTTTTGCAACAGTAGTAGCTGTCAGCGCTCTATAGTTTCCTTTCCTCTGCAGCTGCATCAAGCTCAACTCCTTTTTAATGTTGACCTTGTATCTTGAACGATAACCTTCAATTTCAATCCATGTGGTTACTCTTGAGAAGGCACGGCTCATCCTAGTGCTTCACTGTTCCTGGCTGGACATCTGTGCGACAACATTTTCGGGCTACATTTTAGCCTTTATTACTGTTCTCACAGAAAAGTCTGCACACCTATATGGTTAACGTTATCATTGTATTTATTTTTTACTTTCTTATTCACTTCATGCAGTCGAAAGTGCGTCACAATGGAAAAAACAGTCAACACTTCATAGAGAAAGAGGTATAGAGAAAGTATTTGTGAGGCTTTATGAATGTCGTTCGTTCGCCTATGATTACTCAAATAGTTTTCTATGGTTTGGATCATTCTTAGATTAGTGACTTTAATTTATGTCAAACCTTGTCACAGCAACACTAGGCAAATATCTCATGTGGAAATCGAAACGAAATGGATATCAGAGTGTTAACAAGTTATTCTGCTTTCTGAGTACTGCCGAAATTTTTTTCCAGTTGTGACATTTACAGTCGCAACACAATGATGAATGAATTCCTCAAATAACATCCTTGTAATGCCAATTACTAGGCACACTATGCAAAACTGGCGATGCAAAGGATGTGATTGCCTTTTTGCATCGATTTTCTCGGTGATAAAATTTTTGATGAAGTTGAAAACTGTCACAACGATGTTTTGTTGCGATCAAAACTTCTAGCACCAGGAGGGACTCGAACTCGCACCACCCTCTGACCGGGCGGGAATGCTCTAAGCCTTTACACCACCGGCTCCGTTTGATCGAACGAAGAAGATTACGTTTTCATTTAGGGATCACTTATAGAGTGCCTTCGAAACAAAGCCAAAATTAAGTCAGGAATGCTGCTGCCGTATTACACGTAAATAGACGGCTGTTATTTTGAGCAACCGCCATAAACTGGCCTGTATCGCATCACGTAATGTGCCGCTCTATCATTTTTACACTGTCCAGCCTATGTAACAATGTTCTTCGAAAAAATTTGAGATCCCGAAAATTTAACATTAATTTTTACTTAGGAAGATGTAGGAAGACGCGGCATCCTTCGAAAAATTTCCACATTTCCGCATTACAAGACCGACAGCACACCTGTGTTCTTGGCTCTGCCTTTCAGCTAGACGTGCGATGTCCAATGTAGCTCTGGTTTTTTCCCTGACGGTGTAATGTTTGTGTCCCATTCCATCAAGGTGGAAATAATTAACGAATAACTGCATAATGAGTAGTTTCAATGAGAATAAAAATTATGAGTCAGAGGGCTCTTTCGTATCTTAAAATGATCGACATAGTGAAAGACAAACACTAATCAGATACTGAGAGCACACTCAAATTCCAAGAAAAATCAACGTTTATGTATAATGCTTTACTCACGCTGCAGCAACGTTCTAAATTAATGAGAGGGCTAAAGAAAGTTTATAAGAATAGCCAACTGCACGTGAAATGTAAGATATCTGAAGTCTTGTTTTGCACTTAATTAAGTCAAATGCTAAATAATAAATACCATTAAATACTCATCCCTGTGTAGAATTATACCCCTTTACAGGTAGTTGTTTGTGAAGACCAGCTCTTCCTATGACGCTTCTGGGTAGGGCCATATCAGCCCCTTATCTACTCCGCGCTTCGAATAATTACATACTTCTGTTCACCTTCTGTAGGTTTTCTTCTCTAATGCTTTCACTTCGCATCATTCAGTTTCTGTTGCTACATAGGTCATCATCGTTTTCCTTTATGGACTCAGAAAAGAGGAGGTTTCTTGCGAGTTGGCTCTAGTTTTTCTTTAATAATATTTCATTCGCCTGTTTTCACTTGGTTAGTTTCAGTATTACATGGACAGCGCGACCAACGTTTGTCTCGCGTTCTCCTACTCTGGAATAACTTCGAATCGTACGAAGCTTGTATGAATGAGTGCAGAGGACGTGAGTTCTTTAGCGTCGCTGTTGAGGGAATGAGGTGCCTGAAATGGTGGTTAACGATTCTAGTAAAATAATTTACTCTTTATAGAATAATTTACTCTTTATATAAGGACAAAAAGGAAGAGACACTTTTAGTCGATCCCTCTTCGGATGCTCCACTCATTATACGTTCACGGAATATCGTGACGGCTAATTGAACGCGTATTTGGCCAAAATATATAAGTTATGATTTGCGTTGACCAGCTGGATGGAAAGTCAGCGCATTATGTTTCCATGATAACTCTGGTACCAATTTCCTGACCCTGGCAATGTAGAAGGCTTAGATGGCCTAGGCAGGAAACCCGAGTCAATGTGACCAATGTAATATGACAGCCAAAAAGGAAGAGACACTTTTAATCGATCCCTCTTCGGATGCTCCACTCATTATACGTTCACGGAATATCGTGACGGCTAATTGAACGCGTATTTGGCCAAAATATATAAGTTATGATTTGCGTTGACCAGCTGGATGGAAAGTCAGCGTATTATGTTTCCATGATAACTCTGGTACCAATTTACTGACCCTGGCAATGTAGAAGGCTTAGATGGCCTAGGCAGGAAACCCGAGTCAATGTGACCAATGTAATATGACAGCCAAAAAGGAAGAGACACTTTTAATCGATCCCTCTTCGGATGCTCCACTCATTATACGTTCACGGAATATCGTGACGGCTAATTGAACGCGTATTTGGCCAAAATATATAAGTTATGATTTGCGTTGACCAGCTGGATGGAAAGTCAGCGCATTATGTTTCCATGATAACTCTGGTACCAATTTCCTGACCCTGGCAATGTAGAAGGCTTAGATGGCCTAGGCAGGAAACCCGAGTCAATGTGACCAATGTAATATGACAGCCAAAAAGGAAGAGACACTTTTAATCGATCCCTCTTCGGATGCTCCACTCATTATACGTTCACGGAATATCGTGACGGCTAATTGAACGCGTATTTGGCCAAAATATATAAGTTATGATTTGCGTTGACCAGCTGGATGGAAAGTCAGCGCATTATGTTTCCATGATAACTCTGGTACCAATTTCCTGACCCTGGCAATGTAGAAGGCTTAGATGGCCTAGGCAGGAAACCCGAGTCAATGTGACCAATGTAATATGACAGCCAAAAAGGAAGAGACACTTTTAATCGATCCCTCTTCGGATGCTCCACTCATTATACGTTCACGGAATATCGTGACGGCTAATTGAACGCGTATTTGGCCAAAATATATAAGTTATGATTTGCGTTGACCAGCTGGATGGAAAGTCAGCGCATTATGTTTCCATGATAACTCTGGTACCAATTTCCTGACCCTGGCAATGTAGAAGGCTTAGATGGCCTAGGCAGGAAACCCGAGTCAATGTGACCAATGTAATATGACAGCCAAAAAGGAAGAGACACTTTTAATCGATCCCTCTTCGGATGCTCCACTCATTATACGTTCACGGAATATCGTGACGGCTAATTGAACGCGTATTTGGCCAAAATATATAAGTTATGATTTGCGTTGACCAGCTGGATGGAAAGTCAGCGCATTATGTTTCCATGATAACTCTGGTACCAATTTCCTGACCCTGGCAATGTAGAAGGCTTAGATGGCCTAGGCAGGAAACCCGAGTCAATGTGACCAATGTAATATGACAGCCAAAAAGGAAGAGACACTTTTAATCGATCCCTCTTCGGATGCTCCACTCATTATACGTTCACGGAATATCGTGACGGCTAATTGAACGCGTATTTGGCCAAAATATATAAGTTATGATTTGCGTTGACCAGCTGGATGGAAAGTCAGCGTATTATGTTTCCATGATAACTCTGGTACCAATTTACTGACCCCGGCAATGTAGAAGGCTTAGATGGCCTAGGCAGGAAACCCGAATCAATGTGACCAATGTAATATGACAGCCAACAGCCCCTCTGACTGTGTTACCATGCGCCCTTACCCTTATCGTTAATGTACAGAATCACTGCCTTGCTGCCTAAAAGAGAAATGCTATTTTGAAGCATGAGAGGGTAGTGGATGTACATTGACACTAATCAGTACCTCCTTGGGAATTTCCGCCAATTGCGCTGCTATCGGTGAACCGTTTACTAATGCTCGCTACGCGTCATCATTCAGTGGCGGCTGTTTTAATAAAGCGATTATCTTAGACGTTGGATGAATTAACACTTACTTATTTTCCCTTACACTTTGTTCATTGCGCTAATGAAATGCTCTCCACATGACTTAGCTGTCCATTTAGATCACCTAATAAACTCAATGACGTTCAAGGTTCTTCTATGTAAGAGTGAAGCAAGCTGCTACTTAGCCGCTGATCTCGAAAACCACCAAGTCGGGAGTGTTGCGAGGAGCTACACTCAGCAAAAGAATTTGCGTGATGTTGCAGCTGTAACAGCGTTGGAAAGTGTGAATCTCTGCAGTGGATCTTAGCAGTATGGTAGGGACTCAGCCTGTCTGATGGCAAAATCCTGGTAGTAACCGTAGATCTCGGTCCACACCTTATCAAATAAAAGACATTTTCTCCGTTTTAAACCGCTTGAATGAGAAGAACTGTGGCTCACCGCTGAGTGTGTTGTATATCACAGACGCGCCTTGTCTTTTCCTTCTAGACTCAAGGGGTGACGACATGTGATGAAGGCTCCTAGTTTTAGCATTCGCAACATTGCTACATATCATCACTACCACTACGCATATAAATATGCAAATGGCATTATTTAAGATTCTTCGTGATCAGTGCGAATTTCCTTCTATTCGTAAGTGGATGGATTTTTTGCAGGCTGTTGATCTATGCTATTAAACTATTATATTCTGTGTTTCGAGATTGCGATGCAGGCTTATTCATTGATATGAGGTTCCGTTCGTAGCATCGTATTCAGAGACCCTCAGTTTTGGGTTCTGATAGCAGTGCCCAACGCGTGCAGCTGTCAACCCTAAAAAAACCTTTGAAAATTACAGACATCCAAGGCTTTTCTTGTTACGGTTATTATTATTGTTATTATTATAACTAATATTAATATTATTTGTTGCTACTACTTGTGCACCTTTAACTATCAGTCAAACAAGTGCGCTTCTCTTTATGACTCTCAAGACACTGTCATAACAGAGGAATTTTAGTGGAATCCTCGTGTTTGCTAGCCTTTTTATCCAAATCATAAAGGTGTTCTTTCGTATGATTTTAGAGTGTAACGTAGTCCTTTCTGACAAGTAGCTTTGAGGAAGTCGTCGTGAAGACTGTAATAAGAATCAACTAAATAGAGCTAGCAAGCGGTTAAAAGTGGTCTGAGTAGAGGACCATTATTGCTAAAATTTTCAACTCCACACTGGCAATATTTACGAATACAACATTTAAGAGGACACTTCTGGATGTGCTGCCGGGAAACCTTCAGTTGGCGATTGTAGCAATGGCAAAACATGTCCACCCGGCTAAAAATGTAAGAGCGGTTTCGGAGTACAAATGTGCTGTCATGCTAAGACGGAAGGTGTGAGCCTTTTCAGTTCATTCAGCCACATTGCCTAAAAGCTGAGTGTTGTGCGCAAAACCTTGTATTGACTGCAAATTTTAACATTTAGAACAATTCGAAGCGAATATGAGGAATCCAAGTTGTGGAAGTAAGAAAACAGTCATGCAGAAGAGCGTTAGTGGCGCTCCGGTAAGTATTTTATCTACAAATATTTTAAATTTCCTAAAAAACATTTCATTGCAATGTATTGCAGCGTTGTAATCCACTTAGCAATCAATGCTGCTTTCTTGTGAGGCACAATCATTGAGTGCTTGGGGACGAATGTATTTTGTGTCTGGCATATAAATTTGAATGAGAGACGCTATACCATCCCGTTTAATTCCTAAATTTTTAGGAACTGCCTTTGCTCGGCAAGAGCTGTAAAAACAAATTCTGTCCACGTGGATCTGTGTGCAACAAGGGTCCATTCTTTGCCTACTGCTGTCAGTAGCTATGCGTCGCAGAAAATCTTCATCGATTTGGTGTATTTTCAAATAAATCTAATTCTTCTTCTGATATTCTTCCGAAGACAAACAGAGAACTAGATGTGAAAATCGATTATTTCTAAGGGCTTTTGTAACTAAAATCTCTGCAATATGTCAAGGTAAGTCTAGATAAGGATGGGAGAATAATCGATTCCGTTGATTTTCAAATAAATTTAGATTCTGATGCACTTTTGAACACGAAGGTGGATGTGATCGTAAAGTGGAGATGGCAGTGGTTTAAAATCCGTCACGTGAAGCTGCGCACCATGCGTGCACCCCTCGGTATGCCACGCGGCCCTTCCGAACTTCTACGGTGCCGTCCTCCGTATCATCCCCCCGTGTACGAGGAAAATCAGCAGGTTCATAATCGTGTTGGCACCGCTCTACTGCAGGATGGGGCTTAGGGACTTTTGCGGCTTGTTGTCGTTTGCCGCCGAGTTGAGTGGAGGCCCAGCTCCTACGAGCCCGTGTCTGACAGGTTTATCGAAGACATCCACGTAAACAAAATAACTAATATTTACACATACAGTTAACCAGCGATGGATGCAAAAACAGCAATCAATTTTGGAGGCAGGCAGCCTGAGAAATAGAGCGAAGCCCTTGCGACTGAAAACGGAGTGAATCGAATAATGTTATAGATTGATACTAGAAATTGAGGCATGGCGACGAATCCTTCGTAAGGCTGTACATTGACGGATTCGCATACACGCTCGCCACACATTTGAGACGGTTCTGTTCGTTCATTGCCACGAATTCCTGCGGATAATACGCTGGGTCGAAGTATGGTATAAGACCTGCAATAAGAGGTGTTGAATTTTTTTAGACTTCTTCGAACGCTCTAGATTGAAATGTTTAAAAAATTTATAAACTGGTGGTAAAGTCGCCGGCAGCAAGTTTTCACTTGCTATGACTTTCTATAATTTATGCTTCTATAAAATGGCTATTGTCAGCTAACATATTATCTATTGCTTTTAAAACGTTAGCTGCTATGGGTTTGGATCTTCTCCGAGCAAGCCAGAAAAATGAAGTTTTTGGGTTCAAATCGGACAGCATACCTCCGTAAGCAGCTGGCGAGCAGTCGCAGGGCTGATCTTTTCATGTTGAGCCCCAATCGGGCTGGTAGCTGTAGCTATAAAGGATAAAGGATAAAGGACGGCGTTATTCAATCCCTTCTGGGATGCGCCAGCGCATTGTACTTCTACGGGATGTCGTGGAGGCGACGTGAATGCGTATTTGGCCATACAATGACATGCGGTGGCCAGCCGATGAACAAGTCAGCGCTTTATCCTTCCCAGACAAGTCTGGTACCAATTCACCGACCCCGGAGGGATGGAAGGCTTGGTTGGCCCGGGCGGGAAATCCGAACCAGAAACCTGGTATCGGGTGCACGCGACAGTCGCGCCTCCTCCGACTGCGCTACACGCGCCCTGCTGTAGCTATAGCGCAAAGAATCGAGCTTTACGGGCATATCTGAAAGTGAAGAAGTCAGCAAGTTTTAATAGAAGAAAGTTACTTAACGGTACCTTTGCAACTGAGCAATTTGTCGGCGCCTGCCGGTACACCGAAGTAGCTGCAGAACCATTTGAAAGCCTTAATCCTCCTCCACCCTCCCGGAACTTTAAAATAGTTAAAGTTGTGGAAAACATGTACAAATTCAGAAGTGCGTGAAAAAGCGGTACAATGGGATAGCATTACGATCTTCATCAGTTTTCCTTTGCAACTTTATCGTACCACAAATTGAAGGAGACAGATGTGCACTCTCGTGCCTTCTGTTAACGATGCCCCATTCTTCCTGGATTAAAGTCTTGACCGCGCCCCTTTCCACCTAGATGAAGGACATAAAGCACTGTTTTCTAAAACTGGATTTTCTAAAATTTAAAAGCATTTTCAAGCATAGACTGTCTTCGTTTCGCAACACGTCACGCATCGAAAGCCTGCATTCCACAACATTTCTTCACAGGGCACTATTTAAACGCAGAATCAAGACGTGGAGCTATTGCTGCTTGAAACAAGGAGGAAAACGACAGAACTTTTCCAAGAACCTTTGGAATAGTGCAAATAGTTGGGTGAGAGACGTAAAAGCGTCGCACGTATGTTTTTAACATTAGTAATGAAGTGTTCAATTTCATTAAGTGCATAGGACAAGGACTCGTTCAAAAGAATTCTACGATTTCAGAATGTATTTATTGCTGCTCGAGCATTGTGTACCACCCGGAACTACTTACCATTAGAGTTGCTGGAGAAAGGTCTTCGAACCTATATCCTTCTTCGGATCGCTGACTAGACAGGCTTTCATTGCGCATAAAGGATAAAGGATGGCGTTAGTCAGGCGTTTTCGGGATGCGCCAAGCATTCTACTTCTATGGGATGTCGTATAAGTAACTTTAATGCGTATTTCGCTTTACAATTACCTACGGTAGTCAGCCAATGGAAAAATCTGTTTTGTTTCTTCTTTCTGGGACTCTATGTATACCTATCAGTTTTTTTTCAGCTGCAGTAAGCGCCGAAACTGCATTCTTTTCGTCTTTTCGCTATAATTGCCCTTGCTATGGTCAGTTTTTAAGGGTAAAAGAGAAAGGATTGAAGTCGACGTTAATCAATATTTGGGGTGGAATGTGCCATGCATTCTAGTGTACTTCTACAGGATGTCGTGGAGGCATCATGAATGCGCATTTAGCTTTACACTTACGATGGCCAGTCTACGGACAAGTCTGTGGCTTATCATTTCCAGCCGAGTCTCGTGCCACCCCGGAAGATGAACGACGTAGACGGGAAATTGGAGCTAACCTCGGCTCCGACTGTGTTACAACTCGCCCAGGCTTACGACATAGAGGATGAAACAACATAATGGATTTGCATTTTTTAGTCTTGACCAGAATTACTAAGAGGAATCGATTAAAAAACAACCGCGAGCTAATTGTATTGGACAGATTTGACAAAATCATTTCTTTCATCTGCCTTTATCTCCGGGTCGAAAAGTAATGGAAGCGACTATCAACTGCTACAAGCTCTGTACCGAAATCACGTCGATAGCAGTGAGACTCAAACAAACAAATCTTGTGGATTTTGATCGCCCAGATGAAATCATTGTACATCGGCTAAACATCTCGAAGAATAAGTTTTATGAGAAACGGACACCGTTCGATTCTCACTCATTGGAACGAACGACTCCGAATTTCCCCGCTTCTAGAGTACGATTGGTGCTGGCCGACTTCAGTCGTGTATGTGAGTATGTTGTACTGCAACTGAATCCTACAAAGACGATTTTGATGAGGAACGGGCAAGTTTCTGATGCCCCACTCTCGCCTCGCGGAAAGAACATCTCCGAGTGCTCCAGCTACGTGTATCTGAGTCGCGAAGTCAACATAGCCATTGACTTAGCATCAGAGCAGGGGGAAGTGAGGGGCGAGTGAATTAAAACCGTCGAAAAAGGTGTGAGAAGAGGAAGAACGTCCGCTCCGTGATCATCATTTCGACCCCATCGCTATTCTTGTGCTAACACACGCCTCGAAATCCTGGGCTTTACTAGAGCAGGATGACTGCCTAGCGCATCGAAAATCAAGAATTCGAGGACACAAAGCTCATAGAACAAGTCTCGCACAAGTTAAGGAAGGCTTCCAGAGCTCCGAGCTTCGTCAATGTTCGAGAATGAGAGACACTCTCGCATGGACAAAGTTGTCGAAAATTGGATGAGCCTGCAACGTAATGCGCTCTACTGGCACTTGCTGCACGTTACCCTCAGCGGACTGGATCAACATAATGCCAAAAAACGCCACTGTGCTAGTTGGACGTGTTCTTGAACACCCGGAACGAGAAGTATAGATGTAAAGTTTTATATACGTTTGTGTAGATCTCGAGGAGGCAAATTGAATAGTGCCAAAAGTTTCTCAAACAACTTTAAATTGAAAGAATTATGAGCATGCGGCAGTTTGCGACGGTTTGCGACGGGTTTCTCCGTCACAAACCGTCTTTTTGACCGCGCGGTGTTGTATGCGGTTCGCAAGCAAGCCGTAGGCTGTGTAAATTCGTGACATTCAGCAGTTTCACAAGGTGACACTTCAACGGAGTCACTTTCCCTAAGGTGGTTGGTGCCGTAGGTAGTACAGCATTCACAGCACTTAAAAAAGCGTCCTTTCTGCCTTTTGTGCATAACAATGGCCAAACAGTATGTAGTCTTCTGAAGTTTTATTATTATTAATATTAATATTATTATTACAATTATTGCAAATTACACCCATACCGATGCGCCGCCTCAGTGTTTCTAGAAGAAGACGAACCAACCAGTGCAAGAGAAAAACACTCAAGGGTCAAATTTAACATTGCGAGAGCACTTAGAAAACGGTCCATCATGGGTGAGGCTGCGAGGCAAGGGGGAGGACCAAAGGAAATGTTGGGCAACTAACCCATAGGTGACAGGTTCCTTTAAAATGTTGCATATGAACTTAGACATGGTCTGTTCTAAATTTTCTAAATTGCACTGCGATACAAGCAAGGCAACCGCTATTATTGTTAACGAGGGTAACAATCGCAGGCCAGTTGTTTATTTGTGCGATAGAATATTTCCGCGGTGGAAGCTCACCAGCAAGCAGTCCGAACCGGTAGTGTTTTGATAGCCAGCGCAAGGTTCTTGAAAATATGATGCAACGAGAAAGTCAGGATCAAAGAAGTGAAGTGCTCCAGACCTCAGCTGTAGAAGTTTTCGTGATTTTACTGCAATAATTTCCTGCGAAAACTGCCATTTCTGTTGGAAACGGTCTACTGGAAAAATTTCCATGCTGAGTGCATTCTATTGTACACCAGAGAGTTCCAATACTAATATTAGCTCCATTATTAAGCAACCCCTTCATGTGCCACCTCATCGCGGTGAAGGGGTGAACATCACTTTGTGATGGCTAACGGCACAAACGGTCACGCAGTACGCGACGCTTTGTCGTGTATGGGCGGCTCTCCTGTATCCCTGCCCAGGAACATGTGAGTAACCAGACCACCGCTATGGCTCAAACAACTAAACCCGCGCCCCAGTCCTCCGCGCGCCGGAGGTGGACTTCTACAACGTCGGTTGCATCCATCTCCGGCGAGGGGCCGTCTAACCTCGGAGTTAAACTATCAGGACGTCATTGTAATCGGACTACCGGAAACTCCCTCCCACAACGACACGGAAACTGCCTATTCGTCTGCACTTATAACTGTCGTTCGATCGCATTTGAGCAGGATCTTCGGACACTGCTTTACAGAAGCCGTAACACCAAATACGACGTTATCCCCCTGCAGGGAACGAAAGGCAGAACGGAAACCATAAGAAGGACCGACCACAACGAGCTCCTCATTATCGGAGCAAAGGTGGACAGAAAGAATATTGGCGGAGTTGGATTTCTCGTCTATTCGACAGTGCACCACCTAGTAGACTCTTACAAGATCATCAGTCCGCGAGTAGCTGTTCTTCGTCTGGAAACCAAAGATCAAGGAACCATTTTCGTTATAAATGGATATGCTCCAACATCTGCGGCCACAGATGAAGAAAAGGAGGAATTCCACAAGCTGTTCGAAAGGACTGTCAACGACGAGAAGAGCTACTACAAAGTTGTTGTTGGTGACTTTAACGCTATCGTCGGTACGAATGATCACGACGAATGGAGGCTAGGACCACATGGAACTTCCTCAAGGAACGAAAACGGAGAGCGCCTGATAGACTTCCTATCCGCGTGCCGTCTCTACCATGGAGATTCTATGTTTAAGAAGCCTTCAAATCGACGATGGACCTGGGAAAGCCCAAATGGAGAAACACGCTTGGAGATCGACCATGTTCTTGCAAACAGACGATGGAGTCTGTTCGACGTCTCCGTGCTGCCTTCATTTCACTCCGGCTCTGATCACCGTCTTGTCCGTGCGAAGCTGCCTCTCAAAAAGAGGATGTTCAAGCGTGATACTCACCGGCACCGGTAAGGATCCCCACATTCAAGTCTGAGGAGTTGGAATATGCAATAAAGTCGTATGATTGGAATCTTCTTGAAGATCCATCGGAAGACTACGACCTTCTCTCCAAAGGACTGTTGAAATATGCTAGCAGCTCTTGCAGAGCCACATCACCGTCTGCTTCAAGACTCAACGCACATGCGATTAAACTGTTGGAGCAAAGAAGAGCTGTTAAACTGGATCCTAATGCTTCCCATCTAGAAAAAGTCATCGTCTCGAAAGCCTGTCGAATTGCAGTGAAGGAGTCCATTCAAGACTACAGAAGATTGAAGCTGTTAGAAGGCGCTCGGAAAGGTTCAAGCATAAAGCGCTGCAAACGAGATCTCTGCGATCAGAAGGCAATAATGTCAGCCCTTGTAGATAAGGATGGAACAACGCAAACGTTTCGAAGAGCGATGGCATCGCTCAAGAATTCTACACAGATCTGTTCCGTTTTTCCATCACTGTCCCGAAATGCTTGATGCCACCAGCTGAGGAAGTACCTCCCATTCTGGAATCAGAAGTTGCTCATGCTATCAGAAGGATGAAGCCGGGCACTGCTATCGGACCGGACTGCATTTCTGCTGATCTCCTTCGTGCGGGTGGCAGTGCCGTCTGCTCACTTCTTGCCAAGCACTTCAACCACTACCTTCGACTTGGTAGGATTCCGGACTCATGGAAGGAGTCGAAAACAGTTGTACTCTTCAAAAAAGGTCAGCAGGAGGATATCAACAACTATCGACTCATCAGTCTTCTCTCGGTTGTGTACAAGATCTTCACCGAGATACTGCTTAACCGCATGGAGCGTTGCTTGGATGAATATCAGCCAGTGGAGCACGCAGGGTTTCGCAAGAATTTCTCCTGCATGGACCATATTCAGACTGTCTCACAGCTCATCGAGAGGAGCCGCGAATACCACCTCCCACTTGTCCTTGTCTTCGTGGATTACCGGAAAGCGATCGACTCTGTGGAAATCAACGCCGTTTTGAACGCACTTGTGCACGCTGGCATACCATCGC
Organism: Heligmosomoides polygyrus bakeri; assembly: GCA_947359475.1. Lineage (NCBI taxonomy): Eukaryota > Metazoa > Nematoda > Chromadorea > Rhabditida > Heligmosomidae > Heligmosomoides > Heligmosomoides polygyrus. The sequence continues at coordinate 26,515,546 of OX375868.1, forward strand.
CCTACATCCGACTTCTCGACGAATGCTTCTCGAACACATCGACTACCATCCGGCTGTTCGATCAAAAGCTTAAAATTCCTATCGGGAAAGGAGTACGGCAGGGAGACACGATTTCTCCCAAGCTGTTAACAGCGGCACTTCAGGATGTCATGAAAGCCTTGAACTGCGACGGGAAAAGAGCTGAATATGGATAACGACCTCGCTCCTGAAATTGCCCGCAGGAGACGCGCAGCATGGGCAGCCTTCAGTTCGATTCGCGAAGTCACCGATCAGCTCAAGGATCCCGGCCTCAAGGCCTCCATATTCAACGCCTCTGTACTGCCTGCGATGTGTTACGCGACGGAAACCTGGACCGTCAACAAGACAATCGACAGAGCGATGCAAACTACGCATCGTGCACTGGAGAGATGTCTTCTAAGGACAAGCCTTCGTCAGCAATGGCAAGAAGGCCTAGGAAGCTCGGAGCTACGGGAGAAGTCGCAATTAGCAGACCCGCTGCAGTACATGAAGAAGTCCAAATATCGCTGGGCCGAACATCTGCTTCGACGAACGGTCGATAGATGGAGTCTCCGTGTCACAGAATGGCTCCCAAGAGACCATAAGAGACCACTGGGACGACCGCCAACGCGATGGGCAGACTCATTCTCAAGATCTTTCAGAGAGCGGAGTCTGCCTCACTGGATGCAAGCAGCCAGAGATCGAGCGGTCTGAAAGAGTTGTGGTCCCCGCTGAGAAGACCTCCAGCCGACAAAGGACCATCAAAGTATCAAAGTATCAAAGTATTAAGCAACAGTGACAGCTTAAATCTACGGATGACGAGTTCCTATATTCAAGTCGTGAACGGTCGTCTTAAAGTATCATAAGTAGTATTAGTGCTTCTGTGCCACGCAGGTTTGTTATAGTAGAACAACCTTATTCGACCGACGTTTCGACAACTTCGTCGTTTTCAAAGGCCTGGAAGAAGTTCGAAACCTAAGACCAGATACTCATTTCGGCAAAAACGCCCTTCTCCAATTCTCTTAGTTTCAATATTTCCTACGAGTATCAGGCGGAATCTAACTGAAGCAAGCCGATCTCACCGTTGTCGCACAAGTACTGAGAGAACGCTCAGCTACGCTACCACTATTGAGCAACTGAGACCTACCAACTGCGAATCCCTACTGATGTTAAGTGTATAGATTGCAGAGCTCACATACGTGTAATGCAGGCAAAAAAATGCAAATGCAAGCAAAAACTCACTGATGATCGAAATGCACTCACTTCGGTTATTCATAGTTGGATTACGTTCGCGGATGCAGAAGGCCTCTATGGCCTTTCTAGGACCGATCTCACTTTCACGAAGCAACACAGTGCATTTGATACTAAAACCGTCTCCGTGATGGACATCCACTCGATGTTTACCGAGTGGGGTTACCAAACTAAGCTTCCCCTTACCAGTAAGATGTTCTCTGATGCTAACGCTTAGCGCTCTCCCTGTTTCCCCAATATATAGCTCCCCACAGCTTAAATACTGAATTTGGTAAACCACACCTTTCTGCGCACAGTCTCTACTTCTCCCATAAGGACAGATCACAAGTCTCTCGTTGTACATGAGCGATCGTAAAGCCTACTGCGAACTAGCAGTCGTTTGATGTTGTGTCCTGGTATGTTGACCAGCACAACATCATTGTCCAAATTTGCTCGCACTAGGCATAGACGTACAGCTGCCGTGATCTATTCCGAAATAAAGGGTAACTGGAGACATATTTTATTTTCCCGCTCCTTTACCCCACGCCCAGATCCCATCCGGCCATTTCGTTGTCTTGGATCGTACCCATTGAGACGTGCAATATTGCCCTCGCTCTCCTCATGTCCCGTGCACACACCCACTGCCGTTCTGTACATGTTGCGAAGCACAGCACGTTTTACAGTCAGAGGGTGAGCTGATTTTGCATGGACTATGACGTTCTTGGAGCACCCTTACGATACCATTTCACATTGAAAGAGCCGTTTGCTACCCTAATTTAAATGTACAAAGAGGGTAGCCAGCCTTCGCTCGGAGTTTCTTGAGTGAATTTGATGTTTTGTGATTGTGTATTAAGGATGTTGAAAACTCATCCATCTTGGATGGTGTTGTCGTTATTATACAACAATCATCAATGTATCGACAGTACATTTTGGGAAGGCGCTCCAGTGCTGGTCGTTCCACTCTGCTCATGAAGCAGATCGCTAGGGTTGAAGCTAAGCGCTGTCCCATCGCCAGTCCTCTACACTGCGAGAAACATTTCCCGGACCACTTGAAAACATTACACTTTAAGCATTCTTGTACCAGCATCATTATGTGTGATTTATTCAAACCAAACCTAGTAATACTTCTTCCATGCTCATCTAGCATCTCCGAAAGTGGTTGCAAAGCAACGTCATTATCTACATTGGTATATAACGCAGTCACGTCAAATGATTCAATCACACAATTTTGCTGAAGCGCACTAGATCGCAAGCGGTCCAGAAATTGTTCCGTGTTCACCAAATGTGAAGGTATGAAGCTGAGAAGTTGACCGACAATTTTGTTGAGGAACCAGAAGAATCGGTCAGTCGGTCCATCTACGCAGCTTATTATGGGTTGGATTTTGCATGCGCCTGCACTCAAAGAGTTCTTGTCCTTTTCAGACAATTTATGCGTTTTGAACAGGTAATAGAATACCGGGCAGGCGGGCGTGTCCACTTTCAGCCTCTTGATTAGTCGCTTATCTAGACCAGCCGACTCACCCACAGACTTCCAAACAGAGTTTAACCTGTGTAATTGCGAACGAAAATGTCTCTCTGATGACTCGGCATAAACCGTTTGGTCAGCAAGGTGGTGTTCAGATGTCTGTCTATCCAGGAGTCTCGGGCAAACAACGAACTCACCACCTTTGTCACTAACAGAGAGTCGTATTTCGTTACGAGCTATTAGGTCACGCAATTCTTTGAAGCCTTCCCACTGCTCTCTTGTCAAATTCGTTGTTCAATCACCTCTGTGCCTACGAAAAACGCAAACCACCTCCGATATCAGAATTCTGAATTTGACATCAACTTTAGGAACAGGGTCGTGCTCCTTGTGAAAAGCGCGAGGAAACGGAATAGGTGAGAGCATCGTTCGTAGAGGCTCTTCGTTTGTACGAGAGTCAGGGTTGTTTCTTACCTTCGCTCTAAGCTGTTCTCTTAGCTTATGTAACCCGCCCACTATTTTTCGATACGTCGATGCATTCACGTGCTGCGATAGTGAAAATGATGGTCCTAAATCTAAAAAATCCAACGCTTTCGTTGAAATGAATGCATTGCCAATGACGGTAACTTTTGCCTGATCCGCTGCCGCAGTAGAGGTCGTCTGCTGAGGCACTCGGCTCCCAGATAACTGTGGAACTCCGGTGAAAGGCCTACTACCAGAAAAGGCTCCCCTGTTTTCACTCCTAAGAGCGTCGAACTTTCTAAAGAGAGTGGATTTCGCATTTGCTCGAAGAGTATCACAGATCTGCTTCGACCCGCTCTCAATCCTTCTCCAGAGCTCATTTTGCAAAAGCTGTCTACATGACTCTTCCTTCGCAGTGCATTTCAGCAACGTTGAGTACAGTATGTACTGCTTCTGTTTGATAGCGACTCCCAGTGCCGACCGGTAGATAGCACGAAACCTAGGACGCAGGCACTGTCCCGCGTCTTTGCCCGCGCCGCTTTCAGGCAGAACGTCCCTCACCCGTGTCTGATCATTCGTTTTTAATGGCTTTCCGTAAGCGTGCTAAGAAAAAGCGTTTTTCCTCTATCAAAGGATGGAGGCTTCAAACTCTGCACTTCCTGTCACTATTTGTTGTGACGTTTTGAAATCTAAACCACCTTCGAAGGCGTTGTTTGCTCGGTAGCGACGAAGAACAAAAAAAAAAGAAAACCTTCCGTCAACAACTTTTCTAGATGTACACCCAGTTGTTTGCAGCATGGAAGCTATGTAGAAAATGTGTAGAAAATATGCGAATATAACAGAGATGGCACCGATATGAGAGAACGTGAATGTTCTTCTGAAAATGTGGAACTGAATTTTCCTGCAATGAATTCGACTATGGTACTGGATTTTCGATCGCTGTGGTCCCGTGAATTGCCATTCCTCATTCCGACCTGCAGTATTTACCAAATTGAGTTTTTTCGCAGTATTAAGGGCTGTACGTGGCAAGTTTTTTTGCTACTAAGGCAAAGTGCTGAAATGCATCAATCAGTCTCGTGAACCTCTTGTTTGGTTAGGCGATTGCATACATTCTACACAATGGCAAATATATTCTGCAATGTTTAATGACATTGCCGAACCCCACACATATCGCCTATATATATGTTAGATCCAATTGCTACCGTCAAGCCATCCGTCGCCTGAGGCGAGGACCGTTCAGCTAGCTATGCTCATTTGTATAGATCATTCCTTCATTGGCTGTGACCGACAGACTATAGTATTATGATTAACTTAGGTATGACATAAGTGAAAAAGCAAATTTGTCTGATTCACTCAAAGTTCAAACCAGTGGTTGAACTCGTGAATCTCAATTTAATCTTATCTATCGGATATTCATTCCAAATTCGAATTTTATCTCAAGCGACGAATGCGCAATACGCTCCTGCCTTGTCGTGTCCGACAATTCACCCTTGTCGCGTGCCAGGGTGCTCCAGCGGATCGTTCTCCCTTGAGGGGCACGAAGGCCATCATATTCTCGTTCGGGATTTTTACAAAGAATTCTGACCAATGCATTGAACAGCGTCCTGGTGTTTTCTTGATATCCCGCGTAAACCGCAGGTGACGGTTCAACCGAAGGGAGGGGAGGGGTCAGCAAAGCATGTCACGTTGCCGGCCCATTTTACTTTCGACGACAGTACAACAGCGTCTTTGATTTTCGAACGTTGACGAAACTCGAAACTTCCGAAGGCTTCTTTCACTTGCGTGAATTGTCCTCTCGATTCCACGCTGCACGACACTGATAGCGTGTACATCCTGCTTTCGTATAACCCAAGTCTCCAAGGAGCCTGTCAGGATAGGAAGAGCAGTGGAGTCGATTAGGTGAGCACGGAGCCGAACGTTCTTTTTCTTCTTCGCGACTCCTTTGACACTCTCGGATGCTTGTCAAGCCGCTCCTTTCTTTCTGCCAGCTTCGGCACTAGATCTTTGGCCATGTTAGCTTCGTGTTAGCTGGAGCGCTCAGAAATGCTCTTTTTGCTGAGAAAAACTGAGCATCAGAAATTTGTCTGTTTCTCATGAACATAGTCTTTGTAAGATTCAGCCTTCGTAAGATCTTGTCCAACGTTCCCACATACACGAACAAAAATGGTGCCGTTGCCGGTCTTCCCTCCGATGTCTTCCCATTCTATATAACGCATACACTTTCAAAGGAGGCGCTGAAAAGATTCGCAGGTATGGCATCCCCTTGGACAAAGCAATAGAAACATGGTTGAAAATAGTTGATAGAGCGATGGGAAAAGGAGTGATTTATAGGTCAGTAGAAAAATAATTTCTTTCGATGTGGAATTATTAGAAGCGTTCGTGAATGCTTGTGCTAAAAACCAAAGGTGCACATCTCGTCACAAGCCCCCCAACAACGAACAGGCTTCAGGTTTAAGTTATACAACGACACCTATGCTGTCTTGGCGCACCCTGTTCCGAACTACCATCTCCAGCATGCAATGCAGTACTCTGCAACGTGACCCACACGACGCTGCACCTTGTGGATTTTGCACACTGTAAAAGCACATAGTGCACGGACCAGCAAATCTCCTGCTTTCCTCCTCCCCGACTACTGACGGATGCGTTGAAACGATAAGCTGATAGCAGACAAATGTGTGATTCCAGGTGCTCGACCTGACTACTTTCTCGAGTTCCGAACTCTCGTCCCAGTTTGATCTTCACGTCTATTACTTGGGAACAATGTAGAAAATTTGCTGTTGAAAAAGATATGATCGACCTCGTTGTGAAACTGGCCACCCCAGGTTCATTGTCCATTGGGCAGGAGGTGCTGTCTTTCGCATTGCTTCTACATAGGAGGCTTGCTCTTCATCTCTTCAAGCTTTTGGCCGGGCCGGCGCAGTTACAATCAGCACAGTCACGGACACATCCACGCACAATGTGCATGAACATGCCGCTCCCACGCACAAGGAACGCGTCGACCCGACATAGCAGGAGCAGGGAGTCCATCCCCTGCATCCCACCTGCGTCTCTGGGCGGTACACGGTCTCTTGCGAATAAGAAGATTTTGAAAAGCCTGAAGAGACAATCCAAGGATATCTTTCTCTTCACTAAGTAACTTGTTAAACTTCCGAGGGTTTCTATATGTAAAGAAACTTGACCTATTCAGGGATTTTGTCGCAGGGATATAAAGTTTGAGCCTACGCTTCTTGAGTTGTCAACGCTGCACCAAAAAATGTTACTGGATCAATTGAAACTCTTTTTGTCAGGATCTTATGGTTAGACATCATAATCAGATTTACCTTCTTACGTTTATCTTATGTTCTGATTGAGAATAAATGGGAATTCCTCTGCGCACATGCATTTGAGCACGTTTTTTCGTCGCTGAGAAATCTAACAGATTAATGAAAACTTTTGCAGGAATCGCTGCGTAGATTATGCTTTTTCAGCTACTTCTGCTAGTATCTGTCCATGGTAAGAGATTCAAAATTTCTACGAACGCCTATTTTGCTTGCTCTTTTTGCCTACTTTTGGTTGAAAGATCTTACAGTTTTCAGTTTAATTGGTGGGTATAAGCAAAAAATGTTTTCCTCACAATTCACGGAAAAAAAATTTTGTTAGAATTGGGATTTTATTGTTTTCCTGAAAACTGCACTGCAAATTCGAAGAGGAGTCCGGTATCTTTAACTTTTTTATCCAGATAAAGTCACTAGAAGAGCACTTTTGTTTAAAAAATAGCGCTAGAGAGGGATTAGCGTTATCTGTCAATTTGCCATAAAGCAACCACTCCACAACCTAACCAGATTTCAAACTGTTTCGCTATGGCGTTATCATACAAGAGAACGAGCAATTTTGAGTTCATCCTAAAGGGTATTTTAATTTGATAAGGATCAAAGGAAAGTGAACATGTAAACTTAATAGAAAAATTGACTCATTACACAAAAGGAAGCAAATTACCGTTGGCTTGAGTACGCCTGCGGTTTCCTCACTTTATAAGAATCACACTTTGGACGGAGCCTCCCCTAATGTGAATTTGTTGTAAATTTCTATTAACTGCTCCAGAAATTAGACGAAAAGTAACAAAAACCACCTGTTTTTAATAAGAAGTTCCAAATAACTCGCTCCTGACAGCCCCAATCTGATTGAGATTTACGACTTAAAAGCTCAGAACGAAGATGCTTTTAGTTTCAGAGCTGCAAGGAGTGGATCACTGTCGTGAGCCGCTGAACATGGGACGCAAGCATTGCACTAAGAGGCCTACAATAAGGGTGAGTTTTGCAACAGTAGTAGCTGTCAGCGCTCTATAGTTTCCTTTCCTCTGCAGCTGCATCGGGCTCAACTCCTTTTTAATGTTGACCTTGTATCTTGAACGATAACCTTCAATTTCAATCCATGTGGTTACTCTTGAGAAGGCACGGCTCATTCTAGTGCTTCACTGTTCCTAGCTGGACATCTGTGCGACAACATTTTCGGGCTACATTTTAGCCTTTATTACTGATCTCACAGAAAAGTCTGCACACCTATATGGTTAACGTTATCATTGTATTTATTTTTTACTTTCTTATTCACTTCATGCAGTCGAAAGTGCGTCACAACGGAAAAACAGTCAACACATCACAGAGAAATAGGGTATAGAGAGAGTATTTGTGAGGCTTCCTAAATGCCCTTTGTTCGCCTATGATTACTCAAATAGTTTTCTATGATTTGGACCATTCTTAGATTAGTGACTTTAAATTATGTCAAACCTTAAAACTCAGCAACACTAGAAAAATATCGCATATAGAAATCGAAACGAAATGAATATCAGAATGCTAGCAAGTTATTCTGCTGTCTGAGTACTGCCGAAAACTTTTTCCAGTTGTGACACTTTCAGTCGCAGCACACTGATGAAGGAATTCCTAAAATAACATCCTTGTAATGCCAATTACTGGGCACACTATACAAAACTCGCGATGCAAAGGATTTGATTGCCTTTTTGCATCGATTTTCTCGGTGATAAAATTTTTGATGAAGTTGAAAACTGTCACAACGATGTTTTGTTGTGATCAAAACTTCTAGCACCATGAGGGACTCGAACTATCACCTCCCTCTGACCGGGCGGGAATGCTCTACGCCTTTACACCACCGGCGCCGTTTGATCGAACGAAGAAGATTACGTTTTCATTTAGGGATCACTTATAGAGTGCCTTCGAAACAAAGCCAAAATTAAGTCAGGAATGCTGCTGCCGTATTACACGTAAATAGGCGGCTGTTATTTTGAGCAACCGCCATAAACTGGCTTGTATCGCATCACGTAATGTGCCGCTCTATCATTTTTACACTGTACGGCCTATGTAACAATGTTCTTCGAAAAAAATTTAAAAAGCCAAAAATTCAATATTAATTATTACTTAGAGAAATGTTGGACATCCTTCAAAAAAATTCCACATTTCCACTTTATAAGACCGAAACCACAGCTGTAGTCTTGGCTCTGCCTCTCAGCTAGACGTGCGATGTCCAATGTAGCTCTGGTTCTTTCCCTGACGGTGTAATGTTTGTGTCGCATTCCACCAATGTGGAAATAATTAATGAATGACTACATAATGAGGAGCTTTAATGCGAGTAAAAATTATTAGTCAAAGGGCTCTTTCGTACCTTGAAAAGGTCGACATAGTAGAAGACAAAGACTAATCAGATACTCAAATTTCAACAAAGCTCAAGGTTTATGTTTAATGTTTTACTCACGCTGCAGCAACGTTATAAATTAATGAGACGGCTAAAGAAAGTTTATAAGAATAGCCAACTGCATGTGAAATGTAAAATATCTGAAACCTTGTTTTGCACTTAATTAAGTTAAACCCTAAATAATAAATACCATTAAATACTCATCCCTGTGTAGAATTATACCCCTTTACAGGTAGTTGTTTGTAAAGACTTGCTCTTCCTATGAAGCTCCTGAGTAGTGCCATATCAGCTCCTTATCTACTTCACGCTTCGAATAAATGCATACTTCTGTTCACCTTCCGTAGGTTTTTTTTCTCTAACGCTTTCACCTCGCATCATTCAGTTTCTGTTTCTACATAGGTCATCCTCGCTTTCCTTTCTGCATTTAAAAAAAGAGGAGGTTTCTTGCGGGTTGGCTCTAGTTTTTCTTTAATAATATTTCATTCGTCTCTTTTCACTTAGTTAGTTTCAGTATCACATGGACAGCGCTACCAATGTTTGTCTCGCGTTCTCCTACTCTGGATGTGGAGGAAACTCGAATAACTTCGAATCGTACGAAGCTTGTATGAATGAGTGCAGAGGACGTGAGTTCTTTAGCGTCGCTGTTGAGGAAATGGTGTGCCTGAAATGATGGTTCACAATTCTAATGGTAGAATATTTTACTCTTCATATAAGGACAGAAAGGAAGAGACACTTTATTCGATCCCTCCTCAGATGCTCCACTCATTATCCCTCCACGGAATATCGTGACGGCTACCTGAACGCGTATTTGGCCAAAATATATAAGTAATAACTTGCGTTGACCAGCTAGATGGATAAGTCAGTGCATTGTGTTTCTCTGCTACCATTTTACTGACCCCGGCAATATAGAAGGCTTAGTTGACATAGACAGAAAACCGGAACCAATGTAACCAATGTAATATGACAGCAAACAGCCCCACTGACTGTGTTACCATGCGCCTTTACCCTTATCGTTAATGTACAGAATCACTGCCTTGCTGCCTAAAAGAGGAATGCTATTTTGAAGCATGAGAGGGTAGTGGATGTACATTGACACTAATCAGTACCTCCTTTCCGCCAATTGCGCTGCTATCGGTGAATCGTTTACTAATGCTCGCTACGCGTCATCATTCAGTGGCGGCTGTTTTAATAAAGCGATTATCTTAGACGTTGGATGAATTAACACTTACTTATTTTCCCTTACACTTTGTTCATTGCGCTAGGGAAATGCTCTCCACATGATTTAGCTGTCCATTTAGATCACCTAATAAACTCAATGACGTTCAAGGTTCTTCTGTGTAAGAGTGAAGCAAGCTGCTACTTAGCCGCTGATCTCGAAAACCACCAAGTCGGGAGTGTTGCGAGGAGCTACACTCAGCAAAAGAATTTGCGTGATGTTGCAGCTGTAACAGCGTTGGAAAGTGTGAATCTCTGCAGTGGATCTAGCAGTATGGTAGGGACTCAGCCTGTCTGATGGCAAAAATCCTGGTAGTAACCGTAGACCTCGGTCCACACCTTATCAAATAAAAGATATTTTCTCCGTTTAAACCGCTTGAATGAGAAGAACTGTGGCTCACCGCTGAGTGTGTTGTATATCACAGACGCGCCTTGTCTTTTCCTTCTAGACTCAAGGGGTGACGACATGTGATGAAGGCTCCTAGTTTTAGCATTCGCAACATTGCTACATATCATCACTACCACTACGCATATAAATATGCAAGTGGCATTATTTAAGATTCTTCGTGATCAGTGCGAATTTCCTCCTATTCGTAAGTGGATGTATTTTTTGCAGGCTGTTGATCTATGCTATTAAACTATTATATTCTGTGTTTCGAGATTGCGATGCAGGCTTATTCATCGATATGAGGTTCCGTTCGTAGCATCGTATTCAGAGACCCTCAGTTTTGGGTTCTGATAGCAGTGCCCAACGCGTGCAGCTGTCAACCCTAAAAAAACCTTTGAAAATTACAGACATCCAAGGCTTTTCTTGTTACGGTTATTATTATTGTTATTATTATAACTAATATTAATATTATTTGTTGCTACCACTTGTGCACCTTGAACTATCAGTCAAACAAGTGCGCTTCTCTTTATGACTCTCAAGACACTGTCATAACAGAGGAATTTTAGTGGAATCCTCGTGTTTGCTAGCCTTTTTATCCAAATCATAAGGGTGTTCTTTCGTATGATTTTAGAGTGTAACGTAGTCCTTTCTGACAAGTAGCTTTGAGGAAGTCGTCGTGAAGACTGTAATAAGAATCAACTAAATAGAGCTAGCAAGCGGTTAAAAGTGGTCTGAGTAGAGGACCATTATTGCTAAAATTTTCAACTCCACACTGGCAATATTTACGAATACAACATTTAAGAGGACACTTCTGGATGTGCTGCCGGGAAACCTTCAGTTGGCGATTGTAGCAATGGCAAAACATGTCCACCCGGCTACAAATGTAAGAGCGGTTTCGGAGTACAAATGTGCTGTCATGCTAAGACCGAAGGTGTGAGCCTTTTCAGTTCAGCCACATTGCTTAAAAGCTGAGTGTTGTGCGCAAAAACCTTGTATTGACTGCAAATTTTAACATTTAGAACAATTCGAAGCGAATATGAGGAATCCAAGTTGTGGAAGTAAGAAAACAGTCATGCAGAAGAGCGTTAGTGGCGCTCCGGTAAGTATTTTATCTACAAATATTTTAAATTTCCTAAAAAACATTTCATTGCAATGTATTGCAGCGTTGTAATCCACTTAGCAATCAATGCTGCTTTCTTGTGAGGCACAATCATTGAGTGCTTGGGGACGAATGTATTTTGTGTCTGGCATATAAATTTGAATGAGAGACGCTATACCATCCCGTTTAATTCCTAAATTTTTAGGAACTGCCTTTGCTCGGCAAGAGCTGTAAAAACAAATTCTGTCCACGTGGATCTGTGTGCAACAAGGGTCCATTCTTTGCCTACTGCTGTCAGTAGCTATGCGTCGCAGAAAATCTTCATCGATTTGGTGTATTTTCAAATAAATCTAATTCTTCTTCTGATATTCTTCCGAAGACAAACAGAGAACTAGATGTGAAAATCGATTATTTCTAAGGGCTTTTGTAACTAAAATCTCTGCAATATGTCAAGGTAAGTCTAGATAAGGATGGGAGAATAATCGATTCCGTTGATTTTCAAATAAATTTAGATTCTGATGCACTTTTGAACACGAAGGTGGATGTGATCGTAAAGTGGAGATGGCAGTGGTTTAAAATCCGTCACGTGAAGCTGCGCACCATGCGTGCACCCCTCGGTATGCCACGCGGCCCTTCCGAACTTCTACGGTGCCGTCCTCCGTATCATCCCCCCGTGTACGAGGAAAATCAGCAGGTTCATAATCGTGTTGGCACCGCTCTACGTACAGGATGGGGCTTAGGGACTTTTGCGGCTTGTTGTCGTTTGCCGCCGAGTTGAGTGGAGGCCCAGCTCCTACGAGCCCGTGTCTGACAGGTTTATCGAAGACATCCACGTAAACAAAATAACTAATATTTACACATACAGTTAACCAGCGATGGATGCAAAAACAGCAATCAATTTTGGAGGCAGGCAGCCTGAGAAATAGAGCGAAGCCCTTGCGACTGAAAACGGAGTGAATCTAATAATGTTATAGATTGATACTAGAAATTGAGGCATGGCGACGAATCCTTCGTAAGGCTGTACATTGACGGATTCGCATACACGCTCGCCACACATTTGAGACGGTTCTGTTCATTCATTGCCACGAATTCCTGCGGATAATACGCTGGGTCGAAGTATGGTATAAGACCTGCAATAAGAGGTGTTGAATTTTTTTTAGACTTCTTCGAACGCTCTAGATTGAAATGTTTAAAAAATTTTAAACTGGTGGTAAAGTCGCCGGCAGCAAGTTTTCACTTGCTATGACTTTCTATAATTTATGCTTCTATAAAATGGCTATTGTCAGCTAACATATTATCTATTGCTTTTAAAACGTTAGCTGCTATGGGTTTGGATCTTCTCCGAGCAAGCCAGAAAAATAACGTTTTTGGATTCAAATCGGATAGCATACCTCCATAAGCAGCTGGCGCGCAGTCGCAGGGCTGATCCTTCCATGTTGAGCTCCAATCAGGCTGGTAGCTGTAGTTATAGCGCAAGGAGTCGAGCTTCACGGGCATGTCTAAAAGTGAAGAACTTAGAAAGCTTCAAAAGAAGAAGGTTTTTTCAAGGTACCTTTACAACTGAGCAGTTTGTCGGCGCCTGCCGGTACACCGAAGTAGCTGCAGAACCATTTGAAAGCCTTAATCCTCCTCGACTCTCCCGGACCTTTAAAATAGTTAAAGTTGTGCCTTCGCCTTCTGTTAAGGATGCCCCATTCTTCCTGGATTAAAGACATGACCACGCCCTCTTTCCACCTAGATGAAGGACATAAAGCATTGTCTTCTAAAACTGGATCTTCTAAAGTTTTGAAACATTTTTCAAGCATAGACTCTCTTCGTTTCGCAACACATCACGCATCGAAAGCCTGCATTCCACAATATAGATTCACACGCAGAGCACTATTTCAACGCAGAATCAAGACGTGGAGCTATTGCTGCTTGAAACAAAGAGGAAAACGACAGAACTTTTCCAAGAACCTTTGGAATAGTGCAAATAGTTAGGTCAGAGACGTAAAAGCGTCCTGTCTATGTACTCATCATTAGTAATAAGGTGTTCAATTTCATTAAGTGCATAGGACAAGGACTCGTTCAAAAGAATTCTACGATTTCAGAATGTATTGATTGCTGCTCGAGCATTGTGTACCACCCGGAACTACTTACCATTAGAGTTGCTGGAGAAAGGTCTTCGAACCTATATCCTTCTTCGGATCGCTGACTAGACAGGCTTTCATTGCGCATAAAGGTTAAAGGATGGCGTTAGTCAGGCGTTTTCGGGATGCGCCAAGCATTCTACTTCTATGGGATGTCGTATAAGTAACTTTAATGCGTATTTCGCTTTACAATTACCTACGGTAGTCAGCCAATGGAAAAATCTGTTTTGTTTCTTATGGGACTCTATGTATACCTATCAGTTTTTTTCAGCTGCAGGAAGCGCCGAAACTGCATTCTTTTCGTCTTTTCGCTATAATTGCCCTTGCTATGGTCAGTTTTTAAGGGTAAAAGAGAAAGGATTGAAGTCGACGTTAATCAATATGTGGGGTGGGATGTACTATGCATTCTATTGTTCTTCTACAGGATATCGCGGAGGCATCATGAATGCGCATTTAACTTTACACTTACGATGGCCAGTCTACGGACAAGTCTGTGACTTATCATTTCCTCATTTCCAGCCGAGTCTCGTGCCACCCCGGAAGATGAACGACGTGGACGGGAAATTGGAGCTAACCTCGGCTCCGACTGTGCTACCACTCGCCCAGGCTTACGATAGGGAGGATGAAACCACATAACGGATTGCCTTTCTTAGTCTTGACTAGAATTACTAGAGAGGAGTCGATCAAAACACACCGTGAGCTAATATTATTGGACAGAGTTGACAAAACCCTCTCTTTCATCTGTCTTTATTTTCGGGTCGAAAAGATATGGAAGCGAATATCGACTGCTTCAAACTCTGTACCGAAATCACGCCGATAGCATTGGTACTCAAACGAGCAAAACTTGTGGATTTTGATCGCCCAGATGGAATCGTTGTACAGCGGCTTAACATTTCAAAGAATAAGTTTTATGAGAAACGGACACTGTTCGATTCTCCCTCATTGGAACGAACGATTCCGAATTTCCCGCTTCTAGAGTAGGAGTGGTGCTGGCCGACTTCAGTCGTGTGTGTGGAAACGTAAGATTGCAGCAGAACCTTACTAACTAGGACGATGTTCGTGAGGAACGGGCAAGTTTCTGATGCTCCATTCTCGCTCTGAACGAACATCTCCGAATGCTTCAGTTACGTGTGTCTGTGTCACGAAGTCAACCTAGCAAACGATCTAGGATCAGAGCTGTACAGATGGAAGCGAGGGGCGTGTGAATTAAGACCATCGAAAAAGGTGTAAGAAGACGAAGAACATCCGCTCCATGATCATCTTTTCGACCCCGTTCGCTATTCTTGCGCTAACACACGTCTCGGAAACCTGGGCTTTACTAGAGCAGGATGACTGCTTTCGAAAATCGAGGATTCGAGAGCATAGAGTTCATTGAACAAGCCTCGCGCCAGCTAGAGAAGACCTCCAGAGTTCCGAGTTTCCTCCATGTTCGAGAATCTGAGACACTCTCACATGAACCAAGTTCTCAAAAATTGGATGAGACGGCAACATAATCTCTATGGGCACTTGCTGCGCGTTACTCGTAACGGACTGGATCCACGTAATGTCAAAAAACACCAATGTGCTAGTTGGACGTGTTCCTGAACGCCCGGAACGAAAAGTATAACGGTGCTCATAACCCTTTGACGGCGATTAATAGGGCTACTCTGGCACTCGACAACTAGTGGGATCGTTGCCGGAACGCGCAGTAGCAAATCAACGATCAAGAAGACAAAACGTGAAGCGGGAGGTATCGCGCTGTTGCCTCACCTCCCGGATCTTGCGCATCCTCTCCATTGCACTCATTGTTGATGATGAGGCTTGTGGGCCCAAAGATCGGGCCAGTGTATCCGGCCGCTGCATTTACGGCACCGCTGTTCCACGTTCCTGAAAGAAAGTGCTCTTGCATAGTTTGATGCAGTACTACCAAAGGCACTGTCGAAAGGCTCAAGCTACAGCTCTTTCAAAGGTTTTGAACGCACCCATCACTATATCGTGCATGGCTGGCTTGGGCGGTTGAGGTGTCATGTAAAACCACAAGGAAGCAAGGAGGGCTAGCGGAGGATCCATTTTTGTCATGATCTGAAAGTGCTCGGGTTATGCAAATATAAGGTAACTCAGCAATGAGAGAAGCGTCTTACCAAATTGGGCTCATTGAGCAAATCGACACTGACGTTTCTCGACTCCAGGAAGTCCATAAACTGACCATAGTTGTAGTTGTAGGATATCTGAAAGCGGTTTCCTATTTAAACAATAGTCGAAATTCATTTTCAGGCCACTCCTTGAGCTGAATTTTTTTGAACGGCCTCCTTACTTGTTACTTGAGGCTTCAATTGTCTAAATATTCGTGTTTTAATGTAGTGCCTCGTTATAGACCTAGAATGTTTATTTCATACAAACTTGCACGGTGCACCCCCTTCCCTAATGAGCACTCCAGGTGCTGAGGAGCTTCTAAGATCTTAACCGTATGATCCTGAATTCGTTTCAGAATTTCTGTTTTTAGCTTGCTTATGAATTGCAGTTTATGGCTATTAATTAAAATCGATTTATCAATCCATTATTTATCTTGACGGTGAAAATATAAAAAACAGCGAGGGGATATCCCTAGTGCAGGACAATTAAAAGAGGCGCTGGTTCTCGCCTGTCTCCCTTGTAGATTCACGGTTCGGGTCTCACGCAGAACAACTAAATCCTCTAACTCTATGGGTGACGGTGAAGACATCTACCTTACCAGGCAGGTCACAATACGTCTGGAAAGAGCATTATACTGACTTATCTTTCGGTGCCTACCGCAAATTATTGTCTAAACACTCTTTAATTTTGCAGTGAAGGTAAGCCATAATTACAAAGTGCGTGGCCCGTTTTCCGAAGCAGTTCATTGCCACTGATCTCTAACTTTTATCTGCTTACCCATATGCAAATATCGTATTTCAGAAATATAATAAAATGCGTCAATGCTACGAATTCTCTTACTCGCTCGAACACTGAAAGCTCTCTGGTTTATCTCAAAGAGCAAAGAAGTTTGAATCTTGTGGCATATTACCATCTGAGTTGGTTCCATGCGCTCTTGCAGTAAGCAGCAATTTTTTCCTTATTGACGGAAAAACTCCGTTTACATGTAGTACTGTAGCTTCCGTTCAATTGCCAACTAGCCTCTCACATCAAACAACTTGCAAAATTTTCCGCATAGGACCTCCCAACGCACTGTTCCTTAGATTAGTTCGCAACAGGTATTGTTGCTCCGTTGCCCGGTTTATTCTGTTGTGCGTGTTCAGAAAAACATCTGTTCAGAAAAATTCAAGGTGCGGACTTTAAGTAAGGACGACTACATTGGACTTTCTGAAGAGTATCTCGAAACATCGACTACAGATGTTTGGTTGCCCTTCAAGCAGGCAAGTGTTGCACCTCAGAAGTTAGCTAATTTCCACCAGCCATACTTGTAGAGCCATCGGTAGGCCTGAGAACTCATCCTTTTGCTCCATTTCCATTTGAAGTGTCCTTTCAATATTATGCAGAATATAAAAAAGCTGATTATCTGGCCTTACTTATTGTTAGTTGGATCTTATAAAGCATTTAAGTGGCTCTTAGGTGATTCTGAACAATATTAGACCCTGTGTTTTCTGTGCGAGTGTCAAGAAAAAGTTCGATTATTGCTTTATCTACAACCCATATGTTACTATAGACCATACGTCGTCCTGTGCCTTAGTAGCGCAAATCATGATGCCAACGAAGTACCTGTATGGCTCCTCGTCCAAAGTAGCAACCGCTGTAGTATTCCTCATCTGCAGATTCGTTCTTGGAGCAGGGATAAAAGTAACTGATCTCCGCTGACTCTGCGCAATACCTAAAATAAAAGCCATTCATCAGGGTAGAGTGACCTCCCCGTGCATTCCGACCCTCTGCCTTACCTTCCTGCAGAGATGCACTTCGCTCCATCCTGAGGAGAGTAACCCGGAGCGCTCTGATCGAGGAACGAACTCGTCGGGCCGCCTTCGAACCAGTTGTAGAACCCGCCTCGATAGAAACAGTCGGATGCGTCTTGTACTGAGCGCCTGCCGCTAAAGCATAGAATTTGATATTTAAATGCAAGAAAGGCTTTTGAGCGATTACTATTCGAGTTCTAAGCTAACATAAATAAAACTTATAAATGATATAAATGCTATCATGATAAATTTAAGTTCATTTTAATAATAACTACACCGTTCATTTTGTTTGAAAAAACTGCATATGATTATTACAATAAATTTTATAATGGCAAATAAAATTCTAGGTAAAATCGCTTGTAAAGTGCAAGTTCATAGTATGTACATAATCGTGTTCCTTCGGTACACTGTGGATTTTCTGTCAAATTTTAAAATTAAAAGCAGTTTAGCTCAGGTAAATGTTACCTGAGTTATTAAAGGTATCAGTGTTTGTTACCTTGAAAAATGAACCACCATATTATTAGAACTATCGACGCATATTTTTTCTCAACATGAACGAGCAGTTGATCTTGTCTCTGTCGCTTCCTTCAAGTTTTGGTCGCTCTCTTCTTCTAGATAATCGTTTTCTTGAGAAAGAACGAATCGAAAAAGCGTAATCACAGTTATATTATTTAAACATAGTGTTCGATTAAAACAAAAATAAATATACTGTAAAATTAGATAATATTGTAACAAATTCTCAGTGAGCTCATCTATATAAGCCGTTTTCGCTTTTAATACCTAACAGAAGTACAGCAAGCAAAAGACACAAAAACATCCACGCACTCATAAAGGGCTGCGTTGTTCTCTCCTGTTTCCTGGACGGCATGTGAGAAGAGAGCGGCCAGATCTCTGCGAGTGTTCTCCGTCTTGTTGTAAATCTGCAATTTTCGAGGTTATTTCAATGCATTATGCAATTGCTATTTATATTTTATTAATCTATCTTAAATAAGTTTTTTACTAAACTTATTCAAGCCTCTCTTCCTATGAGAAGAGAGAGCGTAACCTAAGTAAGCATCCCCTGCTCAGCCGAGGCTTTAAGCGGCTCTAGTCAAATTTATATTTGAGTCCGGGTCAAAAGTTATATTTAACTTCAAAAGTTCAAGCAAAGCAATTAAAAGTTTTTATGTTTTTCGTTGCCTCCTTTTCTTTGCCTTTGCATTTTTCCCAAAAAAAGCTCTCCAAAGGTAGCACAAAAAAGCTTGAAAAGTAGCGAAACTGCTGGAAAAACGCCAATCACTAAATTCCAGTAGGAGCATATGCTGAGATCGAAGCTCATGTACATAAATACCTGATAAGTTTGGGTTCAGTGCACTACTACCCTTCAAGACGTCATAAGCTTCTTGTGAGGCGAAACTCTTGGTCTTTGTCTCTGCAGTCAGCGGGGCTCCGAAAACCTCATGCGGTTATTAGGTGGCAAATCTATGAAGCCTCTACAACGGCCATATTCACAGAGAGTAATACACTGCGATGTTTAGTTCCTAAAAGAACCAATCTGTCTTGTGCTTTAGACTAGACCACTTATGAAGGTTGTCTAATATGAAGAGTAGATCTTCAGCTGAGACCTTAATTTTAGTTAAGAAACAATAAGAAACAAAGTCTAGATACAAATAGAATACCGTATTCGGACTGCTAGTGCCGAAATTTGGGAAGTATCTGGAAGCGATCACAAACGCCTCGTAGGAATACGGCTGACAAGGATTAGGTCCCCATCCCAGATTCGAGAATGGAAAGAGATCCTGAAATCAGTACTGGAATTAGGAATTATTTCGAGCTAGCATACTCCGCGACCTCACTCACTTCAAACATTTCCTTCGTAAACCAAGTTTCGAGTTCGGACGGCGGTAGATTATTGGGGTCGGAGGGCAACGTGCACGAAGAAGGTGGTCCTTTGCCATATCTGCCAGCTTGTGGACATTGAGAGAGCGGCAGAACACCGTGTACCCCTGCTTAAAATAATAGAGTAAATTGAATGTCTAAATGAGGACCACGCAATAATGCTTTGAAAACAGAAAGCCAAATAAAAAATCCACCCGACAGAGTAAACGAAGATTTTTAGGCCTTTCTCCCTAAACCCCTTGCTTGCTCTAATAGCCTTCTCCTCTGCTGGGGAAAATCTCATAGGTCAAGCACGTTTTTCTATTGTTCAGTTTGCTATTCTAGTCGTTTTCACTTCTTTCTCTGAGATATCTTTCTCCACACATCTCTTAACCTGCTCGTTTTTGACTTTTTCTATGTTTATCAAATATTCAGGTTTTTGTTTTATTTATGCATATTTTTGTGTGCAATATCTAAATAAATAACGGCAGTTTTTCACTTTTTGGAACTTTCACCTTTGTAATAAATAGTTAAAGCAACCATTAAAGTGAAAAGTGAGTTGAAGACAAGACTATTGGTGAGGTCTAGGATCCTCGTAGTTCAATTGCCAAGTGGCATCCTCTAAACTGCTGTGGTTGCATTAACGCACAGTTCATTTCTTAGATATTTTGAAAAAGATAAACTCGTTTATTGTTAGTTTTAATCGAAGGTTTCACTCCCCGTTTAACAAAATGTGGGTTCAATCGCAATTTGGAACCAGATTTGTGCTAACGAGGCATTCTGTGCTCAAAAAAATTTTCCTTGAAGCAAAACCTCCAAGTCAGTGAAATCGTAGAAATTGAACACGAATATTAGTGCTCGAAAATCCAAAGGTGCAAATAACTTACCGACGCAGACAAGAATTAGTAGCACCGTATTCAGCAGCATGGTCAAAGCGTTCTGAAGCAGCCGTATCATGCGTTCTTTATATGTGGTTTCTTGCGCAATTAAGCAAATAGCTCTTGGGGAAGTGTCCGATAGATGTAGCCCACATAACAACCCATGATAAGATAACCACTAATGCAACCACATGTCGGCGACAATAAGTGAAATCGTTGTAAGGCAATTATGACTCACCCCAATAAAGGTCTTATCACAATACCTCGAGAGTCGATCTACATAGTTTAGGATGCAGGTCATCATGCGATGCTTTAGCGGAACCATCTCAGGTCAAACTAGATAAAGGAAAGCGTTTCTCATCGATATGGTACTGCTAAACCTGTCCGACATACTGAAAACCTGATCTGTTACCTCAGTTGTTTTCTATAAAATTTCATCTGTTTTTGATTACATTCCAATTATCTTAAGAACTTAAATGAGATAAAACTCCTAGCTAGTATTATGCATTCTGCAAACATGTTTCCTCGTAACAGTCATTTTAATAATCTCTTTTTCGTTTATTGATAACAATTGACAAATGGGTTAAAGGAAAATTCAATACATGACCATGGATAAACGGTACACTTATTTTGTTGAGACTAATAACATAGTATGGAATGTGAAAAGTAAAGATTTAAGTTCTAATTGGCATAAGTTTTTTCTAATATTTCTTCTATCCTATGGATGTTATATTGCTCATCTTTCTTTCAAATAAAGTAACTAACTACAAGGATTGATGGTGACCCACCTGAGCCAATTATTCGCTCCAGTACCGATGGGTTCATAGGTCCATTTCGTATTGTAGTCATCGCTTGCAGAACGTCGATAAGCCGATGCCACAGCATCTGAACTTCGAAACAAAATTATTCCCACGAGTTCAGTGTCGGCTCAAACGCAGAAAACTCAGAAAAAAAGAGTACAGCGACGTGGACGAAGTTACTGATCCGGTTCATTTAAGATACCTAGCCCGTCGGACTAAGCACCTAGCGAGTGCATAATAAATGCAAACTACTAGTATAAAGAAGGGTGGGAAGGATTGTTTTGCAACAACCCTCAAACGAACCTAAGATGTTAAACAAATAAATGAATATTAATAATAAATAACAAATAGCGAATAAATCATGACAAATTTATTTTGGTAGAAGAGCAGCCACTTTCTAGGATGTGCTTTTTTTACAAGGACTCCGAGGCGCTAAGGATCAATCTGATGTGTGATCCTTTAAAGTGTGACATTTCTGAGACTTGGTGACACGTGTAGAAGTTTAGACAGTGAAGATAGACATTTCTGAGACTTGGTGACACGTGTAGAAGTTTAGCCATACATGAAACGATTGAAAACAAACGAAGGAATGATCGTTTGAAAGTCAGAAACGGCGAGTAGTTATGGTCCGGCCTCTGTACTGGTTGCACCCTATCCACTGCATGCGTGTATGTGGGATCGTCGCTTTTTCATTAGTCTTTACTAACCTTGTCTTTTACTTTCTTAGACTGCGTCGTATCTATCTTCACCCATTTCGCTGGGCTGCTGGACACTGTCAAAGCTACCGATTAGGGGTCAATTCTTGCTTCAGGTTCGGCAACACCGCGCATATTTTTCTGGACGCTATCTAAAGTTTAATTCTTGGTTTACTAGTTCTAGAGGTTAGAAACACTATATGAACTTGAAGAGATTACCCAGAGCGTGAATGTGCGAAGCAAAAAACGTTGATGCGCGTTAATGTTGGCAGACGCATTCAGATACTTGTCACAACACACTGCAGAGGTCAGGTTACAAAATATGAGGCCGGACCATAACTACTCGCCGTTTCTGACTTTCAAACGATCATTCCTTCGTTCGTTTTCAATCGTTTCATGTATGGCTAAGCTTCTACACGTGTCACCAAGTTGTAAGGATTTGGTACAAACTGTCGGCAGGCATTGTTTCGCTTATCCTCTACAAAAAAATCTTCTCTGAAAGCTTTCCAAGAAATGCGGCCAAAATTCCCCTCTAGAACTAATGTGTGTGGATGGCGCACACACAAAATAGCCATCTAGTTCAAATCCTAAATTTTTTGTAGGAATGAGTTTAAAGATGAGCTAATTCGGGCTGCCATTCCTGTCCTGTAATCAAGCATACAAGCATCCATCGATTAATGGATTTGGCTTTCCCTCAAGGTTTTTCTCAAACGTAACTGCGATGAGCTGCAGACAAAACTGTTTGCAGTAGCTCTCAGCGGACGGTCTTTCGGACGCTTTCTCACGCCACTACAATATTTACCGACTTCGAATCTTCGGTCGCAGACCACGCTGCAAAACACGAAAGCTTGGTACTGTAAGTGATTGAACTTTGGAATGATCTCTTTCGAACAGTATGACTATTGCTCAAGTATTGACTGCAATTCGGAATGCATTTTAGCTGTGTGAGTCCGATACGGTTAATGGAGGTACGCTAAAAAATGAGCGCACAGTGAAAAAACGTTCTGAAGGATATTATCGAAAGCGTTAATGCGTTGAACACACGGTCAGAGCCACCTTTGTATAACGCTCTTCCCGATTCTTTCCTCGCTAAACTGCGATTTGTTTATCATGTAACATCGCCATGGCGTTCGCATTCGCTACAGCCGATCTTCTATGAAGAACAAGGTATTACATTGAGTTACATCAAGGCAGTAACAAACAATGGGCAGTGCTTCCAATGAGAGGATTTCTGACGAATTAAGCCGGGAGATTTCTGTGAACTTCTCATTCGTGTGTTGCTTCTCACACTTTTACTTCTCCGAGAGCAATTATGCATCGCATAGACAGATTAGCATGGAAAAGGCAAAATTATACTTTACGAGCAAGCACTCTTATCTGAACCAATGTCTAATAAAATAACAAGTCCACTGACCAATTCAATACGACTGCCGTTCCATACGCTTCCCACATTAACCCAGCCAACCGTCATAACTGTTCAATGATATTCATATCACCTGTGCCATCTGCGGCGACTATCTGCCCATGTGCCTTCTACAATCCCTCGTAGCGCGTGAGAAAGTGACTCGGTTGGTCCACTTTGATGATGGACCGAAAAGGTTGCATCTGCTTCTTTCAAGGCTCTCACGAAGATGTCCGAGCAACATTTTGGTGGGCGTCGTGATGCTCTTTTGAGACGAATCCAGTCACTGACGGTTTTCGTTCAGCTGATGTCTGCGGAATATATTACGTGGCTTGCCCACCTGATGTTCGACGACTTTGATCACGCAGGAGCGCCTCAGACCTTCTAACGACGACAAAGACTCCCAGAGGCATTTTTTGATCGCATGTGCCGCTCCTCTCATCGTCTTCTTGATTACTTGCTCTGCGACCATCTCCTGCTCACCCTGCTTTCGTCCTGCTTTCGTATAGCCCAGGTCTCTGAGGCGTGTGTTAGGGCAGGAAGCACGGTAGAGTCGAAGAGAATGGAATCGGACGTTCTTCATCTTCTTCGCGACTTTTTCGACGCTCTCGAAAGCTACCAAGCCGCTCGTTTTCTCCTGGTCAGTTCTGGCGCTAGGCCGTTGGCCATGTTGACTTCGCGACCCAGATACATGTAGCTGGAGCACTCGGAGATGTTCGATCCGTTGAGCGAGAATGGAGCACCAGAAACTCGTCCGTTCCTTACGAACATCGTCTTCGTACGATTTAGCAGTCAAATCCACAACCGAAGTCGGCCAGCATTCGCTCCGCCTGGCTATGCTCTCGGTGTTATTAGACAGATGTCGCGAGCGAAGCGAAGACGGTGCACTTGCCGGCCAGGCTTGAAGAATATCGAGACCTCGTGTTGAGAAGCTTTGATAAGAATGATAAGAAGTCTACACCAGACTTTTTCATACCAGGCTTATCACAACAGCAATGGTAGGAGTATGCACCATATTTGATGAACTTTGTAAAAAAGAACTCGATAGCATTGAACATTAAGACCTCTCGTAGACGATTTAGTGGTAAACAGCGAAAGGCAGAGACCATAAGCATTCCGATAGTGAAGAGTTACATGAGATGAATCGGTCTTGAAAGCGAGCAGAACATTCGGGCTGCATGATTTGGGCCACACGAGATCATAATGTGTAGCTGAGTGTTCAAAAACATTATGTATTGTTATTGTCAATAACGTGCCAACCTAGATTCGCTCTTTCTGGTCTACTAACAGAGTGCGATTGCTCTCTAACAATATTCCTGGAGCTATGCGCCTCTGAAGACGACGAATTAGTCGAAACGTAAGGCCTAAATAAAGATCCACCTCAAACTTCGTGATGGAGCATTATTGACAATGACAGCAGGATCTAACCATGCAGAGAAACAAAAAAGGAACCGGAGACAGTATTTTTTGATCAACTGTTGAAACATTCGACGAACTGCAGTCTACTTGAATGCTAAATCCTAGTCAGAAGAGACTAGAAGGAAAACCCAAGATTGCAGAATAGTCCAGAAAGTCCACTTGCCGCAGACCTACTGTCGTCGCAATCTGTTTGCAGAATTGACGTAGGAACTAGTTACACAATGAGTTCAGGCACGTCTGAGGTCTAGGGGTAAGTTCGACCTTCGGCCGTTGCTTTGGCGGTCCGTGATGTTTTCTAGTCACTGAGGGTACCCGCGTCAACAAAATCGGCGCCGTGAGATAACAGACCCCACTTTAGAGCGCACAGAATATAGGAGGAATAAACCTTCAGGAGTTTTCAGTGAAGGGTGCACAAGGAGAAAACACAATAAAAACAAACAAAAATAAGGATAAAAGATAAAGGATAAAGGACGGCGTTACTCAATCCCTTCTGGGATGCGCTAGCGCATTCTACTTCTACTCGTGGAGGCGACATGAATGCGTATTCTGCCATACAATGACTTGCGGTGGCCAGCAGATGGACAAGTCAGCGCTCTATCCTTCCCAGACAAGTCTGGTATCAATTCACCGACCCCGGAGGGATGGAAGGCTTGGTTGGCCTGGGCGGGAAATCCGAACCAGGAACCTGGTATTGGGTGCACGCGACAGTCGCGCCTCCTCCGATTGCCCTACACGCGCCCAGTAAACAAAAATAATGAACAGAAAACCTCGGCACATCTATGAATGATACAAGCTGTCGTGAAAGCAATTGAACAGCACAGTAATCTTTAGTTGTTTTGCTTGTACAGTAACTTGTGGAGGCTAGGCGAAGAGCACCAGTGCTTCTTCTCACAGGCAAATCTAATAGCGATTCATCGACCCAGAAAGATGGAAGGCTTGATTGGCTAGAGAGACTCTGACTTGATTCAGATGCGTGAAAGAACCGGTGCCTTCTCTGTCTAGGCTCTACGTGACCTGAAGTTCAGTTGGCTCGTACTCACCGGGTATTCTGTTGTTGTTAGCAGGTATGCCATTTTCATTTTATGCCACACACTTTAGATTTTAAGTCGAACGGTTTTCGAGGCAAAACAGTCTATCTGAAATCGAAATACATTTGAATAAGAAAGGCAGAGCATTATTTGCCTTAGAAGAATGTATTGAAAAACTTTCCTATAAGAAAGGGACATAGGAAAAAGTGGCGGAACTTTCTGAATGAGACTAAAATCCCTATCTTACAGAATGGAACAAAATTTTTAGGTATATTCAGAAGTGGTCTGATGCCAAGAATTTTCCGAGGATTATCAGATTACGCCGTACATTTGTCTAGTACACCTCAATGCTTATCTGTTTCATAGAGTAGACGGCGTTTACCTATAGAGTTGCGCCATGGAGAGTGGTGGCATGTTTTTCTAAAGCGACCGTTTCTGCTTACGCATGTAGACAGCAGCTATGTATTCTACCAATCCAAAAGGCAGCATCATGTTCACGACAAGTACACAGCGCAATCTCTCTGATTTAGCAAGGATGTCGAGTTTTATTTTAAACGGTTCCAAGCTTGTTCAATAAGTATCCAATTTGTATTCAAAAGTGTCTAGTGTTTTTAGTGTAAAACTTGACTTAAAAATGGTATAACGTTCAATAAATTCTTTATTTCACAGCTCTTCAGAGCAATTTTAGGAATGTGATTTTAGCAAAGTGATAAATTTCTACTTTTTTTAAATGATTATGTTCACTTTTTATGACGTCTGTATTTTAATTTCTATCCTCGAAGTTGTTTCAAATAAGGTTCAGCATAATTTTTGAACGACATAAATAAGAGGAAACAAGTCATAGATAAATTAATGAAAATTGTAGGCTCATTACACACTCTGTGGGAAGAACACTAGGACCCAACGTTCTAATAAATGAGCAAGAAAAGGAATAATGTGAATAAGATTTTCAAAAACCGGGTATTCGGGACTTCAAGTTGATTTCCGGGGCAACGGAAAATGCTTTCATGCAGCAAATTGTATGCTCTTATTATAATAAATTTGGCAGACCTACAAATGTGGCTACCAACAAAAATAATAAGAGCGCACTTAGCAATCTGTACACACACAACACAAACCTATGATAGTCGCCCACTAGTAAAAAAAATTCCGCAAACATTTTTTGAAAAGTGAGCATTTTACACAAGATCTTTTGGCTGCTGTCGCCGTTTCTATGGCTAGTAATACCGTATTCATATTGAAAGTCGAGGTATCGAAGGGAAAAACGAAAGAAATGCGCTGAATCAAACGAAAGTCCTGCGTCGGTGAGCGGGTACTGGCGGTGGTCAATGCTCAGGCCAGCGCTCGATTTGTTTGCTTCGCATATTCAGTGTTCATTTCCGGAATAATGATCCGCGCAAACCGCCTTCCTCTCACCTGCAGTCGGAGAAATTCGAGGGAATGCGGCGGAACTCAAAGCAAGCCACGTATGTAATTCGCTCTATCTCGACTTGATGACTTCACCGCAGTATCTTACAAACCGCACAGAAGGCTATAGGCCCTAACTCGAAAGCGAGTCTCACAAGAGCACAATCTACTATCTCTTTATTAGGAAACTATGCTTGGGCCTTGAACTAAAAGGACAATGACTGACAAAGTTTTCGTTGATAGCACTCTGACAGCACCCTACCTTTCTTGTCGACGTAGGCTTGTGTTAAACGGCATATTCACAGACGGCAAAGAAGTCGATGGTTCGTTGTGTACGTCTGTGTCGTAGGTCCATCTAGGGAGAAGAATCTCCCATGTAGGACGATTCACCATAAACAAGGCACGGACATCGCCTTAGTTCTTTTTTGAAATAACGCTTTATTAGCACTATTCTAATCCATGCAGGTTAACCAGTTCTCAACAAAAGATGCATTAATATATGTACAGCACAACATCAGCGAATTATGTATATGTGCATCACATAATGAGTAGAAAGACGAGACCTAGTTATAAAAGCCAGCAAAACCCTTCCATCGAAGGGACGATAGTGTTTGTTTGGTAGAGTTTCTATCTATTTCCATATATTCTATATTGCTAAGAAAAAAGAAAAAGAAACCGCGCCTACTATTATCCACCCACCGATGCTGACATATCCACAGCAAGTGGCATCGCAGCAATTGTAACCATACACAAATATATTCGCGCACTCCTGATTTCCGCAGTGTGTCTTTCCACCTGGGAAGAGCTTTTTCATCCCCTATAGCTCGAAGAGGCTTGCTATAAGTCGAAGCAGAACTGGATACCTCACAAACACGTACCACAAGGGAAGGAAGCTGGAGACGCTCACTAACCGCAAGAGGTTAGTGAGTTGCAGTTAGACCAGCGAGTAGCTGTGCATCATATTACAAATGTTTCCCACACTCACCAACCTGGTTATCTGCTTTTTTTAGATCTTTCACCAGTATTTCAAGCAGTGCGGTACTCGTGATTTTCTTGACTATATAGACATTCATTAAAGAGCGTCTGCGCTTAGAACAGGGAACACTCTGCGTCTCTCCGTCTCTTATCGTGTCTTTTTTGATCGTTTCTTTAAAAAGTCGTGCATTCTACTCTTCACCTCTGCAGAAAGCGAAAGGTTTACGTAAACCACAACTTACTTCCCTTACACACCAACCACAACTCTTCTTAAATCGCCTTCTACATTCACACACAGTTGGCCGCTGAGAGTTTAAGAACCATCCTCGCCATAGAAGTGCCCAATCGCCGTACCTAGGTGTCCTTTTTCGCTGTTTTGCAGCTCAGTGTTTCCCATTTCATTTACTAGGCCTAGACATTTTTCGGATGCAAAGATCTCGGTGTTTGTATTTCCGTTCCTTACTTCACGTTTGAACGAATGTGACAATACTCCCCGTCGGAGGTCCTATTAACCGACGTCCACTATGAGCGTCAGAAGAAACGCTGTGGGTATCCTTTAATTGTAATTAATTGTTTAACTAAATTTTGAATCCACCATTTTAATTTACAGAATTTTTGTTCATGCT
Source organism: Heligmosomoides polygyrus bakeri (assembly GCA_947359475.1). Lineage (NCBI taxonomy): Eukaryota > Metazoa > Nematoda > Chromadorea > Rhabditida > Heligmosomidae > Heligmosomoides > Heligmosomoides polygyrus. The sequence continues at coordinate 26,544,199 of OX375868.1, forward strand.
TAATTCCAAACTATGATCACCAGTCAGTTATATGGAGGTGCGCCTTGGTGTCTGGATTTCATGATATTTTGGAATAAAAAGGATTATATCAGGTTTATGAATTTGGGCGTTACATGCTGTAGCATGCTTCATATCAAAAGTAAGCAAAATACAGTACTGAACGTGGGGCTCCGTCCAACAAACACAAGCAGCTCGAAAGATGAAGAGCGGCGCAAAACCGCGCCGGAAAGCGCCGTTTTCCGCTCGTCACGCGTCGCATCGGAGGAAAAGTGCGTTGGAATGCGTCGTCGTCAACTTCTGAACGTTTCGCTCGCATACTTATTACTCGCCAACTTAAAATATTTGTTGCGTTGTATGTGCTTATATCCATCCTTATGCTTGTATCCATCCCTAGCGTGTTCAGGCAGTCTTGTGTTCTCAGAAGTTTCGTTTTAGATCTTAGATGGTTTTTAGTAGAGTAGAGAGTTCTTTGACGTGAACGTAGACGCATTTATGGGTTCTTTGGTGGTTCCTTCTTGCCACTGTTCTTGCATATGCCTATTTCACTTCAAATGGAATAATCGCGAGAAGAAACGAGTTTTGAAATTATACGAGACTTTCCATGAACAAAAGTTATACTAGTAGTTTGAGCCTTTTGCTTAATGTGCGACAAACATGTTTCGATTCGAAAATGGTCCGCTTTGATTTCAGACGCGTCTTCGTCGGAATGCTCTTCTAATCGCATAGATAAGTTCCTTCTATCAGCGTAACCTCACTGTGAGCGGTAGCACCCAATCGAGTGATTCTGCCGGCCTGCATGCATTGTTCGCAGCAAGCGCCATGCCGGCAGTTAGTTCCATACAGTAGGCCATACTCTTCCAAACGCATGTATAAGCTGCTTCCATCAGCCTAACGTCCAGAAGTTGAGGATGCCGCTTCCTAACGCGATTTGCGTCCGGCGCGACACGTAGCGGGCGGAAAGTGGCGCTTTCAGGCGCGCTTTTCGCCTCTCTTCATCTTTCACGCCGCTTGGGCTTGTTGGACGGAGCGGCACGTCCAGTACTGTAGTGAAACATTGGGCGGATACGATCCATTTTCCAATTTCTTAGGTTTGGGTTTGGTAGTCGCAGACAATTATGGAGGTAAATGCGCCATGGTATCTGGATGTGTCTGGATGATCTATAGGCGCTGTAATTGATTGGATTTCTTGGACTCAAACCAACACTGGAAAAGGTGGGAATGAACTCTATCCCTAGCTTCGAACACACTTTATTCATTTTTACAACTCCTCAAAGAAATATTTCAAGGAAATGCGGTCAACTTCGATGAGAAATCGAAGACTGCCGGCACTGTCGACAACTAGTTGGAAAGATATCCGACGAGCAGCAGGACGGTGAAGAACAACGTATTGACGGCCAGGAAGAAGGCCAGCAATAAGGAGTCAAGACGCTCGCACACCCGAACCCATCGCATTCGAAGACGCTTCTGTGCCGCTTTCCTGAAAACTTTTGTTTAATAAAGTTATCATAGTAGTCCTAAATTAGATTGCCGTGTCTGTACTTGCTTCTTTATGTATACATTTTCAAACTACAGCATTTCGACCTCTATTTTACCACTGCGTGCTAATTAACAAATATTCTGGCAACACTGCTATAACTGCACTCTGCATGCAGATCAAGCATGAAACCCTCTTTCAAAATCGAAGTTCGCTTTAAGTCTCCGAAATAAGAATTTTGATGAATGGAAAAACGCAGACTGTGAAAAATCTCCTAAATCAAAAATTCTTGAATTTTTTCAAAACGCCTACTAGCCCATTACAACTCCTTGTAAAACTTCAAATATTGGGGCTTCGCGTTAACTTATCATTGCACAGTTATCAATGATTAAAAAGCAGATTCGACTGGAGTTAGAACAACCTTTGAAGGTTCGTTGAGATAACGTGGATATTCCTTTCAAAATTTCCTATGTAGGTTAGAATTTCCTTTCGAGCCATCGAATCCTGAAATAATGTCTGAAAACACTTTTTAAGAAATCTTTCTATGACTTCATTATTGAAATACGAAACCGTAAGGGGAGAATAACACCGACATGCTTCAGGATACTATTATTTGGGTGATAGTCCTCATCGAAAAGCCCGGAGTTTGAGTCCTTTCGAGTAACTCCTCCGAAGAATTGGAAGCGCGCCAACGTCATCAGGCACGCGGGAACTTTCTTGTCTTGTCGCCAGCTACCTAAAATCATTGAGCTTAAACGCAATCTTTGCTTCCCAATAGTGAAGCTCAGCATGGTCAAATATCCATTGACGGCTCTGGCGTTTTACCCTTTCGATATGTAAAATAACCATACTTCAACTCGTACTTAAATGAGCGACCGAACTTGTGACACGTTAGAACTGTGCATTCTACGGTCGGAAAGAGGACAAGTAAAAATAGCCTAGTTTTAATTTTTTGTTGGTTATTTCCAAGCTAGTCACCTGCATCTCAGTCGGAACAACCGCAAGCTCTCACGTGCCTGTAGAATCCGGGTTCATAGTTTGACTCCCACCTAGAGGAAGTAACAGTGTCAAGGCGTAGGTATCGAACTTGTCGGAAAGGAGCAATCCACTGCCTAGCCTATTGGCTGGCTATCTATAGCCATTCTGTAGGCAAAACTCGCTGAAATTACTACATTATAAGTGACGGTTTTACTTAATCCGTTTTGGGATGCGCCGCTTCTATGTGACAAGACAGTGGTTTACCCCTTTCTGACGTCTTCTACTTCAACAGGATGTCGTGAAGGCGATTTCAATGTGTACTTGGTCATACAATGAATTGAGGAGGCCAGCCGACCGAAAAGTCAGCACTTTATCCTTCCTAGACAAGTATTGTATCAATTCACCGACCGCGGAAGGATGGAATGTTTGATTGCCTGGGCGGGAAATACCATAGACCTGGTATTGGGTGCATTCGACAGTCGGCACCTTCTCCGACAGTGCTGCATGGACCTATTCCATTATAACCACTGGAAATAAAATGCGTGGCGTATCCTGATTGAGAGGATGGCATTAATGCGCCACGCATTCTACTTTAACGGGATATCGTGGACGAGATTTGAATGAGTATTTGGCCTATAGGATGACTTGTGGTCGCCAGTGGATTGTCACATCACTGTATTATGCTTCACACACAACCCTTCTACCAATTCACCGACCCAAGAGGAATGGAAGTGTTGCCTGATCTGTGTCGTGGAACACCACGACTCTTGTTACTTTGCAGCAATCGATTATACTGTGATGTGTCTTTCTTGATGCGGTTTATGATGTGTAATGTTGTCAGTTCCTATTGGAACAGATAGCTTATAAGCGATGTCAGCGATGTTAATGGCGAGTAAAGGAAGACAACACTGAATTGCATTGTCAGTTTGGGAATCCGAAACAATAACCTGGAGTCGGGTATACGCAGTGTTCATAACAGACACGCTTCCAACGACTGCGCCTCCACGCGATACAATATATTTTAAGGCACATCTCATATTCTTCTAGGTGTCATTTTTTTAGCATCCGATAGTTAAGAAGGTATACAGGCAAAGCTTCCCATCCACGTTGAGAAAAGTTCCTGCTAGTTGTTGAACCTGTCCGTTCAGAAACGGTCACCTTCTTCTTAACTAATAACGCTTCTCTGCTAAGAACTAACGACAAGTCGTCCCTAGCAGATTCGGCGCCCCAATCCACCGCGGGCATTTCGCTGAGCTCTCTTCGTCTCGCACGCTCTCTCCCGGGCCTGATTTTCAGGATAGTGACTCAGAGGAGTTTTGTCATTCGGCGGCTCTGGTCTGACAAGGTACGCCCATGAACTTCCCCTAATGATTCTCAACGTGACCTATTTTTTGTAGAGCATCGAAAGAAGACCACAGAGCTGTGCTTCGTTTTTTGCTATGGGCCACTGGGTGGTCCGAAAATGGCAAAAAATGGTGCCACTTCCGGCTGATAACGCAAAAGTGACACCTGGAGTGGTCCTGTCGTGCTCTGAACTTAACACACAAAAGGCTTGAAATTCAAAGTAAAGTTTGATTATAGTGGTATAATAATTTCCAACGTTTCTTAGACGAAACTGCCGTGCACATTCAAGTGATTCAATCGCAACGGCGTGCAGAGACTGGATGGCCGAGTGGATAGCGAGGCGGACTTACGGGAGGAGGTCGAGGTTCGATTCCGGGAGTGGGGATTCTGCGTCCATAGGTGGACTGCTAGCGTTTTTGCAAATGAACATTAAATTTTGGCTTCGGTAGGGTACCTTCTTCGTGTCCTAACCCCGCTTCCAACCTGTTGTCAGATGTGGAAGAAGCTGGTTTTATTGTGTGGAGCGATACCGTGCGTCCATTTCAACCCTTCCACGACACGCGCGATTTTCGGCTAAGTGCCGCATGGGACAGCGCGCATTTTTCCCGCGCCCTGATTATTCGAATTATTTTATTTGCATTATTTGTTAAATATGAAAAACAGCAACGAATGAAGTTTCCCAAGGACCAATAGGTATTAGTGGACTTATTGATTAATATTGTACTATTAAATGCTTGATAATTTTCCATGAACTATTTTTCTGATGGTGTCCGAAGACATCGACGAACCCTGCCCCACGCGGCAAAAAAAAAGTGTCCGACGACATCGTTGGACAATGTCGTGAAAGGGTTAAACAATATATGGTAGGATGCTTGTTTCGCAGAGAAAGGTTTCGTTAGATGCTATCCCCACATGACCCCTTTAGAATGTTCTCAATTGCTTTTGGAAATGTTTCTCAATGTCACCTCATTCGTGAACACGATCGATAAGCATTGATTTCACCCATCAGCAAGACAGGCTCATCGTCCTTCGAATTTTTTTGCAGACTGCTTTTTATTCTTCTCACAACTTTCACAATTATACTAACTGATACCAAGTACAGCACATTTTATTCCTCGTGGTATTTATCTAGCTATGTAATTTTTTCTGACAATTATCCTATACACTTATAGAAGACAGGTCGGGGCATTGCACATAGGAACACTTGTACTCACTCCCTCAACTCTGGTGATCGAACAAGATTTTTTGTCTCAAATTCACCTATAGGGTTAACTGGGATGCAGATCACCAATTTGGCAACCATTTTCGTTGAAACTATGGATGGCAGAAGTTACGATGGGTAACGGGGTGTACGCAGAATAACCGGCACTGCTGCCTTTCACGACTCGAGAGGTCGAGGAGAGAATGAAAGAAAACATTTCGCCCTACGTCGCCAGGGGTTATTTGGGGTGCTGACCACGGATATGATACCTGTTTTTAAAATTTTGGTATATTACAGCAGGTTACGGTAGATATGGGTGAGTAAATCTGCCCTGGTTAGTGGGATCGCTTCCTTCTCCAGTGTGGTCAGACTTATTTTAAAACCTTCGACATTAATAGGCGAAGTCTGGGCGAAATCGGTAGTCATGACTTTGTCACCCTTATTCACCACTATCCAATAATACGGTACCGTACCGCAGCCTAAATGTACTCTTCAATTGCAAAAATGGGAGCAGGTCACAGAGCAAATCCTATCCTCCGGAACCAAGCTCTAGACCCCCTGCAATTCCGCATCGCATCCTCTCGGCCATCCAGTTGCTATGCCACCGTTGCAAATGAATCACTTGAATGTAACCTGCGGCTTCGTCCAGGAAACGTCGGAATTTATCATGTTACTATAATCAAACTTTAATTTGAGCTCTAAAAGATTTGTAGATTAAATACCTGAGCACGACAGAGCCTTTCCAGGTGTCATTTATGCCATATCAACCCGCTCTAAAGTGATACAATTTTTGCCATTTTCAGGTCACCCAATGGCCCGTAGCAAAAACGAAGCATAGTTCTGTGGTCCTCGTCCGATGCCCTACAAAGCGTGTAGATCTCGTTAAGAATCTTTGGAGGGAATTTCATGTGCTTCCCTTGCGAGATTGGCGGGGAGTTTTTTGGGTCAGGCTTTCCCTTGAGGGGGGTCTCATCTGCTGCGCGCGTTTGGGAAGTGAATGTGTTTCTCGGAGCAGACTTTCACATCCTCTTTATCTTCTTGCGCGTACTCATGAGGGTTTTTGTTTTGTATATTTGTGTTGGGTTCATGTATTTCTCACGTGCATCTTGCTGTAGTGTTAGCCTCTTGTTAATGTTCTTTTGTATAGATGTGTACCTCATTGTTTTCTTATGTATCATATGCTGTTATATTCTTCTCATGCGTATAGAGTTCGCAAATATTGGTTCTCCTATCGTTGCTTCTTCTTGTTTAGTATTTGTTCTCCTCATATCAGTGCAGGTTACTTCAAATGGATTTTTCTCTCCACTATTTAACTTAGTTGGGTTAGACTCTCATACTCATACGTTATCATCGCTCACTTAAAGTAATGTTTTTCTTGCCTTAAATCATCTCATGCATGGAAGCTGTATTTTCTGATGTCATTTGTCTACTACTGTAGAAGTGCTTTGATATCAGTGCCTTAATATGGGTGCTTTATTCGCAGTGTACCATTCACGTTATTATTTTAGTAATAAAGGTTTAACTACTCATGTTTGAGGTGGTTCGGCTTTCGTCTGGTTGTGAAATACCGCGTGGCACTTTTGTTTGGAGGTGAGGGGCGAGCCGACTATTGTATTCTGTACCCGTCCATTTTAAGAATCTTTTTTCGAATAAAGTCCCTGACTCCAACACGTGTATATCTCTTCTATAACTATTCCTCAGTAATCGCTTTCATAAATGACGTACGAACTTACTCTGCAAATGTGACACGTAAACAGTAGTGGCGGTGGCTAGGGCTCCGATGAGAATCTCAACCAGAACGAAAAAGCCTAAATATTGTTAACTGTGAACTCATTATCATTGAAGGTGCCATGGTAGCTCGCTTTTCTAAAGTTCTTGGCTAGCGTCCGATTTTTTCAGCAAGTGTGCTAGGACCACTTTTGCTCAAACGTAAAAGTTCGACAGCCATGTGAAAAGTGACGAATGAAAGATATAAGGGCCAGCTGGAAGCCAGCGATACCTAATATTGGCAGTCCTTCGTTGGTTTTCGGCAGATTTTCGGAGATCATTAGTAGTAAGACAGTCATAGAGAGCAAACTGGTTAATCCCATCGTCACCTTCTCGCTGTGTTCACCGGTGTCGCTTGATGGTGAGAACAGACCTAAATTTGAAAAACTGCCTGCCTTGCCGTCAGTGAGGCAAGCAGAACTACAGCGTGTAATAATTGTAGAAATGGCACAGCATACAAGGTGTAATCATAAAGCAAATGAAGTGCCAAATGATGACTAAACTACGGGCAATGGACGATTAGAGGCAACGGGTATTGAGAAGATATAGATAAAGTTTTTGTGCATCAGCCATCCTAACCTTTCTCAAATGACAATCCTAGTTTTTCAAATGAATTGTATTGAAGTAAAGAAGGCTTAGCAACATTTGCATACATTCACGTCAATTCTAAAGTCATCTTTAAAACACTGACGACAATATGGACCATCGGCGGCTCATAACTCTTCGTGCTATTTTATGTATGTATTGCCGCCTTCCGTATTTATAGATTTTTTCTGTTCCGTGTTCAGTCGTCTGCGTTAAATGATAGTCTAAGACGGATAAGCAAGGGAAATGTCGTTGCTTTCACCGATTCTTCGAAAGAAGAAGAGTAAGAAGTTTTACTAAAAGGATAAGCTCTACAATTAAATCAATTTAAGTCAGTTGGTTTTATAATCATCCCTATCTACTAAGAAACAAATAAGATCTATAGTCAGATCAATTCAAGGCAGTTTATTTGGGAAGCAAGTCAAATCTACAACCGAATCTAATCCAGTCAATCTAATACAATTATCTCCTATTTATCAGAAAGCAAATCAAATTAATTCAAGTCAGCATAAACTACAATGGTGGCGACATCCGTGCCACTGGAAACTTCCCGATCTGCGAGATAAGCTAAGCACGGACATTCGATTGCAGGCGACAGGCCATTGTGACAGCCCTTCCTACAAAGACCCATGGCACATCACATGGTGCATGACAGCTCAAGTGTTTCGAGTTAGTGCTACGGCGTCCGCCTGAGCCGACGCGCACTCGCAGAGCCCGGCGAGTGTGAGAAGTATGCGAGGGTCCCTGATGCGAGGACGGCATCGGGGGGCAACTGAGCTAGCCCTAAAGCCCCATAGCGTAAGCAGGGCCCACGTGGCAACGCTAAATGTGGATTCGTTCACGTGCCGCTCGTGCGAGTTGGTTGAAACAGTGGAGCGTAAAAGAGTTGATTTCTGTGCGGTGCAGGAGATGAGGTGGTCCTGCTGCAAGTCAAGGGGCATAGTACGAGGCTTTAAGGCCGTTCTATGTGGAAGTCCCAGGATCACCTGTGGTGTCGGAAGTCTTCGAACGATTTCGTGAGTTGATTGTAGGTGCGTAGCGCTTTAACGATCTATTGATGAAGATCGTTGTCGCCGCTAAGGAGCGGCTCTATCACTTCTTCTCTGCGTATGCTGCGCAGGCTGGCTGCTCCGATCAATCCAAGGATGGGCTTTGGAGCTTGCTTGATGAGAAGACAGCAGAAGTACCGTCGAACGATGTTACCGTAGTAGCTGGTGACCTTAATGAGCACGTGGGCACGACGAAAGACAGGTACAGCTGTCATGGTGGAATCGGTTATGGGTCGCGTAGCGCAGATGGTGAGGGTATCCTTGAGTATGCGGATTCGCATAACCTCACCATAGTGAACATCGTGTTTCGTAAACGTGACTCTCACCTCATCTCGTTCTAGTGGGAATACCAGAACTCTCATAGACTTTGTCTTTGTGGGAGATCGCGACCGGAGTCTTGACGCGAAGATCGTGCCGTATGCGGCCTATGTTATACTCCCGCGGGAGCATCCGCGGACGGGCGGGAATCGCGGAATCGCCAAAAACGCGCTCCAATGCGACGCTAGCCGCCCCGGCTCGACGACGACCGTCCGCTGTGCACCTTCCGTCCGCGGACGTCCCGCGGATGCTCCCGCGAGAGTATAACATGGGCCTGAGACGGTCGCCTCACAGCATCGACCGCTGATCTGCATCCTAAAGATCGCCGCTCCGAGGTTAATGAAGATCGAGCGATGCGGTGCTGCAAGAATCAAGTGGTGGCGAATGAAAGAGAAGGAAGCAGCTGTGATTTTTCGCGTACGGTTACCGACAGTCACGACTGTTGGTAGAAAGCGACCGACGCAATAACCGCAAGGTTGGAATTCGGCACTACGAAACCTGAGAGACGGAAGGTCGACAAGCAGTTATGGCTGTGGACAGACGACGTGGAAGCAAACGCTCGATAGAAGAAGTCGCTCTATCACGTGTTTCTCGGCGCAAAGATCGCGGATAACTGGCGGATGCAAAAGCCGCTCATTACGGAGATGTCAACCAGAAGCTCTAGTATTGCGATGGTGACCTGCCAAGAATCGCCATCAACAGGCGGAGGATAATGACAAGTTTTTTGGCATCAATGGTCAGAACGGCCATTTTCTTATGGACCGCAAGAAGGCATTGAAGCGACAGCGTGATTACTTTGAGGAAATCTGTACAGTAGAATTTTCTCATCCAGCCATCCCCTCAACGGCTCTAACCCACGGCCCCTCCAGAAGATTACCGTGTAGGGGACTGAAGCGGCTGTGAAGAAGATGAGGCCAGGCAAAGCGACTGATCCCGACGACGTGGCAGCAAAACTGTGGAAGTCGAAGCTTTGGTACCCTGTTGAGTGGTTGACGAAATTCTTTAATCAGGTTGTGGCGGAAAAGAAAGTCCCTGAAAGTTGGCGCCAAAGTACAACGATTCCGATTTGGAAGAAGAAGAGCAGTCCTGCAGACTACTCCAGTTACTGCCCGATTCGCTTGCTTTCGCACAGCATGAAGATCTTTGAGCGAAGATCTTTGATGGACGAATTTGTGACATGCCCAGCTTTACAGCAATCAGTGTGGCTTCGTAGCTGGCTGTGGCACCGTTCATAACTCCGCCCGCCTCTAGAGAAGCATCGGGAGAAACGGAAGCCAGTGCATATAGCATTAGTCGTCTTGCAGAAGGCATTTGACCGCGCACCACGTGAAGTGATATGCTACGCCTTGCGGCATCATGGAGCTACTGAAGAGCTTATAGAGTGCTAATTCTCTACTCTTGTCCAAAGAGTAGAGTTCAAGCTACAGATGGAATTTCTATGGAGTTCCCCATCTCTGTCGGAGTGCACCAGCGTTCTGCACTTTCCACACTCCTCTTTGTTGTCGTCATGGATGCCATCACACGAGATCTCTAGAAGCCCGTCCCTTGGACGTTGAACACGAGCGAGAGGTGCAAGCTTGGTGTGGTCACTTGGACTGGTTTGGATTCAGATGAACGTGAAGAAGACCGAGTACCTAACGACGGACGTTACCTTGTCCAGCTCTATCGAGGTTAACGGTACTGAACTTGCAAGCACTTCGGTCTTTAAGTACCTGGGATCAGCAGTCGCGTCTGACGGCAAACTGATGGTTGAAATGAGTTCACGCGTAAGTGCAGCTTGGGCCAAGTAGCGCTCGTTGACTGGCGTGCTTTGCGATGCGAAGATACCGGAGCACTTGGGTAGCGATGTACGACGCTGAGTGTTCGCCTGCGGCTAAGGAAGCTGAAGCGCGCCTCAGCGTCATGGAGACGAAGATGCTGCGCTACACGGATGGAGCTTATGGACCGCATCCGAAACGATGTCATTCGACAGAAGTTCGGTGTCGTGCCGATAGCCGACAAGATGCGCGAAGCTCGCTTGCCGGTACGGATACGTTCTGCGTTAAAAAAGAAGACAGCGTCCGCAAGATAGGCCTAAATTTCGCTGTAATAGGAAAGCGGCCTAGAGGGCGCCCAAAGCAACGCTGGTGTGATACGTTACACATAGACTTGAAGGTTGCTGGTGTCCACCCTGATCTGGATCGGGGAAAGTGGCGTCATGACACAGAATAGCGGACCGCGCTACGAAGCCGGATAGACGCTGAAGAAGAAGAAAAGAAGAGGCATAAACTGCAATCATCGATCTTAGGCACCGTTATGTTTCGCATCGAAACAACTAATACGAAAGTTTCTTAGCATTTCTTGCATCTCGCCTTTGTCTACTCTTTTGCCCTACTGGGCTTCCGTGCTCATGTCCACCATATTACGCAAGCGGGAACAATAATAATTGAAGAAAAAGCCAGACAATAACATTAACCAACAGAATAACGAGCAGATTCATCCCAAAAATAGAAAAAAGGTAGATAAAACAAAAAAGTGGTCCGCGAGGGACACTATGAGTCATCAGTGGTTGATGGTGCGTATAAACTTGCAAGTGTCAAGCGCGGCTTTCTGCCGCAAAACGCGATTGTCGTCAATGTCTTGAAAACAGGGGTAGCTGGCTTTACATATCTAGAGAAGCTACAAAGTTTCTAACAGACTACAAAAATGTAGTCAGTAGGAGGGCTTGGAGAAGAATGTTGTTGTTCCTTTCATAACAACGGGTTTAAGCGCCAACGGCATCGTGAAGCTGGGTTAAGCCATGGCAGAGAAAGCGAAACGTGCTGTCATGTTGTGAGTTGTAAACCAAGATTTTAGCTCACTTACCAAGAAGAGAGAGCTCCATGATGACGAAGCAAGGTAGCATGAAGCAGGCCACATAGTAGTGAGGTCTAAAATAAAATCCGCCTTTTCAAAGATTAGCAATCGATGAAGTATGAAGGATCCTCAATAAATGAGATCTCTTTTTAAGAAGTTTTCATATCTGCAACAAACTGTGAGAAAAAACTAGGAGACAGTTTGAACTCCTTGAGAGTATTAGTTCTCTGCTTATTCAGAGCTTTGGCAATTGATAGCATTGGCTTCGTCGTCAATTTCTATTGTACTTTTGGTGCCAAATGGGAACAAAAAGGAATTCTGAGGCTCTGAAGCAACCCGAGCGTTTCTCCTGCAAAATCGAATTTATCGTTACAATAAGACACCAGTTTTGTAACACAACGACGTATGTAATATTACCTTCGCTTTATAACAATGTCGTAAAACGCCCGGGCTGTCGACTGCGACAGTATGGGTGGGTAGGAACCGAGTCCAACACGGGCTGTGTATGAGATCAGGTCCCATTCTAAAATGAACTAACAGCAGGGTAAATAAGGCCACACACTTAACGTAGGTTTGGAAGAAATGAACTTGCCGTTGCTTGGCCTGTAGTTATTCACGTCTGGCTCCGGATGAACTTCAATAAAAACCTCCTTCTGTGTGGAGTGCCATGGCTCGTAATGGATGGTGCAGTTTTGTCGGTCGAATGGAAACCTTATGAAAATTACTATTCAAGCGTTGACAATCTATATTGGATAATCACAAGCCCACGAAAAGAAATGATCGACGCACTGATAACCTCACTACTGGACGCTGTCAAACTTAAGACCTCATTTTCAAACTGCAACATTTTCAAACCAAAATATACCTTTTTTAATAAAAACTAAACACATTCAAAACAAATTGTTCACGGTTCAAAAATCCAAATGTCTTTTCGATTTATTTTATCTTCTTTTAATTTTATTTGCTTGCAGTTAAGGTGAAATATGGAACAGACAACAACAACGTTAAGCCAAAACCAAATTCGAGCAAAAGAATTGATCGTACAAGAAAGAAGATCAGCCTGCACTGTAATCCATGAACCATATCCTTTGTTTTTTTTTTGAGTTTTTTGTTAATACGGTCTGGTCGCACTGATAGTAATGAAGACTTCTGCTAAAATAGTGTATAATCCAACGGTTCAAAAGTCGCTTGAGGAGGTGGAGAAACACTCCTTTGTGCGGTACTTCGCACCAGCATGGAGTAGAGAATCTCTGATCGAAAGAAAATTAAACAGTAAAATGGAAGGAATCAGTGTTTATAGGTGTATGATAGTAATGAAGTGGATAGAGGAGGTCAACATAGGCAACGCAACCAAGTCTAAAAAAATTTTATTTTAACAAATGAAGGATGCTAGGTGGCCAAGGGACTTTGACATGAGACGTATATCACTGGATGCGGCTTCAAACACTGATTCCAAATATGTGTTCCGTTTCTGCTGCGCTCATCTGTGAACGGAGTTATTGACCATTTTCACAGCAGGCTCCTTTGCCCTTAGGTCCACGCAGAGCGGGCCAATCATAAGAGAGCGAGCTCAAGTAGGGTTGAAACTGCACTGCTTACAAAGCAGTGGTGGCGTAGGGGTAGAGGAGTGCCGCGGTGAGACGGTGTGGTTTATGGCTCGTCTTCCCTGTGGTGCAGGACTTTGCACTTCCTAAAAAAGATCTGCTACGAACCAAAACTCTCTGTTAAATCGCAACAGAAAAGGTCACCAGAAAGGACTCGTCTTCATATATTTATTTATTTATTTATTTATTTATTTATTTATTTATTTATTTATTTATATTTATATTTATTACATAAGCTTACACTTATGTTAAATGGAATCAAACTAACAGTAAACAGCCATAAAACGTAGGAGGAAGAAACATCATTATAAAGAAAGATGAAGAATGAAGAATGAAGAATGAAGCCTGCGCAGGAACGAGAACGGCATAAGGTATCAGTCAGGCCGAGAAAGTACGTGACTCCTGAAGTTGTTGTAGCTAAGGATAGCAGAAGAGTTTTTTTAGGAGGTCTTCGAATAAAGGCAGTGTTCTATTGACGAAGAAATACCTGCGACAGTTGTGTCTTGCGGTATTAACCTGTATCTTCATACTGACGACTTTTACAGGCGCGAAGATACAGTTTATCATGAATAGTTGCTAAAAACGTGGCGAGAAGACAAACAGCAACTGTGAAATAACAAAAATGTTCAAAACATAACAGCTGCTGCCAATGACCGCAGCGGATAAAAATACATGAGTGCAGCCGCTGGTGCGCGCCACCACTGCTCGGCAGGCAGCGCAGCTTCAACCCTACTTGAGCTCGCTCTCTTGTGATTGGCCCGCTCTGCGCGGACCTAGAGGACAAAGGAGCCTGCTGTGAAAATGGTCCATAACTCCGTTCACAGATGCGCACAGCAGAAACGGAACAGATATTTTGGAATCAGCGTTCGAAGCCGCATCCAGTGATATACGTCTCATCTCAAAGTCCCATGGTCACCTAGTATCCTTCCCTTGTAAGAACTCTGCGGTAAGTGAGCTATGTATTAGATTGTTCGAAAAGTTCTCTTCGTTTTGAGCGCTTCACATTGAACTACCATAACTTTCTCGCCCCTTATCGGAGATGCAATTTTCGATGCATTTTCCTCACAGCGATTCCTTACGCGATTTCCTTACAGTAGGACTCTGCTGTGATCGCTTGGTCCGGTGCCAAAAAGTTGTAATGGATCACACCAGCCGCCGACCACCACACAGTCACCATTACCTTTTTTGGTGGAGGTTTGCCTTTGGAAAATGCCTCGAGGGTTCGTCGGCGTCCAACCACTGTCCGAAACGTTTCCTGTTATCACACAGAATCCACTTTTCATCACAAGTGATGATTCGATCCAGAAACGGCTCAGTTTTGTTGCGTAAAAGTAGAGAAGAACAAATCTCGAAACCGACAATTTCCGCCGCTCACTCAACTCGTGGGCCACCCACTTTTCGCGGTTTTTCGCCTTCCCAAGGCGCTTCAGTTTCAAAGCATCCGGAACAGCAGTTTTACTAACGTCTAGCTCTTCCGCGATCCCGCAAACTGTTTGGGACGGTTCAGCTTCCAACAACTCCTTCAACTCATCGTCCAGAATTTAGGTCGATCGCTTCGAGGGTTGTCTTCGAGGCTGAAATTTCCGGTCCAAACTTTACTGAACCGCTGGCGCACAGTGCTTTCTCCAACACCATTAGACTCCCTCTTGATTGATTTGTCGAGACTCCTCGGCTTTACATTGACCTAATTTGAAGTCAAAATAAAATAACGTTCGGAATTGCTCCTTCGACATACATATTTCAAGTACAGAAATATAAAACAACTTTGAAAAATAAATCATTTAGTCAGATGGAGCGAAAAATTCTGTACCGAAGGTAGCATAAATGCGCATTGCAATCTGAATTTTTACTTGATAATAGAGAATGAAAATGGTAAGACAAAACGCTGAGAACTTTTCGGACCAACTATTAGAAAATTATCACACTTTTGGAACGCTACCGTTTTTAAGCTTTTTTTAAATGCGCAACAGCGGCAATTCTGCGGTGTGTGACCCGGAGAAATTCCGACATGCCGTCGTTCATTGCGTTGCGACATCGTTTTCTTAGTAAGTAAATGACATCTACATGGGTTAACTGAATTTCCACTGACTAAAAACATTCAAGTTTGAGTTGTCATAATTCTCCAGTGCTCAGCTTAACCAATCCCATCAAACAAACAAACGCTGCAACACACTGCTCTTTCATAAAAATAGCATTTTAAATTTAATCTTTCTATGCTTCAAAGTGAAACTATTATATTAAAAATATATTCCCTTTAGAAAAGCATAAAAAGATTTCATTAAAGCGTTAGACATTACGGTCAATAAAGCAACTCAGTCATTCTTTAAAAACATTTCTAGGCTTTTAGTATGCATTCTATTTTTTTCATTTTTCAACAAAAATTTGTCATCCTTGAAACGTGCCAGGTGAAACGTGAAAACAACGAATTGGAGAAAGTCCATTTCTGTTAAAATTATCAGTTTTAAACTAAAAATGACATATTTTAAAATAGACGCGTATTCTTTCAGGAGCTTTTTTATGCCACATAAAGAAATCTTGGTTAAAAAACTGCTGGTATAACGCTCAAGTCCACTTGCATGGATAACTGAAACATTCAACGAGATAAATGCTGATTTAGTGTGCTTGTTTTTATTCCCTTGAGGAAGTCAGTTCCTGCGTGCTAACTGATGCTGAAATTAGAGCCTAGCAGCGAGTCTAATTTGGATTTGAGGGCCAACTCTCACGCATTTATATCATGTTCACGAAAAATATCCTGTCATCTGCCACTACCTTTAGCCTTTACTTTTTTGCTACAGCATTGCAAATGCTTGAACAACGCCTCTTGACAGCAAAACGTTTCAGTGTTAAACTATTTGTGAAAGGAAGCATGAGAAAATTAAATAACTAGGGAGGAAATTAAATAAAAATTCACACTCCACTACGCTACATAAGGCTAGTTATAAGTCGATTTCATATTGGTAGACAAGTGTGACCGAGGTTGGAAACTTACATAGTGATTTTGTAGTCGCAAAACACTCTTAACACGTGGTCGACTGAATGTCGAATGAATCCCGTGTGATCGAGAAGCACAAAACTTCGGTCATCCTCCATCGACTGCGAGTGGTCGAGCCTATAAGGAGAAGTCGTAATAAAAGCATTAAAAGTATGAGAAACATTCAAATTTCACATACCCAGGTCTGACGGGAGTCTATTACTGAGCGTAACTTATTTCATTTTGTTTTTATTATTTTTTATTCCTGAATTAACAGAATATGATTTTTTAGAATTTTTATTGTTTTCCCTATTTTTATCGAGGTTATTTTATTGAAACAATTTTGTTTTTGAGATGGGCTGCTATAGGGAAATAGGTCGCTTGATGAGACTACTCGAACTGCAATAGAGGTTTCTTCAATCTTTCCACTTTCCAGCCCAGGTAGATTTTTGTTTTTATTTCATTACACATTTGTAGTATTAAAAATTACATGCATCATCTACAACAGCATGCGGTGGCACACTTTGCAGTTCGCTGCTTTATAATTTTTTCCAAGAAGTTGTCAGTCAGACCGGCAGATTTCTTTTTCTCTTTTGACAGAATCCGTCAGACAAGAAAGCTCGTACATCGGTGGCGTCCGAATGGCGTTCACTGACGGGAGTGCTCTGCGACAAGAAGATACCAGAGCGTCTAAAGTCGAAGATCTACAGAGCAGTCGTCCGACCTGTAGCTATCTACGGAGCTGAGTGCTGGCCCGTTAACAAAGAAATTGAAAGGCGCTTCAGCGTAATGGAAACGAAGATGCTGCGGTGGACGGCCGGAGTTAAGTGTTTGGATCGAGTACGCAACGACTCCATACGGCAAGGGTGCGGTGTCACCCCGATATTTGAGAAGATGCGCGAAGCTCGTCTGCGATGGTACGGCCACGTCCTTCGCGCAAATAATGACACTGTCCGAAAGTATGGTCTTAACCTTGATGTGCCAGGTAGGCGGCCACGAGGGCGACCAAAACAGCGGTGGCTTGATACGCTGCGTCAGGACTTGAAGGTGGGTAGGTTGCACCCTGATCAGGCATTTGATCGGGAAAAGTGGCGCCAACATTCCAGGAAAGCGGACCCCGCAACTAAGCGGGACAAACGCTGAAGGAGAAGAAGAAGAAGAAGAAGAAGAAGAAGAAGAAAGCTCGTACATCGATTCTCGGTTGCTATATCATCGGTTAGGTTATACATATTTCTTATCCTATACAGTTCTCAAGGAGGCTGTCTCTGCGGGTGAGGGTCTACTATAATTCATGTGGAATACCGTGACGTGCTCGATGGCATGTAGCTGCTCAGCTACCGTTCACCTATGCTAAAATGTGACCTTCGCCATAAATAAATAAACAAGTGTTTTTCGCGTCAACCACCTCCGCTATCTTCATAGAACTCTCAGTACTTGTGTCGCCGTCCTTGAAAGCCCCACTATGGTTTATCTAGCAAACGTTTACACAATCAAATAGATCTTCAAACAAGGCAGAAATTCACATACAGAGCGTCTCCAAAAAATGTATGCACTGTTTGAAAGGTGATAACTTTGCTTACAGTAGAGGTACTGAAGCATTTAATGCTCATATAAAAGCTTGGGATAGTAGAAATTTTCTGACATACGAGGGATTTGGATTGCGCCATGCACTCGTCTGAAACCTTGCATTTTACACTCGATTGATTGACTTTCGCTTTAATACCTGTTAGAATTTCTTCACAAAGTGACCGTTTTGATTGATTTGCATTTCTTTTAAGGTTTAAAACTTAAACACACTGAAAAAATGCAGGTAACCTAAAAAGGCAGGTACTATTTAAAAGCTTTTAACATTGCTGCTAGTGAAGCTTCTGATGACGTTTGAAACACTTGTAGAAACCCAGTGTAACGACATTTCTGTGACGTGCAGATAGTCAAGATTGCGCCGTGCCCACGCCTGAAACCTTGCATTTCAGGCTCGATTGATTGTGCATTGCCTTAATGCTTGTCATAATCTTGTTATTAATCGACCACAATAACCTGCATTGTGCTTCTTTTTACGCTTAGAACTTGAAAATTACGTAAAAGTCACGTGATCTACTGACTCGACAATTTGTCCCTCTAATAACGCTCTCTACATATCTGAGCCCATAACAAGAGTCATGCCCAAGTTTTCTTCTAGAAGAAGAAGCTTATCCTAAAATGCTACTGGAAGTTAGAAAAATCTTCGAAGTGCAGAGGCAATTTGCCTCAAAATTGAACCATGCATGCGGTTCCTTAACAATCAATCGAGCCTGAAATGCTAGGTTTCAAGCCGCATCACGGCTCAATCTTAGCTATTTGCACGCCACAGAAATCATGTGATCCTACGTTTGCATATGAATCTCAAACACCTTCAAAAGCTTCACTAGCAGCAACGTTAGAAGCCTCAAATAATACCTGCATTTTTAGGATACCCTGCATTTTTCGCAAACCATGGTGTGTTTTTGGGTCTTAAACTTTAAAAGAAGCACAGATCATTCGATAAAGTCGCTTTTTGGAGAAATTATAACAAGTGTTCAAGCGAAACACAATCAATCGAGTGTAAAATGCAAGGTTTCAAACGAGTACATGTCCATACGCAATCCATACGGCTCATGTGTCAGAAAACTTCTATTTTTTAAGGCTTCATATGAGCTGTTTACTTTTTAGTACCTTTACTGTGAGCAACGTTATCAGCTTTCACAGAATGTATACATTTTTTGAGACATCCTGTATTTTGCGTTGTAGCGATCCACAGAAAATGAAAAATTGAAAACACTTGCAGCTAACCGCATTGATTGATATAAATACTCTTAATACTAAACTCTTAACACAGCTTTAAAACATCTGCCGAGAACGAAAAATAAGGTGTCTAGGATTTTCAAAAGGAAGAAATCGCTATATGTCATAAGTCACTGAAGATCTGAAAATTTATGAAATAGTAAAAAAATTGTTTGAAACTAAGTTTAAACGAAGTTTCCTAGTTCAACTAACCGCATATTTACACAAACCAGTAAAATCATATCCACTTCTACCGTTTATAAATTCTTGAAGGCAAGTGCAAGCCTTCATGTTCTCTCTGTCTAGAGAGAAACCAACAAGCACCATGATTTTTGGCGCTACTCAATTGAAATTGGGGAGATATTAGGCAGAATTCGTCAAATACTTACAAATCTATTCGTGTGACATCGGGTAGCCAAATCAGGCTTCTGGGCACCTTAATTTCAGTGATGCCTTCGAACTCTTCCGGATTCCAAACGAGGAATTCGTCATGCCAAAACATCCGCAGCCATTCTTTTAGCACTAACACCTGGTTCACCTCGTCCTAAAAATGAATTCTTTTGGAAGTTTCTTTCAACAACTGGTAGCTTCGTAGCTTACTGTGTTAATTATTGAACGCAATCCGTTGTCCATGAACACGACTGTTGTAGTGGAGACATTCCGAACAGGACGAATATGCTTATTATAGCCGTTGAATATATGCGCGTAGATTCTGTGAATCGCTGATAAGTAGGTGACATCTGAAAATGGTTGTCGATAGACGTTCTTGAGCAATGATCTCTCTGTTGCAGCTAGTGGAATAATCGAATAAGAGGCCGTTTGCTCCAGGAGGCCGATTTGTGAGTCCAACCTATAGGCCTCCTTGTTTCGCATCATCTCTTGCATGAATTATGCGCGTAAGCACTTCGCTTTTAACCCATTTAGGCAACCACGAACAGATAATACTATGTCAGCTTCTATTTACTGAAAGGCTGACTGGTAGCATAGTCAGAGTAGACGCTGGCAATCGTATGCATCAGGGGTGTGCGCTGATTCGCTGCCGGTAAATTTTTTACCGGATATTTTTAACGCGGAAATTCGCTGGTAAATTCCGGTAAATTCGGTAAATCCGTTATTTTTTTTTAAATTTCATATTCCCTCAAAAACAACTGGTTTTAAGCGGCGGTAATGCAAAAAAAGCGTAAAGCTTTTCACCGAAACATCATCACGTTCAAAAAAAACCATATCGTCTGCATTTTATCATGCATACGTCATCCTGAAGCAAACAAAGCAAGCGGAAGCCTAACAATGCACAAGTGTAATGATCTGTATTCTGAGGGCTTTAAAAATAAGGGCTTAATTAAAACGCTACTAAAACATTTCTGGAACATCCGACATTCAATCGAATATTGCGATATTTCTTTTGGATTAACAGTCTAACTGGTTTTTGAAATTATCACAGTTATCATCATTTCGCTCGATGAAGGAATGATTTACACCTTACGCTAGCAGTTTTTTGAACTATTAAGCTGTACTTTGGAGCAAGGCCAGTCACTTCAAAAAAAAACGAAATATGACATGACAACGATTTTTTTCTTCTTATACGGGAAACCAGCTTAAGAGTCCAGCAGGAGGAGATCAGGTAGACTAGCGGAGTACATTCGGATGACTTACCTCTTGGACTAAATTAAGGGAACAAGACACGAGCGTATCTTCTCCTTATTCCTCTGGCGATCGCCTATTCTGAAAGCTTCAATATCTCTAGTCCAAACTGTCTCATGTCTTGTGGGGAGTCTCGGCGCGAAGTACTATTCCAGTGGAGCCGCTTTCACACTGGAGCGCACCATCTCCGCCTCCTGATGTGGGCATGGGTGTTTTAATGAAGTTGAACACCACGAACGCTAATAGCAAGTTGTCAGAGAAGATAGCAGTAATCACTTCTAAACTGAGATCCTTCGTGTGTTTCCTTCTCCATTCGATAGATAGGAACATGATTTTGTATGAAAAAGTCGTTAAATTTTCCGGTAAATTTGGGAATTTACCGAAATTTTTCGTTGAAAGAATTTATCGCGAAAACGCCGGTAAATCCGTTAAACCGGTAAACGCACACCCATGGCTGGTATGCACCCCAAATCATGGTTCTTGGTCCGGGACTTGATCAGGCCAACAGAACCTTTCATCCAGGGGGAAAGTGTGGCGTTCCATTTTTGCTGAAAGTTTACGACCCTTCCTTTTTCAGAGCATATTTAATACTACCACCTAACTCTAAAACGGCTGCATTTCTCTCACCTGGTTTTGTTTTTTAGCCTTCCGACAGTTTCTGTAGCTGTAAAATAAAAATCGTTTTTCCAGATGTACACGTAACAATATTGAGAGTCGCGCCCAGCTTTAATTTCTGGAAGACACCTTATGAATACGGAATTGAATTTTACAATGTTTTGAATGCTTTCAATTTTTTTGACAAAAAAATAAAGGCTTTCTTTAAAGTAGCCTTCAAATCATTCAGAACGGGTTCAATTTTTTGCCGATTTTTGCGAAATGTTAGCACGCTTTATTTCTTGCGGCAGCAACGTCTTATTCAGGAAATGTTCTGTGTCTTGGTGTTTACTGCTAATAATAAAATAGAAGGTAAAATTGTGCCTCATAATATACTAAGCACTGCGTTATGCAGGTAAAAATTCAAACCCTTCTCCTGCGATCTTCGATGGGATTGGGGGAGTTCGCTCTTTGCATGGATTTTTTCCCGGCAAATTATGTAAAATTGGACCTACTGCTCATATAGGATGTCGTTACATACCATTATAATTGCATTTTTAGCTTACTTCTAGTCTTGTCCTTTAGGCAGAACAACATTTTGTTTCCATGAAAAACGGCGATTTTGCGTACAACACCCCTAACCATATCGAAAATCGCGTTGGGAAGAATTTATTTTTCTTCCGCATACTAATCGGTGCCCGAATTTTTATAAGGTACAGATTCACTCCTAACGTTGTTTCCCTCGGGTAGGAAAAGAAATACAATTTCCGTTCCAAGTCAAGTATTCGGTTACGATTCCGTAAAAAAAATCTTGCAAATGTTAAAATTCTTCTTCTTCTTCAGCGTTTGTCCCGCTTCATGGCGGGGTCCGCTTTTCTGGTGCCATGTGCCATCTCTCCCGATCCCGTGCTAGATCAGGGTGGACACGAGCTACTTTAAAGCCCTTGTGCAACGTATCAGCCCAGCGCTGCTTCGGGCGCCCTTTAGGCCGCTTTCCAGACACTACGAAGTTAAGGCCTATCTTACGGACGCTGTCTTCCTTTCCACGCAGAACGTGGCCGTACCATCGTAAGCGAGCTTCACGCATCTTGTCCGCTATCGGACACCAAATTTCGGCCGAATAACTTCGCTTTGGGTGCGGTCCAGGAGCGTGACTCCAGCCATCCAGCGCAGCATCTTCGTTTCCATTACGCTGAGGCGACTTTCCGTTTCCTTTGTCGCAGGCCAACACTCAGCTCTGTACATCGCTGCCGGCCGGACGATGGTTTTATAGATCTTAAGCGCTCTGGCATCTTCTTGTCGCAGAGTACTCCAGTCAACGAGCGCCACTTGGACCAAGCTGCACTCACGCGTGAGTTCACTTCAACCATCAAACTGCCATCAGAGGCTATTGCTGATCCCAAGTATTTAAACACCGAAGTACGTGCAAGTTCAGTACCGCTAATCTTAATGGAGTCGGACTCATTTACGTAAGTCGTAAAATATTCTGTCTTCTTTACGTTCAATTTGAGTCCGAACATCGCCAGGCGGTCGCACCAAGCTTGCACCTCTCGTTCGAGTTCATCTTTATCTTCGGGCGAGCATCACGTCATCAGCATATAGCAACGTCCAAGGAACGGGCTTCTGAAGATCTCGCGTAATGGCGTCCATTACGACAACAAAGAGTGGGGAAAGCGCAGATCCTTCGTGCACCCCAACAAAGATAGAAAACTCCGCCGAGGTTCCTGCTGCAGCTTGCACACGACTCTTTGGACAATAGTATAGCATTCACACCCACTCTACAATTTCTTCGGGAACACCGTGCTGTCGTAGGGCGTTGCAAATGTTAAAATAATTATTTAAATTTCTATTGCTATTTAATATCGAGTTGTTTCAGAATACAGTTTCAGTTCACGATGTCGTTCGTTTAGGTGTCAAAAGATGTGTCCTACCATGACATTCTGCTAAAATCGACAAAAAAAACTGAACATGTCAGATTTAGAACAGCTGACTACTCTGTTTTCTACTACATGTAGAACAATCAGCTTTAAAAACAAATAACATTCGGAACTGAATGATTCACGTACACATTCATAACGCGTCTCCTTCAGCGATAAGAGCTGTGCGTGCCTTTAAATATTCTGTAAGCCAACCCTGGAAGGACAGTTTACCAAGAGGTGCAAAAACCACCTTAAAAGCTGGAAAACATTACGTAGCAGTCCTCTCCCACAACCAAGTCGGTACGATCCCCTCTCTGAAAACGAGATGACGTACGATTCGTTCGATTCTGGATCCCCAACCTTGGCCCCGACTCCATCCCTCCAGTGCCTGTGAATTGGTACCAGAACTGCGAAGCATCGAGCACTGAAGTGTCCTGCGAAAGTCATTGTGCAGGACCAATACGCAATCGAACAGCCTCCGCAATCTCCCGTAGGAGTTAAATGCGTGGCAGATCCCAAAATGCACTGGTTAACGCCTAACATATCGCTCTGTCTTTTCAAACAAAAAAAAACGATTTCTAAAAGTCTATAGTTTTCCTACAGCCTAGAAAATGCTTCCAACACTCCCTTAGCGCTATGGCTTCTCTGTAGATGCTCCATCAGTCTCGATTACTGGTATTCGCTTCATTATCTGTCGTAGTTAGCGCCAAATCAAGAAATTTTCTGTAATTACAGAATCCGGCATAGTCACATTTGGTGCTGCTCACCTTTTTCTCCTTGTGTATGTACCGCAGCAACTAGAAATATATGACAGAAGTTAAGCCACCACATTGGGCAAAAAGACGACGGGTCGGTGGGCGGATGGAATGTGAGGTACATTCCACCCACCAAACTAATTGTCTCGCTCGTTACTAATTAATGCTCCGAATTTTACAATTAAATTCAGGCCGACATCCAATCGCCGAAATGCATGGTCGAAAGGCTTCTGGGAAAAGTGCCCAAATCCTTTGTGAAAAGCGCTAAAGGTCATTGTTGAGTCGGGAATGAGGTGGAGAGTTGTAAAAACAGTCACCTTGACATTGACGCTGACCTAAAAATCTAAGCTCTACATGAATACAATTGAGTGGCCTTTTTGTTGTGCCAAAACGTTTGCGTGAATCACGCATGCCATCATCACGTAGCGTTATTTACTCAAATAACTGCCGAAAAACCGTTTTATGCACAGCCTTTGCCTAGACATAGCTGTACGCATTGCGTTTACATCAAAGTTCACTAAAATCGTTCAATGTCCTCACATCACTTATTTAGGCCTCTATGCTATGCATTAAACACATTTAAAATGAACACGTTCACACGAAATAATTTTACCTATATTAAAATACCAGCCGTCAGAGCGGTCTCTCGGCCGCATTGACGGCTTCTTAACGGCTTCGCCAGGTAATAACTTCTCATCATCAATTGTAGCTGCCACCTTTGTCATGGTTTTCTCGGGAAGAACATCTTAACTACACCGATTGTGGTAAGTTAGAAAAAACATTGAAACGTACAACTCGCAAAGAAGATGTGTAGTTTGATTCGGAAGTCGTCGAATTTGTTTTGAAAAACGTTGAATTTGTTTTGGACAACGTTGAATTTCAACTGAAAGTGGTATATATACAGTAGGACAGTACCGGTAAAAATAAAAGATAAAGGACCGTTGAAGGCAATTCTTTCTAGGATGTGCCGCCCATTATACTTTTACAGGATGAGCTGGAAGCAACTAAAATGTGAATTTGGCCTACACAAGGACTTGCGATGGCCAGCATGAACTAGTCAGTGTTTCGTCGTTCCCAGAAAAGTCTGACACCAATTCATCGACCAACTCATCGAAGGATGGATGGCAAGATTGGCGAGGGTCGGCCCCCAAAGAAATAGCCGTGATTCGTGGTGTACGCGGGGAAAGCCCCGAATAGAGTAACGAGTAGGCGAGGCTAGCTGGACAAGCCTTGCTGAGTATGTGAAGCTAAAGTCGACATAAAAATTTCACAGCTGCTCTCTAGGTCTTGTTCGTCCCCTCTGCAACCATCTTTGTGTTTTTCCACGGGTCGGTGCATAATAATCGCATCTTTTCAAGAACGGCCATTGCACTAAAAATCAAAACTCATTTTTTGAACACTTGCCTGACACGTCTCCAGCGCACTATGCAAGCTTTTCGTCATCTAGTGCTGGAAGGTGGTCTATCGCTTTATCAGTGGGTACTCCAAAACCTCGTGCTCCACTACTGAATTTGATTATCTGATGCTTGCTACCACCGTCCCCTTCAAAATGTCATATATCTACCTTGGACAAACCTTAAGGTATGCCTAAGGTGCCATCAGACCGTGTTCCCCGTGTTACGTGCCTCTATAGTCTAAGGTTGGTGAAAAGTCTTACACCAATTTTTTTAAATTTTTTTAATATTTAACAATAACTTCTAAAGACTCTTTACTGCCACGTAGTTGTAATACAAGCATTCGTGAACATGTCGCAGTTTCTCCTTCTTCGTTTTCCGATTAAGGACTTTCTCGAGAATGTCGTCTCGCGATATGAGTCCTGGGTCTTCCTTGTTAACCATAATCGCGAGGCCCAGTGGCTCCCTCAAGGAGAACCACAACCTCAAGGCAGATATCCACCAGAGGAAGATAATGGTCTGCTGTTGGTGGGATTCTCGAGAAATGCTCTACCATGAGCTCCTTGGAGACGGCACCGCAGTAACAGCGAAGATCTACGCTACACAGCTGCAGAAACTGAGCGTTGCCATGCCGCGGAAACGGCGATGGCGGAAGAATGCTTACCTGCTTCACCACAATTCTGGCCCCCACGTTGCAAGGCCGTCTAGCCAGAAATTGCAGGAACTTAGATGGGGCTGCTACCCCACCCACCGTATTCGCCAGATCTTGCGCCATCGGACTACTACCTCTTCCGAGCTCTCAAGCAACACCTGAGGAATAGGTATTTCAGCGACTGAACCAAACTGGAATCCGAGGTGGCGCACTCCTTCGAGTCACAGACGACTTCATCTTGGAAGAAAGGAACTCTTGATCTCCCATAAGGTCGCAGAAGGTTGTAGATGTAAATGGTAGTTACTTTGTAGATTAAAGTCGTTCACAAAAAAAAAGCAATAAAATTTTGAAAAAAATACTGCGATGCAAGACTTTTTCACCAACGCAATTTTTTGCCTTTACATGCTTCCTTTCAAACGTGCCATTCAGCTTTCCACATGATTGCTATTTTCCCACATTGAAGGCATGGGGAAGCACCGTCAAAATTTAGGGCATTTCAGGGAGTTTCTACATCGTGTATTTGTGGTGTGCATATTATGTGCTCCGTGAAATTCTTTACACAACATTGAAATGTTCAAGGTGTATTTGCGGCTCAGGACTATTTTAAAAAGAGTACATTACATCTCGAGCTGCTTGGAAAAGTCCTTTCTACCGGCTTCAAAAAAAAAATATCTAACTTTCCAAGTCAACGAGTATCACACCTTGGTTATCAGAGCTATATTCAAGCCTAACCCAGTATTATTGAGGCCCTTCACTTACGGTAAGTCTACTCGACAACAGCGGTAAAATTTCAAAATTTAAGGGCAACTACTCAAAAATTACATTTTCGTTTAATATACAAAATATAGAGGCGCCACAGTGTGTGTGTGATCCATAGGTTTTTCGGCACTACTTCCCACATGGAACTCCGAAGAAGTTTTTTTAATGGAATTGTGGTAGTGTTCAGTACTTCAGATTTTTTTCATACTTCGCGTTGAAGAGCTATTAGAGTGTTCATTACGAACATGAACTCATTTTATGGTGAAGTACTCTGGAAATACTATAGAACAGAGGATCGGTAAACTCACAGCGGTTTTGAGATGAAGCACTGCTGATCCAATCAGTTCTTCAACATGGAAAAGTTCCTGGAGGACTCCATAGCCTCCAGAATATGGAACGATCGCCGACGAATCTTCAGACATATGACCTCTCCGGAGTAGAAATGCCACAACGCACACCATAGAAGGATAGTCGGCCGTTTTAAATAAGAGCCCTCCCAGTCGAAATTTAGTATGTTTAAGAAGAGTAGTGGCAGCCATGACTATTGCAAGCAGTGTAAAGGGTAAGGCATAAAGGACGGCGCTAGTCAATCCCCCTTGGAACGCGCCACGCACCCTAATTCTACGGAGTGGCGTGGAAGCGATTTGAATGCATATGTCAAACAGGAATTCCATTACATTGCACCACTGCCATTAGAAAATTGGTGGTGGTGCAGTTTGCTGTCCTAGCCCTCCGGACTCCCCCTAGGGGCGACGAAAACAGTTTCCACACCATCTCCTAGCTTAGAGATCGCGCGTTGGCGTCCACGTTGCCGCGTTCGATCGATGTCTTGTGCGCCCGCGATGGCACCAACGGCAAGCGTATCGTGGTGCAGTGAAAGTGGCGTCGCTTCTGCGAGGGAGGTCGGGGGTTCGGGTCTCGTGCGTGGTGGTTCACTTGCACTTCAACTGGATGCTTGAGATCTGAGGAGCTTTGGCATGTGAGCAAATTTTGTGATTTTTTTTGCGCATTTTTTCAGCTGTAAGCGCTTCGCCGCTCGAAGAGCGCAGAACCCAGCCGCGGACTCCTTCTGGGCAACGAAAGCAGTTTCCACACGAGCAGCTTGGATGGCACACACCCTGGAGTCCCTTCCCTAGCCTGATTCTGCGCTCGAAGAGAGCAGAGTCCATCCGCGGACTCCCCCTAGGGGCAACGAAAGCAGTTTCCACACGAGCAGCTTGGATGGCACACACCCTGGAGTCCCTTCCCTAGCCTGATTCTGCGCTCGAAGAGCGCAGAGTCCATCCGCGGACTCCCCCTAGGGGCGACGAAAACAGTTTCCACACCATCAGCTTGGAAGGCACACATCCTGGAGCCTTTTCCCTAGCCGAATTCTGGAGACAAGTGATGTGTGATGCTTCGCTTCGATTCATCTAGGTTCAGTTCGAAACTATAACCCACTTAGGAAGTCGAGTTCTGGACACAAATGGTGTGTGTAGCTCCGTTTCCATTCATTTAGGTTCAGTTTGAAACGCAAACCCTCTTAGGAAGTCGAATTCTGGACACAAGTGATGTATGATGCTTCGTTTCCATTCATCTAGACCCATTTCGTAACCAACTCGACAAGTGAGTGATGAGGCGTGAGAGGAAATGAGACAACGGTGTGCTGCAATTGCACTGCACCCAAATTCACAACAGGCCGTGTAATGGCATTGGTGCAATGTAATGGAATTCGTCAAACAGCGACTTGCGATGGCCAGCTGAACATGTCAGTGCTTCATCCTTCCCAGAAAAGTTTGATACCAATTCACCGACGCCGGAAAGGTGAGATGCTTAGTTGATCTGCGTAGGAACCCGACCCAAGAACCTCATATCGGGTGCACGCGACATCCGGCGCCTCCTCCGTCTGGGCTACCACGCGTCAGTGTAAGCAGCATATCACTACGTATATCCTACATAGTGGATATCATATATTCCTATGCAAATGCAAGGTGTCGCACTGGGAAGTCTGCTTTAGTTGTGATGCTTATGGACTACGATGGAGGATAGAAGACCTAGGGAGTCGTTAAAGTACATCAGCATTCACTCGTACACTCCTTTTCCTCTCATTTGAACAGATTTCTACATCCTGAGAAGCTCTGTATGACACTCATCACATCACGCAGTTATACGGCACCACGGGGATCGCGGCTATTTGCAGCGGGGGTCCGTTTGATTGGAGCGCGCCATGGTGGCTGGAGCGCGCACTGCCAGCAACGGGGCTGGCTACGCGTGAGTCCGCAGCTGTGTTCCATGGTGGCGAACTGAGCTAGAGCAGAACCTGGCTAGGGAATAGACTCCAGGGTGGGTGCCATCCAAGCTGCTCGTGTGGAAACTCCATTCCTCGCTCAGGGGGAATCCGCGGCTAAGTTCTGCGCTCTTCAAGCGCAGAACAGGCTAGGGAAGGGACTCCAGGGTGGGTGCCATCCAAGCTGCTCGTGCGGAAACTGCATTCCTCGCTCAGCGGGAGTCCGCGGCTAAGTTCTGCGCTCTTCGAGCGGCGAAATGCATACGGCTGGAAAAATGCGCAAAAATTGCATAAAAAAGTTGCACAGGTTAGAACCCCCTGAATCCCAAGCAATCAGCTGAGATGCAATCACTGCCACAAGGTGATAACCGAACCACCGACCTCTCTCGCGTTAATCGACGCGCTGCCCACTTCGCCACGATCTGCTCGTCAGGACTACCATCGCGAGCGCACAAGACATCGATCGAACGTGGCAACGTGGACGCCGACGCGTGATCTCTAAGCTAGGAGGGCGAATACAGCAAAAGACCAACGGACCCCGCTGCAAATAGCCGCGATCCACCACGGGCTACCCTCAGACAATTTGAGGGGTGCTCTATCCGACAAAATGACGTTGCGGATGCTCTGTGGGTTCAATTTTGAGGGCGGTCTTCAGGGAGGGGTTTACTATGGGTTATATCACCGCTCGCGGTACGCTACGCGAGCAACAGGTCAACTTTGGGCCTAGCTAGGCACCAATCAATGTCCACAGGCAGCTATGGCTAGTTCGTTCTCATCGTCCGTTTTTCTTGTTTCTTAAACTATGTGTGTGTGTGTTTATTGCACCCATTCAAAACCACGGGCAAGTCTCGGCCGAGACTTGCCCGTGGTTTTGAATGGGTGCGTTAGTCCGCAACTGCACCAATCATTTATTTCACGGCAGGCGCAAAGGTTGCTTTCAGCGTGCGTTCTCCGTAATCTAGATTCCTGTCTCATCAACACATTTGGGGAGACTTCTCGTCGGTTTGGTAGGGTCTTCGTCGCATTTTCGCAGAAGCCAGTGTTTCCTTGGTAGTTGTCCCTTTGAATGTCCGTCTCTTCGGGGTCGAATCGATAAGGAGTGTCAGCGCTCACGGCACGTGATGCCTTTCTGTTTTTGCGGCTTCGTTCCCGCGTTCTTGCTCATTCGAGGAAATCGATGGGTGGTGAAGTATTGCCTTCTGATTAATTCTCGTCTACGATTGGTATTCATGGTAGATAGCGATTTCCTAACGACGAGCCGGTTCATACATCTTAGTCGCATCTTGTCGTGAAATGTATCGAACTAGTGGCATATTGACTGTGTATTAAAGCATGCTAGAAATACAGCTTTGCTCAGTCTTCTGAATAACGGTGACAGAATCTGGAAGTGATATGGCAGGGCATTGTTTTCCTCTCGATCTGCCAAGACGAAACCTCGCTTTATATTTCCACTCCAAGTGCGACAGCTGTCGCATAGAAAACCTTAA
>OX375868.1:26574790-26755382 GCA_947359475.1 Heligmosomoides polygyrus bakeri
AAAACATTTCACCTAGCTCTTCTCCTCTTATAACATCGATTTGCTTCCCTGTTACTTGAGTTGACTAACGCATATGTCTCTTGCAGTCAGTCAGCCCCGTGGCCGAATTGACTACTTGTGGGGCTCCGCCGCAGAAGTCTGAAGAGGTTGTCATGATCAGCATCCCAAATAACCCTCCTCGGCGACGTTTGGCGAAATCGGTGATTATGACCTCGACAGCCTTAGCCACCGGTACGCACCTTAATCTACCGTACTCCAACGTAAAACGAGAAACGGATGTCGGATTCGTGATTTGCACCCCAAATAACCTCCGTGGGCGAAGTTTGGGGGAAATCGGTGATTATGACCTCGACTGCCTTAGTCACCGGTACCTACCGTAACTTACCGTATCGGCCGAAATTTTAAAAACTGATGTCAGATTCGTGATCAACATCCCAAATAACCCTCCTGGGCGAAGTTTGGGCGAAAATTTTTTTTCGACCTCTCCTCGTCGTTTGGAGTCCGTAAAGTACAATAGTGCCTCCGTTTTTTCCAACCTGTCTATCGGCTACCACATCGCTCTATTAGGACATTAAACGGTGAAATCTGGGCAAAAATCGATAGTAGCGATCAATGCTGTTGATTTGGCGAATTACGGCTGGCGATTATCGTGCCTGTGCCAGTCCTACGAGAATGGACGGTATCGATCGGCTTGGTGACTCCCTCACACGTGAAACATGTTCAACGCATATAACGTGTCTAACCATGCGAAAGACTCAACGCACTGCACAGCGAACGGATTGTGTACCGTCCGCGTCGGCGAAGGAGAGCACAGAACACAGCTACAGCGTTGTTTGTTTGTTTGCTTTACTATCAGTGTGCCTTGCCTCGTTTTCTTGGTGTTGGTGACACTTTTTATAAGGTGACTCCCCGGACCCTATTTGCGCCTTTTTTAGTTCACCTGCCGCAGTAAGTGAACCCGCCGCTAGAAGTTTGGCGCTATTGTACTTTCGGGATTCTAGAGGACGAGGAGAGGTCGAAAAAAAATTCGCCCAAATTTCGCCTATCGGGGTTATTTGGGGTGCTGATCACGAATTTGACATCAGTTTTTGAAATTTCGGGCGATTACGGTAGCTGCGGGTGATTAAGGTAATGGTCACCAATTTCCCCCAAACTCCAGCGTAAAACGAAAAACGGATGTCAGATTCGTTATCATCATCCCAAACAACCCCTCTAGGCGAAGTTTGGCCGAAATCGGTGATTATGACCTCGGCAGCCTTAGCCACCGGTATGTACCGTAATCTACCGTACTCCAGCGTAAAACGGAAAACTGATGTCAGATTCGTGATCAGCACTCTAAATAACTCCCATAGGGTAAGTTTGGGCGAAATCGATGCTTATGACGGTGCAATCCCTGTCGGGGGGGGGGGGGGGGGGCAGTCCATTTCAACTTCTAAAGAAATGCAACATGCACCACAACATATGAATATGTATAAATATGCTTACATTATCCATTGCTGTCCTTCCTTTACCAAATCAGCTTTCTAAATTGCTTTTCTAGTCGGGGGAGGGAGTAATGAAAACACAGCAAACTGAACAGAAACCTGTAACAATTACAATACTGTAAAACAACGAAGACACGTTAAAGCAACGTTATTACCTTTATCAATTAGTGCATAGCGGTTTGCGATTTCTTTCCAAAGCAAATTGAGTTTTGGATCACAACCGTGCTGCCGTGCATAGTGCCCCCCCCCCCCCCCCTCCTGCACCGTGCATAGTCCCATATTAAAACTTTTTCAATGTTTCAGCGGAACGCTCGGACATTTCCAAGAGAGGGGATCAGGTAAGTTAAGGCATTCATATGTTGTATTGCATGTTGTAAGTACACATGCGTAGCTATCGTTAACAATTCATAATGGAGTGCCCCCCCCCCCCCGACAGGGATTGCACCCTTATGACCTCGACAGCCTTAGTCACCGGCACCTACCGTAATCGGCCGAAAATTTAAAAACGGATGTCAGATTCGTGATCAGCACCCTAAATAACCCCCATAGGCAAAGTTTGGACGAAATCGGTGATTATGACCTCGACAGCCTTAGTCACCGGTACCTACCGTAACGTACCGTAATCGGCCGAAAATTCAAAAACGGATGTCAGATTCGTGATCAGCACCCCAAATAACTTCCCTGGGCGAAGTTTGGGCGAATTTTTTTTTCGACTCTCCTCGTCCTCTGGAGTCCGTAAAGTACAATAGTACCGAAGTTTTATTCAAAACGTTCAAGGTGAAATAGCGGTTTAAAGCTCGTTGTAAAGTGCTGAAAGTCAATAGTGTTTTGCCGTATTGAAAGAAGAGGTCTTGCCATGCACTCGTCTAGCTCATTTTCGGTACTCAACAGGCTGAATCCCGTATCCTGCACCTTCTCGTATGGCTATCACACGCGACGGTTGATCTGCCCAAAACTAGTCAAAGGAAGGAACTCGGCCTCTTGCTGAACTACTCATAAGTTAAATATGTATTGCCGCGGCGATGTAAGCAGCAGTTACGTTGAGAAACAGCTGTAAAAATGCATATATGTTCATTTCTCTGTTTCAACTAAGCAGCACTTCCACTATCAATCAAAAGAAAATCCCGATGTCCTTCCTGGACACAAGAATGTTTTGCGCGCCATGGAGCAACGCTGTTACAGTAAGATTGCGCGTGGGCTTAAGTGTGCGCGGTCTAGCGGTGGAAACACGCGGCCGACCGCAACAGTATGCTAATATTCAGCCGCTGCGGCTGTTTCGCATCCGTTTTGGAACATACGCGTACCAGGCATCAGAGGATGATGTATTAGCCCTGAAAGCTGAAAGTAATCGCTCGGGTCCAGTGGACTACACATGCAAGGGATGAAAAGATTAAATGTACAGCGTTATCTAACAATAACATGTATGCCATAGTGATGTGAGTACTATTATCACGCGGTTAGTCCGTAGAAGGTTTCACGTCTTTAATAAATTGGATTTTTTGATTCTTCAGCTCAAGTAGCAGTGTAGATCATAGGAAAAGGCGCAAATAGGGTCCGGGGGGGGAGGGGAGGTCACTCCCTACTCAGTGGTTATACGCCTTGGTAAAAAGGCACATTTATGTACAGTTACACCATAAATGGCTTACCTCAGTTCAGTGTAGGGTAGAACACACTATTGCTGCAAAAAAAAAAATCCCGTTTCAAAGGGCAAATAGGGCTGTACTACATGGTGACCCCCCCCCCCCCCCCGGTCCTAGACCCTAGGTGCGTCTAGGAAACGAAGCGTGATAGCTAGTGCAATGAAACTGGTGCATCAATACAGATTTTCCTAAAAAATGTTGTTACTATCTGAGTGTCTGAATGGTCATAAACTAGCTTTCCAACAACTTGTGCCTTGTTTTGTATGGCAAGAAAGAGAAATCTAAGCGCGACTTTGATGTTTGGATTCATTCACTCGTCCAATGGCTCGCGATGTTCTCTGCATTAATAGCTTGAGTGCCATTCGTACGAATTCGTCCGTTGGAAGGATGTACATTTCTTAAATTTTTCTATCAGTTATTTGTTCTATACAACAATTTACTGTCAAAACCGCTTAAAACCTTGGGTCGGAACAAGTGCAGCACGTGAACATGAATCTCTAAAGTGTGCTAGAAAATTACAATCATGCGAGGAGGTCTAAAGTGTATCAGCAATGGCGATAGAGAATTCCACTTCGTTGACTTCAAAAGCCCAACGCTTCGTCACGACACCATCAGTTTAGAGGGTCATTTGCAGTCGCAGTTACGGGCTGGTACAGCGGATAGGCTTTTTAGTACTCATGTTTATCTCGATGCGATGGTCAGTTGTTCTATAACTTGGAACCATCTAGGAATCAAATCAGATGTAGAATCAATTCTATAACTTGGAGTCACCTCATGTGAGTTGACTAGATTAGAGACGCTCCAAAATTGGATGAGCCAATTCGCTGGTTGTTACAGCTGCCTCACAGTGTTGCAATCTTTGAGTTAATAACTAAGACTGGTATGCTTCTGATTCTACAGAATCGCTGCCACAATAATGTCTGGGTCAGGTCAAATTTAATGGCCATGTCCCTAATTCAGCCTGATCGGTCTTGGACAGCGATGGGAATGTGCCTTACTTTTATAAAAAAAAGTGTTGAAAAAAAAAACGCAAAAGCGCGCTAAGCTTGCTAATCCTTAATAAACTCTGGAAAGCGAAGAGAACCATGATGGCACTTACGACGGCTTCATCCAAGCTCCCAGACAGAAAATCCTCTAGATAGAGGAGGAAGGCATGAGTGTGTAGTGGTTTGTCGACAGCGGAAATTAAATTTCCATTTTCCACCCCTGTCTTCGACTACATCAGACCCCCGTATGTAATTCTTCCCGTAAAGTTAGTGGTCGATGGTGCGGAATACCTACTTCGTGCGCTGGGCTACTATGCTTTTTCTACCTGCCCAGATCCTCCTATTTTTGACGGTAGACTGGGACAGGCCAGCGATGAAAGTATGTGGAACCTACGCTCGGTTCTGCTCCGTTTTCAGCCAAGTCTTGGGTTCTCACATTTCGGCAGTGGCTTGCCCAGTTTTCATACTAACATCCATATACAGAGGAGGACAGTATTTCTGTCTTAAGTCACCTTTTCCCAAATTCATTACACCTCGTGGCTTAGAGCACAGCGACTGAACCGAAATATCCGACATTGGATTAGGCTTGACGAGCTGCAATAGGTTGTGAACACAACACTAGACGGAGCAGTAGGGCTGCGGACATTCTTCTAAAAGGATCCATATGTAGTGCAGCTGTGGAGAGTTTTTGGTGTTTAGGTATGGAGAAGCGGGACAAACCACTCAACTAGCGACTTGCACTCAACTCTGTTTTCAGCCAAGCTTGGGTTCGTAAAAGTAGGGCAATTTGAAAGCTGCCCTGTCTGGAATTAAGCGTAAACGCTAACCTTTAACTGTTTCTCGCTATTTGCGTATACAACTCACCATTAAGTGAGCTGAGTATTTGGTCGCCTTATTATTACACACGCCCTAGAATTTCATCAATAAAATAGTTCTGCTATCTGTAACTTTTTCTTGTAGAAACAAAGGCGGTGATGAAATGTGATGTCATAGCGCACGCTTGTATCCGTTCGGAAGAAGTCTAACCCGTAGCGCCAGAATATTAGCATACTGTAGCGCTCGGCCGTGTGTTTCCACCGCTACACCGGGCACACTTAAGCCAACGCGCAATCTTACTGTAACAGCGTTGCTCCATGGCGCGCAAAACATTCTTGTGTCCTGGACTGGACAAGTGTTTTGCTCAGTCTCTTCTTTCAGCACTAA
Source organism: Heligmosomoides polygyrus bakeri (assembly GCA_947359475.1). NCBI lineage: Eukaryota > Metazoa > Nematoda > Chromadorea > Rhabditida > Heligmosomidae > Heligmosomoides > Heligmosomoides polygyrus. The sequence goes on from OX375868.1 coordinate 26,580,104, forward strand.
AACATTGCTGTGCACTTCAGAATAAGCAGTAAGCTTTTGTTTTTGCTTCATATTAAAAGCTTCATAAAATTTCAAAGTTCAAATTATGCCAAACTTTCCTACAGTAATAAATATTCTGTTGTACTCGTCGAGTATCTAGCTTAATGCGGAAGCTCATTTGGATTCGAAAGATGGTCATTTATATTTGAAAGGTGTCTAATTTGATGGGAAAATGGTACATTTTCATTTGGGCAGCGGCTACTACTGTAATCAGTATCTTATCTCGTACTGGCAATCAACGGCAATAAGTCCTCTCTTCACAAAAAAAAACTTTAACAAAACAAGAACGTGTAAACTACTCATTCGGAAGGAAGAGATGTGTCGCTTCAGGGCCATGTCCTTCTTGCTGTACGATTCGGCCAAAAATGAAGATCACAGTAAGTAGGGAAAAGCGCGGTTATGTCTGTGGCCTTTCATTTTTGGTAGATCCTCGTAATACAGGGAAAAATCGCTGGCCTTCAACCGACGTTTTTAGTGATTCTAGTGCTTGTATCATCGTGTTGTCTATATACTCAGCCATGTTTTACATACCTGCAGAAGGACTTATGGCTCGAAAAGTCTTAGGTAAAACTTAATCACGAGCCTATTGTCAGAACCGCAGGATTTGATAGCATCCGTGTTCCTTAAAATGGGTTATTAACCTTGGGTTTTAAGGGGCTGGTGCCCGATGCACACCGGCAAGTTATCTTAAAACGGGTAAGTTAGATCAGCCAGATGAAGCCGTGTTTATATGAGTGTTCCATGACCACGTGCAATCTCGGGCTTGTGGTTTTTGTGCTACCTCGGAGACTGACATAGTATAGTTGGACTACCCTTATATGCGCCCACAAAATATCACATACTAGTGTGTGGCGTATTCCAACCATTCTAGCAGACCCTAAGTTCATATTTTGGGCTTATTTGGAGTTCCGTAGTATTCGTCCCACCGAGGTTTCATTTTGTAGAAAGTATCAATCTGATATGGCTGGAATCCTCCTTTTTGGAAATTGCTTACATGTTGCCTGCGTCCTTGTAAAGGAAGACTGCGACGAATTGATAGTCTCCGCTAGTCGCTGTTTGAGGAGAGCTGTTTGTCCTTGTCACTCGTTTTCCAGCGGCGGCTTTCAATCGACCACCCAGTGTGAGATTTCTTCTGAGATTACTCGCCGCTGTATTATTGCTAACTTCTCGTGAACGTCCGACAGTGTTGATGGAATGACAGGAAATCCCCTGAGTGACACTGACGGGTCCATGCGAGTCACGGACGTTTTTCCAAAATTTTCGAAAGTTCGTCCTGACATTTAGAAAGCGTTGAACCACTGTTCCCAATGCTAGCACATTCGTGTAATGCCATGTATTTCGTAGAAAGAAGAGTTAAACCGTTTTCCTTTACATGCTGGGGCCGGATTCATCAACAATTAAACCCGTGGGTATGCGGGGTATAAGGAGTAGAGATAAGATATGAGTCAGGTAGAGATAAGGCAAGAGTCGGAGACGCAGGTTTCATCGTGGATATCTCTACCCCCTACACCCACGGGTTAGTCGTTCATGAATCCGGCCCCTGGTCTACTCATGTTTATGCACATTCCTAAACTTGCATATCAACTCCTCTCCTTCGATGGCAAATGTTCTTCTCCGCTTGTTGAATTGAACTTTTGTGTTCAGTCACAGTCAGAGGAAGCGCTGGAATTCGCGAGCATACCGAAACATGATTCTTGGTGAGGGTTGCTCTCTGGCCGGCCAGTTCTTCCATATCTTTCTCTGTAGCCAATGAATTGGTACTAGACCTCGCTGAAAAGGACAAAACACCTGACCAACAACTGGTCACCGCCATTCATGGGCTAAATGTGCAACTCATTGGATACCGCATATCCCCTGGAATATAGGATGCGCGGCGCGTCCTGCAAAGTTTCTGATTAACGGCCTACTTTTTTTTTGAAATGCATTCCTCGATTTGATTGAAAATTTGGGTCCCATCCCACTGTCTACATTTAGTTAAATTCTGGTACATTTTTGATTGCGAGGCATCTTGGATGGATTGTTTTGGAGGGTCTTTTGTAATGAGCATATTGGATGGGCATCTCTTAGAGAGTTTTCTAATGAGTTGGCTAGACAAAGTAAGATTCCATGGAAACAGGTGAGAATTAAGCTGCTTATGCTTTTGCATAGTATTCTGCGGTGCACAATATCGTGTGCCATAGTCCGTATTGACTGAGGCGCCCCTTGTCCAACGCGCGAATAGCGAATCAGGCGACGCCTTTCGGAGGGATATCGCGCAGGCAATTTGTAGGCGTATTGGTCCACACTATGATTTGCGACGGCTAGCCGGCGACGTTTTTTATTCGTAGGTACTGCAGACATGTTTTGTACCTTTGCTCAGATTCCGATCGGATAAAAATGCGTGGATGATTCAAGCGGGACCCGAATCAGGAACCTCGGCTCGAGTGTGCGCGACAGACGGCGCGTCTTGTGACTATGCTACGCCGGTAATCTTAGGCAGCCAAACTAGGTCATCAAATATCTTGCACCTTGCGAGGTGACAGTAGCGTTACCAACTAGACATGACGACAGGAGTATGGCGCAATCTTTAATAACATTGAGAAATCGTTTAGAGCAGCAAGATTTGTACTAGTAATTAGACAGGGGAGCACTTGGATGCGTTAGCTGTGACCTGCACTCGATTCTAGGTTCTTCACTAGAATTTTCCGCCCAGACCAACCCAGGGCCGTCCATCGCTCCAGGGTAGGTGAATTAGTTTTGACTTGCTTGATAAGGATAGAACATTGACTTCTCATCGGCTGACCACCGCAAGTCATTGTTTAGGCCAAATAGGCGTTCAAGCTGCCTCCGCGATGTTCCATAGAAGCGAAATGCGCAGCGCATTCCAAATGACAGACCAACACTGTCCTCTATCTTCTGTGCTTAGCTAAACTTTAGTCTTTAAAAGCGCATGTATTGGTAGGAGTGTTCCGCTTGCTGCGGAGCTTTTTTGAGCACTGCACCATCCCATATCCTAGTAGGTCTGATCGATCGTCTGCGATCGTGGTGAGGTCGCTCACCTCGTTTTACACTCTGACACCGACGATCGTCTGTTAGATAAAAAACTGGATGCAGCACAGAGAATGTCTTCTATGGCATTGCCTTCGCTGTAAGGCGACACCGGTTCACAACAGGTCGCTCTGCTTGCTTGTCACATCACTGCCGTTCTGAAGTGCGCGTCTGCTTCTCCGATGAGACCAGTTCCTCTACTACGTACTTCCAAACACTGCGTTGTGCAGGCCCACCTTCTTCGCTTTTCATTTTCGTGTGGTCATCAGCTGATATGCTCGCCACTACGTGTGTATGACGATCGATAAGGTGGCACTGGAATCGCGAGCGTACATGTCGCTGACGGCAGCGGTTGTGAAGTGACTGAGCCGCTCGTTACTTTGCTCTTCGCTGCTGATAATTTACTTTTCCAGATGAGCGACGATAAGTCAACCGCTCCAACTGTCACCGACGAGCCCGGCAGGGAGGAGCCTAAGCCGTCGGAATCTGCAAAGGACGCCACCGAGGATGAAACGCTGCCCAGTCTCAATCCCCTTCCGTCTGCTTGGCTTTCCGCCGGAGCTTCATGGTTTAATACAGCTAAGGAAAAGGTGAGTTCCTCATTTATGTGTTTTCTCATACTTTTAATTGAATCTTTCGATGATACCTCTATTATTTGCGATATTCAAGCCTTGTTGTTTATTAAGTCTTAGGGAAAATTTAATCGGGTAGAACATAGATACTCCATATGCGCTAGCACGGTGAGTTGCAGGCTTCCGGAAACCTTGTTTTGGAGGAAGGGGTGTTGAATTGAATTAATAAGGTCGAGTCTTGAAATGTATATCAAAAAGCTTTGTTCACGTGCAGGCTTCCGCCAACATTCCAAGGGGCCGTTCATTCCCATGGTCTCCACATTTCTCATCCATCTCTATGGAGACGAAAGCCATGTTCGAATGAGCCATTTAACTCCGTGACTTCAGAAAGTCCTGACTGGAATTAGATTAGGTCGGAGCGAGTCTTCCGCCCTTTCCGACATCTGAGTTCATGCTGAATGCATGCGTAAATTTGTCCAGAGTTTATCCATTTGTGAACCTATGGAAGTTGACCAGCTGACCAGCCTATGTCGTCGAGAAAAGGTTGACAGGTTTGACTAGGCCCCGCAGAGAAAAGAAGAGGCACGAATTTTCTGTGAAAATTTGCTCATAATGTGGCTCAGTGTATGTTTACGTGCGTCAAAAATCAAGCTCTATAAGTTAGTACTGATTGAATGCTGTACAAGAAATCAGCATGCAATGCTGAATTTTGGGACATTTGTGGCAGCGTTGCAAGGCCGTCTTCGTATCGCCACTTGTCGCTGGATTTTTAAAATTTAAACATTTGCTATGTTAGAACAAAGTGGTTGGAGGCATTTTTGACATGCTCTATGAACAAGTTGAATTTTCGACAGAGAATCTTTTCAGAAATCCGCACAATCTGGCAGAGTTCACTTCGTTAGCTCGTTTTCGTCACCCCGCAATTTACTATCCCATCGGTGTTTTTATGCGCAATTTTTAGATCTTTTTTGAGCAGCTAACTTCCTATTGACTTTCTAAAATGATATATTCATCTGACATCTTATATCCATAGAGGCTCAGCAACACACTGTTCATAAATGAGCATGAACCCAACGGAGAAAGGAAAAACTCAACAGTTGAGTCCAACTGAGCGAGAGCACTGATTTGAAAGTCCACCATCAACGAAGCTCTGCAGGTAAGGGAACAGCTTTGAGGGTGGACAAGAGAAGAAGCCGACGGGCAACACGTTTCCTGCAAATGGATGTTTTCAGTAGCTCCAAGGTGCACCCTGGTGTGCAGTCCACGCAGTACCGCATCATTCATTACACGCTTCAGCATATGCAAAACAACGAAAAACTACAACGCAGTAAACAGTTACACCAGCTTTGACAGCATGCATAAAAAGATGTCAAAGGAAGAAGAGGTTGCCGCCTTGCGAATAATGATTGACAGTTACCTCGAATTTGCAGAACGTGCTTGAAGGCTGTTAATTTTTGGTAGTTCTAGCAAACTGCAAAACCCGAACGGCGAAGAAATGCCTCCTAAGTGTAGTTCATGGCCTAAAGAAGTTTAGCCCAGAAAAATTCCAGAAGGGGACTCCATCCGTTTGATAAAAGTGCTAGTATACTATGTTAAGGAGGGAACATAGCAGACGATCCTCCGAGTGGGTGCTAGTTTGCAATTTCCTGGCAGGAAAGAGGCCACCCTCTTAGACTGTTTCGCATTTCTAGTGGTACACCTCATCGGTTAGGAGAGATTCAAAAATGTGTAATATGTGTTAAATGCTAGTAGTGTAAAAGAAGGTGATTTAACCAGCGTTTTAAGCGTTTCAGCATTGATACTTTATCTAATTACCTAATTACCCTTTTTGCTTCAACTACCTATGGCGCGACGACTAATATGTAGTAGCTTGTGTTTGTCCTTCGGGGATCTATCCTAGGGGTTCCTCCTGACTTCTTGATATCGCCGTCGAAACTGGAAACAAACTAGTTTACGAAGACAACATCGTGAACTGGCGTACAAGAGGACTTTTCTCCAATCTCTTTACCGGCAGGAGCGGGGCCCACGCACACTGTTTACATTTGTTTTGTTTTTCGAGTGATACTCCTCCGACTAGAATAGGTCCTCCTTAGGCTAACCATGCGTCTTTGTGAAAAGAGCTGCGAGTTTCCTCTATTGTAACTCCCATTTTAAAAGTTTTGAGGTAGAACTGCCTTTTCGCTCACTTCGTAAAATATCGTAAAGTGTATAAATTTCTGGCGCGAGCAGCGTTCCATTCGAAACTGCTATAGACATACGGCGGAATTTTATAAGCACTAGATATCGTTCGAGCTGCGGCTGAGCTCAGACTTATATTTCGTTTGTCCACGTTGGACTTTCTGGATTCGGTTTAGGCTATTAGGTTATTAACATTATCACATAATTTTTAGCTCGCTCTATAATAAATGTGTCTGCTTTCGTCAGTATTTTTCGCTTTTTGGATTAGGCTTTAACCTGGCACATCGGGTTTTAAGTAGTTTTCATGAGATTATTTTTTCAGACAAAGAACACCTTCGATTTAATGAAGAAGGATTTGGCTGAATTCGGTGATGCTATGTCACAGGAAGTCAGTGACTTGACCAGTGCGGCAAAAGGAGGTGCGTATGGAGTAATCTCAATTCTTTACATAGTTGCTGTCTGATTATTAGTGTTTATTATTATCTTTAGGTCTTGACACGGCTACAAGTGTTATCAAGGAACAAGCACAGTATCTAGAGAAGTTGGTGACGCCTGATGAAGAAGAGAAGCCCGTTGTTCCAGAGACAGAAGGAAACCCTCAAGCAGAGACTCAAACTCCGGAGAGTTCGGTTCCGAGGTCGCAGTCGAATGAGGCTTCATTAGCCGCCAAGGTAAATTTTAATTATCAGAGCTGAGGCTAGGACTATGAGAGAGATATAATTGGGTATGAGCAAAATATGCATGGTCTTCGCGAAGGTTTGATAAATTTGTTGTGACTTGTTGTGTCTCGACGGACTACATGGTCATTTGTGGATTATTGGATTTAAACAGGATATCCTTGTTGGGATAAGGCAGCCGTAAAGTGCCAAATGCGTACGTGACTCAACCACTTCGCCCGAATTCAAATGAAAGCCTTTAAATCAGTGGACATCAGCCGACGCTCTTGTAAAAATTAAAGAAAGGGAATGGAGTCGCAATGACTGTACGCCCACCTCCGATTAGGATAGATCCGGCTTATTACTTCAAGTATTATTAGCAACTCCAAAAGGTTTAATTCGGTGTCACAACCTTGCCATTAACTTGATCGTGTCTCTGTCTGAGAAATCGCTTGAACTCTGTTTTCCTGACTGTTTTGTGGTTTACTGCTAATTTATCTATTGAACTGTCACGGCGACGTCCTATTTATGAGTAAGTAAGACGCTGCCATGAGAAGATGTCTCGTCGAGTTCGAAGCGGGAGGTCTATCTTGATTGTTGTAGATACATTATATGATCCATTTTCCTTAACACTTGTGCATTGGTCCCGTGTCATCTTTCACATTAGATCCTTCGTTGATTGTTACTGTAGTCGATTTTACTTCATGATCCCTTTACCTCAAAAGGTATGTATTGCTTACCAGGAAATAGTCTCATAGACAGACGAATGTCTGAACGGCGAACATGGATACCACTGCGAGAATCTGTGGCCTTCAAGTAATAGGAAAGTATGTACCATGGTTGCAAAGTCCCTGAACTTAACGAGTTCGAGACTGAAACTTCACTAGTGCACAGTCGCACAAAAAATACCTTCTAAGCGTCGAACAAATATGGAGAAAATTCGAATACTGTAACACAAGGAGTCGAACACGAGACCTCGTTGCTATGAATCAGTCTTTTGGCACTTTTTGCTTTTCTTTTCTCCATAATGAGGTTTTAGGAACCACAACTTGGTAGGTTCAAGGACTTTGCGAAATCGCAACATACTTATCTACTACATGAAGTGGTGAGATTCTTGCAGTGGTGTCCATTTTCACCGTCCAGACCTACGCCTGACCAGGAGACTATCTCAACGATAGGTCGGACCGACTCAAGAGTTGTATATGGCAGAATCGTCTCTGTCTGGGAAACAACAAAACGCAAATATCTCGACCCCAATACAACTCTGCACAGAGTTAGGGACGACTTAAGTTGGGCCGTTGGCGGAGTTAGCCGTATGCCTGCGCGCGGAGGGCGAGCTCAAGTTGGCTGGAAACAGCGATTATGGGAATTACGCCGCCCCTCTACCCACAGCGCCGCCATCGCTCACTCGTCATCGCTGTTCCCAGCCAACTTGATCCCGCCCTCTTTGTGCAGTTCTCATTTTCTTTCTCAGAGAAAGACGATTCTGCCCATATACAACACTTAGGCCGATCCGATCTACCGTTGAGATAGTTTCCTGGTGAGTCCTTTCCCTTGATTAGTATTCCTGAAGAATCTAGTAACATGATGCGACCATGAAACGAAGTTGCCGTTATAGCTGCTCTGGCTCAGCATTAAATTCCACAGTGCAGCTCTAGTGTTTGGCATTTAGTTCGTTTTGCAGGTGGAAAAGGGCGCAGTGATAGGACTAGGATGGGTGAAGTCGGTCGTTGACACAGTCACTGATACGGTGAAGAGCTTGGCTGTTGAAGATACCACAGATGGTGAAGGTGACATCACTGAGGTTATTCGACCACGAATTTTCCGCAAAACAATTTTATCCCCGGTGAGTTGCGTTCCTACTATTGTAGAAGACTTTGTTACCTCTAAATATTTGTTAACTTACGCCGTTCACATGCTTTGTTCACTACGACCAGTTGAGTATTATAAGCCTCCTGCATTTGTTGTATGGATACCTAACATGCTACTATATGAAGTTGATGATCTCTGCGGCAGCAAATTACAATAAGCCTATGTCATACCACCGCTTACCCCGAGCGAAGCACAATGATAGGCATCTGGCATACCTCGGGGACGCTCCAGCGACTGGCTGCTGCGACAGTGTTGCACGGGTAGTTACGCAGTTCGTAGCTACCCGTGCAACACTATCGCAGCGACCAGTCGCTGAAGCGACTCGGAGGTATGCCAGATGCCATAGGCTCCCATATCGACTCATCGCTTCGCGCGATCGATATGGGAGCTTATCATCAGGCTTTGCTCGGGGTGAGCGGTGAAATGACATAGGCCTGATAATGTGTTCTAAAACAGGTGGTCTTCTGCCCCAGCAGTTTCATTTGGCCAATGCTTCATGGTTTTCGTTCGTTATCCATAATATGATGAAGTTTGTGTAGTAGGACGGTCTTCCCCCAGTGGCGACAATGTCGCTTGTACAACAGGGAAAGTGTTCTTAGCAGATGGATCCGCTATAGTAATATCTGAAGAGAAGTGGAGTGTATGCGGTGTGCAGTCCTCATTTTTGTTTCATATATTTTCTCGAAGTCTTCCAAGACTATTCAGAAACCTTTCTATTGCCTTTTGTGAATATTAGGAATTTGGAAGTACCCAACAATGAAGAGGGGGCATTGCGAATTGTAGGACAGATTATAGGGCACCTGAAATCGAAAAGCAAGATTGCGAAAATTGGAAAACTTCAAAAAACTGCATGCCTCATTTAAGCGATCTTTCCAAAATCTTACTAAAAATCTGCCACCCACGCCTTATGGTGGCAGGTTTGTATTATGCATAGTAGAATTAGAATGTAGTAGAACTTACAGGAAAATTTAAATTTCGAACTCTTGTCTTCCTTGCTCACGCAGTTATTTTTCGCACATGACCAGTAGTACTCAAGAAGCCGTCAACTGGCACTTAAACCTCCAGTAAGTCGAAACACTTACTTTCCGCGGTCCGAAACTGTAGTTAATAGATAATATCTGCTTAATGGCTTGAGGAAATGAGATAGAAAACGTTGGATGTCGGAGGGTGTTGTAGAGCTGCCTTTATCGCCCGCTTATCCCGTATTGTTATAGGCTTGTTGCGCGCCTTTGGAAGATATTTCGCCTAAAAAGAGGAAGAAGCGAAAAGTCGGCTTAAAAATAGCATAAGAATTGTTTACCTAATGATTACAGGAAAAGCTGCTAGAACTTCAGTCATCAGAAGCGACATTCAGTAAAGAGCCTGAGAATGCTGAAGGCTATGCGAAGTGGTTAGCTCGATTCAACCTCGAGGAGTATGATGCGGAGTCGAATTTGCTGCTTGCGAACAACCCTAAGCTGAGGGAGATTTACAACAGAATGGTAGCTCTTCGTCATGCTTTCCCGTTGTGTTCAGCTCTTTAACATGTTGCCCATTAAGGTCCCGTCCGAAGTGGAAAGTAAGGTGTTCTGGTCGCGTTACTTCTTTGCTGTACAAATCGCCGAAATGGACGAAGAACTGCGTCAGTCATTTGCACTGAAGGAGTTGACGGTGAAAACCGCTGCAGATGCAAAGAAGAACAAGAGCGGTATCACCCTGTATTCCACACTTCATTGAATGCGACAGAAAAGCTGATCTTCCAGGGTCTTCAGCAGCAGATTCGAAAGCGGATGGCGAATCTCCTGGGTCGGACGGGTCAACGACTGTCGTCGACCAGCAGCCTACCAGCCCTGCAGCTTCTGCCGACGACTGGAGTGTGTGCAGCGAGAAGAACTACGTAGAGGTACGCGTGTTTCGGACGGTTTGGATTGTTCTATGCCTTTATTCCCTTCGGGTCTCAATCTGTAGACACGTTGTCGAGAGGTTGTTTATGAGTGTGTTTCCTGCGCTGTACCTTTCCCGAGCAAGGGCTGTGCTTTCTTGGAATTTTCGGGAAATTTGCGGCCAATTCTGTTAATAATAGTATTCATAAAGGGTGCTCGTCTTTAGAGTGAGATCTATTTTATTCCCAATGCCGACGCAACCCTTTGAAATTCATGATAGCACATAAACAACTGTTTTAAACGTTATAACGATGTTTGCGGCTTACAACCTCTCTGTTTGTATGTTGGTTTCAGGTATATGCCTAATTCTGTCTATGTGGTAGTTAAAGTGGTTGTTTTATTATTACACTCTAACTATCACTGTAGGGAAAGCTTGCCTTGACGTAGAACACAGTCACAATAATCCTTTGGTGAAACATTTTAACAAATGCAGAGGTGGAGCTGCGGAGAGAGAGTGTGGTCCAGCTCCAGTCTTGCCTCATACTGTGCCTGAACGGTGAAAATGAATGCCACTGCGAGAATCTCCATTGTTCAAATAGAAGCAAATATGCTTCGTTTTTGCAAGGCCCTTGGAACTACAAAGTTAGGAGCCTCAAAAGTTCGCTGCGGAATCGCGCAGTCGCAGAAAGCGATACCTTCAAAACATTGGATAACCAAAAATTGCAAAAATACTGCTCCACAGGCATGGATTTACGAGTTCGATTCCGTCACTTGGAGTATTTTTGCATTCTTTCTGTATATTCGATGTTCAGAAGGTGTTACCTTCGGCGGTTCCATAGTGAACATAGTAGTGTGGTAAATCAGTAAACACTTCTATCAGTTAAGCAGTGATAGGAATCCTATAATTTTTCATTGTGCCGCACTCGTAAGAGTTTACCACTTTGGCGCTTTCTTTCGCCAAAGTGCTGCTCTAATTTTGTATTTCATTACTGTTGTCTTCCTATTTATACTTCTAAATGTCCTTTTTAAAGGTTTCCAATTGGTCGGCGGTGAGGTTTTCCCCTATTTATAGTTCTTCACGTTTTTCTTTCGCTTGTCCTTAACACTTTGCTCGGGTGTTTCCTATGCTTGTGGATCTGCGTTGGGTTTCGGTTCAAACATTTTTACATGACAATTCGCGAAAAAGCAAATTGTTCAGGAAATCAGCTCAACAAACGGCGACGATGAGCAAACGGGTCCGCTTACTCCCCGTGCGAAGGACGACGCTGACTCGAAAAGGAAGGACGATAACTGGGTGGACTGGGAAGAGTGAACAGTGTATGTAGAAGAATATTGTACAAAGGAGCTGTCTTCTGGAACTTGGTTTCTATCCGTAGCTTGGTAGACGGAACGTCTCTGCGTCGTTTTAAAGCTTCTAATGTGTATATGTCTATGCCTCTGCCTATCCGCGGTAGGGTTGAATTCTCGGTTGTTGTCGTTTTCCAATGTTAATCGGTGATAGCGTATTCCTGTCAGTTTTCCCATTTTCTAACAAATTGCGATACCGGGATTAGTCACTGTGAGCTCGTGCAGCTACCGATGATTTGGTGAAGCGCTGAACAACAATAGGCCTTGATTGGTCATTCTTTCCTCATCATTTAGTGTTCACTGGAGCCACAAATGGGTTTTGTCATATTGCATCCTCTGCGCTCTCTTTCGTGATGCCTATACACTTGTACATAAAATCACCGTTTTTCATTGATTCATGTACCACTAAAATGTTGTTCATTGAGATTTACCCAAAATAAACATCGTAGTACGTTGAAACTTGAATTCTGTTCAAGGTTTGCGACATCCTCACAAGGTATTGCTTAGTATGCTTCTTCATTTTCGAAGACATGGGTTGTTTTGGCCTGTTTTGCTATTCAGTTACTAGTTCAAGGACTAGAGGTTTCAGCACTGTTCCTCTGCAAACCATGAGCGGCGGCGGCCCAGGATTTGTTGGCATCAAGTTCTGTCCGGAATGGTGGGTATGACTATATGTTCTTGTTAGATTGCTGCTGTTCCTTCCTTTCGGTTTTTTCGGTGGATCTACAGTTGGAGCCGTTGTAGTTTACCACTTTATCCCTCGAGGTCAGTTAATTTTTCTCCTCCCCAGCGATTTACCAGTTTAGGTTCAGGTAAATGGCAGGGAATGTCCATGGTCTGTAAGCCGGTATAGCGAGGACTTGTTGTAACCAAAGCTTGCACCTCCTCACTACCGTGCAGGATGGTCTATGCCATTACACCACCGGAACTGTTTAATTGAACGAAACAACCACACCTCGCGGGACTAGTCAGCACTCACACGTTTACCGAGAGGCCGCTGATATCAAAACCAATAAAAGTGAAGGTCTACACAGAAATTCATTCGTTCATTGTGTGAACTACATAGGTGGTGGTGAGGTATGGCACGTAGTTCCTGGCTTGTGATAAGGAATCCAACACAATGTAAGGAGACTGTCTTCACCCATTCGACACGGCGATACCAGTAACTGCGTGCGCAAACAGACACTCAATGTTTTAATTACAATAGCCAACCTTTCGACATAAGGAACATTTTATGGTTGTGAAGTGGATTAGTATGTTAAATAGAAAGTTCATTTTAATAACTGGGCAGGATGAGTCTGTAATGCATGGGAGTTTCGGTACTTGAAAAGGTCGATGTTCAGCTGTTCCGTAGAGCTGCACTTCTTTCAAGAAATGATGTTTTGTGCTGAGTTGTATTTGGTTTCTCGGGTCTTATCTGATATGGGTGGCCTCCAATAGTACCAATTTTAAGGGGAAATTTCAAACAGATCGGTCATGCTACGACTGATCTCATTTGTGGCCAACTTGTACGTTGTTGCAAGATCTGTAATTTTTCTTCCGAATTCTAAGGAATCGGTGATTGAAAAATGATTCAGTCCATTTTCTCTAAGCATCAAGTAGATGGTACAGGAGAGTAAACTCTTATAATGGTGTTTTGTTGATCGGCGCCAGGGTTCTGATCGCAACTAAACAGCATTACAACAGCTTATTGCGAGATGGTTCAAGTCAAGAAAAGAAGCTAACTCGGGCGTATGCATGCAGAGCTAAAGATGGAAAGCGGTTGGAGAGGGATCTGGGGATGTGGAAGTATGAGATAGAACTTCGATCGTTTACTGCGTTAATCCTTGCTCTTTGCGTGGTAGTCCACCAACTCTAATGTCATGTAAAAGCAGCCTTTTTAGCAACAACATGTTGTACCCTCGTGAAGACAAGGATCACCGTCAGCTCATGTACGCGTGCAGGAATTGCGATCACAAGCAGATTGCCGACAATCCATGCATCTATGTGAACAAGCTCGTGCATGAAGTCGAGTGAGTGCTTGTTCTTCTTGATGGCCCTTCTATCTATCTGTATTGGCTGCAGATGTAGCAATGTGATTTCAGTGAGTTGACGCAGATTTGCGCAGACGTTGTGCATGATCCGACTTTGCCGAAAACCGAAGACCATCCGTGCCCAAAGTGCGGTGGGACACAAGCAGTTTTCTTCCAGGCACAGACGAGGAGAGCAGAGGTAAGATTTGTCGCGTTGCGTAATAAATATTTAGTAAGAATGGGTGGCTAGTGGTTATGATATTAACCATCAAGTACGTAGGCCACAGTTATGGTTGGCACAGAATGTTCAGTCTCATCTGCTTTTATATCGAAGTGAGATTATTTGAACAGAGTGGGCATTTTCCGTGGGATTGTGTGAATGATGAGACTACTCTTGGGGGTTCCATGCAGTGATTTTTATTCTATAGTTTTTGGAGGAAGCTACGACAGGTGCTTTGTAGGTCGGTTCTTATAGGGAAGCAGGCAAGTGCAATGGTAGGCAAGTACAAAAAGTCAAATTTGGCTACATCGCTTCAGGAGTTGCTTCCCTTATCCAGTCTGTGCTTTCCTCCGCTCACGCGGAGGAGAGCATGGAACTCAACCAAGCGCGCTCGGGACCGCTTCCCTATACTCCCCTCTGTACATTGGATCCGAATGAATCATTTTCGGGTATCAGATTCAGATATCCCGATCCGAATCATCCAAAAATCCGGGGTTCGCAAAATCGCCGTTATCCGAATCATCCAATGATCCGAAGATTTTCGATCGGATCCAATGTATACTCCCCTCTAACTAACGTTTTCTATATGTATTTCCAGATCTTCGTTAAGTCACAAGATAGAAATCTATGAGTAAAACTGAAGCAGAATAGTGATTCAAATCAGTTTCTTTAAGCCTCAAGTGGCTGGTACCAAGGTAGTAAGCTGTCACAACGATGTTTTGTTGCGATCAAAACTTCTAGCGCCAGGCGGGACTCGAACCCGCACCTCCCTCTGACCGGGCGGGAATGCTCTACGCCATTACACCACCGGCGCCGTCGTCCCGCCTGGCGCTAGAAGTTTTGATCGCAATAAAACATCGTTGTGACAGCTTACTACCTCGGTACCAGCCACTTGAGGCTTAAAGAAACTGATTTGAATTGTTTCTATCAAGACCATCAGCTTAACTGGTTCCATGCTGATATCAGCGGCCAGGTCATCCCGGATACGGGTGAGTGCTGATCGGTCCCCCGAGGTGTGGATGTTGCGTTCGATCAAACGGCGCCGGTGGTGTAATGGCGTAGAGCATTCCCGCCCGGTCAGAGGGAGGTGCGGGTTCGAGTCCCGAATGGTGCTAGAAGTTTTGATCGCAACAAAACATCGTTGTGACAGAATAGTGATTGTCGATGGGGTAGGGCTACATAACAGCTCAGTAATCTAAAATATCAATTGTGGCGTTCAGTTAGGATAAAAGTTGTTTTATTAACGGAATGTTTAGAGAAAAACGAATAGTTAGTTTTTGTCACCGCTCAACTAAAGTTTGTTTAGGAGGAGATGAGGCTCTATTACGTGTGCATGGATACGACGTGCAGTCATCGATGGACGGAGTAATGTGCATTATATGACTTCACTGTTGTATTTTTTTGTTGACACACTTCTGCTTTTGTATACCGTGCCTGTTTGTACATAAATTTTTATGAACACTCAGCTGGTGAACATTGTAAAGTTGTTAGATTCTGTTGAAGCAGATTTCCTTACCTACGCATAGGAAAGCAAGTCATTTTTACGCAGTTGTCACCAAGCATGTAATGGCAGTGCTGCAAAGGCTTTCCTTCCTTGCAGTGAGATGCTGCGTCAAAAGGCTCTGTTGGAAGTCCTTGGACAAGTGAACACTGCTGAAGTCTACGGAGCGTTACTGTTCAATCGTGAAGGTTCGTAAAATCATTTATGCACCTGCTACATACTAACGCTAACAGATCAGTGTTGGGGCGAGGGTAGCGCACCCGGCGGAGGCGGCGGCTGTCATTTGCGCACCGAATCGAGGTTCTTGGTTCGCGTTTCCCGCCCGTTTAAACTGACTTCCACCGCTCCATGGACGGTATATTCTCGACTTGTCTGTTAAGGGTAGAACATAGGCTCCTTCATACCACCGCAGGTGTTGCAGAGCAGTTCGTTCAATACTGGAAGAAAGCTGCTAGAGATTTAAAGTGTTTTGAGTGCTAATTTATAGATGCCTAGAGTATAAACATTAATTTACTTAGAGAAAACTAAGCAGCTTCCGTTAAGAAAATGCGAGAAAGGGCGTTGACCGATACCTTATGGGATTCGCTTCCGACTGTGTGACAAGTTACGAGTACAGATGGGTGCTCGTTATAAAAACTCAGGATATTTGAGAGTTTTTGAAGTGATAAAGGCTAGAGTTAGTCAATCCCTGCGCTACGTTCGGCACGCATGGCGCCTACTACTGCATTACCACGTGCCCTTGTAAGGGTTTTGGGGTGTTAAAACTTAAATATCTGAACCTTTTTTTGCTTAGCTATGTGACCATGTTTTGTTTTAAAATAAAACGGCACAGTCGTTGTGGTTCCGAAGCAAGATAGGTATTAAACTTATCCGCTTTACACAGCGTAGCATTTAGTGGAATTTTTGCAATATGTAGTGCGTTCCTTGTGCTGCTAAAACTGGACCCGGCGTCTAGTCACACTGTAGATTTCTACGGGCTCGGGGCTAAGGGTGAGAGGTTTGCTTTTAGTGGAAAGTTGCGTATTCCCGTCCATAGACTCCTCGCGATGCTCACTGCATTGAGTGCACATGCACACGTGT
Organism: Heligmosomoides polygyrus bakeri; assembly: GCA_947359475.1. NCBI lineage: Eukaryota > Metazoa > Nematoda > Chromadorea > Rhabditida > Heligmosomidae > Heligmosomoides > Heligmosomoides polygyrus. The sequence goes on from OX375868.1 coordinate 26,596,470, forward strand.
TTGGTGGAGAGATGATTTGGAGCGGCTTTGAATTAACCACCTTTGTTTGGCATGTTTTCATGGTTAATTCTCTTTAGGAGCACCTCAAGCCCGCGCTTGCTTAGCTCGGTAGTGGAATTAAAGAGGACCATAGTTAGTGCCTTATGCTCATCAGTAATTGCTCTCATTTGAAGCAACAAGAAGAAATGCGGAAATTCTAATCACTTTATGAATCAGCTATCTCTGTTGCGTACCCCGTTTGCTGATGGAACTCTGAAAAGCGCTAGCTAGTCGTGTTTTTATTTACAATCTCATCATTATTTGTGTAAAGGCCCCCACAGAGTTCTGCGGCAGCGCCGCGGCCCCATGCTTAACCATAGGGCAGAGACGCAGAGCTCGCCGCCGGCGGCGTCCCTGCCCTATCCTTAACCATTGCGGCGAGCGGCGTTGCCGCAGAACTCTGTGGGGGCCTTAAGGATGGATGTCCGATCGATTCAGGATTGTTGCTGGCACACAGCGGCTATGGCGACAGTAAGGACCATGCGAACGTGTCTGCAGCTCTGATATCCAACATTTGGGAGTCATTTGACAAGAAAGGTGGTCTCTTCCTGTTGGTCTGTATGTACCAGAGTGTCCTGAGTTTAAGTTTTCCGAGTTTCACCTATCGTCGATGAGCGTTTCAGGAGGTCGAGAGGATTTGAAGGAAGCGATGATCATATGTGAAGACGGTGTTATGGCAGCGACACGGGTGGCGAACATGCTGCTCGCGTTAAAGGTAGCTGCCAGTCACTTATTGTTCTTGTTCGTATTAGTATTATCTATACTGTGCGGAGTTCGCCACTGTCGGTAAGTGTTTGGTTTATTTTTCATTTTTCGTCAATCTCGTGGGGACGAATACCGAGTAGCCGTGGGTTCAGCGCCTCCTCAGACACGCGCTTGTAGTGTGATGTGGCCACCAGAAACTATTAGACTACAAGCAGTTTGGTGGATGTTTAGTTGCGACCAAATCTTTTGCGTCACGCGGGACTCCAACCCGCACACTCTACCTTCCGGGCAGTATGCCACGCCTTACATCACCGGCACTGTTTGGTAGCACGTAACATCGCGACGTGTGATCGAACAGCGCCGGCGGTGTAATGAGCTAGCATCATTTCCAGAAAGCGGAGCCTGCGGGTTCGATTCCCAAATGGCGCAAGGGTTTTGATAATAAATAAACATCTATCTAGTGGCTTTTATCATCTACCAGTCGTACGTCGGCCTAGCGGCCGCCTACGACTGGTTGGGGGCTTCGCCCCCAAACCCCGAGAATAGGACGCCATGGCCGCTACGGGTTTCCTATTCTTCCCTAGGCCTTCTGACCTTTATGTTAATCGAGATGGATCGATTGATCCGACTTCAGATTCGTCTTCAACGACCTCGATTACCCCCAGGGCCGAAGTTTCGCGCCACTTGAGCACCATCCTCAAAAAATCGATGATATCGATCGATAACGGCCACTCTGGGCTTCAAAGAGCATGTAAGCATGGCTTCTGTTGGGCTGTATTAAGTTTTTAATGCGGCTCACCAACTCTCGTGGTAGGGAACAGTTTGTGAGCATGGATGCCATTCGTACCTAATATTGTGTTGTTAAGGTGGGCATCCACTCTACCGGCTAAAGCACATATACCTTTGGTTGAATACGCGTCCCATAAGGCTGCTGAAGGCCTAGACATGTTTGACTTTTTACCCGTGACAGGGGTATAGCTTAAGGTCGTTTGTCATTCCACAAAGCACTTTGACATTCTTTTGCCCGTTAACTCTTCAGTTCCCTCTGCAAACCTAAAACAATCGTTTTAGGAGTGGATGAGTTGATACCTCGGAGCCGCAACAGGTAACGAAACCGTAAGAGTGTGTTTGCAGCGACAAAGTGGCTTTGAAATGATTTGTGAAGGTGTAGAGATTCTGAAAATGACCGTAATTTTCTAGCCATCGGCGTTGTTCGATGCTCTAAAAACGCCGCGCTCCTGTTTTTTGTTTCGTAAGGCTGGATATTCCTTCGGCATAGTATGCGGTTTTATGTGTATTTCAAACAGCGATAATGCTTTTCGACGACGTAATGAACGCGTATGTGAGCGATGCGGCGGAGTGGCGTTGTGCTTCCTTCCACGCTCAAGGGAACGGCAAAAGTATTTGCGTCCCCTCGAGTTCGTAGGGCAGCCACTAAATTCTCGAGTAATACCAGTGATTTGGGAGTGGGCGCGCCAGCTGGCTGGAACGCTCGTCTCCCAAGGGGTGCGATCTCTGGTATATCTCCCCCTCTCCCATGTAGAAACTGAAGAATTGAAAATGAAGTGAGTGAATTCTAGGCCTCTAAAAACTGCAACCTCGGCCTGGTCCGAACAAAACTTCACGCGTTGGCCAAATATTTGGATGGACCGATCTCTGTTGTTTCTAGGAATGTCTGAAGGTACATTCTTTATGCAAGAAATTGCTTGATGGCTTCGTACGCTCACATCTCTACCGTTGTCCAACTTTGTGCCATTTTTCAGGTGTGGGAAACGAATCATCAAAGAGCAAACAGTTGGTGAAATGGCTCCCTTGCAATTACTGTGATTCAGGTTTTGTTTGTCCTATTCAGAAGGCTTTGTATTTAGTGCTTTGAGAAAGGTTTCTTCTTTTAATGTTATTTATTGTAAATAAATTTGTTCTGAAGTTCGCTCGATTTTTAGCTCAAGCAGTAGATCACCGAGCAGAGGACATGTGAAGTACATTCTCCACTTTTCAGTTTGACAATGGGCTCTTCGTTGGATCTGTTCTGTCGAAATTTTAGGCTTCATCTCTTTGTGTTGATCAAACCAGGAACTCTGAATGATTTGCAAGCTGAGCTCAAGCGATGTTGGTCGCCTCAAATTCGTGGGCAGATTGCCTCCATCAACTGCGGAATATATCGTTTTCACGTCAAATGAACGCTCTTCTAAACAAACTCGATGCCTCTGAAATGAAGTGAACGACTTCCAAATCGGAGCGAGCTTCTTCCAGATTAATCTACAGACTCTCCAAGATGGATGGAGTAATTTTTTGTCCAAGAAAAATTTGGTGAAGCTTCTTTGAAGTTTTTTACTTCGGCTGCCCGAACGAGAATAAAATTTTAAAGGTTTTTTTGTTTTAAAATGCAACAAGACAGCAGTCATTAAGCGCATTAGATGACGAGATCGCGCCATGCACTCGAAAACCTTGTCGCGATTTTCATTTGATTGATAGTGCAAGTGCTACTTATATGAAGCATCAAAGTGAGGGAATGTGCATTCTTCACGATTGTTTTTACTTTATTGTTTACAGGTGTGAAACTCTATGCAAAGATAAATTTCGCTATTATTCGAATACAAACCGTGACGCTTTGGACGAGGGCATAGCGCAGTCTCCTATTTTTGGCACTAAAAACTAGCCGTCTTCCTGCTTTTGAAAACACGCTTTAAAACATTACTCTTTTTAAAAAACGAATTTATAAAGTTTCAAACAGTGTGTTCACTTATGGGTAAGGGAATTAAAACATCAAAGAGAGTAATACTAAAGAACAAAAAATTATTCCAACCATTTCAAAAAGTTTAGTTTAATGTGGAAGCAGCTTGTTTTGATTTGAATTATGTTCAATTTAATATCAAACGCGTTAGGTTTGATTAGGAGAGTGTCCAATTTGACTTGAAAAGTGTGCAATTTGACGTAATACGGTGTACATTTCGTCTGCAGCATCTTTATATGTGTGGGAGTGCGACTCAGAATCCACGAGTCGTTACTGTGGCATGACTAGTTTGTGCCAACGCTCATTTTTTGCTTCTGGAAACAGACTTGTATAGCAAGAGTGAAACGGAGGATTCCTTTGGGGCTGGAATGGTCATTCGTCTTCGTTAAGGGTCGGTATCGGACCTGAAGAACAGCTATGAATCAATCAGCTTCAATAGATATGAAAGCTTTTTGTGAACACAAGTGAGTCTTCTTATCTGTTTCACAACAGTCAGAAGAGATGATCTCGACCTCTGTTTATCAATTCCACGTTCGAAACTGATGTTTCTTTGCAGGAATCTTACGGAGTCCAACAACATCTTACACTCAAGCTTTCAAGGAAAAGTGCTCGTAGGAAGACATGGGAAGATTAGGGAAATGCATTCATCGACGAGCTGTGCTTACAGTGCATCACAACATGATTCAGCAAAACCACTGCAAAGCATAATCTGCTTGACAAGCTGTCCAATGGTGGTGAATTACTAGCGAGTAAAACACTACAATCAAACAATCTAAAGAATTTACAATAATATTGGATATTGGAGCTTAGCAAAAAAAGTGTGAGTAATGAATGAAAATTGCTATAAAATTAGTTTCCTGGGAAAGCAAAGGAAACACCAGAACACACATCCTGTGGTTGGCCACGCAACATAAGCAGAACACTGAAGTTTTATCCATTTCTGAATATTGGTTTAAAATCTTAAATCTTAAACTCCGCTAACGATTCTGAATTTCTGCAGAATTCAAGAGATGGGTTACATGCACGAGCCTGGATTGGAATTCACCGCCTTCTAAGGAGAAAGCTAAGATACTCCATTTTGGGATCAATGATCCCAATTACTCCTACCACGTTAATGGTTCCTTGGATGATAGTGTTGGCGAGGACACCGATTTAGGCTTTGTAGTAAGCAAGGATCTCTGCTTTGACATACACTGTGCACTGATTGCTAACAATATAAAACATACCTAAATGTAAAATTCGAAGAAGTAAAGAAAGGTGAAAAATAATAGAATTTTTTAAATTAATTAAAAGAATGATATGTCACAAATTATAAAACATTAAAAGGTTCGTTTCGCCACTGCCTTCAGACGAACCTTTGTGTAATGCTCCTCCCGTGGCTCTTCAGTGAAGAAGAGGAGCATATTTTAAGATATCTTTGAATCTTTGAAATCTGTTTGTGTGAGGAGAGATAGGAAAAAGGAAAGGAGGAGAGGTCAGAAGAGAAGAATAGAATAAAAGGAAGTAGAAAATTTTTGTTTTTGTTTTTTTAGAGTAAATGAAAAGATATAACATAAAGAGGTATCAAAGATGTTCTTGTAAGTTGAAAGGCATTAATTAAAAGGTGTATTTGTATATAATTAATATTTTTAAATATTTTTATAATTATCACTACAATTATTGTATTATGTATAATTACAATTTATTATGTATGATTAATTACCTAGTATATAATTGTTATAAACATCACAACATTTATCACTATTATTATTTCCTTATTGCATTATTATCACTGTTTAAATTTGAACAACTTACCATTTTGCCAATCACCGCACTCCATAGTGGTACACTTACAAATGAGGTAGTGTGTATCAATAGACTGTTATATATAGTGATATCCAACTAATCCTCATTTATAATTCAAATATGTCAAAACTGGTTGTATCATTGAGAACGGTTGTATAACTATACTTAGTGTAGAAAACAGAGTACAATAAAACTAACAGCCAAACAAAACGGTATCGTTTTAATTATTGGATAGTATTATTAATTTATATTGCATATATAAATAAATATAATAGCAAATAAAAGATTTAACAGATTTTTATTATATGTAATCTTCATCCATCAAAAGTTTTCCGTAAAAATATAGATAGATTGTCTCTAACTTGATGAAGTTTGAACTTATAATATATAAATCTGTGTTTATATAAACATTTAATTATGTTCGAAATAATGAACTCTTTTGTGTATCCGTTGTGCTTTAAAATATTTTTCAATTCAATAATTTTTTTCTAGAAAATACTCTAGGCCAGAACAAGTGTTTGCTATTCTTAAAGTTTCCGATAAAATTATAGCTTTTTTGATATTTATGGAGACTGCTGAGCTATTCTTAAAGTTTCCGATAAAATTATAGCTTTTTTGATATTTATGGAGACCGCTGACGTAGAATGTGGAAACCTTAAAACTTTAAAGTTGAAATCATCTGTTTTATTCTTGTTCTTGTTTCTTGTTTCTGTTTCTACATTCTTGTTTCTATTCTATTATTGATAATTCTTAATGTAATGTCCAAATAATTGCAGTGATGTTCATTAATATGCGTCTTTTTTAGTTCCAGAGTATCTTTATAGACTAGCTTTAAAATGTCGTCCACATGCTTTTCGTTTAAGTTATGAACTACAAGTAGATCATCAATATATCTGGATGGTATAAAGATGTTATTACTACTAGCGACAAACGACTTAGCGAATTCGTATTCCAATATAGACATTGTGATATCTGCAAGTAGTGGACTAAAGTTACCTCCTTGAGGAACACCTTTATTTTGTCTAAAAATTGTTGAGCTGAATACCACATAGCTATTTTCAAGTAAGAAATTAACATAATGCATAATGTCTTGCATATTAAATATTTTGTATAGAGAATTCAAATTTGTTTCATTAGCGTAAAATGTTCGTGTATCCATGTGTATCCATTACAGGCTATGAAATTTTTATTGGCATTTTTGAAACAAATTTTGAGTAGAATCGCTATTTTGCCTAAGATAGTCTTATGAGGTTGGTCAGTAAACATATCTTTGAAGTCTGCCGAATAGAGTTTTAAATGGTCGTCTCGTAGTGCGTTTAGTTCGTAGGCAATATTTGTATTATTAATTGCCCAACATATCTTTGTAGATCTGCTTCGGTTAGCTACTATGCTACAGTAGTTAATGAAATGCTTCTTAACAAATGTGAATATACACTGTAATTGTAGGGCAAGGTTTCTAATACTGCTCTTGGATGCGCCTTTAACAAATCTGAAACTTATTGGGTCCTTGTGCATTTTAGGTAGGCAGTAGATTATAGGAATTTCGGTGTTACTGTTAATTCTTAATCCGTTATCCGTATTAAAAAGGTTGTGTTTACGTAAGATGTCAGATTCGCGAAGGTTAGGTATGTAATTATACACTTTGTCTGCTTGATCTTTTGTTGTAAAGAGTACATTATGTCTATCAATGGCTATTCCCAGTTCTTTCATAGCTATTTTACGGTAATATTTTTTCATATTATACCGTAGTTGTTAGAGGCTTTGTCAAGCGGGCAAAAGACAAAATGATCTTGGTAGTATTTTATTTGATTGCATGGGATAACTTCAGATTTTTCTCGGTTATTATTTAATATAGGCTTGACTTTGTTTCTATATTGTAAAATAAAATATTTTCTTATTTGATTTATGTTGTCAGCATTCAATTTATATTTATTTTTGATCTTTTCGGTGACAGCGTCAATAGCGTCGTTATACATGGCCCTCATTTTTTTCTATCTAGTTTTTTACCTACCCTAGATTTAGTGCCTTTACTAAGTAATTTTCTTAGAGCTGTATCTTGAACAATTTCTAAATTACCTGTTATAATATGATTATGATGTTTGTCGATAAATTTATTATCGTTTACATAAATTGTTTCACATAGACAGATAGATAAAATGTGAGAAATGTTGTTGTTATTTAGTGACCTAAGAAACTTATTGTAATTGAAAATTTTGGTTGATATTGGAGGATCGTATTTGTAGACTACTGTAAAAGATAATTTATTTATTTGTAAAGTCTTCATAAATTCAATAGTGGAGATGCTATTAAATAATTTATTAAAGTTGATTATATCTAATTTAGTGTGTATGTAAGGAACTACTACATTAAAATAATCCGTTTTCACAGTGGTGTTTTTGTTTTGTATGTGGTTATATTTAGCTGTTGTCAGTAAACAATACAGAACAAGTTTTGCTTTATGTTTAAGATGTTTAAAAAGAGTGGATCAAGACATAATTCCAACAGTTGTATTATATTTCTTTTTGAAAGACTCTTAAGGAGCTTTTTTTTTCTTAACAAGTCAACAGTCAATGGTAGCTTCAACTTACATTATCGTAAAATTGGCAAGAAAAAGCATTCGTTAATGTTTAATAGTCTTTTCAACCGTTGCGCTAGGTGGATGCAATTGCTTCCACTTCACATACTAGAAGCCGACAATAGTTCCTCATTCAGAAGGAGGCTAGAGAAGCTTGACCTTGCTCAGCTGTTAGGCAATAGGTGATGAGTATTGATATTGAGCACATTCTGAATAACGGATCAATTTTGTTAAAATTCGCAGGCTACATGTGTTGCCTGTTTTGTAGTGTGGGACTCAGTTGTATATTCTCATGCCAAAGCCTCACGAAAATTTGGAATAGATGAAATTTGGAAAAAATTTGGATAGATGAATATTTGGAATAGATTTTTATTAGAGTTTTTGTCCATAACTGCACCCAATGCTGCTGCTGATTTTAATTATGAAGAAAGCCTGGGACTCCTCAATATGGAAACTTCGCGGTACAGGTGTGTGTTAAGCGTCATTGTTTGTCTGTTTTATGGTTCCTGGTGGTGAATCGAATATCAGAACGGTAAGTACTTGGCTTTTATGCCTACTCATGGGACGAACTCACACTACTTCGTTACAATGTGCGAAGGTAAATGGCAGACATCAAGACTAGAGCATCGTTATCAAACTCCATCTGTGCAGAACGCAAGAATACTTTCACATGCATTTTTACTCTGTGACAACTAATAGACTGAGCTCTTTTGTTCTTGTTTATTTATCCTGTTTTGTTGATATCACTATGTTTCCGGTTATTGCTTTAATAATAATGGTAATTGGGGTTTCAGTGCAAAGCACTTCGTTACGTACATGTTGTTTCTAAAATTCTCATCTTCGTTTTTATTTTTATTCTAGTTTATATAGACACCTACATGGTAATATTCGTCGGAGTGATTTTTTGGCAAGTTCAGTTTCTATGGAAGCAATACCGATAGGAAGCATAATGTGGCTGGTTGCTCGCCTTGGTATGCTCGGAAATTAGACCGGACTCCAAGGTGCTTCGCTCTCGTAAAGTTGCTCGAAAGTGATTTCTTCACACACTGGGAATCACGCCATAGCTATACTGAACTTCTGGCTTCTCACTCCTGACGCTTATGATAAACTTCTGCCTAAACATTTTCTTTAACTATTTCGACATATTTATACTGTGTTTCGTCATAATTAAAAAAAATTGCTCTAGTACTTTGAACTGAAACTCCAAATGCTTAGGAAACATAGACTTCCTATCTTAAAGTATAATAGTGATGTCCCCCATCTGGCTTTGTTTATGTTATTGTTACTAACGCCGCACATGATATTTTTATGGTTACTGCGTTTTTATTTTTTTGTTTGTTGTGTTCAAGCGCACTTTTGGTGCATTTAAATAAATAAATAAATAAATAAATAAACAGCGATGGTATTCAAACTGCTCAGAGCTCTGTCAACGTCAAATCCTTCTGCCCTAACTGGTGCTTACAATGCGTATGCAAGACCTCTTTCAGAATATAGCACCCCTGTGTTTTCCCCATACAAACGTAAAATTATTGAAAACAAAAAGTACAGAACAGCTTTATCAGGCAGCTGATGATCAGATCTCTTGGGTTTGTTTTTGTACAGATCATCTCTAGTACTGTGAGAAATCACAGCTTAGAACGACACAAATTGTTGTCTAGGAGGAAGGCCAACGATCTACTACTGCTCCACAAAATTCTCTCTGGTAGATGTGGCACCACGCCGGAGGATCGCTTTTCTGTGAAAGTTTTTTCTACCAGAGGAGGGACTAGGAAATTCCGGGCTAAGGTTGCCGAACTCAACTGCCGGCGCCACTTCTTTGCCAATAGGATCCTACCAATATTTGGAAAATTAACCAGGAAGGGGATTAGCGCGCTAAGCTACAATACGTTAAAAAAGAACGCGTTTTTGAAAATGCCATTCCGTGATGTCTAGGCCGATCTCCCTGATGGCCAACGATGCTGAAGAAGAATTCTCTTTGTGAAGAGTGGGATCTTAAAATCTCCTCTGGTCGGCTAAGAGCTGTAATATTAATAGCTCAAGGTATCGAAGGGGAACCTTGTTGACAAACTTTTAGTGAGAGAACAGATGCATAGTGAAAACATTTTTAATTCTTTCGCAATGTCTTACACCTAACGGAGTTATGCTTGGTTGCCGCTACGTGTACAAATATTTTGATATTGGCTTTTAATTAATTATTTATTTATTTAGTACACTTCAGAGAGTGTGCCATAAAGCTACTACACAACATATGCTACTAAGTAGAAGGGTTAGAAAATGCAGAAAAAACAACAATAATAAGAGCAATAATAATAATGAAGACCAGATTAAACGTAACGAAGAGCATTTATGTTCAGAAAAAAACTACGGTCAGTTTTTGCGCTAGAACAATTGCCTCTTCACAATGCTGTAAGAGCGTAGCACTCCAATGATTTCTCTTCTTAAAAGCTATGGTACCTACCAGAGAAAAATCGCGATCAACTCCACGTTCGGTATTGCTAATGGATAAAGGATAAAGGACGGTGTTAATCAATCTCTTTTTGGGATGCGCCACGCATTCTGCTTTTAGGAAATGTCGTACGGTAACAAGTTGAGTTTGAATTTCGTTATACGATGATTTGCAGTGGCCAATGCAGGGACAATTCAGCGCTGTACTCTTTATAGGCAAGCCTGGTTCCATTCTTCGACCGGAGGGATGGAAGGTTTGGTTGGCCTAGGTGGGAGATTCGAACCAAGAAGGGATCGGGTGCATCCAACCCCCGACCCCAACTACGCGGCCATTACACCCTTTGAAATATGCCTTTGGTTAGGAGACTTGGACATGTCACCTTAATAGCTTTCGTAGGCGAATTGGCCGGATTTCGTTGGCTACTGGATGAATTACTGGATTCTTTTTCGGGTTGTTATCGTTCGGCAGAATGCTCTATAAGAGCTCTCCATTTGAAACGAAACGGCGGAGGCATTGTTTTGTGGCTGGTTGTAGCGGCGTCGGGGTTCACCAGAAACGTTAGCGGAGGGGTTGGCAGCAGCATCTCTACAAAGACAAATGTTTGAGACTTTTTGACTGGCCATTACTCGTCGTTTGATCTTGCAAGCTACGCCCTGAAGTAAGTACGTCTGTTATAATAGGTTCCTAATCCACTTAACGGCGTCCGATTTCTCAAGCTGATGTTCTGTAAATGGCAGCAAAAAGAACCGCGACCAATCGAGATAGAGATTGATGAGTGGCTCCAATTTAACGCTGTGCTTCTATTAAGTTATTCGGTTCACTCAGTATGTATGCGCAGTATAGGTTCTACAGTATAGTTTTTTCGTATAGTTTCTGTAGGCGTTTTGGAACCAGATTGGTCTGGATAGTGTACTACCGTGACTACCCCATCGGGAGACCGCCACAAATACCTGTAAAAGCCAAACACGCACGGGAGTTCCCTCCGAGATATCTCGTGGAAGTAGAGCACGTGGCGCATCCAAGAAGGGTTTCGCTGATGCCGGACTTTACTTTTTGCATACTTCATTTAAAGTTGAAAGAAGAGAAACTTTGTTTTACTTAACAGAATACATGTACTCTACTATCCGCAATCTCTTTCTGTAGATCCAATAGATTCTTTGGTTTTCTGCAGAAAATTCTGTCATGTAAAATGCCATTTCTATCCACACCGTCATGTACTACTTAGGTACAGCTGCCTCAGTAAGAGAATTTTTGAAAAGGTCCCTCTTTCATGACGGGACACTTTTGGCAATGCTATAAATAATCGCTGCAAGAATTATTCACACAGCGAGTTGCTGTGGTGTCTTGTTGTTGGTCCGCTGCTTCCATCACGCCTACACGCTCGCATATATATATATATCATAATTTGTAAGCATTTGCACAAACAAAAACAAATACGCGATCACGATGCACAATCCAACCACGCTTCACGCTCTGGTTGCTGATGACGTAGTTTCCGCCAGAACTGAACGTGGTCTGGAAGGACGTTTTAATTCCTGACAGCGTTGGCGTGCTCATCCGTTAACCGTCCCTACCTCATCTATGATGTTCTGGCAGCGACTGTTCCTTCTAACCTTCGAAAGTTGGAAATGGAGCAAGCTAATGAGTGATTAGATGGCACTAGATGCAAAGTGAATGAGGTTTCCGATTTCGGTTTAGTTTTCTAAAAAAAAAACAACACTAAACATGACCAGGCACGGCTGGCTTATGGGTACCACATTAGTGATGACCGAGCTGCTTCAACGTGAATCAAATATAGTCATTTCTTTGAAGGATATCAGCTTTAACACTTTCCCTATCTCAAAATTAAAGAAGATGAGCTTAATGGAGATGTGTAAATGACTTGTTGATCTACACGAAGTCTACGAGAAAAGCAACATATTTTATAGCATCCAGAACAACAATAGAGGATAAAGGATAAAGGACGGTGTTGCCCAATCCTTTTGTGATGCACCACGCATTCAGCTTCTGCGGGAAGGAGGCGAGTTGAATGCGTAATTGGTCATACAGTGACTTGCGTCGCTTTCCGATGAGCAAATCAGCGTTCCATCCTTCCCAGACAAGCCCGGTTATAATTCAGTGGATGAAAGGCTTGGTTGGCTTCCGGCGGAAAATCCTAACCAAGAACCTGGTTTCGGCGCACGGACAGCCGGCACATCTTTCGACTGCGCCACGTGCGCCCAAAAATACAGTACGGTACAGACTTCGGTAGGGAAAACTTTTTATAGAAATTGATGCTTCGGTTAGGTACGTGTTAAAATATACCTCAAACTCTAGAACGAAGAATAAAACTAAGAAAATAACGAAATAAGGAATGAAGGGGATGGATGGGTGGTTAGGCTGAGCCGGAAATCCGAACCAAGAACGTCCTATCAGGCGCACGCGTCAGCCTGCACCTCCTCCGACTGCGCTCACCAATCTCCGTGCAAGGGCATGTCTACTAATTCGGGAGACTTAATTTTGTTGTGCTATGATGCTATGTGATGAATCTCAAAAGTATACATATGCCTTCCACTATCAGAGAGTCAACTATCTTCTAAGCTTTATTGCATTTAGGTAAGGCGGAAGCGTTGGAAGATCCCAGCATTTTACTTACCCAGACTTCAACACGAAGGACTTTCTGGTCTTTTTTCATGCCTTCAAAAAGTGTGGAGTTTCAAACTTGCTTTCCTACGAGGCTGAGAGGACATGAAACAACGGCAGAAAGCGAATGGCATCCTCTGCCTAAGTGTTCCATTTGAAGAGCAAAAATCGTAGCCTTGAGCAAACTCAGTTGTCAAAAGACGAACAAAAGTCCTGCTCTCACTGGGCTCTGTGAATAGGTTGCGAGTTCGTTTCGCCCTCAAGCAAATGAAACCTTGCGTCCCTGTGCACTGAGCAATTTCACCAGATACTTCTGTTGAAGATGAGGCACTGAACTGTCTTTCGGCTGCAGCTCGCAGTTCATTGGGTTCTCCTAGTGAAGCATACCTGACGACGGGTGCTTTGGCTTTGCTGGCGCTATCTTAGACACATGTGCGATAGGGGGCCAGATCCTGGAGTTCCTCGCACGCGCGCTTTTCCCTTTGAAAACCGTTCATTGTATAAGTCAATTGCGCGTTCGAGCTGCCCATCTGCTTTTCTTTATGTTGCTTGTGGCGTAGTACGATTCTCATTTGAGGTATGGTTGCTTACAGCTACCATTTCCTATGAAGCTGAGTGATATTTAGCTGGGAGCTCTATCAGCATCCCCCTGGTTAAGATGTTGCTCCCTTCATGGATTAAGTGTACAAACTGCTCAGTTGTTCGACACATCAAACGACGTTGTTTCCTAAGGATGCAAAATCGTTATCCTCGGATGATCATGGATATTCCAGGAATCATCGGATTTTCCTGCCCACGGTTGAAACATTTAAGTGGATGCCAACGCATTTGGGATTAACAGTGGCGAGATGACGCTGCTATGTTACATTCGTCTTCTCATAAGGAGGAGTTGCATTACTAAGAAGCACTCTTATAGTTGATCATAGTTCCTAATGTAATAGAAAGTTCATGACGCATTGCGATGCATTTCCTCTCAAGATGCCTCTCAAGAAAAGAACAGTTGTTAATGATCCTGAACCAGATTTTGTATTACTGTGACCTGGCAACCCTTTCAGGATTCGCTTGCATGTCAGAATAATTTCATGGCGCAAGTTTCGTCTTCGATTTGATGATATCAGCACACATTTGGAGCACAAGCTTATCGTCAGTTTCAAACGATGTGGATGGCTTTGATAATTTTACTGATCGTTCATAAGTTAGGTAGATCAATCTCAACTATGCGTATCTTCATCAGCATCAAACAACCAGGTCTACAAAATCTTTATTAAAATGACTGAATTGAATGAATTGAAAGTGCAAAAAAAGCGATTCAGGAGGTCTAGAATAAATTTCGCTTAAATATATTGGACGCTGGGGAGACTGGCTACTTGAAAAGATAAGGAAAGTATCAACTTAATATAGTTATTAATGAACGCGAGCTGGGAGGCGAACTTCGGGTAGTACTGCAAAACAACATCGTGTTTGTGCGTGCCTAGAAAGGACATGATTGTTTGTTGCCCACTCATGGAATAGTTTTTATGTGATGCAGTTTCCTTATTTTGCTTAATTTCTATAGAGGGGATAATAAAAAGGATCTTGGACGACGTTGCTCAATATCTTGTTGGATGCGCCACGCATTCTACTTTACGGGATATCGTGGATGATACTAGAATGAGTATTTGGTCTATGCCTTGACTTACAGCGACTGGTCGATGGACAGGTCACTCTTCTATCCCTCCCAGACAAGACTCGAACTAATTCGTAGGTCCTGGGGCAAAGGGGGGGGACTGACCTAAGTGAGAAATCCGAACAAAGAACCATGTATCGGAATTCACGCCAAAGTCCGGTTCTCCTCCGTTTGCGCTACTATGCACCCAATTTCTATAAAAAGGCTCGTTTAAATGTGGGCTTTATGAGCTCACTGAAAGATTAAGTCACATACACTGAAGCATTGAATTGTTTCTTTGATGGATATAAGCTGAAGTGAGGGTAATCAAACACAGTTTGTGGTATAATCCTAAAGAAAATTAAATCCAAGAGGGCATTCTTCAGGATTTACTAGAAGTCTGTTGAAGACCATGAAGTCCAGTTTTTCAACTTTTCCCTTTATAGAAGCAGCTCTGAGTCATTCAGCCCTCATGCGATATTGCAGTTATGTATGAAGATGTGATAGAAATTTCAGCTTACAATAAAACTTTTTCCTTCATCATAGCTTTCTGGCAGTGATTTGGCACAGTGCAAGTTATCGAACCTGAGCTTCAAGAAAGTGTGATTAGGAATACAAAAAAAAATGCAAGAAACAGCCGATAGACGTGCCGTTTCGTCGAAGTGATTGTGAGGAGTTTTGATGCATCAAATATAAAAATTGTATGGTCATCTCTTCGAAAGAAACGAAAATAAGAAGGAAGAGAAGAAAAGTGCGTCACATTCTTCATAAGCAAGATACAGGCGGAGCAGTTAGCAGGTGGCGCAAATTGACAAGGACACGATATTGAGCGATGCCGGATCAGATTCTCACTTTTGGTCAAGAACTTCACACCTCCGGATTAAGATAAATAGTAGTAGTCCTTGATGAATAGAGTGACTCTGTTACCGCCTAGCCATCGCATGTTTTCATGCAGCTCAAGTGAGCATTCAGTGTGCATATGCGATATTCTGAAGAGGTAAGATGCATGGTGAACGCTGTAGACCAGTGATTGAGCTGCGCTGAACGATGTGCTGATTTTCGGAATTTATACTGATGAGTTTGTGGGTAAAAACACGTTTCACAAAAATTTGAGAAGTAATTTTCAGAAAAAACTTTGTTCCGAGAATCACGCCATTCGATGAGTGACCCTCAAATTCAGTACTCTGTTGTTCATTGCTCATTGTTTTGGACACGCTCCACTGACGTTCTGTAGCTCCTGTTTAGATGTGTCCGTGACAAGCTGTCCGTTGACCTCTGCCTTAGCAAAAAAATTGAACTGGAGCAGAGGCTTTGTTGACGTCCATCGTTTCAAATGTAGACGGATGAATGTTTTGCTTGTCTATGAAATCCCACTGGAACTCAGTGTGGAAGTTTGAAGACAGTGCTGAGAAGGCAAGCGCTAGAAAAATCTCTCTGCTTGCCTAAATGCTTGGTTGAGGTCAATATTTTCCTTGTAACGCATTACATATTGGGTGTAATTAAAAGCTCTTCCCATCCACATAGCTTATAGATGAACCTGTACGAAGCCTGCAACCTGCTGGCTGTGTGGTAGGCATTGTTAAATCACATGTAGAGACGAATTCGTGGAGTATATTCGGCGAAACGTATCATGCCCCAGATTCCGTCCTTTTTACATGTGTGGTTAAGAAGACAAGGAAAGAGATTAATCAATCCTTGTTTGGAATGTGCCACGCGTTTTACATATGCTGGATATCGTTAAGGCAGCTTGTGAGCGCGGTTGCTCTATGCAATAGGTCGCAGTAGTCAGCCAATGGAAAAGTCAGTGTTTAATTCCCTTGGGACAAACCTAGTACCAACTCACCGATCCCGAAGAGATGGTGGGCTTGGACGGCCTACGCGAGACCTGAACCTGGAATCTCGATTCGGAGCACATGAGATAACCGACCCGTCCTTCGACAGCGCTATCTAGCGCCCCTTTCCACATTAGCAGGAATTAGTGCCGAAAAACTATACCATCCCGCTGATCCAGATTGGATGAGATGACTGCTACTGCTTGAATTCCTTGACTTCTATTTCTCACATCGTTTGTTGCTGCAAACGCGAACTGAAATGGTTCGTCACTTCTTCGCTTTCATCTAAGTCATTTTCAGTATTTAAGCTTCTTATGAGCAGCAGTGATTTCCAATACTGGATCTGTTCCTAGACTCACAATCAAATGACGATATGTTCAAGGTTATTTATTTATTTATTTATTTATTTATTACGTCCCGAAGACGTGCTCACACGAAAAAGCAACTAAGAAGAACAGAAAATCGCATAAATGAAGGAAAAACACTGCTTAGTCCCCTTGTTCCTTTGAGTGCAATGAATAAGTGAATAAATAAACAAACAAATAATTGATGAATCATGTGTTTATGGACATGGATTTGTATTTATGGACAGATACGTCACGGTTAGAAGTCTGATGCCCTTTCATATAAAGAGCTCTGCAGCTAACGCTTTCCTAGCAAACTTTGAAACTTATCCTGCCCATGTTCGACATATTCCATTGTTGTACATTAGGCTGCAGTTAGGCATTTAATCATTCTTGAACATATCTTGTTGTTAGAATGGACTGCGGCACGCTGCCAAACACCTTGAGAACCCCGGACGAGGCCTATTGACTAATTGAAACGCCTAAAACGAAGAGCGCACGGAGAAAAGGCGGCGTTGGATCTTTTCAAACATGCGGAGCTATAACTTTTAACTCTCTGTTCCTCATCGCCACATGTTTGAATTGTGGTCAGCTGTCAATTCGTTAAGATGATATTTGCGTGCCCGATAGTGGTCATGAAGTGCATTGGGGCAGTTTCTTATTCTGAGAATCGTGATTCATTCTACAATTGATTATGTCTATAACTATGTTTGAGAACTCGAGATAACCCGGCAACTTCGGTGGTAATGGGCAAACCTAAATTTGAAGACTTTTTTAAAAATTAAATAGTAAAAAATTATTTAATCATAGATACATACTTGTTTAAATCTATTTGTTTACATAAACTTTTCTACTTATCCGTATATTTGTTTTAATTGAATTCAAATAAAATTAGTAAATAAATGAAATAAAAATTCGCTTAATAATTTGATAATTAAAATTTAATTATATAAAAAAGAGATAAAACAAAAAGTGCTATATTTTGTTAAAATTAAAATTTATAACAGAGTTAAACGAAATCTTACCTAATGCTCCTCTTCTTCACCGAAGAGTGACGGGTGGAACACAAAACAAAAGTTCGTCTGAAGAAAGTGGCGAAACGAACCTTTCTCCTACTTTCTCTTTAATCTTCCTCTTTCTCTCTTCTATTCTCATCTCTTCTCTCTACTTATTTTACAATTGTTTTCTTCTTTTCTTTTTTGTATTTTCTATTATTATGTCGTGTAATGTATGGAGGAACACAGACGTCCTTTATAGCATTGCGACGTAAAAATGTGGCCCATTTTGCAGTAGAACTGCTTAGTAAAGCCTTCACCTGCAAAGGCATTCAAATTTTTCCCAAACCCAAAATTTTCCCAAACGATTTGGACGGAAATTTTTATGGGATTGGTTATCAGCTGAGTCGAAAGCGAGCAAACCCGAGCGGATATCCAACAGCGATTAATTACATACGTAGGAACCCGTATATTGTAGTGATTGAGAGCATGATCACGTCTCAGAAAAACTAATAATGTTCATCAGACCCCCTTTCTTCAGTAACTGTCCTGAGAAAATGCGCAGTTCCAGTCATAAGATACTTGAACACAATATGTCGAGGCGCTGATCAATGACCACTTGTGCACCAGTTCGTAAAGAGTATTCCGAGCAGGAGGACCATAAGTGGGGCAAAGAGGTTCCACTGAAGGGAGAAAAAGGAGTTTCCTGCAAACTGGAACTCACTGATCAGTATTGTTGTTCAACGCTATTGTCTTAAGGTATGTGTACATACGTAATAAATGATAGCGTACGAGAGTGTAAACTTCGATACCTTATTCCTAGACATCTATCAGAGGGTAGTTGAGTGCGTGCCATGGAACCACGTAGTTCTAATCAGAGCAGAATTTTTTGGTTCCTAGAGAAATGCGGCCTCATCGATTCAGATGCAAAATATTAGGGTGTGCAGAAACTTTTGCAAGAATTGAGTGATTTTATCCAACAAGTAATAACAACAATAGAAGCGAAGGATCACTATTCGCAGTAATCGCCATCTGTAGCCACGACCTTTCTCCAACGATCAGGTAGAGAAGCGATCCCGTCTCTCCAGAACGAAGAGGAACGAGAAGCGATCCAATCCTCCACCGCGCGCTTGACGTCGTTACGACCGTTGAAGCTCTTGCCTGCACATAAAGCTTGGAGGCTCCTGAAGGCATGATAATCACAGGGGCTAAGCTCTGGCGAGTACGGCGGGTGTGGTAGCCATATGATACCCAGCTTGCGCAGCTCGTCCTGTGTTGCCGTCGCATGGTGGGGTCTCGCGTTGTCCATGATCATGCAGAGTTTTCCACGCCATAACATAGAATAAGGGATCTGGGCAACCATCTCTCACACTTGTCTACAAAACACCTCGGAGGTCACAGTCCTCCCTCAGGCAGGATGTCATAGTAAAGACAGCCATCTGAGGAAAAGAAGAATGAGAGCAGCTCCTTTTTGCAGTGCCCTCGTCTCTTGGGAACGGGCTGCGGCCGGCGGTCTATAGGAAGCCACTGCAGTTTCCTTTTAGGATTCTCGTACGATATCCATTTTTCATCCTGCGCAATAACGAACTTGGTCCACGCCGTCGTTCTCTCACGATTGAGAAGATCCCGATAGACCTCCACTCTCCTAAGACGTTGCCCAAAGGTAAGGATCCTAGGAATGGTTCCAGGACGCTTAGCTCGGTATCTACCTCTAGCGAGGATCGCTCTAACAGTCGAAAAAGGAGTACTTGTAGCCTTGCTCATTTCCCTTAAACTCTGTGCTGGATTACGCTGCACGCAGGCCAGAACGGCACTGCTTTTTGAAGATTGCGGACACCCACAACGAGAGGATTCCTCCAAGGAAAAGTTGCCTTCATGTAATCGATTGTACCGTCTGTAGCAGGAGGCATGACCGCCCATCGACGAAATCAACTCACGTTGAGCTTCAGCTGCAGATCGGCCAGAACGGTAGCAATGAAGCAGTAGACGGCGGTAGGCGTGATGATCCGACATGGTTTGCACAAGGATATTCAGCAACAGCGACGGTTTCAAAAAACGATTAGCTGGTGCTTATATATACTGACTCTCCCGCTTATCATGGTGTTTAAGCCGTGCCAACAATTGGATGCGTTAGCGCGCTACGTTCGTTCGAAGGAAGACACTCAAATTCTTGCAAAACTTTCAGCACACCCTAATACTTGGCTTGACTGTACCTTCGCTTAAAGTTGCTGCACCGAGGTAGTCCAAGAGTGCAGTTTTCAATTTAAAAAAAAGACTTCTGAAAATCTTACTAAAATAAACTTTCGTAACAATCGAATGATTAGGATTTAATGTCAAGGTTTCGCTCGGAGAAGGTTAAGAAGTTAGCGGAAGATTCGAAATTGTCATGGACCAAAATCACCTGTATCACCTGTCGTCCCGTTGATCATCGACTTGCTCGAGCGGGCGCCAGCAGCGTCTCCATTCGTCCCTGTCGCGTGCCAGAGTGGTCCAATGGATCCTCCTCGCTCGAGGGACACGAAGAGCGTCATATCGGTCGTTCAGGGCTTTCACGAAGAAGTCCGACCAACGCGTTGGTGGGCGTCCTGGTGTTCTTTTGACATCCCGCGGAATCCAGTCTGTGACGGCTCTCGTCCAGCGGGTGTCTGCGAATCGCATTACGTGGCCGGCCCACCTAATTTTCGACGACTTGGCCCATGCGACAGCGTCTCTGATCTTCGAACGTCGGCGAAGCTCGGAACTCCGGAGACCTTCTCTCACTTGCGTGAGTCGTGTCACTCCGAGCATCGTCCTCTCGATTCCACGCTGCGCGACGCTGATCGCGTGTTCATCCTGCTTTCGTATAGCCCAGGTCTCTGAGGCGTATGTTAGGGCAGGAAGAACAGTGGAGTCGAATAGGTGGGCACGGAGTCGGACGTTCTTCGTTTTCTTCACGACTTCTTCGACGCTCTTGAAAGCTCCCCAAGCCGCTCGTTTCCTCCTGCTCAGCTCTGGTGCTAGGTCGTTGGCCATGTTGACTTCGCGACCCAGATACACATAGCTGGAGCATTCGGAGATGTTCGTTCCGTTGAGCGAGAATGGGGCATCAGAAACCCATCCGTTCTTCATGAACATCGTCTTCGTAAGATTCAGCTGCAGTCCAACGCTTCCACATACACGATCGAAGTCGGCCAGCATTCGCTCCGCCTGAGTGATGCTCGGTGTTATGAGCACGATGTCGTCAGCGAAGCGAAGATGGTGCAGTTGCCGGCCGTCGACCTTCACTCCCATGTCATCCCATTCTAGTTCGCGCATGACGTTTTCGAGGGTGGCGCTGAAGAGCTTCGGGGATATGGTATCCCCTTGTCGAACCCCTCTCTTCACGTCAATGACGACGTCGTTGTAGAATGGTGAGATCTTGGTCGTGAATCCACTGTACAGCTCTCGAAGGACCCTGATGTACTGAGTAGGAACGCCCTGGGTGAGCAGGGCTTCCATAACCGCTTCAGTCTCGACGGAGTCGAATGCCTTCTTCAGGTCAATGAACGTAAGGCAAAGCGGCAGCTTGTACTCTCGCGACACTTCGATGAGCTTCGTAATGGTGTGTATGTGGTCGATCGTGCTGAATCCTCTCCGAAATCCTGCTTGTTCGCATGGCTGTCCTTCGTCCAGCGTTCTACTAATCCTATTCAGGATGACTCGAGTGAACAGCTTGTAGACTACCGACAGCAGGCAGATCGGGCGATAGTTGCCAATGTCGTGCACGTCTCCCTTCTTGTACAGCAAGACGGTCTTGCTGGTCTTCCACTGAGATGGAACCTTGCATTCGGATAGGTAGCGTGTGAAGAGCCGCGCCAAGGTGTTGATGAGCGCTGGCGGGAGGTTCTTCAGGTGTTCAGCTCTGATCCTGTCAGGACCGGGTGCTGTACGTTTCTTCACCGACGAGATGGCGTGTCGGATCTCGGAAGGGAGAACAGAGGGGATGACGTATCCATCCTGCGGAAGATGGCGTAGGGGCAGGTGGACGTGGCTATCGAAGAGATCGGAGTAGAAGTCGTGGATGACTTTCTCCATGGTCCTTCTGGAAGAGGTGACGGTTCCGTCAGGACGTCGGAGAGCGGTCATCTTGGTCTTGAAGTTGGCGAAGTTCCGGCGGGCATTGCGGATGCTCAGCCCTGCCTCTGCTGCTTCAGCCAACACTTCCGCCCTTCTCTCCTTTAGATCTTCCTTTATCGCCGCTCTGCATAGCTTTGCAAGCTCGGACGTCAGTTGATAGTTGCCTGACGCTCGTGCTGCTCCACGTTGGCGTATCAGCTCGAGAGTTTCCGGAGACAGGCGTCTCTTGGTGGTCTTCAAGCTCTCGGCTCCCTTAGCACTATCGTGGAGATGGTGCACGAAGCGATCGTATTCCTCGTCGACGTTGTCCATGACGGCATCTTCCCAAAGGCCGACAAGAGAGGTGTAGAGATCCCAGTTGATGGTCGTTCTGGGACTCCTCTTCTTGAACTTCGCGGCCTTCTCTCCTTGACGCGAAAAGCGGAACCTCGCGCGAAGGAGGCGGTGGTCCGATCCCGTGTAGAACTTGGGGACAACGGAGACATCGGTCAGGCAATACTTGCGATTGAAGATGATGTGGTCGATCTCGTTGTGGAACTGGCCACCGGGGGATTCCCAGGTCCATCGTAGGGAGGGAGGCTTCTGGAACTGCGAGTTTCCATGGATGGTCTTGGTCGACATGATAAACTCAGACAGCCTTTCACCTTGCTCGTTCCACTCCAAACCGTGGGTTCCGATGTGAAGTTCTTCCAGCGACCTTCGTGGCCCGATCTTGGCATTGAAGTCGCCGACGATCACCTTGTAGAAGGTGAGATCTTCCTTATAGAACTTCTCCAGCTCCACGTAGAAGGCCTCGACGTCTTCGTCGTCGTAGTCGGATGTTGGGGCATACGCGACGAACACAGTCAAGGCTGGCACGGAGCCACATCGCTTCAGTCGCAGACGTCCGATTCGGCTTGTCAGAGACTCGTACGAATCGATGTTCATGGCCAAGTGCGTGTTGACGAGGACACCAACGCCGCCTACTCCCCTGCTGTCGCATGTTCCGAGGAACAGTTCTTCTCCGGAGTCGTAGGCGGCGTGTAGGGGGTGGTGTCTTCTCGTCTCGGTCAGTCCGATGACGTCGTACTTGATCTTCCTGGCTTGCATCATCAGGTCCTCGACGGATGCTTCCGACGCAAGCGTGCGGGCGTTGTAAGTACAGATCGTCATCCTAGTCCTTCTCAGTTTGCGCAGCCTGGTTAGGCCCTGAGATTTTAGCAGCCTCTCCGTACTCGTCCTTCCCATCGCTGCAGAAATGGGGGCTCTTTCGGGGTCAGGGGAATGAGGCCCTTTAGTGCTGCTGTGTTTGACTGGAATACAACACGGGTAGCTAGTCAGGCTCTGTCGTGCGGGCGGGGTACTCCGGGCAGCCAGCCAGACTGCCCGAAGGGACGGGGCGAGACTTAAGGCGGCCTCGAATCGCCTTACATGTACTCCCAGTCTACCGAGTGCAAGCTTTTGGCCGAGCCGACACAGTTACAATCCGCACAGTCACGGACACATCCACGCACACTGTGCACGAACATGCCGCTCCCACGCACAAGGAACGCATCGACCCGACACAGCAGGAGCAAGGAGTCCATCCCCTGCATCCCACCTGCGTCTCTGGGCAGTACACGGTCGCATTTGGTTCGCGTTTAATTCCCCTATCCACCACCCGGGGACGCGCCACGTGGCCCTGCGACAAGCGGCCCGAGATCCCTCTTAACAAGAGAGCCCGAAGGCTCTCTATCGAGGGAGATCCGTGGATGGACCAAAATACAAAAAGAATATAGTGGATTAGATACACTACCCAGAGTGGGGTTAATGAAAATCCACTGGATGAGAAAATTTGCTTCCCCATTCGATCACGCTAAGCATGGGACTATTTAACAGAGTGCACGCACAGCGCAGCCCACACTTTCCGCTGTGGGTCACCACATCGGCTACAATACTACGTCGATGTGTGAAGGTCGTTGTCGTCATTTCTAGCTCAGAGAACCGTTGAACTGGTTTGGTTGATCGGCAGGAAGTCGCGGTCGACACCACTAGCAGAGACGGAAATAGACCGGGAAGTCGTTTAGTTGGCGTTCGGCCCATTTCTGTTCTAAAACAGCGCTATCGCACTTCCTTAATGAACTTCGAACTTGAGATGCGCTGAATTGCTGATCGTACTTCTGCCTCTTAGCGTTAAGCTGCTTTTATGAAAAACTACGCTGAGTGCTCCTGGAGGCTTTCATGGGGGGGGGTTTATTTCGCGGGGATTCGCCTGAAAAATGTATCAAGGTCAAGGAAGAGGGTAGATGGTTTCTCCATGGTCGTGCATTGTGGGTGCATTTTAGGTGCAAGATCCTTCATAATAATTTTGGTGGTATTTTGCATACTCTTATTGTATCTAGTATCAATTTTTCTGTTATTTCAATTAGTGTTTCCATCATCTGCTATTCATTTCTATTTAGATTTTTCAGCTTCCACTGCATCTGCATGTGCCGGCTTCATTCAAAATTTAGTTGGCATCCGTGTGCTGCGACGAGCCCATTTACTCTATGTCCTTACTTTGTTGCAGTGCCAACGGAAGTGCTGGATGAAAGCTTTGCTATACGGTTGTTTCGACCGTATCTATGCTTTCAGAAGTCCAACTATTGTACGAAGAATCAGCTTCGTACTTATGAGGTGAAAGAATTTCATCCAGGTGAGAATTTTTGCTGAAACAACGAATGAAGTATTAGGCCGCTGAAGGTTATGGATCGGTCGGAACTTCGTACCTCTAACAGAGCTCCTACCTAATACCTTATCGGCAAGGACGCCCATCTACAAAAACGCAAACAAAACAAGAAACAACGGAGCTTCAATAAGAAAAGATAAAATTTGTTGCAGTTCCAAGTACTATTTCCATAATTGTTATTCGTTCGAATTTCGAATTTTCTGAATCTTCTTTCACTGAACAATATAAAAGTGACCTCACACTGGAAATGCTTTACTATCCTATACGTTTTTCCTGCAGAGGAAGGAATATTATTCGCTGGCAACCGGACGAAAAATTCGTCGCTTCAACAGGCGATGATCCGGCTCTAAAGTATCGTTTTAAAAGCCTTACGAATGAAAAAAAATTTAAAAAGTATAGAAAAAAAGTAAAAAAGAAAAATTCTAATATGAGGCAATCAATAGAATAACCGTTAGCTCAATCTGAACATTACTGAAGAAGCTAAACGAGCTTGGCAAACCCGGAATTGGTGACAAGCAACATCATTTCATATAGGTTCCTAGATTAGTTGTACTACAGGATAATGGTGGGTGTTGGTATTGAAGTCCACTCGATATTTATTCATTGACTAGAGACAACGTCATAGCGACGGGAACCATTGGGCATACACGCCTATGTCAAGTTTTGGAGAAGGCGGAAAAAGTTAGGTAACTGGATCTAATAGCTGGAAGGAGCCAACTATAATACTAGAATTGTTCCTGCTCCCATCTCACACCGCCGCCTTCCCTGAACTTGCACTACTGTGCAAGGATTCATCAAAAACCTTCGTAGTGCGAAGGATTGCGATTTGAAATTTAGAAATATGTACGTAGTCGTTTGGTTCAACAAATCGTTGTACGACTCCGCTGACTGTCAGTGACCGGAATAACAGGGACGCTCTAAACTGGAGGGAGCAGGGCAGGCACCCCTGCATGCTTTGTGCCAAATTTGCACAGTCCCAAGAACAGCTCAATGTTGCAGGAAATTAGCGCTTTTCTGTAGTCACAAGTCTTACAGAAGACATTCTCGTCAGTGTTCCCATGCAAAGCTTTTTTTTAGCGGCCGAGAGTGCAGGACGTAATTCCCAGAGGACGGCATCCGTCTTCCTCACCGTCTTGTATACGCATTTGAGTCAACAAAGTTGGTTGGCGATAGCACTCTCTTGTGTGGGTTGCTGTGTGGGTTCCTTTCCTCAACTACGCCGTCCTACTGGGTAGGTCCCTAAACGGGTTGTAACCTTCTCGACAGAGCGAGTTTTCCACGAAGCGGTGTTTGGTGCAGGGTGGTCGATCGCTGCTTGTTTTGACGACTTGGCCGTCACACGCAGACATTACAAAACGTGCCGCTCTCCTTATATGGTCATTCGGAGAGGAACGACTGCTGAATTGCTTGCTTAGCCTGTCAACTCGGAAATCTCGCAGTGGCAAGGATAAGAAGGCATCGCTTTATAGCAGTGAAGAGTGCGGATGAAGCTTTTATGTCCTAAGTAAAGTGAACGATGTTGGCTGCCGTGAGAAGGAGAAGCTCATTTGTGGCGGTCACTAGAGCTATCTTATGAAATTCTTGTAATGAGAATGGCAGGCAAAACAAGCAAGTGTTGAACTGTTAGGTACCGAAATATGTAGCACCGTTTTTTGAGGAGGAATATGAAGTAGTCTTTTCCTTTTCATTGCCTCGCTAATTGGTTGAATAAACTTTTCCGCTTACCACCCACAGAGAATCTCTCACACTCACAAGATGCGGGTCATCTCTGTAGAAGAACAAAGACGGGTCATACATGGACAAAAAATAGCAACAGTGTGTTGGATTAATGGCAAAGCTATATAGTGTGTGAAGGAATGCTTTTTTTCGAAGGAGAATGTTTCGCATGGCGTTGAAGCAGAATTGGACAGACGTTACTAGCAGTTTGCATGAGCTATGTCTCAAAGATCCTGTAATCCTCTTGAACTCTTGAACCACCACAGAGCATCCAAAATAGTGTTGGTGCCCTCGCCAAGTTCAACATTGGGTCGGATGACGGATTTTACAGTTTTCAACCAGAATGTGAAGTAGGCGGCCTATGCAAATTTATAGATCGAGGCAAGATCTTGACGAAAAAGAACGCGGATGAAAATAAAACTCGATCAATAAATATTGAAAACTATATTAGGCGATGGGAATCTGCAAAAATCTTGAAATTGCTAATTTATCATGGTAACCAGACTGATGTAAGAGAAGATCCATAACGTCATCAAATATTTCGACGCCTAGCGGGCCATCAATGAATAACAACCAACTTTGTTAAGATCTGCTTAGATCAGAGTTATGTCTATCATTGCAGCTGTTTCTATGAATTGGTTTCCAACGTTTTTGTTTGGTTTTCTGAACGAGTCTCTATGGTCTGTTTATTCTAATCTTGTTTATTTATTTCAAGGCATAGAACATAGTCTAGCGTAAGCGAACATAGCAATACAAAGAGAACAAACGAGCAAACTCCTGTCTAAAAATAGGAATAGTAATGACAATTACGCAACCGTCAACAGAGAAATCACTAGATCATAATCTTGGAGTTCAACAAGCAATAGGACGTTTACAGGCTTGCACAGACAGCTCCTCCAGGTCAGCATACTTCCCAATCAACAAATTGAATTCCTTAAGAATCCTGTAGGTCAGAAAGTCAGATCTTATTCGTGACTTAGCAATCGGAACTCGAAGCTTAAGCTTTCCTCTAACGGTCCTCGTCAGCACATCTCCAAAAAAGATAAGTGGGTCGATGGACACCTTACCAGAAAGTATTTTGTACATCATGACCAGATCTGAGATTTTCCTCCTACTTTCCAGTGAAGGAAGACGAAAGCGAACAGAACGTTCCTGACCACGCGGTATCAAACTATAATCCACCGAGAAACACCTCATCATAAGCTTTCTAGTAAAATTGTTTTGTACGCTCTCTAAAAGGTCGATGTCCCTCTTTTTCGTCGGATTGAACACGACTATTCCAGATTCCACAACTGGACGAATATAGGTTTTGTAAGCTCTTATGTAGACCTCTGGTAGGTTTGATTTCAGAACTTTGAAAAGATTGTAAATGCGACAGTTAGCTTTATTCACCAAGAGCCTGCAATGACTGGAGAAGAACAGATAAGGAAGCCTAAATCACGAGCTTCTTGGACTTCCTTTAAAACTTTGTCATTGATCCTATATGACGGCACCGTAGTATGGCCTCTAGACCCGATCGTCAGAAAGTGAGTCTTCTCAGAAGCGATTGGTAGTTCCCATTTTACTGCCCAACAACTGATGAAATCAATTGCTTGTTCGTACGTTTCTCCATCTTCAAGTCATACATCGTATGTTTCTGTAAGTCCGTTAATTCTTTTCTGTTCGTTATATCGAAAGTGGCGCGTTCCTAAGACGAGATAAATGAATAGTATGCCATAAATGCACAATTGCTGCTATTCGGAAAATAGAGGTTAAGCCTGCCATGTGTTTTACGTCAAGGAGTTCTACAAAAATACTGAGGGGTCAAATTGCATGAATCAAGTGAAGCAAATCAGCTGCATTGATTTTGAGAAATTCAAATATAACACCTCTTCGAAGCTCGTTGTTGTGGTATACACCTATTAGAGTTTACGGTCTAGTTTGGTGAACTCGTGATGGACTTATCTGACAGGTTGAAAACACCGACTTGTTTATCGACTGGCCAAGAGCAAAAACGCTTTCAAGGTGTCCTTGTGCTATTAGCGCAAGTATAAAGCGTGGCTCATTTTACAAAGGGTTTGATGAATGCCATCCTTCATCTTCATTCTTGAAATGCCAATGTACTGATTTAGTTTTATCAAATATTTTCGTATACAATAAACGGAAGTAAATGCCATACAGATTTCTCCTGGAAAAATAGTAGCTGAGCCATTTTCAAACTCCATGAGGTCATATTGCCTAAAAGTTTCTAAACGTAACGTAACGTAACGAAGGTCTAAGGTTAGATGTCAATCATTGGCTGACCACGCAAGCCATTGTACAAGCCAAGTATGCATTACGGCTACCCTCACTTGTTCCGTAGAAGTGGAATGCGTGGCACCTCCAAAACAAGTATTGATTGGTCACTAATAAAAACAAGAAATGAAGACCAGATTGATAGCGGAGAAAAGCTGCACGTGCAGGAAGGATGCAAGAGCTCGAAGCTCAAAAGAAGCTCCTTATAGTCATGGTTAATACTAGCGAGGGTAAACATTAAGAAAGACTGTTACCCGTTCCATTTGTCCATGCTACTCACTTCTGGTGATTAGGTTAGTTCTGAAGCGTAGAAACACAACTATGACAGGCATCCATGCCGAATCAGCAGACGGGATATCAGCAAAAAGGATAGTAGACTCTCATACACTACAAGAGCCGTAGTTGGCATTCTCAAGAAAGTATTCTCCAATCTAGAGAACTGAATCGGCATCTACAAACTACATATATGTTCCCTTTCTAGCGCTTCTTTCATTAAATCCTCGATCCTAACGCCGACTCGCTTACGACATCCTGAGCGTTGAGCGCTGGCGATTACGTGGCGATAGCAGGTCCGACTGCATGACTGGTTCTTGCTGGAAGTCATCTTTCCTTCTGCCTGCATCGTCTCCAAAACCGTCATCTCGTTGCAGGAACAAGAATGGCTTCCGTTCGCAACCAGAATCCAATGCAGCGAGACTCTAAATATGGAAGGACCACGTGTTTGAGAACATTTGGTAATGAAAAGTGTTTGGTAAATAACGGATTAAGCCACTTCGCAACACTATATGCTTAAGAGTTAGGACGTATGTGGAGGTGATTCTTAAAGGGCGTTTACCATTAATATGCTGAGGGTAGAGAGTTTAAAATTCGCTCTGAAGATTCTGGAACAAATTCGAATTTACTGAAGTCCTGTTCCTTGAGAGGCAGTAAGGGGAGGCGTTCTTTATAGCAAAACTCTCCCGACAGCTGTTTTGCGCAAGGTAACCTCTTCCTTCCAAGGTTAGGTCGGTAGTCGTGTAAGCAGTTAACCCCAGCTAAGCTAAAAGGTGAGCCATAATTTCATTTGCTACACCATGCTGAAAAGGGGAATGTTTGAACCAACTTGGTCCATCGGACCTCATGTAGACGTTTTCGGATCATATTCGAATGGTTAGCTACATATGTGTGCCTAGGTAGCGAATGCAAAGCTGGGCAGGAGGGAAAGAGTGGCTTGGCGAGCTTCCAAAAAAGATGAAGAAGTGAAGAAGATGAAAACGCTTGACTTGGTGCTCACCTATTCGACTCCAATGTTCTTTCTGCTCTGACATGCACCTTAAAGGCCTGGGCTACACGAAAGCAGGATGAACACGCGATCAGCGTCGCGCAGCGGGGAATCGGGAGGACGGTGCTCGGGGTGACACGACTCACGCAGGTGAGAGGAGGCTTCTGAAGTTCCGAGCTCCGCCGACGTTTGAAGATCAGACACGCCGTCGAGTGGGCCAAGTTGTCGAAAATTAGGTTGGCCGGTCAATGCGCTTTGCAGGCACCCACTGGATGAGAGCTGTCGCCGACTGGATTCTGCGGGATGTCAAGAGAAAACCAGGACGCCCACCAATGCGTCGGCCGCAGTTCTTCCTGAAAGCCCTGAACGAACTATATGACACTCTTCGTTTCCATCAAGCGAGCAGGATCCATTGGAGCACTCTGGCACGCGACAGGGACGAATGGATACGCTGCTGGCGCCCACTCTCGCAGCTCAACGATCCACGGTACGACTGGTGGTGCAGGTGACGACATGAATTTCTTCCAGAAAACCCCTTTATGGGCGTTCTTGAACTCTCCCCTATTCATGTGCGTCAACAGAACTTGCCCAGGGCCGCGTTTCATTTCATCGCTGGGAGCTGTTCTGATTGCAAAGAGCATATCAATTTGAATGTCGCGAAAACAATGTCGTGTTGGCTTGTCAGCCCACGCACATTGCTCTTTTTGTGGCCATTCTTCATTGAAGCACTGACATTTGGCAGTGAGACATGCACCAGTGTTGTTTTGCAAACGGAACTTCTGCAGTATTGCTGATTCCTAATCGTCTGATAGTCCTATCAAATTTTGTGGCTGCATCCGTTAATGATTTAAGTCTAGCATTCATTTTTTGGTAATAGGAACAACTTTCGGAAAGCTTAAGGGTGTTTAAGAGACTCATGCTGCTATGCTTTGCTAACAGTTGTATCATGTTGTTGTTGGTATGGAAGTCAGCCTTTCCGTAAACGGAGTATAAAAGATATATAAGTTGGTCTTCGGATAGGTTGAAAGTAGCAGTAATTTTTATTAGATAAGAGCGTCTAGAGCTGCAAAAGTTTTAAGTCAAAGGTTGAGAGGTTTTGCAAATATTTTTGGTGCCCTAATATATATGTAGTCTACGAAGGTTTATTCTTGCTTTATTTTATAGAAAAAATTGCTTTATAAAAATTAAAAATTGCTTTATAGAAAAAATTGCTTTATAAAAATTTGAACTAAGATCTGAAGGGCTTCACGAAAATCAGTTCCTCTACGGGTGCCCGCGTACTCTATTTTTGGGAATAACCGTTTAAGTAATCTGAATACGCATTTAGCCTACAATAACATGTAGTGGTCATCCTTGGACAAGTCAAGCTTCCCAGGAAAATCCAATTCATCGAGCCCGCAAGGTGTAAAGGCTTCAACGGCCCGTGGGGATTCGTATCTATATCGATGAGTCGAGGTGCAGAGCAGAATTAGTGGTTCCTTCGGTTGCAACAAATACGAAATTCGGCCATCACTTGTGCTTCACTTGTGCTTCCTTTATGTATGCATCAAACTGTAAGTTAGTTTTTAAATTCATTACTGTCGAGTTCGGCACGTCTATTAATTAACTCACGTGTAAGATGGAGTGGTGAAAACTCTTGAGGGCCCTAAGACTTCCGCGAAATGCTGTTGTACTTGCTTGGCAGGAGAGCTTGAGAACGTTCAAGGATTGGCAACCATAAGCCATAACGTTTTTGCATTTATGTATGGTCCACTCGTTTGTATAAAATAACATATACGGCAGGGAACCTATGCTATTAGAGCTGTCCCGAATGAGGATCCAGATATAAGCCCTAAGAAAGCGGGGATGATCTTGCCTTACTCGTCATCAAGGAAGCTAGAACACTGGTGCGCTTTTGTATGAACACGGCTATACGTTGAGCAGTATCATGACGCGATGCAGTCTTCTTTCTTTCTCCAATAATCGATTCATGGGAGACGTGGAGCTGGAAGATTCAGAGACTTCACGGCGGAAAACACGTGTAGTTTACAATTGACCCATCTATGGCTTCTATTCATCTATTTGTAAGATGAGCAATGGACTTCGGATGCAATGTTAGGCCTGAAAACATCTCGGCAGTTTGGCGATCACCTTACACTGGCCTTCATTTATCACATCTTCACTTTAGTCGGGGCATTTTTATTCTTAAACCGGACATTTCCATTTTAAGCTGGACACTTTTTGTTTTAAACTGAACACTTTACAAGCCAAAAAAAAACGTCTTGAATCATAATACACAATATTAAAGGGGCAAAATAACCTTTTGTTTCATGAAAATCAGTGTGAAAAATCCCTTATAGAACACGTCTTAAGAGGAGATGTGTTCACCCTGTAAATAATGGTAGGATGTCTATTTTATATTATAATTTCTATTATATTACTACTATATTTCTTCTTACAAAACGGTGCCTTTTGGATAACAAATAATAGTATTTCTAGGCAAGGAATTGTTCATGTTAAGAGACTCTGCTGCTAGTTCATTTAGCGCATTACAATGTCTATTTGTAAGCTGTTAGCCTTGCTGCGATCAAACTCTAGCACCAGGCGGAACCCGAACCCGGACCTCCTACTGAGCTGGTGGGAATGCTCTACGCCGTTACACCATCAGCAGTGTTTCATCGAACGCAACATCCACACCTAGCTTATATGGTTGATAGTGTAAATGTGTTTATCTAAAGTTGTGCCGTAGAGAGTGGTGATGTATTTTTTCTATTGTCTTCGTATTTGTTGTTTCCAGATTTATGCACAGACAGCAATTACAGGCAATACAAAGAATAGAAAGAGTGCTCCACAATTTCTCATCTTGGGTCCTCAGAGCAGAATTAAGTATATTGTTTCAAGTGGAATGGTAGGAAATATGCGTTTATTCAAAGAGAGAAGTTATTTTCTTCAAATGTTCTACAAAGGCGAGTTTCACATTAAACTTCTCTTAATGAAATGCGATTCTTACTTGGTTACACAGTGTCTATTTGAACTGTGCATCCAAAGGACCGCCGGATTCCTCAACTATTAAATCCGGAACTTTGCATAGAAGATTGATGAAACATGCCCGATTTTTGGCATTCATCATATACCTATGTTACCCATTCACGTAAATACAGCTAGGTAGAGGTTACTTGACGATCGGCTATCTCCGCGTAGCTTTGAGGATTTCTCGATCCTTACCCTGAGATTAATGAGTCGATCCCCTTAATTGCAAAATTCCATTCTACTTCTGAAGTTCTCCGGATTCTAAATTAAAAATGTCCTGTTTAAAATGAAGTGCACGGTTTAGAATGGAAAGTGTCTAGTTTAAGATAGAAACTAGTTTGTTCTGAGCGGAGAACACTTATAGGGAGTTAAGCAATTGAGTTAGGCTGGTTGGAACTTTTAGTTATCGTTTCGTCGACAGTTATGGTCAGACCAAATATTTAATCACTCTGCTCTTAAAAACCAGCCGAAATCGTTCAGTCGCAATCAGATGTAGGTGCAGAGTTATAATGGCCTCCCTTTAAGAAGAACATTCACGATGACTCTCTAGAGACTTTCGCCGCTTTACGGCCGCGATCGCTGATCCCCCTTGAACACGTAAATAATGGAATGCGGTCGCGCTGGCTGGCCCATCCTATATTCTCAGAGGTGCGCGAGCGGAAAATTCCAAAATTAGAACCTTGACTCCCTAAAAACGTCGGGTTATTTATAGCTAGTGGTTCAACAAAACATTTGTTTTTTGCTTCTTCTTCACATTGACGATCAGCGGTAGAAGCACATTGCTGTCATCGAGGCCAAGCGATCTACAGAGGCAAATATTCGCGAGGGTATAAAATAACTCTGAGCTAATTCTTGAAGCCGCTATAGTATTTCAGTGATTCTCTGTACAGATGCCGCTTCAAAACATAGAAACGGGGCTTTCAAACAGAGCAAGTTTCGAACCATATGGAGGATTATGTGTACATATAAAAATACTGCATAGCAAAATGAAACACGGACCTGGTGACAAAATCCGGAACCTGGAGCGTGAAACTTAGGCATTTTGCTGCTCTCGTCTTGTGGCATATGTACTTTATCTGCCCGACTGCTTTAACATTATCAGAAGTTTTGCTCATTCTTCTTTCTTGCTCACGCTCATCTTACTTTACCTTATCTCATTTTCTAACACTTTCGATGTAGCTGAGCGCCTAGCAAGTTTATAGAGGGTGTAGGTTTTCTTCACACTTTGCTTGCATATACATATTTCTGGAGATGTATGCGAACAAATTGCCGGCAAATTGCATATATTTTTTGAGCGGGTTGTGGATAGCATAATCAGGAAAGGCACCAGCTCTCATGAATTTCCCAATCAAGATTTAATCAACCCCTCCTCCAAGCCTAGCAGAATCCCATCATTTCGGTATTCAAGTGTTGGCTAGATGGTAGTAGACTTCTCTGAAAGCAGTAAAATATTGACTGTTAGTAGACCATCGCAAGTCATTGTATTGACCTAATATGGCTTGAAATATTCCTAAAATATCCTGAAGATACAATGCCTGGCGCATTCCAAGCAGGGATGCTTCTTTATTGTTATATTTTGTATGCTTCTTAGAACACTGCTGAGCTCCTTGTATGATTTAAGGAGGAAACAGCAGGATGCCCAACAGGGATGAGCGGATTAACCGTTATCCGTTATCCGTTATCCGGTTTCCGGCTGGTTTTGGCCTATCCGTCTTGTTGTTCGTTATCCGGTGGTTTTTGGCCGGATAACGAACAACAAAATCTGGCACCCTTACGATTACTTGATTGAATATAAGGTCAATTTTTAAAAATCGTTTTGTGTTTTTTCCACTGACAGTCGAGATACGTTTGCAATGCTAGGTCGGTGCCTTCTCTTAGTTCTCAATGGCATAATTAGGCCAAACTATCAACCTGCTCATAGCGCGTTCTGAAATGAAGAACACTGCCTTGCTCATTTCTATTTGTGGGGTTTTCACCAAAATTCTTTCTAGCAAAAAATTCCTTCTAGCTTTCCTCCTTTCTAATGTGCTGTCTGGAAAAAACCTATCGGTTAGAGGAGAAAGGAATAAACCTTCATACGATTCACTTTGTTTTAAGGATGTGCCCGATATTCATCTTCTATGTACACAATCTTTTAGCTCATTGAAACTGTTTGGCATGTGCATAAATTCCGAGTGGTGGGTGGAAAGTCAGTACTTTAATATCTTATCCTATCCTACTATATATAAAAGCGTTAGTCCGTCTGTCCGTGTGTGTATGTGAGTCACAAACTGTGTGAACAAGTAAAACATGTCAAACGTGTAAAGGTGACCCGCACTTGCATGTAAAACCTGTCAAGGCTATCGTCATGTGCAATGGATGGAAATGAACCAAAATTAGCGGGAAATGATTAGGTTGGACAAATGAGTGGAAGTATTCGAACGAACAACCACTATTGATCGATAGCATCGATTTTCGATCGGAGTTGTCGTTCAACTCCCCGATTTGACCAATCGGGATGCGATTATGATTATGCCGGATGAGGATACCAATATTAGTCGATGGTATCGATTTTTCGACCGCAGTTATCGGTTTTCGCCCATAATTGACCAATTGGTGTGGGAGCCACACGACAATTTCTTCGAGAGAATTACTCCCGCCTGCAGGAAATACTCCAACATAAAGAGATTCAGACAGTTTCTAGAACAAGATAACAGTATCGATTGACCGAATAATCGATCGACTATCAATTTTTCTGCGCATTAGATCCTTCGGAGTGGGAATAGCACTAATGCGATGGGCAGCAGACAAGGCATACGTCAATCGTTTTGAGGATCTTCCCTTACTCTATTCTGTGTGAAAAGCAAGATTAGTTTTTTTCTTCTGTAATGGGGCCGAAGGGTCAATAAACCGTCATGTCCAGGGCGTTTTGTTTTCGGAGTTTGGGCCGAAGTCCCAACCAGACGTTTTGCTGTTGACAGGTTTATGGGTAGTTGCTGAGCAGTAGAAGCAGCTGTTGACGAGCTGCAGGTTCAATACTGGTATACGTACTTGGCCAATGACTTGCGGTGACCAGCCGGTGGACAAGTCAGTGCATTAACATTCTCGTGCAATCCTGATACCTAGACTGGAAATCCGAGTCAAGAACATTGAGTCGGAGTGCATGCGAAAGTCGGCGCCCTCTCAGAGTGCGCTACTTCGCACCTCGAAGAAAAACCCGATAAGAAGGTTAAAAGTTGCTCACTTGACATGTGACGAGGACGGTATTACAAATCCCGACCTACTATTAGAGAAAGAATGGTTTAAAATTAGTTTTAATTTTTGTTGTTTGTTCGTTATCCGTTTTTCCGTTATCCGGTCATTTTTGGGAAAAATTATCCGTTATCCGTTATCCGGGTTTCAAAATTTTATTATCCGCTCATCCCTGATGCCCAAGCCTCACGAGTTCCATGCACCGATACGGGGTTCAATTCGCGTTTAGGCTAGCCAAACTCACCGCCTTTGTAGAGTATTGAACTATTCGAGAAGAGAAAGAAGCGCCTTCTTCTTTGAAAGAAACCCTCGGGTTATTTCCATCAAGTCCCTTTTAGATAAGAGATATCTAAAGTGTGTCCTACAGTGCTAGCCGATTCAGGTTGATTAAAAACACATTTTTCTTAATTTCAATATGCTGAGGAATTTTATAATGCTTCTTATAGTATCTCACATTTCTAAAATTACAGAATCAGACTTTAGACGGCCTACACTCGACCACACTCAGTGAGAATTTTAAATAAAGAGATTTCCTACGGGATGTAAGCATTCGAATTTCTACCGTGGAGGTAGAAAGCGGCTTGAATGGTCGGCTGAATTCATACCATTCTCGAGAGCTCTGAATTCTAGAGAAGAGAGGAGCAAAGTCAGTGCCTTCGAAGGTGTCTGCGAAGTCTACGATGAGCTCCTAGTATGAACGGCTACATTCGTGTTCTGCTACGAACCAAAAACGGACGCACAGTGTAGCATACGTCCTTCGATTCCACGTAGACAGTTTCGCTGCGCCCGATTTGAACCCTCCGAAAAGTTGAACCTTGCATGATTTTACAGCGACTGCCAGCGAGTTCACAATCCGGCCGGCCGGTTCCCACGGCGAGACCGCTGGCGTCGGCATTTGGCACGGATCCAGTCCATCACATCGCGATCACCTGATCGGAAGGGATTACGCGAGCATGTGTTACGGTAATCGCATGCGGATTAGTATTCCTATTTAGTGTGCTTTGTTGACATTTCGAACTCGCTTTGACTCTAGTCGTTTAAATCCTGAATAAAAAACCTCAATAAACTCCTGAATAAACTTAAAAACAGAGACAATGAAAGCGATAGGAAAGGCAGCCTAGGCACAAATGCACAAAAGTTTCTGAAGCTAGTTGGGAGGTACTTGAGAAATAGATGAGCTTTCCGAGGTGTACATTTCTATAGGTTCGCCTGGTTATTCCTATATTTCAAGGACAATCGTTGAGCTTCAGTGGGATGCAGTTGAATTGTGGAGTTGACTGCGATAGCCTGACACCGAGACACAGAGGCAAAAGAGTGATGAAATTCCGCAGAGTTTAAAGTTTAATGACGTTTCATTAAAAGTTTGAGTTGCTGTGAAAGTGGCAAAGGACACAAAGCGGATCTGGTCAAGCACTGGTGTCTGTGCGGAATATCGGGAAGGCATCTTGCATGTGATTGGCCTACACTTTTCAGTTCGACTCCGAGTGCTGCCAGTGCTTTTGCACTTATTAGTTTGTTGTTATTACACTTCCTTATAAGAAGAAAGACAGTCAATTTCACACAGAAGAAGCACACAGAAGTCTTTACACAGAAGTCAATTTTAGACCACCAATGCTTCAACAAACCAAGGCTCTCTATTTACGCCTTCATGTTATGTCGATGTTCATCCAGTAGCCTTTTCTATACCCACAGATACGCGTTCAACGAAGAAGAAGTGGTCATTCGTTGACAAGGACAAGATTATTCCTCACTGGCTTTTGTAAGATGCTGATGGTGTGACAAGCGCTTGTGTTTTATTTGTTTCATAGTTTTGTACCATAGCTGTTGACTGGAAGGGAAATAATAAATATAAGACTTTTAACTTAATGATGTATAAGACTTTTTATTCCCAGAGAAATTATATGGTGCAGATATGAATAGTTGAACAGCTAGCACATATGAAGGAGCAAATAGTCAGCCTTGGTTTGTTGTAAGCATCGATAGTCTAAAATTGCCTCCTGTGATCATAAGAGACTGTAATAACAACAAACTAATACTAATACTAAAACGTGCAAATGTATTGGCAGCACTCGGACTCGAACTGAAAAGCCCGCCGGTGCGCTGGGTCAACGGTGTTACCGGCTGCGCCACTAGGGCACACCTCGTTAGGTGTCGGAGGGGTTGATAATAGTTGCGCGCAAACTCTCAAACCTCCTTTTCAGGTCTTTAGAAAAATGTCCAGCAAAAACTGACTGTGGCTCACGACTCCACTCACAGGGCCCTTCATCTTGCCAAGGTGGCATCGCAAAGGCTCACCATGAGTTGGGAACCTTTCCTTGTAAGGACTGTAGTGGCCAGCTGGTTTTCAAGTCGATGTAAAAATTTCAAACCTGCCTGGTTAACCTGTAGCACAGTAGGGGAGCGCGCCTAAGTCGTGCACTCCGATTCAGTGTTACTGGTTCCGACTTCCCTCGCAGGCTGACTAAGAATTGCTTCCCTGGGTCAGCAAACTGGTACCAGACTCATTTGATCTTAGAACTAATCTGCTCTCCATTCTATTCTGTTCTCCCAGAGCATTAAGAACAGCTGTTCAGGATTTCTCGACGACTAGGCTCTCGGTTTTCCCACAACGTTTGGCATACCAAAATGTCTC
This sequence comes from Heligmosomoides polygyrus bakeri, assembly GCA_947359475.1. Classification (NCBI taxonomy): domain Eukaryota; kingdom Metazoa; phylum Nematoda; class Chromadorea; order Rhabditida; family Heligmosomidae; genus Heligmosomoides; species Heligmosomoides polygyrus. The sequence goes on from OX375868.1 coordinate 26,635,096, forward strand.
TCTTCTGCATCAGACTTTTCCATTTACCTTGTGATAGCTCGCATACCAACAATGTGGGAAAACCAAGAGCCTAGTCGTCGAGAAGTCCTGAACAGCTGTTCTTAATGCTCTGGGAGAACAGAATAGAATGGAGGGCAGATTAGTTCTAAGATGTGAGAGAGGCTATGCAAAACTACATTGTTCAAGAGATTAGCTATTGTAGAGACCTATCTCACCATTAATCTGTTAGGAATTCTGGATCTAATAACACCTGATTTTTTGCCTTGTACTTCGACAACAGCTTCGCTGTTAGCACTTCGATTTCTTTTTTCTTTTTCTATTTCTAGCAAGGAAATAACGAAATAGTTAGAGAGACCTATGTGAGCCGAAAACACCGTTGGTTTATCTTGCAGAATCTTATTTTACAGCAGATTTTAAAGCAGCGTAGCATCTCAAGTATAATACTGTGTACAGCTTATTATAGCACAAAACTTTACAAGGAATCAGTCATTGAGGTATGTAGGTTCAATTCGTAGTTCACTCTAAGCTAGCATTCTGCATTTTTAAAATCAGTAAGTTGTTGGAGGTATTATTCCGGAAGGAGAAGATGCAATTTCTTTTCCAAGTGGTGGTACTAGTTCAGACAGACGTTCAAAATGTTTCCACGACGTCACGTAGAGGCAAAGTGCGTGGCCCATGCCGTGGCAGAATTTGTTAGCACGGAGTCTTGCACTTTGCTCAACCTTACATATTTCAAGAGCACTTCTATTCACTAAAAAGCCAGATTATCTCCCAAATTCAAGCGGGCTAGCGTGACTTCAGCGACTTATCGTGCCAGCTGGAGGAAGTCTACAGCGCCGATTAGAGCCAGTTTTTTGGAGGTCTACATGCTGTCAACTAGATGGAGCAGTGCTCTGTTCTCCACAGCTGTCGGATTTTAATCCACTGCAACTTGTCAAGACAGGGAATTTCTGCAGGCTTCACTATATAGCTGCAAATCTGTACAGGTATTGAAATTTAGACAAAAATCAGAGAGGTGGCGAGAATTGTTAGAGAAGTGGGCGCATCTTGTGTCGAAATCATAGAATGGACTTAATCATCTCCGCATATACCTAGCTCGAAGTAAGCTTCTGTACAAGCTGAAAAATTTGTTGAATTATACTGACCAGTCCAGAAGAAGGCAGATTTGATTTATATCCTGTCAATGTGAAAATGGTAAAACGATTGCGGATTCTTACCTATATTTTATAGACCACTCTCGAAGAAGAGGCGAATGGAAATTGTCAGCTTTCACGGAGGAGACCCATCAAATATCTGTGGCCGATGAGAAAGACTCACGTGACTTATTCTGCCCTGATTTTGCAGAGGAAACACTGAAGAAAGCGCTAGCGTCGGCCATTTGATCGGATAGCTGTCAAGCACTGAAGTTGCACTTTTTGGTGAAATCCGTCAGTGAGATGCACGCATTAGCTGCCCGTATTCATTTGAAAACATTCAGGAGGTGCGACGGTTCTCGAGCCACTAAGCATACTCAGCATATATATTACCTCTTGGTACAGTTTTGACTTCTTCAAGCATCACTGCAGTTTGGCACAAAGGTTTTCAAGGTTGTTGGACATGGTTTATGCAAAAGTTTATGTCAGGAAACGTTGCAACGTTGCTTATAGGAAGACTGCATGCGTGATTTTAATTTTGGGATAGCTTGGGAGAAATATGAGCTGGCTTGAAAGGTCCTCGGTAGCACATAGGAATGGAAGGCAGCACGATACTTCCTAAAAACATCTCCTTCACTAATTTCTCTTTTAAAGCATTTATTGTTAGTGCTAGGAAAATAGCTACGGGTGGTTTCCGTCACATTGTTATTAAGCTGCTTAGCAGGGTGTTTGCTAACTGACACTGAAGAAAAGATTCTAATGTTTAATCTCCTCAACTCAAAGAAATGTCAGGTCTTGCGAAATAAAGACCCAACTCAAAACCTGTGCTGCACAAGATTAACTACTGCTAATTAATATTTAAATCGAATGCTTTGTATTTGTAAAATTTTGAAGAAAAAAGACACTGTGACAAATATTAAAAATATTTAAATTTAATATTAAAAGACATTATTATTATTATTTAATATTAAAAGACAAATATTACAAATATTTTTATGCAGCTCGGTAAAGGCTAGTAGTAGTTCGCTTTTCTGTCGCTTTCAGTTCCTTATACATTTAAAATTTTGCTTCGCTGTTCCCTTGGGTGCGACCGATTCTTATTCGTAAGCTTTCGCCCTTTGGTCGTTGCCATATCAAGCTTCAGAACACAAACTCTTATGCACATGTATAGCGAGTGCAGTACGTATCGGAGAAACGCCGTTAATTCTTCACCTTATTCGGATTGCGCGGAACATTGGGCCAGGCCAGTAAGGCCGCTTAACCGCTTCTAATGGAAAGGGTTTAATTTTTAGGAATTTTTGGCATCGCCAGGTTTAACACACAACGAATGGATGCCTTCAATAGCAATCCCATAGTCACTTTACGCCAAGAATGCTAAAAAAAATGCAGTAATTGGGATAGGGGATGGGACTAATGGGCAAATGTATTGAACTGGACATTGCACTACAGCTACGTGGCTGGTACCACTATCTTGGAAGTTTCGCAGTGGAGAGAGCTGAGACTTGCAGTCACTTGTGCAATACACAAAGAAGCCGTTCTAACCCGTCCCATGGAGACTGATTCGTGCACATGGTTAAGAAGACTAGAATCATTCAAGAGGAGCAACACGCAATGGTTTGCCGAGTATCTGTCTCTTCTTCTTCGTTAACCACTTTTCTATTTTACTAATTGGTTTCCCTTCTCTATTGTGTCACTCTACTATTGTGATGGATACATAGCAGGCTAGGAAGCAGGCAGGTTGAAAGACTCCAACCGATTAGCATATGTTATAGTTATTATTGAGAAGTGTCTTGAATCAAAAGTCCGATGACAGCCTAAAAATGGAGGTGAACGCACGCGTTACTGCATCCTGGGTCAAATGGTGCTCGTTGTGTCAGACATGGGTGCAATGCGACAAGGCTGCACCTGAGAAATCCAAGGTTTATAGGACAGTCGTCCGCCCAGTAGCGACGTACGGTCCTGAGTGCTGGCCCGTAACGAAGGAAATTGAACGCCGCCTCAGTGTAATGGAGACGAAAATGCTACGGTGGACGGCTAGAGTTACGCGTTTGGACCGCGTTCGCAACGACACCATACGACAGCGGTTCGGTGTCGCCCCGAGAGAGCCGAGAAGCTGCGCGAAGCTCGTCTTCGATGGTTCGGCCATGTCCTTCGTGCTAACGACGACGCCGTCCGCAAGGTTGGCGTAAACCTTGAGGTCCCTGGAAAGCGGCCCAGGGGGCGCCCGAAGCAACGATGGCTAGATATGTTGCATTTGGACTTAAAGATAGTATTATATGTGTGCAACAAGAGAAAATGATGGTGATAGCTATTATGCAGAGAAGGCAATAACTGGCAATAACTGGAAAGGTTGGACATAGCATCAAGTTTGCGTAGGGTGTTCAAGGAGAAATAAACTCTTTATGGCATAGCACCCACGATTCCCTTACAGGAGAAGAAACTATCCTTCTGTCTCTGGGGATTCAAAGTTTGTAAGAACATCAAGCTTTGAATCCACAGGGAAGTAGGATGTACAGGTTGAGTACAGGTTCTGTCTCTGTTGGGGATTTGTGGGTGCCAAAGACTTTCGGGTTGTATAGAAAGTTCCGCATTGGCTGCATATGGTGCATTTTATTGCTCTCCTATCTCTTAGTTTGAATCACACAGTAACAGCATTCTCCATTACTAGCAGCGTACTCATATGTTTAAACTTTCCTGACCTGAGTCCCCTACGCCAGAATTTCTTTCCCTTTCCTGTGTGAGCTGCCCAGCTTCTTCCGCATGTCGTTCGACGGCAGAACTGCAGCATGCGTTTTTGGAAGAGAAAATCTCAAATCAAATTCTGTCTCCCTCGCCGCTAACGTTCAGTGGAGCATGTCGACTGCGTCACCCGTTATTAGCTTAATCGGTTCGCGAGTAAGAAACCCACCCCCGCTCTACGAAAACTTCAGATGACGCTACTTAAGGGCGCTGGACTGATGCACGATGTCCTTTGAAGGAAAGAAAAGGAATAAAAAATGATCTGAATTTCGAAACGGACAGATTATATGTAGAACCGGCAAAAGGATTTCTTCTTCATATTTATTGGGTTGATCGAAAAGTCTTGCAACACTTTACGCTACTGCCTGTTAAATTTGTTAAAGCTCTTACAGTATTGATCTTGTGCGGTGAGGTCACAGCATATTCTCGAAGCTTCCTCAAGCATACTATTATAAGGCCTATAGTCGTACTCGACAAGGCCTTATAATATATAAGGCCTTGTCGAGTACGACTACAGCAACAATGTCAACGACACGCCTACGACCTATAGTCTACTACGAATTTCTGCAAGGCCATTCCGCAAGGACTGCAGCCCCCAACATCTGCGCTACATTAAAGGAGAAAGTCATTCACTATTCCACAGTGGACCGTTGGTATCAGCGCTCCAAGGCTGGAGGTATCTCTCTCGAAGATCGACCTCGTTCCGGACGACCCTCTGTTGGATTCAGAAGGCATGCTTTATTGGGAGTTGCTGGATAGTGAGACCACAGTCACAGCATCTGTCTACGCTATCCAGCCCCAGAGCTTTGCCGACGCCGTGCGCCAAAAACTTCCAGGACGGGAAAATATCTACCTGCTCCACGACAACGCGCGTCCTCATGCTTCAAAAGTGGTACGCGAGAAAGTCCAGGAGTTAGGCTGGGAAGTTCTGCCCCATCCACCGTAATCCCTAGAACTCGCTCCTTCTGATTACTGCCTGTTCAGAGCTCAAAAAGAAGCAGCATCTTCGAGGAAGAGAGTTCGATGATTGACGTCAACTGGAAATGGAGGTTTCTGAATTCTTTTCCTCACAGCCCTCAGAATTCTGGCGGAAAGGAATTGAAAAAGCTGCCTGGAAGATGGAGCAGGATCTTAGACTTGGATGAGGAATATAACGTGGACTGAGTTCTTGCTTTAGCAAATAGGGACAAATTTGAATATTGTTGAGCTGGTGTTGCAAGACTTTCCGATTAACCTATACATACCATTTCAAAATTGAAATTGGACACTCTTTTAAGTAAGCTTGACGCTTTTCACGCCTGAACATCCTGCAAATTAAAACGAGCGTCTTTCAGAATAGACTAAAACTATACGAGACGATTAGAATAATTCTTGTTTAAGAAAAATTTAATATAAATTTTTTTGAAATTTCCAATTTCGCTCGCCCCATTGAGCACCTTCATCAATAAGAATAAGATAACAATGTTTAAAATTTTATAAAATTTTATTTTTTAAGAGAAGTATGATTAAAATTCCGAAGTGCAAAAATGGAGAAATTAGTATGCATTTTCAAAGGAGAGATCACGCCATGTACTCATCCAGCTGGTCGCGATTTTCAATTGATAGATAATATAAATGCTGCGTACTTAAAACACCAAAGGGAGAATATGTGTGTGTGTTTCCCACCATGTTTGTGTTAGACCGATCACCACTGTGTAACTTCAAGTGAGCTCAATTTTTACATCCAGTCACATGAAAGTCTCGACGCGCTCGTCAGGTGCACTTTAAAATCAGCTATAAGACAAGTTTGCTACCAATTCAACGACCACGAAGGGATGGAGGGCTTGGTTGGCCTAGGCAAGAACTCAGAACGAACCAAGAACATTGTATTGGGTGCACGCGTCAACCGCCATCTTCTCCGACTGCGCCCTGATTCCTGCTTAACTGTTTGTATAACCGATTAGATAATTGCTGCGCTGATCATAGACTTCCTCCAGCGGGCGTTAAATACGTCTGCATTCCCCCATCCAGTCTTGTCCAACAGACCCTTTTCGTTCGAAGGATGTGAATAGCGTTCAATGCCTTCATGTTGAAATCCAAGAAATACTCTGGATGGAGTATCTTTGTATTCCACTGACAATGAGGTTGAGCGAAATCCAGAAGTTTATCGGTCACCTCCGCACCTTTTGAGAGGGCCTGACTGATTTACCCAACTTTCGACGAGATGGTTCAAGCAAGAGCGTCACTGACACTGGAAACGAGCTATCCATTGGATAGAGCAGATATGTGTGCAATTCTGTGGCGCTCGTTTAAAAATTTTCTAGATTCTTTAAATCCTCTCTCCAGGGAGATTGGATTCCCGGTTGCTCTAGAATCAGAGTCGAACCTAGTTGGTTCGTACCGTAAATATCAATTCAAACAGATCCACTCACTTCCGAAATTTACTGAGAGAGTTGGAGTTCAAAAAAGTAAAGGTTCAAGCATAGTAAAAAATGGTGTAAAATGTTTCGACTTTGGATGACGCAAAAGATTAGAAAGGGACTAGATAAATGCAAAATATTTTCGAGGGTCGAATCTAGCATTGTGTTAAGGTCTTTGTCTCCCTTCGCCTCCGTTTGCCCATAGTTCCGGCCCATTCGACATTTCCGAAACCTGGAAAATACGGAAGGATTTCGAGAGATAGTGCCTGATCCAGGGCCTCATCGCAGCTTAATTTGGACGATATAATTGCTGTAAGTTAATGGGGAATGGGACGGAAATTAGGATAGACCACTGCTCATTTATGCTGCTTCAGTACCATTTATTCTTTCAGTTCTTTGCAGGATCTCGATTCGCTGTCCCATAGTGAGATGGGTACCCAAGGAGCACCGTTCCATCCACCGATATTTTTCCGAATAGTGCCGACTTCACCAATATTCCTGATCCCAGAAGACCGATTATCGGCGCTTCCGGGTAGCAATACGAGGAAGAGAATAGAAAACGGCTTCCAGCAGCGATGATGGCGACCTTCGAGTGAGTCTAGTCGTTCCAACAACAATAAACCAGAGCCGAAACCACCGTGAGAGCTGTTTTCGTTATGCGCCGGCACTGAGAGGCCGTCGTCACATCCGCCGTGTTCGCATATTCAATGGAACTCGAACAAGCAGAGCAGAGGCCATTGAGCACAATGTGGAGCAGGTTAAGGAAAGCCTTGTAGGACAAAGAGATAGGCATGTGCACCAAAGTGGGAAGCAGCTCCATGCTCTTTAACATAGCGACGAGAATTTGCACGGCATTTCACTGGATCGTGGAGCGCAGTTGGGGAAGGTGACGAATGTGGCATGATCCCCATTGAATTAATGGTTCTGGTTCTATGAAGGTCAGCGAGGCCTTACATTCTGGTAAATTGGCTTCAGATGTGTATTGAAGTATAAACACCAATGCTTCTCAACGACTCGTCCCATTGACATACAGTATTTTTCCGTTCCGCGACCTCAACGTCTTTGTTATAGCAACTAATCTCTTATTAATAATCATTGAGAGATAACATTTAGTAAAGAACCAAGTGTCAAAATCACAATTTAGCAATTTCTTTGTGAGATGTACCATGCATTTTGCTTACACTGTGCATGGCAGAGGGAATTTGAATGCGTATTTGGAACATACAATGACCTGCTTTGGCCACACGACAGACATGTCCAGATTTTACCCTTTTAAATGGGCTACCCTTTCCCCCAACCGAAAAGAGATAGAAGGGTTGTCTAGGATGGGTCCAAAACAAACTTAAGGATGCTTTGTAGTGCTAGGCGAAATTAGCTCTTCAGAAAGATAGGCTGCACATCTCTCTTAGTCTGAATCAACATTTGCTCGATGCAGTCCCATGCCACTATCCTCCAGCGTATCATGTGGCCACGAAAGGACACTTTCAATGTTCCTTTGTGACAGCTCCGTTTCTGTCCTGACTTTTCGAGGGATCTCGTGCAGATGCACTTCTATTTTCTCGACTTTGAAGTGCGGACTTTATGTGCCGCAGCTGTTCAATGCCGCAGTTTTTTTCGGCAGCTCAGTAGAAGTGTCGCCCAATAGTTGCGAAGAAACAAGGCAGCGAAAATACGTTCTTTAATAAGGAATTTGTGTGCCAAAAACCTCACCCAAAGTTTGCCGATCCTCCTCGTCGATGGTCAGACATCTGTCGATGCAGCTCACTAATATTATGACTGAAGTTGTTACTACTCATAACTGTTTCGTTCATTCTAACAAAATGTGAAACAAGAGAAGTCACCAGCTGAAGAATATTGTTGAGGACGTCTCCTGCTAGCGCTATCGCGGGTCCTTTAAAAGAACAACGCAAGTTTTTCCTGAGTGAGTTTTTCCCAATAAGCAACATTTTCCTTTTTCGGGAATCTCTGAAACCAATTCTCTACTATTGCATAGCACAAAGTTTTGGGTGCAGAACAGAACTTAGATAAACGGGAATTCCTTTGACATTTCAACGAATCCAGTCAAACTCCCACATGTCGAGACAAAAAACTGAAAATTGATATCCCGAAAAAGGTTAGTGCTGGCTAATCATTTTCTCTTTTATAAAATTTGTTACGGTTATAAGGATTATTCATTCATCCCTCGTGCTCCTTAGATTTCTGTTATTCCTGACCTGTCATTTATTCATAAATTAAAAATTAGCAACCCGACACTTTTGCTTATTTGAAAACTGCATTTGCACTCAACTCTTATAAAATGAATCAGCACTTTTTGCTTCTACAGCACAATCACCCGTAAAGAGCTAATTTAGTGCGTGTGTGGCGCAATAGGTAGAGGTCGTCCATATATGTATGTACGCCGTACGCACATCCGCTTGAACTATGCTAATACGCTTCGGCCTCCGTCTAGGTCACTCTAACCCTCCATTCCTCCGAGATTTGGAGATCAGCAGCCAAAATTGTCTGAGGAGGGAAAACACTGGCTAGCTTCTTCGCTGACCTCGGAATTTCATTGTCTGGGAAATTTCGCTGTCGTATTCAGAATGTGATCCTTAGTAAAAGCTGGTGCTGAAGCTTTGGGTTAGGAAGGTAAAGGTTGAACTTTTACCTTTATCCATAAAGAAATACCGGAACTCTATTCTAAATGTCTTTCTATCTATGGAAAATGTCATTATAATCGCATGACGTACTTACACGCAACAAGGCATTTACACTAAAACAACTGAGCCTTATTTTGGGCTACTTTGCGTACGCAGATACGAAGAAGCAATTTGTTAAAGTTCGTCTAGACGCTTATTGGGTCGCTCCATCTGGAATTTCAACAAATGCTGCGCAAATTATGATCTGTGGCACGTCTTCTGGATCTGGGCGCACCTTGCGCGACGTCTGTGTCACGTCTTCTGAATTTGGACGCATGTTACATAACGTCTGTGACACGTTTGCTTTATTGGTTACTGATTCCCCTATATGTCAGGAGGTTGCCACGACATCTATGATTCATATTTTGCAGCCCGACAAGGGGCGATACTGAGAGAAAATATTGATACCCCTTTCTGCTCCCCTTTCCCTTTGGCTCCCTCTGTAGTGGTCCTCCTTTACAGGTTTCTGTTTACTGGTTCCACCGTACTGTTCTCCCCTTACTGTTCTACTTTACTGGTTCCCTTTACTGGTCACACTCATTCTTCTGAATTTTGCGCACGTTGGACGACGTCTTCGGCACGTCTTCTGAATCTCAGGACTCGGCGCTTGATCCCCATTCATACCTAAAATTTTCCTCGAGCAAAAAATTATTCTAGCCAAATTAGAGAGTCTCTAGTTTGATGTAGAAAGGGCTCATTTCAATTGGGAGAGTTCGCTTTCATTTCAAAAGCCCTAGATTAGAAGAGTGTCAAATTTGATTTGAAGAGTGTCCAGTTCAACGTGAAAATTTCAATTTATGTAGTAAGGTATTTGCTAACTGAAGCCATGTTTGCATGGGCTGGTTCACGATTGCCTTTGGCCTATCGAGTGGCGTCTTGGTTTGGCTTCACATAATAATAAAAAAGAACTCATCAGACCCCTCATATGAGCTTCGACGATGCAAATTGAATAGCCGCTGAGATCCACTTATGACTGCAGCACACCTTGCAAAGCACGCGGTGTGGCCAATGAATCACGAATACTTTTTCGAGTAGGACAGCAAGACTGAGGCAGCAGGCGGGGTGCCAATCATCATTGTACGAGCATTTCTCATGCGGCTCATGCTATCCGTCAACCTCTTCCTGCACACAAAAAGTGCAATCCTTCAGATCTCTCAGCTTCTGCGTTCATTTCCTACACAAGTCCTGCGCCGCCTGTTCGAATTGTGCAGTTATGAGCGGTAGAAAATACATAGCGCCTCGTTAGGTAGAGGTAAATCCTTCATAATGAATTACCTGACTGAACAGTAACCCCTTCCCTAGAGAGCTGAATTGGGAACAATGTCAGTAACTTTTCTGTTCCGCTCTGCCAACCAACATATTCACCGACACGCCTACTGGGCTGTGGAGTATTCGCCAGGACCAGAAATGCTAACACTTCGGAAGTCGTCTGCCAACGTACCTTCTCATACCTTCCTTTTGCTTCCTTCAAGAACAAGGAGTTGTTTTCGCTGGTGACAGACAAGGCCGTGGCTAGTTTTTGGCCTCTTTCCGGTGGCTGAATCGCAGCTCAAACACGTCAGCTTCGTGGAAAAGGAAACAACAAAGCGCCACAGAACTTAGAGGGCCTTGGCGGTTCGAAGGTCAGTTTGGGTGTGGCGCGAGAGCGCTGACACATGAAGCAAAACGCGTGAAGACATGGCGTATAAATGGCCAGGAGGCTCGTTTAGGTCAAAGATTACAGCTTCGTTTAGCTTGAGGATGTATGCGTCCTACCTACGACAGGCCTACATACAGACAGCTCTACGTCTGCATAGTGTGTTCAAGAACACATCTCAGCTCAGACATTACTCGAAAGCCAATACATAGAAGATGTTGTGCGGAATTTTCTTTCGAAATCTTAGGTAATTGCTTTTAATGCATAATCAATATGTTTATTAATAAAGTTATATTTAGGAGTTGTCTCAACTTCCTTGCTGACATAGTTCCAAAAATCGGTAAATTTTGAAGGAATTCAGCATCAGGCGTTGTCAAATTTTAACGCAATACAAATAAAAACTGATTACAAAGGAAGATAGCCAAGAAAAAACGATGCTGTTTCATGCGATCTTTTCCTTTTTCATGTCATATTATAAATTACCGGTGTGATCGATTCCCTCAATAAGTTTACGTATGCTTTAGCCTGTATGTGTTGTATGAATACTGTAATACAATATAATATGCATATCACGCGTCGAGCCCTGCGCCTCAGACACCTGGGCTATACGAATGCAGGATGAACACGCGATCGGCGTCTCATAGCGTGGAATCGAGAGGACGATGCTCGGAAGGACACGACTCACGCAAGTGAGAGAAGGCCTCCGGAGTTCCGAGCTTCGCCGACGTTCGAAGATCAGAGACCTGTCGCGTGGGCCAAGTCGTCGAAGATTAGGTGGGTCGGGAACGTAATGCGCTTCGCAGACACCCGTTGCACGAGAGCCGTCACCGACTAGATTCAGCGGAATGTGAAGAGAACACCAGGTCGCGCACCAACCGTTGGTCGGACTTCTTCGTGAAAGCCCTGAACGACCGATATGACGCTCTTCGTGTCCCTCCAACGATGGGGATCTATTGGAGTACTCTAGCATGCGACAGGGACGAATGGAGACGCTGCTGGCACCCGCTCGAGCAACTCGATGATCAACGAGACGACAGGTGATACGGGTGATAACACTTCGATTTGCGATGTATTTGCCAGCCTTTTAGGAAGAAGTTGCCAATGTCAACCGGAATATTCGTGTTGGCATGACTACCTAGCTGAACCACCGTGTTATTTTCTTCTTAAATGTTACTGGAGACAACCTAACCTAACTACATTGCTATTATGTGGCTCGCTAGCAGTGCGACCTATGTAGTGAACTACTTCTGGTAAAACTACTGGAAAATATGGCAGATCTACAACATGAAGTCCTGACTCCACTACAAGCGATCTAGGCGCAAGTGGATATTGAGCTGCTTAATGGAGAGGGACTCATAGGTGGAATGCAGACTGGCCTTTGCGTATTTCTGTCGCTCCTCACTAACCTGCCGACATTTTCTGAATGTTGCAAATGTATATTGAGTGCAGTCATTCCTCCAACCGGTTATTTTTTCCATTTTGAGCGTTAACCATCACACACGGCTAGCTTTTCATGTGATCCATCACTACCTTACTCTATTAACAATATCGGCGCCCTTCAGTGAAGCGTTGTCTTCCGAGAGATCGGTCAATCATGTCCTTCCTCCTTTTCTTAACTGCTCATGGTCGTCCTTAAGGAGCTTTAAACGCTGGAGCATATGCTACTGAGCGACTGCATTGCCTCAACATTCAGGGCGTTCTTCACTAATTCCTCATCATTGCCGAGATAACTCCATTCGTTACTCTGTCACTCTGAATCCGCTCGCATGGCCAGGATCTTCTGATTCCAGCATGTGCACCTGCTGCTCCTGCGCCTTCCCAAAGGCCTAGCTGTGGCCTAGCCTAGCAGCTGCAAACTTTCCCATATGGAGTCGAGAAGGACTGCGATTTTCACATCTTATCTTTATGTGTTCTTGAGCGCCTACACACATACGACATGTACATACGACAATAAAAGGTTTCATTTCTCACATTTCGTTCGCGAGGCGGCGCTTCATCATTTTCTGACAGCGTTGTCCTCCTCCTTCGAATACTCTTCCCTCGAATAATTCACTCCCGATGTATTGGAAATCCTAAACAATTTCGGTGGTCTTTACATCGCAGCCCGGGATCGATGCAATTCTGCCTTCAAGACTGAGTATCCTGTACAGTTATGCTCTCGAAATTTCCTCGAGTATTTGAACGCTTTCGAATCCTCACAGATTTCGATTAATCGAAAACTGCGTTCTTCCTATATTCGATTTCGAATACATAACAAACGCGATTTCTTGGATATTCAAGCTCGAATACATTTGAAAAGTGCGATTTTTTAAATATTTGGATTCGAATACTCAAATTCATTTGAAACTCTTCAAATTCAAACAGTCTTCTATTTTCTTTCAAACAATTAATTATAATAACTTCAAATACCTATTCGAGTAGGTCATTCGAGCCCAATTGTAGTATACAGTATAATTGTAGTAATGTAGTATACTGACATTCTCCACGTTTGATCGCAAAGCGTTTTAGGTGTACGTTGTCGTCCCGCTCATTCTGGTTGTGAGCAGGTGGTTCGCACTCGTGAGCAGCGAAGATGATGTTGGCACACTCTCCTTTGGAACCAGAGCTTGCCGGAATTTGAGAAAGCATGCGAACGGATACTCTGATTTTGTTTTAAAGTTCTTTGGGTGCAATCAAAACTCTAGCGTCAGGAGATACTAGAGCCTGCACCCCTGTTTACTGGGAAGCATGTTCTACGCCACTACACCACAAAAGCCACACCTCGTGATGATAACCGGCACACCGTATATCGGAATGAGCCGGCCGCACATATCGGCACGAAACCACTCAAGCTGGAGGTCGTGGTGAAAATGATTCAAGTGATTTCCTTTAAGGCTCAAGTAGATCTTGCTAAGGCTCTAGGCCGTTATAATGATGATTGTTGCGGTTAAAACTCTAGCACCACCCTGGACTCGAATCAGCACCGCTGCTTCTATGCCGTCAAAGTGTCGGCACTGCTTTTTTCAGCATCTTTTTCATTCCGCTTCTATGAATATTCATTCGATCTTCGGTGTGTCAAGCAAAAAAGGTTGTATTGGCATCAACGAGTTAAGGTAGCTGCGAATTTTTGAATATTCTTCAAACATATTCTACCATTTCTCTCCAGGGAACACGAAACCTTATCAAAACCTCTTCCAGAAAGATTTGAATAACTTATGAAATGAGGTCGACACCAATGGTGGGAACCTTCAGTGAACTAAGCCCAAAACAGTGTTGCGATGTCAATTCGTGGAACACTTGGTGAAGATGTACATGCATATTCTTCATGTATTACGCAGCACGATGGGGATTGGGTGAATGTACTTCTTCCTAATGCCTTCGACATACAAAATGAGTGTGTGTGGTAGCGCAGCCAGAGGAGGTGCCAGCTTTTGCGTGCGCCCAATTCTAGGTTCTTGCCGAATACCGGATTTCCATGGAGAGTATAGTGCACCGACTAGTCCATGGGTTCGCCCATCGCAAGCCGTCCAAATATGTAAGCATTCAAATTCTTTCCACAACAGCCCGTGCAAGTGGAATGCGTAGCGTATCCCAAGAGGGATGAGTTACAGCCGTCCTTCATCCTATATTCTTTCATGTAGCATGTAGTAGCTTAACACAGAGTGCTTTGCTAGTGATGGATCGGCCAACCAATAGTTTGTGCCAAAATGATTTAACCCGGTAAGGGGAAAAGTAAGGAAAAATCGTCGTCCCTAGAGTGTGCTGCAAAGCAAATGAGGGAAACTGAAGAGATGAGGTAAAACGCAATGTTCTCTAGCATGCTTAATTATATACCTACAGCACGCCCCAAACAGGGATGTTATATCGCATGCTCTGATGCTTTAATGTTTATTACATCTTTTTTCATACTTCTTCCACACGACAAGTTGTTGCAGCAAGGAGGTTATAGTGGGGAACGTGCTGTTTCATTGCACTTTATACACTTTATATTTAGGTCACACCATTGAAATTATTTGAATGAAATGATTAGCAACCGTGCTTCAAAGGTGTAGCATTAACCTTGAAGATTGTACGGAAACGCTCCCTAAGCTTCATGCGGAGTAGCGAAGTGGTAGCACTCCTCTTTGAGCTCCGGCCGGATGGCAAATAAACCTGCACTCCTGTGAGCGACCTAAAATATCTGAGGATTTCCAGAACACCGAGAATAACGTGCTGTTTCCTCTGCACGCCTGAATATGGAACATTCACGTCACTACATCTGACAAACCTTGAATAATTGATGAAGTGTGGTTGACACTAGCGGCGGGGCATTGCCAACGGAACGAAAATAGAATATCGAAGTTTATTTGCGGTTTCTATTTCTAGGAATAAGCACGTTTCCATTCATTCTATTTGTTCGATAAACGCATCCACCAGCGATCACAAAAGGGGAGGTGACAGAAACGAAAAGGGCAACTGTATTACATACTTTCAAGAGATGAAGAGAAGAAAAGAAAAATCAAGTAAAAAACAAAATTCAAAAAACGCAATTTCTAATTCAAATTTTTAAATAATTATTTAATTCAAATATTTGCGTTCAGTTAATTAACATCATTTAAATATTTTACCACATTCGCTTAAGCCTTGTGCGGCTGATATGGATGCTGTATGTTGTTGTACCAGAACTTGTTGTCAACACTAATCTAACCTCAAGCAATCTGAGTTTTTACAGAAATTTTTCAATGGATTAGCAGGGAACGCCCTACATATAGCGACTATGTCACTCAAGGAACATTTCCCTTTTTATTTGAACTTCTGCGCTGCTATTTAATCACGGCAAGACACTGCTCTATTATTGTGAGGGCAGAGCGTCATTCATAGAAAATTGCGTTCGACCTTATTACTTGCCGATTCTCTACAGGTGTCTTTCGCGGAATATTTCTAGCATCACTCTTCAAATGTGATTTCAAATATCAAAAGCAGAGCTATCCACTGAACCGCTCACTTCCTCGTCTGGAGCGCAGCAGAGCAAATACCACAATTGCATTCAGCACACAATGAGCCCTGGATAATAGCGACAAGGGGCATTCAAATTCGAAGAATCGGAGTGGGTCTACTTAGTCAGTCACAAGGGATTCTGGTCTGCATCAGTCATTCCGTTGTGCCATACATTTAACTTCAGCTGGATATCTTGGAAGCCATGGAAATACGAAAACGCTTGTACAACAGCTAGCGGTGAGCAGTCTCTGGAAGAGTCTTTGCTTATCTTACCAGTCACGTTTACGTATTTATTCATTTATTTATATGTGGAGGACCGTGGCGCGTGCAGCGCAGTCGGAGGAGGTGCCGGCTGTCGAGTGCACGATACCAGCTTCCTGGTTCAGATTTCCTGCCCAGGTCAGCCTAGCCCTCCATCTTTCCAATGAATTGGTAGCAGACCTTGTCCGGGTAGAATGAGCCACTGAATATCGGTATCGGCTCGCCACCGCAAGTCATGGTATTGGCCAAATACGCATTCAAATCGCCTTCACGACAACACGCAAAAGTACAGTGCGTAGCGCATCTCGAAGATGATTGAGTATCGCCGCCTTCATACTTATCCTTTACGTGGAGGACCCTTCAAGTCAAACAGAGAGCGAAGAGAAGAAAACACGTTAAAGAACAGGGCATATAAAACAAGTGTTGGAAGATAAAAACGACAGACCACAACAGTAGCACCAAGTAAACTATTAAGAAACTTCCTGGCTATGCTGGTCGACAAGTTTTTGTAATGCCTTAGCGGTTTAGCTAAGATGCTATTCTTTGAGAAATTTTGAAATTCAACTCCAACTCGATGTGTAGCACAGGCCGATCATATATTGGTTATTGCTTCTGGAATCTGGGTCTTCAACATGCCACCTTTGGTAGTTGAGCAGGATGGTTTAGTTTCAACCTATTGAACATGGAGAAATTGAACAGATAGGTAGCCGGACCATGGATCGATTTGTGATGCACACGAGAACAGGCGCCTCTTCTCGCTGCGCTGAATGCGAACTTCACAGCCAAACATGCTACACATTTATCTATCTATTCCGTCACTAATGTAAATTACCTACCGCCATGCCATTTATCAAAAAAACCTATACTCTAGGTTCACATACTGCTTATGTAATCAGTTGATGGGTTTCTATTGAACTGGGTGACTATAACAGGACTGTTGTTTCCGCTCTAAAAAGTACACGATGGTTAATCTTCACTGTTTTCACATCGGAAGGTGCAACATATTTCTCGAGTGCTTGACGCGTTGCGCATTCTGCTGAAGTAGCGACGTGTTGATGGGGAATAGTTATTATTCTCACTGCACAACTTCCTTGTGTGAGTTGAAGAGCTTATGAGATTTATGGAGCTCATGAGATCATTTGTTTTTCCAGGTTTTCAGAGCTCAAAGTCTGTCTAAGCAACTTTCCACTGCAATTCCGAACGAAAGTGTTGCTGAAGCCCCGTACAGAGGCCAAACCAACCTGAACAACGACCTGGTGCCGGGATGGGCAGGACAGCATGTGAAGCTTAGTGAAGCAGGCGGAGAACGTCCGGTTCCTTCCTTTCTGTTCCTACCCGCTGTACTCTCTGAACACTGTGCTCTCGAGTAGCGCAGGTGAGAGGAGAGCTCCAGAGCATTCCAGCGGTTGGTCGACGCTCGAGGATCAGATGCGCTACATCATGTACCGCCTCGTCGGAACTTAAGTGTAGGTATGCAGTGCATGCCGCCGCCACCTGAATGACAAGAAGCGTCACTTCTCTGGATGTGAAAGCAACATCAGGCCGGCCATCACCGCGTCGGGGATATACCTCGTAAACGACACCAGCGAAAAGCATGAAGCTGTCCGTTCTTTAAGCGTGTATTGGAGCATGGTCCATTGTGGCACAAGAAAGGGAATTGCAGTGTGTCAGCTTCTCGGATATAGCTTCTCCGATAGCAACAGTAGTGCCTCTGGTGAAACTGTGTGAAATAGATCTTCACTTCATCCGCAACGCCTAGGTAGGCTCGTCTGGGACTAAACCTGCAGCCATGTCTAGCGGTTTGGTTTCGGCGGATTTGTAAACAATTCTGAAGCTAGCCTTGGTTCGCGGCACTTCTGATTGCCTACGGACTTGAGGGCAGAATAAACAAGTGAGGGAACATGTGGTCCGATGCTTTAGCATCAAATGAATGTTCGTCGAAGCCAGGAGCTTCTAAGTGCCTGGTGTGTGAAGAAGGTGGCATACTAACTGCCTTCTCACCAGTGTGTGAGTCACTCCTTTTTAACTTAGCACAATACGTTCTGCTGTTTCTCGCCTCGTTTTTTATTGTTTTTTAATAATAAAAATTGGTTTTTCAGTATAGTTGTGAATGCGTATTTAGCCTATGAAATAACATGCTGTAACTTGCCGATGAACAAGTCAGAGCCATCCTTCGCAGACAAGTCGGACACCAATGTGCCGACCCTGGAGCTACGAAAGACTTGGCCAGAAAACCGAACCACGATCTGAGTGCACCTTCTCCTTCAGTGACTGTATTAACCATGACCATGACGCTTCAAATGCATAGTGATACTTGAGGTGGCACAGTCGACAATTCACAGTGTTTAGCTTTTATTTCGTTTTAATAAATATGATCACGTTTGTGGCACTTTTCTGTATACATATAAACCAACGATTGCTAGTTGAAACCCGTACGAATGAGTAAAGAAGTAGAGAAGAAGGACAGTACGCGACAGCGAAGGAGCCGGCGTTCGGATGGAAGGTTGACGATCAGGTACAACGATATTCATCTAGATTCTCTACATTATCTACTCTAACAATCTCCAGTAGAGTTGTTGGACCCGGAACTGAAACAGAACGACGACGGCGACGGCAACGAGGAGGGGAAAACGAGCAACGAGAAGGGAACAAACAGAGAGACAGACGACATCTGCGCACACACAGAACTTCACCATGATTGCGGTGAATGCTCTCATCAGCCGCATGATGAGGATGAGGATGATGGCTCGTACACGCTAGCCGTGACTGCGTCGTGGGGACCCGTTCGAGAGAGCAGCAGCCGCATCATATGCGGGAGTACTCCTCGTAGATCGTGAACGGAGACTCGTCCTCCTCGACTATCGTCGGCATCGGCTCGATGTGAGAGAGATGCGACGAGAGCGACGACCTGGAAGAAGAGCTGCATTACTCGAAGGTTTAGAAGCGCGTCGTGGGGTACGGATAGTTCTATGGCTCGAAAGCTCCTGAGGGCCTAAAGGTCCCTTAAGTATCAGTGGGGTCTCATGTGTCCGGCTTATCTCGCGTTGAGTCAGCGAAGAAAACAAAGACTGAGCTGACGATTGTTCAGCGGTTGATAGTGTTTTTGCAAGCGTTTCGATAAAAATAGTCGCCAACCGACAAACCGACACCTAGTTCTCATGTGATCCAGCTCACCTATGAGCTCCAGCTCACCTATGAGCACTGGTCTACAAATACGTAAAAAACATAGCTGTTGCAGAATAAAGTACGAAGCCATCAAAAAACGAAGTCAAACATTACGAAGAGAATGGCGTTGTTTACACATCGCTTCTAGATTTTAGCAGAAAAGTTTCTCCTTGAGATTTTTGCTGCTGGGCATTCACTGGCTATGCCAAACCTTATGTTGTTAGAGAGAATATTGATTTTTCATAGCCTCGGTTTCGAAGAGCAATCCTATGCCTATTGGGCGAAAAGGAAATCATGAGAACTCTTCAGTCGAATGGAAAAGTAGCCGATCGAAAAAGAATTCTTCTGAAAATCTGCGTTTTTCATTCTGCCAGAACAATTTGCGATTGCCTTATGATTTTAAATTCTATTCTCTTCCTTGCCATTCCAAGAGTCAGTGAGGGTTGAAGGAACCTTGCCGCGCGAGGCTAAGCAAACGCTTTTCCTCAAACGGCTCTCTCAAGCGTTTTTTATTTTTAAAGTTGAGGTGGCAGAGGAGCTGTCAAAAAATAATTAAAAAGGTTCTTCTAATGGAAGATGGCAAAGCTAACCAATCTATTTTTTATTTTTTTCTATACCATCTCATCTTGTTTCAGTATGTCTGAACATTCATAGAATTTGATGGGAAAAGGACTTAGAGTCACAATCTTTACTCATTAAGAGGCAGACCAGGACAACTTCCATCGTTCCTTAGTTCATGATTTGATAATCGCACATATTAAAAACGACAAATGATAACTTGCATACCTCTAGCCGCATGTCTTTGAATTGGTCTCACTGGAAAGGATTCCAGATACCACCTTGAAGTAGAATGCATGGCGCATGTCACACCTTACCCTTGATCCAATTTGCCACTAAGTTCTATATGCAAAGCTTTTCGTTACTTTTTTCAAGTAAGTTAAATATATTTATTAATTATATTTAGTTAATTATACCTGCGAAGAAATAGTCCTTCTGATAGAGCTAAACAAAATAAAATAGGAATGAGCAAAATGTAGTCTTGTAGAATACAATCCTTGTCCGGCAAAGCAAACTCTGACTTCCACGGTTGTAATGAGGTATTAAAATTCACTACACATTACCATCCTCCGACATGTGTGAAAATTCAAAAACATAAAAATTAATACGGTCCAATCCTGCCTTTGTTGACAAAATGGAAAAGTTGCCTTTAATCCATTAATCTTCTCGAATTTTTGATAGAAAGATTTCTTGCTGGTAGATCTCAACAGTATTTACATATCGAGACCGTAAACTTACATAATAAAAGATCAAAGATGAAATATGGTTTTATTAATTCCTTTAAGATGGCTGCGCATTCTACGGGTGCACGCAACAGTCGGCCCTTTTCCGATTGCGCTGCCACGCATTAAAACGCTGCTATGGCTCGTGAAAATTTGATCGGGTGTGGGAAAACGCGGCGGCTGTCAACGGCAAAAAGTGTATCGGTGACCATCAAAGTGCCATTCGCCGCATTCTCACAAAGAAGCGAGCGTTCTTCGCTGATTCAACGCGGATAAGCGGACGACGACCTCGCATACCAGAGCTCGTCGGCGGTGGGAGAACGGCTGCGTGGGGTGCGAGATGTCGCCGTGGGGACTCACCGAGAGGGGATGATCGGGGTCTCAGAAGACGCTTATGGGACTACGCTCGGCCCTGTCGCCAGAAGTCGAAGCACGTGGGGTTGAAGGCTCAAACATCGCTCAGCACTCACCTCTGTCGCTGCTTCTTTCTCTCCTCGTAGATCTGCGCAAGACAGGTCTTAGACGACTGGACTTGATCTGAAATCGAGCACTTTACAGGAGAGTGGACGGAAATTGCCAGAGCGGCGTAATGAGTTCTCAATGGTGGTGCTGGCTCTTCAGCCGCCACCGTCCAGCCGCTATTTCCTGCTGTCGTCCCTCTTCCACAAATGGGAAAGTGGCCAGAGACCGAATGAGGTTCTCAACCGGAAATTGGTCTCTTAGATTTAGCATTAAAAGCGCAGTTCATTGCGAATCTTTCAATAGAAACGCCTGTTGTCAGCAGGCATCTCCAATTGCAGACATTTGTTCTCTACAGCTCGAGCTTAAGGAAGAACTTTCGGAACTGCTAGAAAAGAGGAGCTAGTTTCCTTTCTAGTAAATAGTTCGGTCAACATAAAATTCTTGTGGGTACTAGTACAAAAGCCCTAAGCTTCAAACTGTACAAGGTTAATGTCTATTGAAGGAAGGTGGTCTAACTGGGATACTTTGGCACTCGACAGGGACTAATGGAGGCATTGCTGGGGGCCCACAGAAAAATCATTGTTCAAAAGTGGAGCAGAAGCAGTGAATCCAGATGACATAACTGTCGCAATAAGCATCGCTCCTTGTCTAAGAAGAGAGTTAGAGACGTTAACGAAGAGGAAGAAAAGGTGCGTTTCATGTTGAGTGCAAAAATGAACTTTAATATATGGCCTGGTCGGGTTGGTTATTGCCATCAGGTCCTAATTTTTAAGAGATCTCCTGAGAATCTCAAGTTTCCATTCATTCTCATTTTAATGAAGGTTAATTGGCTTCAACCAGAAAACTACTGGACTCCTGTAGAGAAACCTATTGCACCACGTCTACTCATTACCAAATTCTCCTAGTCCCGAGGACGGTAGATTCAAAAGCAAACAGTAGTATAACAAATCGCTACGAGTAAATACCCTGAGAAAACCAGTACTACTTGAGTAAGTGGAGTTAACCTCTGCGACTCTTCGCTACCGACCGGTCGCCTTTTCTGTCGCTCCCAAAACAAGCCTTGAGGAGTCGCGGCAGCATGGGAGACTGTCGTGGTCGTGCACTACGGCACTGATAGGGCTAGCGACGCGATACTACTCCTCGTGACAGATCACTCGGTGCAAACTCCCTATGAGATCAGCCGCTCTGGCCGTAAACGCGTCGTTCCCACGCCATTCAGAAGAACTGGGCTGTTGTTCTCCTGCTGAGTTTGGATGGACTTTGGAGAAACAGGCAAAGGTTGGGAGTTGGGCGAGCGGATAACACGCGACAGAGAGAAGGTCCAGTGTGAAGGACTGCCGTGAGAAGTGTCACGCGATCTCTCCAAATCGTCATAGAGCGAGCTACGAATTGATCAACACCTACATGATGTCCGGTGCCAAATGGAAGTATTCCGTCATTGCTGAACAAGTTCTTCGCGGCGATCTCTATTTTCTAAAGAATTCCAGAGCTCTGCCTCCAGCGAGATAAAGTTTTCGAGATAATGCAGCGGCAATTTGCTGCCCCACGAACTTTACACAGCACATCCTACTGATGAAAACAGGCGCAACACTTTACACCCGGTTGAACTGCACTTGAACCTGAGGAGGAACGGATTGTATCTTTGACGAGGAAGACAGCAGGAAGTAAGCGAATAAAACCAAAAGAACAGAAGCAAACCGAAAACTCACTTCCTCTGCCAACGAGTTTCATCAGTTTGACGAAGAAGCTTTTCCTCTTCATGGACATCGTTGCTGATTTAATTAGACACGAAGGATGAGCAGCGGTAGCGAATAGGACTGAGCGTGCTTACGCTGGGCCCTGCTGGACGATGCTGCGCTTCTGATGCTGAGTTGCAGTGGCGGTGACTGCTACAGATGCGATAGGGCGAACTAGAATAAATGGATGGAACGTCGTTCTACTGGGCGGCGCCGCCTACGGACCCCGCCTTCGTCGCGCCGGCGGCGCGCTGTGTCGCCGACGCGGCGAGAAGACATCTGGCGGAAACCTTAGTCATAGGGACCATCGAGGGAGTGCTGCAGGACCATTGGCCTTGCAGGACTTTAATGAGGAGTTGAAGATTCTTTAAGGTTTTGGCAAGTTTTAGGAGGAATTCACAGGACAGCAGCATTGACACATTTAAGGCTATTAGAAAATCGTTAAAGATGGACACGAATGGCACAAAAATGAGGAAAAATTCAAGAAAGAACGGAAAAAAGGCACAATCAAATCTAACCGTAAGTTCTACGGTAATGCACTGCTTAATCTAGTTGAAATAAAATTTCTTGAAAAAATAAAAGAGTAAGAGCTAAGGGCATAGATCTTAGGTAAAGCTGAAGTAAGATACAGTTAGAAAATGAGTAGCTGCTTGGCAAACGTCCGACGAACGGTGGTTGTGTTCAGGATTCGCCGGTGCAGAGACAGGTGTCCAGAGGCTCTGTGTTTATTGGAATCCTTTCTTCGGGCGGAGATGGATTGACAGGTGTCAGAATTGTCGAAAATAGCTTTATACGAAGGCTATATAAAATGTCATGCAAGATTAGCAAGGCATAGAAGACAAGGGGTGGTTAATGGCGTTAGTTAGTCCCATCGCGGAATGCGCCTTGCTTTGCACTTCAACGGAACATCAAGGAGGTTCGAAGTTTAAATGCGTGTTTAGCCTATAAAATGGTCATCCTATGTACAAGCCAGTGTTTTCTTCTTAAAAGGCAAGTTTGGTACCAATTAGCCAACCCCCGGACGGATGGAGTACTTGGATAGATTGACTGAGCGAGACCCGAACCAAAAGCCTCGATTCGTTGTGGAAGCCGGCGCCTCCTAAGGCTACGAATCGAAGATTATTAGAGAACATAGGGGCACTCCAACGACTAGTGAGAAATCAACCAATACTTCGAGAGCAGAATTTTTTGCTAGAAAATTTTCGCAACTTTGCGGTATGAGTAAACAGCTTTTGGCTTGGTTCACCAAACACTACTCCCCAAAGTCGAATATGAAGGAAGCAATATGAAACAGCGAAACCTAAAATTTTGTGTCCGTATTACCAGTAAGGGAAAAGAGCCACAGTTGGGAGTTGTGGCAGGTTTAAGATAAAGACGAAATCGAACGAAGGCTTGGTCCTCGCTCAGGCCGAGTAAGTTTACCATCCCCGGATGGTTCATGAAGTAGACGAGACAAGTCTGAGAAGGGCAAAGCATGGTCATCAGTTCGCTAATGTAGACCATTAAAAGCTAAACTCATGTTCTAGCTGCATTCAGAATGGTCGCTCGAAGTGAAGTGCGCGGCGCACGCTGCGACTGATTGACTATCATCGACCTTCGCCGTCTGCTATTTATGTTTTTCGCTTTTTGCTTATTCTTGGTCACGCCTTGCATACATGTTGCTGCACTATCTCTGAACTCATGTTCTAGCTGCATTATCTAACTATCTCTGAAGTTTTTGATTTGTTCGTTCTTATTTAATGCCAAACAACAGCGAATCTATAGCAAAAAGTTCTGTAAACATTATAAGGTCTAGAAGAGCAGTCATACGGGAGTGCTATATCGCATCGTGACCACACGATGCGACAATGCAACAAAACAAAACAAAACACAACTTAAAACAACAAAACACAACTTAAAACACATAAAAACTAATTTGCTCCTGATTATTCCTAAAAAAAGCTGAAAGAGTTACGAAATTCCATTGTAAAGTTCTAGGCCACTCAATAGAAGCCATCCCAAGAGAATACCATTTGAGTGTATTCTTATGGATATTCGTGTGTTGTATTCTTAAATATTCTTAAATATATTATAATTATAATTCGATCAAACGGCGCCGGTGGTGTAATGGCGTAGAGCATTCCCGCCCGGTTAGAGGGAGGTGCGGGTTCGAGTCCCGCCTGGCGCTAGAAATTTTGATCGCAACAAAACATCGTTGTGACAGCTTACAACCTCGATATCAGCCAATTGAGGCTTAAAGAAACTGATTTGAATTATAATTATTATTATTATTATAGATTTTTCCGAAAAAACAATAAGAAATGGATAGGGAATATGTGATCTGAAGTAATGATGGAGAGTTCATAGAAAGACAGGATGAGCGACAAAAATTGATGAAACTGAATGCATGTTCTAGCATAATAGTATAGTAATGTTAAGCATCACCCTACTTATAATTACTTGGCGACAGCCAGATGGCTGCACCTAACGCTTTGGCAGCAATGATTTGAACAAGGAGCAGCCGTCCTCGAGGTCATTTTGTTTATTGGAAAGGTGGTGCATCTGAGCAGGAAAATACGAGCTTTTTACTAAAAGAAAAAAATCGAGCAACGGAGGTTTTAGAGAGGTAGTGTGTTGACAGAGTTTGAAGTGGGACAGGGACTGCAGACAGTTGATCGGCTAAGTACTATCGAATTAGGGAGTGAGGGGCTCGCTTTTTTACTGTCTGTTATCTAGGGCTACAAAGTAAGAAAACATTGCCACAACTCTTAACGTATTAATAGTAATTGCTGTTTAAAGCAATGCTTTTTGTTGGACATTGCATGTTTTTCAGTTCCGCCAGTGTTTTAGACAGCCATAATAAATAATAAATAAATAAATAACTAAATAGGATCCACTAAGAAGAATCTCTGCCATTTCGGTCACACCTCGACTTTTTGTGAAATCCTTAAGAGAATTATGTGACGGTCTCTGTGTCTCTCGACCAAGAAGGGTAACTGGACAACTTTGGCACGCAGCGAGGACGGGTGGAGACTCTAGTGCTCGATCAACATAACGATCAAAAGCAGGTGACACAAGGGCTTGCGCATAGGAGGAGCACTCCTTACCAACTCCTAGACAACGAATGGTCCTAAACGCACCGAAATCCCTTCGCCATAGGCGATATACAACTTCTTTACGCTTTCCATTCATATCTACTGTTTGAGAAAAGCGTTATTGTCGATTTGGTAAAGCCAGCAGCACCTTTTTAGATTGCGGAGGTTGTACTTCAGTAGAGCCCTTGCTCTGAAAACTAAATTCTTTCAAAGGACAGGGATGAAGAAACTCAGGCTTCTTCAAAAAAAAGATGACCGTCCTGAAGAATTAATAGATGAAGGAATATTCCAAAGTACATGCATTGTTCAGTAGATTATCTTCTAGTTGTTCGAAGCCTTTGCCTCCTCAATATGCCTTCAAGTTCATTATTCCACAGAGGCCATCGTATTCGCCTTCATTTTCCCGTAGAATCCTTTACCTAACAGGAAATGAATTTTCGCAGTGATCGCATTACTTCCATAGCGGTCGTGTTTATAGGATAAGGCCATGCGACGCTGACTAACTGCTATGTACTTTCCGTCTTCGGGCGTCAGAAAACAGGCTCAGAAGAATGGTAGGGTTCGTTGTTGTCACGAGTTTTGAAGTGTGTGACATCGGAAGTTCAAATTTGATGAACTTGGCGTCGAGCCCTACTTGACCTTTGTCCCTTAGTAATTTTGAAAGGTTGAAGGTAAACGTGTTAGTGTAGCCTGTAAGGGATATTCTTCACATCAGGACACGCATTCCTTCCGTTCACAGTACAAGTAGTTTCGGAAAGGTGTGAAATATGTTAGAGTATACTGGCAACAGCGAATGCTTTGTTGCTGCAAAAATGTTTTTGTTCTCAAATTCCAGGTGGAAAAAGGGCCTGAGTTCAAACCAAAAAATGCCATGCCACATGTTGATGTTGATGTTAATCAGACACTTAGTAGGATACGCTGCAGATTTCTGGTTCTGATGTATATCGTGGAGGCAAACACAACACTGCTTGGCCTAAACGATGAATTGTCCATGGAGTAGTTGGTGTCTTCCGGAAAAGCCTGGTAGCAGATGGAATGCTTGAATGGCAGGGATGTGCGGAATTTCCGTTTCCGTGTTCAGAATTCCGGCTTCCGGCCATTTTGGACTCTTCCGTTCCATTCCGTGTTCCGCCTGTTTTTGCGCCGGAAGGCGGAAACGGAAATGGGCACTGTTCCACACTACTTTTCTATGGAACACATCAGCGTATCACTTAAAAAGATTTCTTCTTCATATAATTGTGAGAGAAATTCTGTTTGATAACTCTAGCCTTAATATTCTTGAAATTGGTTAGACTACCAAAAAGCACTCAAAAATGACAACGGCTGAGTGCAGGGCAAAATTAATGTGCTACAAAGGCTATGCATGCATCGTGTGCTAAGAAAATGCACTCAACATTTGAATTATCATAAAATTCTTGACCCATTAGTTGCAAATAGCTACAAAAACTGGTACTAAGCGGGCTGGTGCCGCTGTACTGCGGCAAGTTATCCTAAAACGGATTAGTTAGATCAACCACACCCAAGAGGAGCGGGTACCAGCCCGATTAGTACCGAAAAACTTAGTAAGCATATAGCGCAGTATCATGAAACAAGGAGTTCAGTGAAGGTTGTGGCATGCGGTTTGTGCTCCAAGATTACACCAGTGTTCTTGACCAAAGGTGCAAATTCCAATTTTTAATTTCGTTTGGTGTGATATTAATCCATATGGAATTATGCAATTCATTTTTAGTGAAACATCACGAATATCTACCATAAGCTGCTGTTTTGATTGACTAGGGTGACTTATTGAACTTTGAAACAAATATATTATTTCAAGAACCATCTAGGAACTGTCCAGCTGTGTTACTTTGAGCGTAGGATTTCTAGGCTGACAGATTGAATATTACTGGAAGTGTGGATCACCATGACTAATCAGTCATCCAGATCCCAGAATCAATCCTGAGTAATAGTTTTGGTGATTAGGATGAAACTGCTAATGTTGAATATGCAGATATCTGTGCTGTCACCACGTCATCCATGATGCCACAGGTTTCTAAAAGTGTTGAGAGGAATCTCTTTCGTGGTCGGAAAACAATCTAGGTAGCTACTCCAGTTTTAGACTTCACTGAGTCAGTTTTTAAAATGCGGACCTGCAAGTAAGCTCAAGTGATTATGTCTACCGTTCAAAAAATGTCGGCATCAAAAAAGTCAGCGAAAAACCCGTCGCAGGAACTAGATATGGAAAGGCTGCACGCTGAAATAGTGAGAAATAGTGAGATAAGCCCCTGAATTTGTCTTTGTTTATTGCTCAGCCATAGCTACATAAAAGGTTATCATAACAGTATTATGCATTCATGCTCCGTTATGTTACGTTATGATGAGGATGGGCATTAATCTGTGGAAGATTCTGCTGCTCGCAAAGTTCTGAACAAGAAAAGGTGCAGTAGAAGCCGATTCTGACGCCGTTTCAGATGCATTCCGCACATTCCTGCATGAATAGCCTGAGCGGGATCCAAACTTTGAATCGTTTCGAGGAACACATGAGAGGCGGCTTTTCATCCGGTTAGGCTTTTTTTTAGCAACCATAAGTAGTAGAAATGAAGAGCGGAATATTTCATTTCATTCATTGCGCAGGTTGTGCGCCTTAAACAAACAAAATTAGGCAAAAACAAAAACATATGCTGCAGTCTGAGTGTTTTTCAAATCTCAATGTTTAGGAATCTTTTATAAGTTTTGAGATCGTAGCAAACTCATAGTCAGTAATTGGAGAAAGGCGAAATGAATATAGCGGCAGCAGAACGAAAAAGAAGAAGATAGAAAAAGAGCTTGCGTGTTAATGCTTCTGTGCCGTTGCTATCACCATTGCACCATCAATAAGCTGAAACGATGTGAGAGAACGAGGAAAATGTATGAAATGTTGAGAATGTGAAGACAAGACAATGAGTAATGCTACGAGCTGATAAATTTAATGACGGTTCAAGAAACACTCATACAATTGACAGCAACAATGCACAATAATACTCCTAAATATCATTAAAGCAAGTTTAATTGTTATTATTAATATTGATTAATTTAATTTTAATTTTATTTAGTTTAAATATTTAATTAATTATATAATTTTAACTTTATTAAAGAATATGTTGCCTTAGAAACCATGCCTTTTTGAAAAACTTCATGAACTGTTCCCAATAGCCTTGAGCATGAAATCCTCTAGAGTGCCCTGCTACTGGGATCTCTAGCTCACTGTTTGAAGCGATTGTGACTGAAAAGTGATAAGTTGTCAACACGGCGATCATATAGGGGACGAAGGTAGTGAGCAGGTTTCGCAGGATTTTTAAAGCGTAAACCATAAAGAACGGCGTCAATCAATCCCTGCTTAGGATGCGCCATGCATTCTACTTCTACGGGGTCGCAACTGGAATGGGTATCTTGACCATACAACAAGTCACGGTGACTGCCAGATAAGGTGTTAGGTCACGTATAACACATAGTGCTTTAACATTCATAGACAAGGGCGTACCAAGTCACCTACAATGAGGGATCGAAAGCCTTGGCGGGACCTGAGCCAAGCATCCTGGTACGCGGTTCGCGCAACAGCCGACTCTTCCTCCAACAACGCTACAACGCGAGCAGAAAACGCCACACTATGCGAGGATTTGAGATAAAGCAGACACCAGGACGAAGATCGCTGCGCAGAATAGTTCTGCTTGAGCGAAATACTTTTACGACTACACAGCAATTTGTAAGTAAGGTCGCCGGGAAAATACTCGAGCGTGGAAAATATACTTGTAGTAGAGCTTGTATCCTCCCCCCCCCAAAAAAAAAAAATCCTCCACGCTTTTGTTGAAGTGGAATGCTGGTGTACATAGGAGTTTAGTGCACTTTTTTTAAAGGGCAACGCCGGAAATGGGCATGCCATCCGTTGCCCTTATGCATCGCTGTCAAATTACTGCTTCGTTTCAGCCGATTCGAAATTGGAATACATATTACCGAAAGGTGGATATTCTAGCACGTTTTCGAAAAAGAGGCATAGGTCCTTAAATGGTTGTGAAAGTAAACATGAGTCCAACACCACCACGAAATGCTGCTCTGAAATCGTTTTCTTTTACAGAATCCAGTTCCCACGAAGAAAATTCTGCTATTCTGTAGAACAATCCCTGCCATTCTGAGGGGCTACGCTACACTTAAAAGAAACCGCTTTCTCATTTTGAAGAAAGCGTTTTCTTTTAAGTATTGATATTGCGTGTCTTCAAGATATTGATATTATATACTACTTACAAGTATTTTAATTTTTTCTCATTCTGAAGTTACACTTCATCACGTATTGATCTCTGTCGAAGTGGTGTAAGATCTTCACTTTCAGCACGAGGCGCCTTATAGTAATGGATAAAGGATAAAGGACACTCAATCTCTCGTGGGATGCATCACTTATTCTACTTCTACGTGATACCGTGGACGCGATTTGAATGCGTATTTGATTCGTGCAATTACTTGGAATGGACAGTATTTACCCCTCCCCAGAAGGAGTTCTGTTCTGCGGTATATTCCTCCCAGACAGGTCTGTTACCAATTAACCGACCCCGGGGTACGGAAGGCTTGGTTGGAGTGTTCTGGAAATCCGAACCAAGAACCTGGTATCGGGTGTTCGCGATAGCACGTCTGACTGGGCTCCTTTTATTAATTCCTGTTAATCAAGTCGGTACAGGTGGCGCAAGCGTTATTGTATTTTAACAATGTCGTGCTCTCCTAGAATGGCCATGTCTAGAATCCCTGCTAAAAATACTTTGCTTAGGCGTCGTATTCCTAACAATTCCCTTTTGCCTTCTTTCAGCACTGCGCTCTATTATAGAGAGGCTTTCGCATTGGACGATCTCCGAATGAGACCAGATCTCGCTCATTCATTCTTGCACCAGGGACTTGCCATATAACCTGCATGAGAAGAGACCGGAGGCAAACAACTAAATGGGTATTCCTATGGATTACCATTAAGATCCACGGATCTCCCTCGATAGAGAGCTTTCGGGCTCTCTTGTTAAGAGGGATCTCGGGCCGCTTGTCGCAGGGCCACGTGGCGCGTCCCCGGGTGGTGGATAGGGGAATTAAACGCGAACCAAATGCGACCGTGTACTGCCCAGAGACGCAGGTGGGATGCAGGGGATGGACTCCCTGCTCCTGCTGTGTCGGGTCGACGCGTTCCTTGTGCGTGGGAGCGGCATGATCGTGCACAGTGTGCGTGGATGTGTCCGTGACTGTGCGGATTGTAACTGTGTCCGCCCGGCCAAAAGCTTGCACTCGGTAGACTGGGAGTACATCGTAACGCGATTCGAGGCCGCCTCAAAAGTCTCGCGCCGTCCCTTCGGGCAGTCTGGCTGGCTGCCCGGAGTTCTTCGCCCGCACGACAGAGCCCGACTAGCTACTCGTGTGTACTCAAGTCAAAAACAGCAGCACTAAAGGGCCTCATTCCCCTGACCCCGAAAGAGCCCCCATTTCTGCAGCGATGGGAAGGACGAGTACGGAGAGGCTGCTAAAATCTCAGGGCCTAAGTAGGCTGCGCAAATTGAGAAGGACTAGGATGACGATCTGTACTTACAACGCCCGCACGCTTGCATCGGAAGCATCCGTCGAGGACCTGATGATGCAAGCCAGGAAGATCAAGTACAACGTCATGGTACTGACTGAAACGAGAAGACGCCACCCTTCACACGCCGCCTACGACTCCGGAGAAGAACTGTTCCTCGGAACATGCGACAGCAGGGGAGTAGGCGGCGTTGGTGTCCTCGTCAACACGCCCTTGGCCATGAACATCGATTCGTACGAGTCTCTGACAAGCCGAATCGGACGTCTGCGACTGAAGCGATGTGGTTCCGTGCCAGCTTTGACTGTGTTCGTCGCGTATGCCCCAACATCCGACTACGACGACGAAGAGGTCGAAGCCTTTTACGTGGAGCTGGAGAAGTTCTATAAGGAAGATCACACCTTATACAAGGTGATCGTTGGTGACTTCAACGCCAAGATCGGATCACGAAGGTCGCCGGAAGAACTTCACATCGGAACCCACGGTTTGGAGTGGAACGAGCAAGGTGAAAGGCTCTCTGAGTTTATCATGTCGACCAAGACCATCCATGGAAACTCGCAGTTCCAGAAGCCTCCCTCCCTACGATGGACCTGGGAATCTCCCGGTGGCCAGTTCCACAACGAGATCGACCACATCATCTTCAACCGCAAGTATTGCCTGACCGACGTTTCCGTTGTCCCTAAGTTCTACACGGGATCGGACCACCGCCTCCTTCGCGCAGGGTTCCGCTTTTCGCGTCAAGGAGAGAAGGCCGCGAAGCTCAAAAAGAGGAGTCCTAGAACGACCATCAACTGGGACCTCTACACCTCTCTTGTCGGCCTTTGGGAAGATGCCGTCATGGACAACGTCGACGAGGAATACGACCGCTTCGTGCACCATCTCCACGATAGTGCTAAGGAAGCTGAGAGCTTGAAGACCACCAAGAGACGTCTGTCTCCGGAAACTCTCGAGCTGATACGCCAGCGTGGAGCAGCACGAGCGTCAGGCAACTATCAACTGACGTCCGAGCTTGCGAAGCTATGCAGAGCGGCGATAAAGGAAGATCTCAAGGAGAGAAGGGCGGAAGTGTTGGCTGAAGCTGCAGAGGCAGGGTTGAGCATACGCAATGCCCGCCGAGAGTTCGCCAACTTCAAGACCAAGATGACCGCTCTCCGACGTCCTGACGGAACCGTCACCTCTTCCAGAAGGACCATGGAGAAGGTCATCCACGACTTCTACTCCGATCTCTTCGATAGCCACGTCCACCTGCCCCACGCCATCTTCCGCAAGATGGATACGTCGTTCCCTCTGTTCTCCCTTCCGAGATCCGACACGCCATCTCGTCGGTGAAGAAACGTACAGCACCCGGTCCCGACAGGATCAGACCCGAACACCTGAAGAACCTCCCGCCAGCGCTCATCAACACCCTGGCGCGGCTCTTCACACGTTACCTGTCGGAGTGCAAGGTTCCTTCTCAGTGGAAGACCAGCAGGACCGTCTTGCTGTACAAGAAGGGAGACGTGCACGGGGTGGGCAACTATCGCCCGATCTGCCTGCTGTCCGTAGTCTACAAGCTGTTCACTCGAGTTATCATGAATAGAATCAGCAGAACGCTGGACGAAGGAGAGCCATGCGAACAAGCAGGATTTCGGAGAGGATTCAGCACGATCGAACACATACACACCATTACGAAGCTCATCGAAGTGTCGCGAGAGTACAAACTGCCGCTTTGCCTTACGTTCATCGACCTGAAGAAGGCATTCGACTCTGTCGAAACTGAAGCGGTCATCGAAGCTACTCAGGGTGTTCCTACTCAGTACATCAGAGTCCTTCGAGAGCTGTACAGTGGATTCACGGCCAAGATCTCTCCATTCTACAACGACGTCGTCATCGACGTAAGGAGAGGGGTTCGGCAAGGGGATACCATATCCCCGAAGCTCTTCAGCGCCACCCTCGAAAACGTCATGCGCGAACTAGAATGGGAAGACATGGGAGTGAAGGTCGACGGCCGGCAACTACATCATCTTCGCTTCGCTGACGACATCGTGCTCATAACACCGAGCATCAGCCAGACGGAGCGAATGCTGGCCGACTTCGATCGTGTATGTGGGAATGTTGGACTGCAGCTGAATCTTACGAAGACGATGTCCATGAGGAACGGATGGGTTACTGATGCCCCATTCTCGCTCAACGGAACGAACATCTCCGAATGCTCCAGCTATGTGTATCTGGGTCGCGAAGTCAACATGGCCAACGACCTAGCACCAGAGCTGAGCAGGAGGAAAAGAGCGGCTTGGGGAGCTTTCAAGAGCGTCGAAGAAGTCGCGAAGAAGACGAAGAACGTCCGACTCCGTGCCCACTTATTCGACTCCACTTTTCTTCCTGCCCTAACATGCGCCTCAGAGACCTGGGCTATACGAAAGCAGGATGAACACGCGATCAGCGTCGCGCAGCGTGGAATCGAGAGGACGATGCTCGGAGTGACACGACTCACGCAAGTGAGAGAAGGCCTCCGGAGTTCCGAGCTTCGCCGACGTTCGAAGATCAGAGACCTGTCGCGTGGGCCAAGTTGTCGAAAATTAGGTGGGCCGGTCACGTAATGCGCTTCGAAGACACCCGCTGGACGAGAGCCATCACCGACTGGATTCCGCGGGACGTCAAAAGAACACCAGGACGCCCACCAACGCGTTGGTTGGACTTCTTCGTTAAAGCCCTGAACGACCGATATGACGCTCTTCGTGTCCCTCGAGCGAGGAGGATCCATTGGACCACTCTGGCACGCGACAGGGACGAATGGAGACGCTGCTGGCACCCGCTCGAGCAATTCGATGATCAACGGGACGACAGGTGATACAGGTGATACCATTAAGATCATCTAGTTGCAATCGTATGCGATGTGAGAGGAATCAAGCATTTGTCTGTGGTTATGGCGTACGGCCATAGCTTTTTGGATACACAGATAGAGTAGATTCTCCAGAATAACCAGAAGAGTTCATATTGCGTCCAGACTTATTATTCTCCATCAATCGGTGGTTGAGGCGCTTTCAAAAGAGTACACAAACAACTGCTGATTTTGCTGACGTGCGGCTGGTTGTTTGTTTGGTCTACCATAACAAGTGGGATAACAATAAAAAGGTGTTGGAAACCTCGTTAGCTAGGCTTCGGCGTCCCAATATTTAGCAGATGGCGAAGGGCTCAACCAGGCAGTGTTTGTTAGGTGGTCAATTTTTGAACGTCTAGCCCATGAAAGAGAGTGCAAGCAGTTAGAATCTGAGCCTTCGTAGATAAAGTCGAGTAGGTAGAGGTGCAATAGGAATGTTAAGATTGTATCGTGTAAACTCAGGTAAGAGGTGGTGTGCCAATCACATACAGTGGTGAAAGATATTGCGAATTGACCTTCACTCCACAACCTCAGCCCTTCCCTCTGTAGCTAGGGACACATGCAACTTTCCGAACTCTTGCAGAGCTGCGTGCTCAGTTCATCATGTCCCTTCATCTTATCAGTGGTTTGTCATAGTCGTCTTAAATAAATAAAGCGATACATGGCCTGGGCGGAGCGTAAGCCGTGGTTGCCTCGATTTAGGGTGCATTGGTGAGGGGAGTGCATTCTCCAATTGTACTACCTTTAACATTCTCATGTATGCTCTTCGTCTTCCCATCAGTGCTTCTCGTGTTATAGTGTAAAAAGGTTTATTTTAAAAATTTAAATTTTTTTTAAAAACTCGTATGGTTACCTACGTTCGATAAGCGTCAATACGCATAAATGAAGGTGAAGCATTAGATATGGTAGGATTTTCTAATTTCTGTTGCGGATTACAGCAGTGTCGTAGTGTCCTCTAAAGGACAAAGGTTAAAGGACGGCAATCCCCTTTAGGCCGCGCCACGCATTCTACTTCAACGAGATGTTGTAGAGGCGATTTGAATGCGTATTTCGCCTGCAACGACTTCTTGCGGCCAGCCAATGAAATGAACAAGTCAGTGCTATCCTTCCCAAACAATGGTCTGGTACCATCTCGCCGACCCTGGAGGGATGGAAGGCTTGGTTGACCTGGACGGGAATTCCGAACCAAGAACCTGGTATCGGGTGCACTCGACAGCCGGCACCTCCTCCGACTGCTATACGCACACCTAGGTGCACCTTTACCTCGACGAATTTCGTCTCTATTACCGTATGCTGCATCACGCTTTGTGCTGCTTAATCTTCTAGACCAAATAGCTGCAGGATGGACAAAGCGTCACATTCCTGAGAGACGGCTGCCCACCCATTTGTCACTCCCTTCCCACACACATTCGCCCCGAATTCGATGTTAGAGCACCAAAGGTCGTAGGGCACGACGACCAGACCGTGGAGCATGTCTCTCTCGCGCGCGTGCGGTTCCTCTGGAGACCAACGACGGGGAGACAGATAAGCGACGGGCGGAAACGCCGTCAACAGCCCCGTGACATCTTATCTTATCTGCTGCCCTCGAGGAAGTCGCACCCGTAGCAGATTAGCGCATGACTGTCCACGCCTGCCCTTGTGGGATCCGGTGGAGACCTGGTAAAAACCTTGTAGAACGGCTGACTGAGTGAAAAACAGCAAAGTCGTTCAGATGTGATGGCGGAACGCAAGAAGCTGCTTCGGAGAACGAACAGAATCGTGTAAACATTCAATCTCTAGGGAGCGTTCTTTGAAGAGAAAAGGATCTGTGAGATAAACGATGAGCCAATGGGTGATCTAAAACTTGTTTTCCGATGTCCCCGAAAAAAGGGAAAGAGAGGAATGAAGACGATTCGTAAGAGAACTCTCAGTCAGCGAATTTGGCCTGTACATACAAAAACTTGCGGTGACCTCTCTGTGGACTACTCTGTATTTCATAGTTGCCAGGAAAGTCCGGCACCAGCTCATCTCAGGGGGTTGGAAGGCTCGGTTGGCCGAAACATGAACCAAGAACGTGGAAACGGCGTGCATATAACAGCCTGCGCGTTCTCCGACAGGCGATTTTGCGACGAGGAATTTTTGAAGCGTGATATAAACATAGACGCGTGTAGAGCAGTCGGAGGAAGTGCCGGCTATCGCGCACACCCAATACCAGATTCTTGGTTCGGATTTTCCGCGCAGCCCAGCAAAGCCTTCCATCCCTCCTAGGTCGGTGAATTCGTAGACGACTTATCTGGAAAGGATAAAGCGCCGCCTTGTTCATCGGCTGGCCACTGCGGGCCATTCTATGGCCAAATTCGTATTCAAGCTGCTTCCACGACATCCCAAAGTAGAAGTATAATAGAATGCGTGGCGAGTCCCAAAAGGGATTGAGTAACGCTGTCCTTTATTCCTTATCCTTATACAGGCAGAATAACTGTGGCGAATTCCGTGTTGTAATAAATAAATAAATAAATAAATAAATAAGTAAATAATAAATAAGAAAAAGATGGGAAGCATATTTTCCTTGTTTGGGATGCGATATTGGATGTACAATTACTTTGGAATCAGCTTCATTGTGTATTTGACTACTGTAACACAAGATAGCCTGGCGATTTGCTAGTTATTGTTTACCCTTTTCAAATAACGCTGTTCGAAAAATGTTGTGTACATACGGCCATGCAGTCTTTTTTTTCTGAGCGAAAACCGAGCCAAAACTCGACACGCAGTGATTAGGGAAATCGACACCTCGCAGCGATTCCGATCCATCCATCTGACAATTCTTTTGTCCTGGATTTTGCAAGGTTGGCGCCAGTAGCGTGTCCATTATTCCCATCAGGTGCCGGAATAAATCAGTTGGCCCTCTTCGCATATTCCGAGCAGATCTTCAACGAAAATCATTCATGAAGAGATTAAAAATTCTTAAAAAAACAAAAACGTTACATTTTAAAATAGTTCAAAAGCTACTGCAATGCAGGAGCTACTTTTAGTCAAAAAGCCACTGCACAAATGTTATAGATAGTGCAGTGAATGTTGTGTTTGAATGGCAATGAAACGATGTGCGTTCCCTTCCTGGCAGTATTGAAAAACTTATTCATGAGCTGCCATCATTGATAGACAAAATTCTAACCCTTCACGGACCTGTATAAAATCAAGAAAAAATAAAGGACGACGTTACGCAATTTCTTTGGGATACGCCACGCATTCTACTTCTGTAATACTATGGGATGTCGTGGAGGTGATTTGAATGCGTTTTTACCATACAACGAGTTGTGGTGGCCAGCCGATGAACAAGTCAGCGCTTTGCTCTTTCCAGACAAGTCAGGTACCAATTCACGGACCGCTAGGGATGGAAGGTCTCATTGGCCATTGAACCAAGAGCCTGGTATTGGCTGCACGCGACAGTCGGTACCTCCTCCATCTGTGCTATATGCGTTCGTACGGGAGCGAATCACTATATATAACTATAACTATATGATGTTTTTTCATCCTCCTAACAGCTTCTATAAGCTTTAATTTCCCATTTTGGAGATGATCCGCTCTTCAGAGTTCCACACTATGTGGAGCGGCCTAGCACTAGCACCATATAGAAGGATTACGAATGGATTAGCAGAACATCGTCAACATTTGTGATTGGCAATGTGAGTCTCATAAAACACTTGGCAAAAATCACAATGACCACCTTCTCCTAGCAGAGCACTTGTTACCTATATGTATCTAATACTTAATTAAAGGAATGGACATGTCGGGAAACCGCGAAAATAGTGCTAAGTCAAACAAGGGTCTTTTGTTTATGAAGGAGCATCGTCCACTCAGACAAAAACCAAACAGGAGAACACGTGGTTGGGGGCCAATGCTAATGGGCGCTGGTAGTGGAGTGCACGTCCACGCGGGTGCACTCTGAATCCGCTCTGCAAACAGCGAAAACCGGATAAGTAAGCTACGGTCTTGTCGCGGAGCGACTGAGGTTTGAGCTTATTGAATACCGTGCTGACACCTCCGTTGAAGAGTCAGATAAACCACCTGATAGAAACTCTTATTTCCACCTCAATTTTTTCCAAAGGGCTGGACTCGGTGAACACTTCTTCTTCTTCTTCTTCAGCGTTTGTCCCGCTTCGTGGTGGGGTCCGCTATTCTGGTGTCATGACGCCACCTTTCCCGATCCAGCGCTAGATCGGGGTGGACACCAGCTACTTTCAAGTCCGTATGTAACGTATCAGCCCAGCGCTGCTTCGGGTGCCCTCTAGGCCGCTTTCCTGTTACCTCGAAGTTAAGGCCTATCTTGCGGACGCTGTCTTCTTCTCCACGCAGAACGTGGCCGTACCATCGTAAGCGAGCTCCGCGCATCTTGTCAGTTATCGGTGCGACACCGAACTTCTGCCGAATAGCATCGTTTCGGATGCGGTCCATGCGCGTGACTCCAGCCGTCCAGCGCAGCATCTTCGTCTCCATGACGCTGAGGCGCGTTTCAACTTCCTTGGTCGCTGGCCAACACTCAGCGCCGTACATTGCTACCGGCCGGACGACTGCTCTGTAGATCTTCGACTTAAAGCGCTCTGGCATCTTCTTGTCGCAGAGCACGCCAGTCAACGAGCGCCACTTGGACCAAGCTGCACTCACGCGTGAATTCACTTCGACCATCAGTTTGCCGTCAGACGCGACTGCTGATCCCAGGTACTTAAACACCGAAGTGCGTGCACGCTCAGTACGTTAATCTTAATGGAGTCGGACTCATTTACGTCAGTCGTGGAATATTCGGTCTTCTTGACGTTCAATTTGAGTCCGAACATCGCCAGGCGGTCGCACCAAGCTTGCACCTCTCGTTCGAGTTCATCCTTATCTTCGCAGGAGAGCATTACGTCATCAGCATATAGCAACGTCCAAGGAACGGGCTTCTGAAAATCTCGCGTAATGGCATCCATGACGACAACAAAGAGAAGTGGGGAAAGCGCAGAACCCTGGTGTACTCCGACAGAGATGGGAAACTCCATCGAGGTCCCAGCTGCAGCTTGAACTCGACTCTTTGGACAAGAGTAGAGAATTCGCACCCACTCTATGAGCTCTTCAGGAACTCCATGTTGTCGCAGGGCGTACCATATCACTTCACGCGGTACGCGGTCAAGGGCCTTCTCCAAGTCGAGAAAGGCGATATGCACTGGCTTCTGTTTCTCGCGATGCTTCTCTATCAGGAGGCGGACGGCATGTATGGCATCAACGGTGCCACAGCCAGCCACGAAGCCGCACTGATTGCTGGAAAGCTGGACGATGTCCCGAATTCGTCCATCGACAACTCGCTCAAAGATCTTCATGCTGTGCGAAAGCAAGCGAATCGGACGGTAATTGGAGCAGTCTGCAGGACTGCCCTTCTTCTTCCAAATCGGAATCGTCGTACTTTGACGCCAACACTCAGGCACTTTCTTCTCCTCCACAACCTGATTAAAGAACTTCGCCAACCACTCAGCAGGGTACCAGTACTTGGACTTCCATAAATCAGCTGCCACGTCATCGGGCCCAGTCGCTTTGCCTGGCCTCATCTTCTTCAAAGCCGCTTCAATCTCCTCCACGGTGATCTTCTGAACGGGGCCGTGGGTTGGAGCCTTGGAAATTCTACTGTGGAGATTTCCTCAAAGTAGTCGCGCCATCGCTTCAATGACTTCTTGCGGTCCGTAAGAAGATGGCCGTTCTCATCATTGATGCCGAAAAACTTCTCAATATCCTCGGTCTGCCGATGGCGATTCTTTGCAAGCCGGTACAGATACCGCTCGCCATCGCGTGACTCGAGCTTCTCGTTGACATCTCCATAATGAGTGGCTTTTGCAACAGCCACGGCCTTCTTTGCAGCTTTCCTCGCTTCTTGGTACTTCCGCCAGTTATCGGCCGTCTTTTCGCCGAGAAACACGTGATAAAGCGACTTCTTCTCTCGCACTTTTGCTTTCACGTCATCTGTCCACAGCCATGCCTGCTTGTCGACCTTCCGTCGCCTAGGCTTCGTAATGCCGAGTTCCGACTGTGCAGCTTGACGAATCGCGTCGGTCGTTTTCTTCCAAGTTTCGTCGACAGTCGTGACTGTCGGTAACCGCACGCGAGAAATCACAGCTGCTTCCTTCTCTCTCATACGCCACCACTTGATTCTTGCAGCACCGCATCGCTCGACCTGCTTCAGCCTCGGAGGGACAATCTTCAGAGTGCAGATCAGCGGTCGGTGCTGTGGGGCGACCGTCTCATACGGCACGATCTTCGCGTCTGTGACAAGACTCCGGTCGCGATCTCTCACAAGGACAAAGTCTATCTGAGACTTGGAGCTCCCACTGTAGTATGAGATAAGGTGCGAGTCGCGTTTTCGGTAGACGGTGTTCACAATGGTGAGGCTATGCGATTCCGCATATCAAGAATGCGCTCACCATCGGCGTTACGTGATCCGTATCCGAAACCACCATGTCAGCTGTACTCGTCTTTCGTAGCACCTACGTGCCCATTGAGGTCACCAGCGACTATGATGACATCTTTCGACGGTACCTCTGTTGTCTTCTCATCCAGCAGGTTCCAAAACTCATCCTTGGCTTGATCGGAGCAGCCAGTTTGCGGAGCATACGCAGAGAAGAAGTGATAGAGTCGCTCCTTAGCGGCGACAACGATCTTCATCAATCGATCGTCAAAGCGCTCAACGCTTACAATCGAGTCACGAAATCGTTCGGAGACGATTATTCCGACACCACTGGTGGTCCTGGGACTTCCACATAGAACGGCCTTGAAGCCACGTCCTATGTCCCTTGACTTGCGGCAGGACCAGCTCGTCTCCTGCACCGCACAGAAATCAACTCTTCTTCGCTCCAGTGCTTCTACCAACTCGCACGAGCGGCCCGTCAACGTACCCACATTCAACGTTGCAACGCGGGTCTTGCCTACGTTGCGGGACTTTCGGACTAGCTCAGTTGCCCCCCGATGCCGTCCTCGCATCAGGGACCCTCGCATACTTTTCACACTCGCCGGGCTTTGCGAGTGCGCGTCGGCTCCCGCGGACGCCGTAGCATTATCTCGAGAACCCTGTAACGTCATCAACCATATGATGTGACATGGGTGTTCGTAGGCCGGCCTGTCACAAGGGCCTGTCGCCTGCAATCGAATGTCCGTGTTCGGCTTAGCTCGCAGAACGGGCAGTTTCCAGTGGCACCACGTGGAGGAACGGACATCGCCACCACTCGGTGAACACTGTTGTGGTATATGAAAGGCTCAAAAAATGTTGGCGAAAAAAGCGGCATTTAAAAAAAATGTAGAGACTAGAAAGTTACTGTTGCAAGGATAAAGACTAGTTGAGTAAAAAACACAAATATATAAAGTAAAACCGATAGCTTAATACTGCATCTAACCCGTTTTATTTGACTGATATGCCAACTCAAATCGATGTTTTCAACAAAATGTATTGCACTGGTCCACGCATTGCATAGACCACCGAACATACATATGCAGTAGGACCTCAACCCTAAGAATTGATAAAAGGTAAAGGATGGTATTACTCTCTCTCCTTTGAGATACTCCACACATGCTATTCCTACGGCATGCCGTGTAGGTAATATAAATCCCTACTTGGCCTACAATGACTTGCATTG
The DNA here is from genome assembly GCA_947359475.1 of Heligmosomoides polygyrus bakeri. Taxonomy (NCBI): domain Eukaryota; kingdom Metazoa; phylum Nematoda; class Chromadorea; order Rhabditida; family Heligmosomidae; genus Heligmosomoides; species Heligmosomoides polygyrus. The sequence continues at coordinate 26,676,654 of OX375868.1, forward strand.
ACCAGCCGATGAGCAAGTCAGCGGCTCATTCTTCGCGGACAAGCTGAACCAACTCGCCGGCGCTGGAGGGACGGAAGGCTTGGATTGCCAGGACGGGCAATCCAAACCAAGAACCAGGAATCGGGTGCACACGACAACAGCGCATCCTCCACTGCGTTTCACGCTTGTACCTTAACAACAAAGGGTAAAAAGAAGATCGGCTTCATTGAACTTTTTCACGCACGGTATACACATACGGTATGCACCACGCATTCTGGTTATACGGCATGTTTGAATTTCTTAATTTAGAATGAATAAAAATTTGAATGTAATATAGAGCAGCAGTGTAGACCTGCCTTTCTTTTCCACACTTTTAGTGTGGCTGAATTACTGATCGCAGGATAATATCTTTCGCAGCTTTCGAAAATTGTTCGCTCCTTTTTCTTTTTATTGCCTTCATTACATAATGATGGTGATTCTTTTATCGTGGTTGTTGAATTTTTTCCATTGTGGCGCACCCATGCGCGCATAAAATAAAATAATAAAAATAAAAATATGGTAATAAAATAAATAAAATGCTAATTGGCCTTTACAATGACCCGCGATCAGATAAGTCTGACCGAGGCAGTCCAAGACAGCCGTTATACCGATATACCCAACCGATATACCCAATATACCCTGATACCGCATAATAAATAGAACGTGGCTTAGATACTCTACACGAGAACACGTCATGGGTCTGTTATTACATTCGTAAATTACTTTTCAAATAATAGCTGTTCGTAAAAAGTTACCCTATATTTGGCTGATTTTTTCGATTCCGACTTCAAATGAATGTTGTGAAAATTATAAATATAATCTTTTTTGAAAATGTCGAGGAGAGGTGTTTAAAAAATTACTTAACGAAAACTTAACTAAATTTAAAAACGAAGTGAGATTCTATGAAACACTTCACTAGAGTCACCCTTTTTAACTACTTGAAATGCCGCAAAAAATCAAATGATAGTAGAAGGCAACCATTTATGTAGACAGGCTCCTAAAAGAAGTTAAACTTTCACGTGTATGGTAGAAAAGAGAATATATTGAGCAAAGGGGGGGTGCATGTTTACGAAAAGGGCGGATTGTTTTACTCCAGAGATGACGCAAACGAGTGGGTCGATGTCCGGAAAACAAAACATTCAATGCTCGTCATCAAGCAGCAGCAGTAAACCACGAGGTTGGATCCTCTCGAGTGTAATTTGTAGACCACAGGCTCTTGTCTTCTCCACCTTACTACTGGCTCGATCAGCGCTCAGCATTCTTCAAGGTGACCAACCGGTATTCCTGACCAGGAGCGAGTGCGTCATATTTAAGAACCAAAAGAAGAAGAAGAAGAAGAAGTGTCGTTGGGAAGCAAGAGGTGCACGAAACTTCGAGGAATTTCATTGAGTCTGGAGAAGAACGAGTATAATTTTCCTGCAGAGAAAAGCTCGCTTTTGAGTGTTGTTGCTTGCTCGCGATGTTATAGTCTCGCAGTTAGTGCTGTCACTGAAACTTCAATCCCTGGTATATCCAAGATTGCATTTAAAGAAAGATATAAGACGAGATGAACGTCGGTCCAGAGTTCGTCATCGATCCGTCCTTTGGTCGCGTTCAACGTCATCTTCGCGACTGTTATAACTACTGTTCTATATGAGGAACAAGGCGCTTTTCTTGTCCAGAATCCCGACAAGTCAATAACAGCAGTAATTAGGTGAATTGGTTTAGTTAGATGCGTCAATGCAATTTTCCTTCTTTTCTTCCTTCTTTCCAGCTCGAGGAAGAGAACAATAAGGGACCCTCTGTGACGATTAGTAACTGGGGGGGGGGGGGGGGAGATCTACAGCGCACGTGGTGCCGCAACGTCACACGGTTTCTAGAGCAAATATAGAATAGGGAAGCACGTTAAGAAGACTATTGTTTATCTATTGCAGGGGTAGAATTTGACTGCGGAAATTTTGGACATGGCGTGAAGGTTAACAGAGGCTTAAACTGTGCTAGGTTTAGATGTAGTGCTAAGGATAAAAGAAAAAAGAACGGCATTAATCAATCCCCTTTGGGATTCGACAACCATTCAACTTTAAAGAGATGTTGTGTGCCGACTTGATTGCGTATTTGGCCTATCCAATGATTAGCGTTGGCCAGCCGCTGAAAATGTCAATGTGTTATCCTTCCACACGAGTCTGGTACCAATTCACCGACCCCGAAGGGATGGAAGGCTTGGTTGGCCTGGGTAGAAAATCCGAATTAGAAACCTGGTGTCGGATGCACATAATAGAAGAGCGCCTCTTCAGACTGCGCTACCATGCGCATTCTGGAGTGTTATATATAGATAGCACATAATGTTTGTTTGTAGAAAATGCGGCACAAATAGGACATTTGTTCCGCAAAATGTGAACCTCAATCGCGCAGGTCCTAAAGAGGAATGTTGTTTGAACATTCAGATCAGCCAAGGTTGACAGAGAATTCTATTGCGGCTTAGGTTTCGGTATTGTCAATTAATTCGGATCGGAATAACATTTAAAAAGACCTCGCTAATTCTATTGCTCCGTCAAGGGACCATGAAGGCGACGTTTTATGGAGTGTTCTACCGAGCACCATCCCCTCCCTCCTCTTCCGCTGATTCTTACAGGCTTTGCCAGTGAAATTCAGGTGCTCTCTAGGATGCTTCATGGACATCTTCTCGCCCACACTAAAGAAGGAGGCTGATGAGTTTCTTAAAGGCTTTGCCTGTTCCACGAAATGAAGTCACCCGTGAGACTACACAATTACATAACAACGAGATTAGCATAAACACGGCTGCGCAATCTAATTCGTTGGTGAAAGCCATGCACTGTTTTGTTTATGCCGTGTCCATGTTGATTGGTTGCTGATCATTGTGCTCTATAGATATGGTGCATAAAAATAAATAAATACATATATTTCTGGGTGTCGTCTGACCATGGTTGTGTGCTATAAGCTCACCAGCGCCCTTTGGGTTTATGACAAAGACAGTCGTAGGAGGCGTTCAGATGCACTCCAAGTATAAGTTTTGTGGTTTTTGTCTCGCTCAGGCTAATCAAGCCTTCCATTCCTTTTGGATCAGTGGATTGGCGCCAGTGTCGTCTGGGAATGAAGAAACACTGAAACCCGAAATGATGGAGAGGTTAGACTGGGGGAGGGGGGTGGGGGGTCCGAACATTGGATAGATGCACGATACCATACGAAAGTAGACGATCTGCTGCTGTGTCAGCCTTACTCCCAGCTCCCATACAGCGTGGAAAGCCGTTCATTAACGTGTATAATGTTCCACCTCCTCTTCCTGACGATATTACCGCGTTTCAGCAAGAATTTTAGGTCGTCTTCGCAACTTGTCCGACTTGAAGGAAGTTTCCTCCTTTGGACAACCTTTATCTAAGTTTTATTAGGAATTCATGAAAAATTTTGTACCAGAAGAAGAAAGGCCCTAAAGTTACATCATCTGCACACAGTAAAAAAATAAAAGATGACGTTGATCAATCCTTCCTGGGATGCGCCATGCGTTGTGCTTCTACGGGATGCCGAGGAGGCAGTTTTAATGCGTATTCGGCCTATACAAAGGGTCACAACCGATGAACAAGCTAGCCGTAAGATATCCTTGTGTTCGTATTATTACTAAGATAAATTTTCAAGCGTTACTGGAGTAACAAATAGAAGTTTATTCAAAATTCTTATCTTTCCTGTAAAAGTCTTGTGCCAATTCACAACTCTGTACTCTATCCGTAAAATATGAATGAATGTCGAGTACAGAGAATATCGTCCACAAAGAGGAAATTACGTTTTCTTTCTTCAAAATCTGTTGTGTACATAGATTTCGGTGAATGGCCGCACTGCGACTGGCTATCTGAAGCAAAACGTGCAAAAATTCTGTGGAGGTCTTGAGCTGGGGGTCCATCTCGATCTTAATAACTGACCGTTCTACCCTAGCCGCTTCAAACCGGGCTAGAATAGTCGTTATGTATCCCCAACTATATTTAACGCTTTTGTTTTAACAGTTTTTGCACAGATCCTGTGTATGTTACGAAGAGGAGATGACTGGATCACCTCTCTAGACTTGCGCCGAAATTTGATTGAGCATAAAGGAGAGAATGGGGAAAATTTTGCAAAATTTCATGTAAGGCTGCATTTTAAGGTCGAATGAGAGAAGGCATTTGAAACCGCGAGAAGTGCAGGTGATCGCAAAAACTATGTGTTTCACATTATGTGAGTAACAACACGCGGAAGTGGAGTTTTCTTCGTACAAGTGTTTGAGCAACAGCAACAGGCGGCACTCCACCTCGGCTTGATTACTGTGCTATCAAATTACATTGGTCATTAGCTTATTCCACTCCACCGAAAAGCAAGCAAGCAACTCTCGCGTTTTATTTCCAGCAGACCGTTAAAAGTTTTGCAATTTAGTTTCTGTTAGATATAGAGAACGTTTGCAACCTGCAGTGGAAAGGAGGAAACGACGCCACCAATGAATCCACTATGCATGCAATGACGTCGGCTATTTTCGCTGAGATTCCAGAGATATGTGTTGTTGTTGTGTTTTCGCAGGGAACCAGTAACTCGTTTAGTGGCGGATTAAATTCAGGAAACAAAGCGGCTTAGGTTCTCGCAACCAACCGAGTTAATCACACGACCCGGACAGACACGATACTTAATAACTGCGTGACAGAGATCACCCGTAACGGTGCAGCCTCACTGCTAGCCGTTGAAGTCAGCCCTTTATGCATAAGGCATTCTCTTGAAATTGTTGGCCTACCAAATTAGGACCGATGTAGCCAGCACCTAGCACCGGTTACCAGTCACGCAAGAATCGTAAAGTGAGCTTATCACAAACAGCGCTATCAGCTCCCTTTCACTTCAGTCTTTGGACTGGCTCCGCAAACATGGTCCTTGGGGAGCAAGCGAGCCCACACTGATACCGGTAAACACCTAGTAGTTGGCAGATCTTCTGCACATTTAGTAGTCGGGTAGAAGTTGCTCTGTGAGGGAGGTACACGAAACTTGAAGAAATTTTCATCTCAATGGGCTCGAAGGCTTTGTGTGCTTGTCATCATCAAATATAACACCACAAAAGGATAAATAATGAAGGACGGCGTTAGTCAAGTCAGTGTTTAACCCTTCATAGTCGAGGTTGGTACCAAATCGGGAGGGATTCAAAGTTTGGTTGATCTGGGCGAGAAATCCGAACCAAGAACCTGGAAACGGGTGCACGCGACAGCCAGCACCTCCTCCGACTTCGCTCTTCCCACCAAATAACACGATACTCAAAATGTATGACGAACTCCAGTGTTGAGAAAGGTTTAGTTCTATATAAGGCTTGGCTGACCATGAGAGAAGAAATATGAAAAGAGATAATGACGCACTCGAGAATTTCCCTTCGTAACCGTGATTGCGATGATGCATGAAGAAGTCTCGAAATTAACCAATCTCGTTGCGTGATGCGCCACGCATTTTACTTCGATGTACCGTGGTGAAGCGAGAGCTACATGGTGCGCATTTTGCTAGTGCTAGCTTGCAGTGGACAGCCCATGAGCAAATGCACTGACATACTCCGTCATGCCTTTTGCACATTCTTCGATCTCCAAGGAATGGAAGGCTTCGTTAGCCCCGACAGGGCCCCAAACACGGGAGTCGATTTGGAGAGCGCGCGGCAGCCGCCGCCTCTTCCGACTACGCTACCGAGATCATAGAATACATCCATGTACTTGCTAGAGAATGATAGAAATAATGACAGATCAAGGCTTTACCTAAGAAAAGGGCAATGAGTATTTCAGTTCTTTTCTATTCAATACCTGCTCTCTAATAAGTCTCTAAAATTATACATTTGAAGTAAAAATTGCAAGTGTCCTTCTGCTCGCTACCCATCGTCGTCATAGTCATGTCTATACTTTACAATGCACCTTATGGGGCTGAAGATGAATTACTCAGTGATTTACCCAGGGGATTGACACCAATTCAGTTCATAGTGGACGCTAGTTGGACGTCAAGGTAGCCTGGAAGCGAATGCGATACCTATCCAACTCGCTATTCATTACCCTGCATTAAGGAATTAATAGCGCGAAACTATAATTTTACAAAGGCAAAAACTGATTTAAATTATTACACCAGAATGCTGAACAGCTTCGCCGCTGTAGGTAATTAAATGCTTAGAATTTGAGCGATAGAGAATAAGCGTATTAACATGGCGTTAGTTGACCCTTCGCGGAATACACCACGCATTCTGCTTCTGCAATATCGCGGCGGCAACTTGAATGCGTATTCAATACGTTGCAACGATCAACGGGTGGAAAAGCAAGCAGCACCTTCTCAGACAAACGTACGAATTCGTCGGCCGTTGAAGGATTGAAAGTATGGCTAGTGTGAACAGTCCCGAACTAAACACCAAGGTTAGTGTGCACGCGACAACCAGACCCTCCTCCGACTGCTCTACCTTATGTGCTTTGAAATTTGAGTGATACAGTCAACCTCGAACAAAGGATTAGTTATGGGGCGCACTTAGCGGCGACATAAAGTTCCCTCAGGTAATTTCGAAACAGAAGAAGACGAAAATTAAATTAGTTCAATGGCTTTCATCTTCTATTAGACCCGATAGAATTCGCTATGGCGATTTCAGTGGCTTCCGAATATTGACATGAAACAAACGAAGAACCAACGCAAGTGAGTCACATCAAAAAGGCTTGAAGAATGTGACTAAAGCCGGCTGTTCGCTGCTGTTTTCTCATTGTTGTGGTATTTATATGAGGTCACTCATTGCGTAAATTTGAGGCGAATCCAAAATGCGTAAAGGAACCAGTGATCATTTGATACCAGCTCCTGGTAAACGCAGTGCCGTGTCAGACAAACCGGCTGTCACCGAAGGAGCTTGGACTGCCTATTGGAACCAATCATTGCTACTAATTGGAGCTTGCCACCATAGATCAGCACTTCTTCCGCAAACACCCGCTGGCCTAATAAGGCGGCGGCTGACCTTTGCACTCGCTATTCATAGGAACGTGCGCGAACAACTTGCACCGGGCGCCTGCTAAACGAGTCGGCGCCAAAGAACGACCAGCAGCCGTTGGCCGAACTCATTCTTCGCTTACCGTTCTACAGGGGCGAGGTGTTCGCTTCCGCTACGCTCGTGGCGTGGCAACATATCGAAGAGTTGAGGGCGAAGACACGCTGTGTAATGCAGCGTGGAGAACACAACTCAAGGTGCGATTTCCTGTTCATGAGGTGTTGGCAGTGGAGTGCGCTCTAACAGAAGAAAGGCCCAAAAACATGCTGAACAACCAACATGGGGCAATCATCATCATCATTTTCAGTAGCGTTTGTCCCGCTTGGTGGCGGGGTCCGCTCTTCTGGTGTGGTGACGCCATTTCTCCCGATCAAATGCTTGATCGGGATGCACACCAGCTATCTTTAAGTCCAAGTGCAACGTGTCTAGCCAACGTTGCTTCGGGCGTCCTCTGGGCAATCATTGACTCTTATTGCGTAGGCACCTTACAATTAGTAGGTTTGTTGAAAAAAGTTCTTTTTTTCGGCCCAGAAAGCTAATCGGCAAAACATAATACCCATAATATCCGTGGAAACAACTTTTATGGTACGTAGCCGCTTTACCCTTGCTGCAAAAAAATAGTCAGTTCTTGTGAATTCGAGCAACCAGTGACTTCAGACAAAGTCTATCTACTGATGGACCTAAAACTATGCAGGGGCTATAACGAGCGAAATTTTTTCGTTGGTATGATGGTGGATAAAAGATTTCGTAATGCTTTTCTACTCAGTCAAGTCATTGTACAGGCTAAATACATAATTTGCTACATTTTGCCACATACCGTAGAAGTGGAACGCGTCGCGCATCCTTCAACAGGACTAATTAACGCCGTCCCTTATTCTTTGCTCTTGTTGTGCAATTCTTTTTATCGTGATATCGAGGAGACACTTCGAGCGATATTCAGCTTAAACCAGAGTATAACCAGCCGATATCCAAGTGTTTTCTTAAGCGTGTCTGAGTCCGATGGTACTTAGCGGTGGAGGACATTTCGATGGAGCGCTATTTGAACCAAATTTCGACATTCTATTCGGCAAACTTGGCGCCTCTTGGTGACCTCGACACGTTTCGTCTTCCTTTGTTGAACCCTTTACTTCCCAGCCTAACCAATTCCAAAAGCGACAAGGGTAACTGCATCGATCTCATGTTACACAAACCTTAGCCCTCATAACTTCTTGGCCCTTGAATTTTGCTCTGAATCAAATTTTCCGTGTGAAAAGCCTATCGACACTGGATTCCATCTACTTTCTTGAGTAGAAATAACTGTAATAGAAGTTGATGAATAGTTCAGTGAATCTAAAAGATGATCCAAATTTGAATCCATGGGATGCGTATGTATACATGCGTTGAAGCAATTAAAACTTCAGTACAGACTTTGCTCTATTCTCCACTCTCACAGCTTCCTCGGTCAAGGACGCCAATCTGATGAAATTTTTAACTACTACAGAATCACCCATATGTGCCAGCCATCCTAGAAACTTGTCTCAAGAAATGTGTTTGTAACCATAGCCTCCTACATGTTAGGTTGCCCGGAAAGTTCCCAGCGTTTTGAGTGCTTCACTTTGAGCTACCATAACTTTCTCGAAGGCTAAATCTCATCGGATTTAGTCGAAGCAAGCACCGTTCGAATCTGGGTAGTTTTGTCAACGGGAAAACTGTCGACTTATTCCATCAGCGAAAAAAAAACTTAGGTGACATTCGACAAAATCCACGAAAGCTGTTCCGGCTTGGTCCTGATTGGTGAAGGTTTTGCTAGCGAGAAAGTTCTGAGAGTGTTTAGAAAAGTAGTAGCCAGTTGGTGAGAGGTCTACAGAATATGGCGCGTGAAGCAGAACTTCAACCCTTAACTTGTTCTACAAGGTGAACCAAAATAACGTGACAAGATTTTTTCGTCATATTTATAAAACAACCATGAGAAAACGACGACTAAATTACATCAGTATAAACATTGAGGTACATCATATTCAAGTGGTTTCGGAGTGGCCTCGCTTGGAGCGAATGCAGAGGGTCAAAAGTTTCGCGAAGTTTTCGGAGAGGGACCGCAGGTGATCAGGAGACAATCGTTCCCACCTCCAACGCAAGGATTCCTTCAGGGACTGGAGACTGCGGTGGCGCTTGACGCCGACCCTAGTCTTGAAAATGTCCACACACTATAGTCCATCAGATCCAAATCCGTAGAATACGGCGGCCATTCCGAAGGCGTGATGGAATCGGGGGAATTGCCCTTGCACCACGCCTGCGTACTGTTCGCCCTATGTTCGGGCGCAGAGTCCTGTTGGAACGTCCAATGGGCATCACGGAAGTGCTACTGGACCCAAGGAAGAACTACGGACTCGAGAATGTCTCGATGGTGCACATCTTCTCGATTTTCACTCCTTTATTCACGAAAACCAGAGGGTTCCTGCCAGAGGAATGATTCCGCCCCAAACCATGGCCGATTGCGGGTTCTGGCGGCATTCGACGACAGCAGAGCTGCTTGGAGCCTCTGTAGACCAGGTGTTATCATTTTGGCGATTGTGCGCCTGCTCCACGGTGAACAGCTTCGCATCTGTGAACAGAATCTGCTCCGAGCCATGACCTGCGGCCCATCGCCCACAAACTTCGCGAAACGTTTGGCCTTTTGCATCCGCTCCAAGGGAGGCCACTTCGAAACCACTTCAAGATGGTGTACCTTAATGTTTGTGTTGTTGTAAATTAGTCGTCGTTTTTTCGAATTGTTGGTTGTTTTATAATTATGACGAAAAAATCTTGTCCACGTTATTCTGGTTCACCCTGTATTTCCGAATAGTGATTTGTGAAACGTGTGGGCGGGCGTTATCGTGCAAAAGAATCGGGCCTCTTCTGTTGGCCAATGGCGGCTGAAGTTGAGGAAATTTTCAGTGCATTTCGTCGATTTCCTTACAGAAGGACTCTGCTGTGATCGTTTGGCCTGGTGCCGACAAGTGTAATGGTTTACACCAGCCGCCGACCACCACACAGTAACCACTAACTTTTTTTGGTGGAGGTTGGCTGTCTGAAAATGCCTCGAGGTTCGTCGGAGTCCAACCACTGTTCGGAACGTTTCCTGTTATCATACAGAATCCATTTTTCCTCACCAGTGATGATTCGGCCCAAAAACGGGTCAGTTTTGCTGAGTAAAAGTAGAGTAGAAGAAATCTCGAAACGTGAAATTTTTGCCGTCCACCCAACTCGTGGGCACCCATTTTTCGAACTCTTTCACCTTCCCAAGGCGTTTCAAAGCATCCGCAACAACAGTTTTACTGAGGTCTGGCTCTTCCGCGATCCCGCGAACTGTTTGGGATGGTTCGGCTTCCACCAATTCCTTCAGCTCGTTGTCCAGGATTGCTCTAGGTCGACCGTTACGGGGGTCATTTTCGAGGCTGAAATCTCTGGTATGAAATTTACTGAACCACTGGCGCACAGTTTTCCCCTTGCAATGACGCGCCCTCACACTCTTGTTGAGTTGTTCCCGGCTGCCTATTGTGCCAATTTGAAGTTAACATAATATGACGTTTGGAAATGCTCATTGACACACCTCAATAGGCCCTTCAGAAACAGAAATATAGAACAACGTTGAAGCATAAATTATTAAGTCAGATAGAGCGCACAATTATGCACAGAAATTAGCATTAACGCGCAATGCAAGCTGAATTTTGACTTACGAATGAAAATAGTTACACAAAACGCTGAGAGCTTTCCGGACAATCTAATACATAAGGAGGAATTGAGAGATGAGTGTGGATTGATTACCAAGTTTTCTCGCTTTGCAAGAAGAAAAGCTTCTACAGACCACTTAGAAAGCTCGGATGTTATGGCCATCTTTCTCGCAGTTCAAAGAAAGGTGAAAAATTAAAGTGAGGAACCTTCAATTCGGAGAAAATTACCAGCTTTGTTTTTCGTGGGATAAGCAAAAGGCAATCAGCCTTTTGCTTATGAAAAACTGTTATTATAAATTTGCAAGATATCCGCAGCGCAGTCCTTCTAAAATGCAACATAGCATTTTAGGGAACGCATTTCCTACGAGAAAGAAGAAGAAATAAGGACCTCTAAGACTTAAGAACAATTTTCCAAATTAGTTGATAAATATCTCTAAAGATAATTCAAAACTGAGCCGCCGATTTGTAGGAGCAGTCGGCAAAAACTCCTTTTTCGCTCCTTGTCATGTGCCAGAGTAGCCTAATCCTCGTCGCTAGCGGAGCGCCAAGAACGTATCTTGTCTCGGTAGAAGCTTCACTAAGAGTTCCAGCCGTTGCTGCAATCAGCTACAGCACTCGTCAAACGAATGCCAAGTCGCTGCTGCATTACCCAGTCTTTTTTCGGATCTGTCCTAGTCGGGGTGGTGCAGTGCTAAAAAAGCAAAACACAAACGAAAAGGGTGGTGTCTTAATCCACATCTGTTTTTCGTTTCTTTAAAACAGTTCACTTTTGATTTTATCGTCGTTATAAAACACGTGTGTGGACGTCCTCCAACTACGATAGATTTTTCTCTCTGTCTGCACCAATAAAATAAAACTACCTTCACGGCATTTGCTAGGCAGCAGTGTTACGGATCCGTCATGTTTCCTTAAAAGTACACGTGGATGTGTCATCTCGTTGTACGACATCAAGACGCAAACGTAACGCGTTGATGAATAGAACCCTATTTGCTCGTGAGACGAATGACTCACAAGCGCCAGAGCTCATGCGGTGAACCGCCATGAATTATTGAAGAGGACGGAGTCGAGCGCTGCCGTACCGGACATAGCTCAGGGCTCTGGACATCGAGAATCACCACGTCCACCGGCTGCGGTCAGTCATTAGTTTACGACGGCGCCGTCAGTCGTCCGGCGAGACGATCTTTGCACCCATCCTCCATTAGAGCATTCCTCGGTCTGCGGCCAGCTATCGACGCTGACAGTCTTGGAGCGCATTGCGGGAGCGGCAAGCGCTCAATGATGGAAGGTGACGGTGGGAAATTGGGCATCTTGACAACTGTGTTGGATCTCGCTCTCGGTATGGGGTAAGGACGAGGGTAATTCAAGCCACGGGAATGCACAGATGACAGGTTCAAGGTCTCGAAACTTCCATGAAGTGTAAACTTGTAGCTGCATATTTATAAGCCACGTTAAGGTGCTTTCAAACCCGTCTCAGCCAATTGCGAAAACAGGAACATGGGAGGGCAAAGGCGAGAAACTAGCAGAGGCACACTCCCCAACTCCACAACAAAGCCAGTGTATGTAGAATTACATGTATTATAATAGATTGGTATTGAATGAAGGGATTCTCAAGTTGTTCGGAACTGCATTGCGAACGTCTGGAGTTTGGCTTTCTGAGATTGCATTGTATGGGTTTGTCTGCAATGATATCAGAGAGGTACAGAGTTGTCATCATGAGGAGACTTCCTCATTGGCCTGTGGGGAGCAGCCGTTTGTGATCCTGTATCAGATCTTTTTTGGTTTTTCCTGAATTTACATGCCCATGTTAAGTTTCAAAAGGAACAAACGTCCTGCATATTCCATTGCATCTAACAAAAATGTAGATAATACATTATTTTTAGAATGGCGTCCTGTAAGTAATACCTAATCATGAGTTGTGGCCAAACACACATAGGTAAGTAGGTGTAGAGAAATAGATGAAAAGTAAAACTATATAATCCCCATAAATAAATAGATAAATAATTAAATAAAACTCATATTCATTAAGTTTTACTAATGCATGAAATAATAATGACACCACTGTGTTCTATACGAACTAGAAGGACATTAAAGTACTAGAAAGCATTCAAAACAATTTCACCCGTAAGCTTACTCTTAGATGTACCGATTTGAATTACAACCTAATCCCTGGATGAGAGGAGCAAAACAAATAACTAGGGCTGTGTTAATTTGAAAAGCAGAACAAACAGATGATTTGATTGATTTGATACTACACAAGATTTTAACTGGAAGAGTCTCCACATATCTTGCTGGTACTAGTAGCTTCTCTTCAGGCTCTCCAGACTCGTAATGGGGTTCTCGTCATTAGAGGTGCTGCTGCAAAATGCCAAACGGGTCGAATTTCTTTTGCAACAGAGTGCTTCAAAAGTACAGATTACCTCAGGTCTTGTCTCAGAGGAAGAGCGTTGTGTTCTTAAAATATAGATCCGTCCTTCTATTTTATTTCTTTTTTCTATGTGTGCCTAGGTAAATCTCGTTTCTTTAGTTTCAGTTTTAGTGAATGTCTGCCCCTTATTTCATAACTACCTTTGCGCTAGTTCACATCGTTGTCTTGGTTTTTGTGTTGGTTTTTTTGCTTTTCACTCAGAAATTCCGTTAAGAGGTACGAACTAGAGCTATGGCGTTTGGACCGCGTTCCCAACGACACCATACGACAGAGGTTCTGTGTCGCCCCGATAGCCGAGAAGCTGCGCGAAGCTCGCCTTCGATGGTATGGCCGCGTCCTTCGCGCTTACGACGACGTCGTCCCTAAGATTGGCCTGAATGTTCAGGTCCCTGGAAAACGGCCCAGGGGACGCCCGAAGCAACGTTGGCTAGATACGTTGTACCTGGACATAAAAATAGCTGGTGTTCACCCTGATTAAGCATTTGATCGGGAGAATTGGCGTTACCACACCAGAGGAGCGGACCCCGACACCAAGCGGGACAGACGCTAATGAAAATGCTAATGAAGACTAAGAAATTCCGTTGAGCATCTCCACGTTGAATAAATCTAGAATCTAGAATCTAGAATAATAATACAACAAGATGATTTGATGGTGGTTTTTTATAATTTACAGTGACGAGCAAAATTTCTAGGAGCTACAACGCTTCACTCGTCAATGATGAGCTGCCGGGGAGATGCTGTTCGTTGTAAACCCAACTAACTAGATCGTTTCGACATTTCTCCTAAAGGAAGACGTCGAAGCGATCTAGTTTGTTGGGATTTCGATTTAGTTTTTACTTCATTTACATGGTACATCGTCAGTGGTATCAACGAAAATACAGTCTGCTGTTTGGTGGGCAGAAACGACGTGAAGTAGGCATGGGTGTTGGTTCTGATGTGGCTTTTCCGCCCAGGCCAACCAACCCTTTCGCTCTCTGCGGTAACAGAGGTGGTAGACTTGTCACTGATCACTGTTGCTGTGGCTTGTTTATCTTCCTGCCACCGCAAAACTCTGGCACTACTTCTTAGGTAAGAAGAAAAGAAAGAAAGGTGAAGAAAATGTGGCAGAGCCAGGCTTCCATTCTCGCTTTCTCAGAAACTTTGTCGCAATTTGTTCTGTACGGTAGCCATGGTTCGGCCTTGCTAAACGCCAGCCATTTCCCAAACGTTATGGCCCTGTTCATAAAGCCATAACGGTTGATCCTGCTTCTGGCGACGAAGCTCGGCAGCGTCTGAAATGGCCGCTATAAACGTTATCCCACGTGAGCGGCCAGCGCGACCAGGTGTTTTCGGAATGCGGCGGCGCGCTACTTCGGCGCCGAGCAGCAGCGAATTGCGGAAGAAGAGATAGGTGATACGGCCACTTTTTCGGTCGCACGGTGTTCTTTCGATCCCTTAGGTATGCAGAACTGGTTCTCGAACCGTCTAGTCAATTCACATCGATTTTCCATCTCATTCCGCCCATTAAGCAGTATTGTAGACATCGATGAACGGTCACGGAGAGGTGCTTGCACAAGGGAGGTCTCTGAACCCCACTGAGGAGAAGTGAAAATAGGGGTGAATTGAACGCAGAAGCTTCAGGGAAGTAGGGGACTTGGAAACGAACAAGTTGGAGGGCAGGTTAGTACTCATTCATCACTTGGATTTGTGTGTGACCAAAATTAGCACTTCTATTGTACAACTGACAAGGGTGCATAGTACCCTCACAGTCGGAGAGGACTCCGGTTGTCGCAGGCCTCTGTACAAAAAATTTTAAAAAATTCTGTACAGAGCGGTGCACAGCTTGAAAAAGAAATAGCCATCTAGTTGTACAAATCTTCGCAGAGCTCCATAATAAAGGATAAAGGACGGCGTTATTCAATCCCTTCTGGGATGCATTCTACTTCTACGGGATGTTGTGGAGGCGACATGAATGCGTATTTGGCCATACAATGACTTGCGGTGGCCAGCCGATGAACAAGTCAGCGCTTTATCCTTCCCAGACAAGTCTGGTACCAATTCACCGACCCCGGAGGGATGGAAGGCTTGGTTGGCCTGGGCGGGAAAGCCGAACCAGGAACCTGGTATCGGGTGCACGCGACAGTCGCGCCTCCTCCGACTGCGCTACACGCGCCCAGAGCTCCATAATATCCCTTAAAAAAGAAAATTTATAAGGAAATCCTTAGTCGAGTGGAACTTTTCTAGACTGAGAATCTATGTATTAAGCCAACTGCGCTATCAAACTGTCTCCTCTATCTCACGTAGAAAAAGAGTACGTGGAGAATCCGGAAGAGAAACTGATTCAAGTCGCCTTTTATCTTTTATGCAATAAAAAAAGATAAGTGCCTTTGCTTGTCAATAACCACTTCGGACGAGCCACGCATTATGCGTTTCAGTATTTACACTATCAATCATCGCATTTGTTTATTTATTTGCTTATTAGTACATGTGCAGTGCGTCTGTAAAACAAAACAAACGGAGAAGAAACATTGAATTACTACTTGACTATATGACACAATTTTCTCTAATGACGAGCCAGAAGAGTCTTGCTCGCTGCACTTCTCCACTGTATAGATAACCAAGAATTTCGGCGAAAGTCAAAACTGATTTTTAACAGAATTAAGCTCCATCACAACAAAAGGTGAGTTAGAAGTGTCAGGAAAGCGACATAGAGGACGCCCGAAGCAGCGTTGGTCCGATAAGACTACAATAGCGGACGCCACGACGAAGCGGGACAAACGCTGAAGAAGAAGAAAGGGTCATTCCATCCTTGGTTTTCCATTGCTTCTTCGAAAATTTCCCCTTGATTACTTTTTCGAAATGAAAGCTCTATAGGGAAAGAATTGTCTGAGTTTTATTTTGTTCCAGAAAGGCATCTCCAAACAGCTTGGGTTCATCAGCCTGCATAATGTGGAGTTCTCTATAGAACGAGGCTTGCGGACAAAAATGTGAAGAATTCGTGGTTACGATGCTACCGGGCACTACCAGCTATTAATATAAGGCGTCTTTTGAAAGCCCGTTTGACGCCTTTTTTAGCCATCCTGTGTTCTTCTTTCCCTTTATCATCTGCGCTCCTGCTGTATGTCTATCCAGATCATATTCAGGATTCGGTGCAATGACAGAGCGCAAGCGCACAAAGCAGCTTCTGGCCTGGACTAGAAGACACTACGGGGCTACCACACACAAATCGAGTTCTGCTACAAACTACTCGATAAGGAGGAGATCCATCTTGTCAATGGTGAACGGATATCACAACAGTCTGCTGCAAGACTACAGGCGATAGCTTGATTGATGTGAGTGGTCATGTAAGAGACCACAGCTCATAGAAGAATTCTCTCAGATGCGTCCCACATACTTAATGCACCCTTTTCAAACTTATTAGTGATTACCTAAAGTAAACAATGGAAAATTTAAAAGGCAA
The DNA here is from genome assembly GCA_947359475.1 of Heligmosomoides polygyrus bakeri. NCBI lineage: Eukaryota > Metazoa > Nematoda > Chromadorea > Rhabditida > Heligmosomidae > Heligmosomoides > Heligmosomoides polygyrus. Next base: position 26,693,210 of record OX375868.1, read on the forward strand.
TGAGATTCCAAAGGTTCCACGGCAAGGGTGTTGTGCAAGTATGAAGATCTAGAGAAAATCTCTGCTCAAACCTGTGGAAGTTTTATCAAATGATATATGTAAGGAATTGCTGCAAAGGTTGTTTGTTGCATGTTGCTCACATCATCTCATTTTACCTTTCCGCTCTCTTACACTCTCTACGCTATATGTACCTTCTCCATACCATGAGAAAAAAATGTGTTGGGATAATATTATAGTTCTGTTGTATGTAGATTGCGGAGCAAGAGAAAAAAGAATGCTGAAACGATAGGTGGAAGAAAAAAGGCCAATATGTGCGAGGAGGGCAGCAAACCGTCACATCTCAGATATTTCAAGGGAAATATTAATGAAGTATTGAACTTCGCAACCACTCTGCTTTTCTCTTGTAAGAAAATCATTACCATTCAGATTGAAATGCCATGAATGATCCAGATAACCTCTGATTAAATGCAAATGACCTGAAATAGTACTTTGTAAAATATTTAACGAGCGAGGAATGTTGAAGGGGGATGTACATAGCTAGCATCATTACGTATTTCGATCTAGCAAGACCTGCACAAAATTCAAGGTGAACGATTGAGAGACGTTCACTAGCATTTCCTTTGCACTATTTTCCTTGTTTTTGTCGGCTTTTAATTTCACAACAATTTTTGTTGGACAAGAAAAGTTACTTTAAAAAGTTTCACTTGGCAGTGAAGTGCTTAGATTTGGCTTAGATTCGGCGAGAGTCAGGTGTTTAAAATTTTCTTACAATAATTTTTTTCTTACAATATTGCTTACTGTTTTGTGTTTTTCGAACACAAAGGTAGTGTAAACGGAGTGGTCGCCAGCTGTCGTGCACTTCTAGTGGAGGTTTTTGTTACTAGTCTCGCCAAAACCTGCCGCTCCTTCAATTGTGAGTTGGCGGTAGACTTGCCTGGGAGGTATACGAATTTCAATCTTTACACCCCATCCTTTACCGGGCACATATAGCAGGTCTGCTAGAATAAAGGACAAACATTGATAAAAGGCGGTGCCAATCAATTGTAGGGTTCAGACGATGGATCAACTACTTGATAAGTCTGAAACTGAATCAACGGCCCCTTAGAGACAAAATATTTGAACGGACCCGAACACTGAATTCAGTCCGGTGCACAGTACCTCATCCTCCTCGAACTACGGTATACAGGCCCGATCACCAAAATAAAAACTAACCAAATAACAAAACTCCGCCCAGTCTATTAAAATTCGGTTAGTAGGAAAAATAATCGATAATTTTCACTTCAAAACGAATAAGTTCGGAAAAGCTAATAAAAGCAGATCTATTGATTAATTTTAATGAAAGGCATCTATGATAAATGGGGAAATGAGAGATAAAACATCAGTGCGGTGATAACGAAAAAGCCACCATGGCAACTGAACGACTTCGTAGAGCACCTAGTGCGACACGGCAGTGAATGGCTGACTGACTGTCTGACAACTCGTGGAGACAGTGTAGCAGTGTACACCGTAATTCGATTCCGCGTCCAGCGCGACAAGGCAGGGCATGGTAAGCGTCTCCAAGGAGTCTGTTCTGCCTTCTGCGAAGGTCAGAGTGTCACTGATTGGGGTCCGACCCGTCGCATCGAAATCACACACACGGACGTCGTCAACGCGCATGTGGGTCGATGTGTTTTCGTCGGGTGTGTCCGTTCGACTGCCGGTGGCGGCGGCCACACCAGGCGGACACACCCAGCGCGATCAGCGTTCGCCTGGCGGAAACGCTCCTCAACCGTTCCGCCACCGTCGCTTCTTCGGCGTTGGCGAACGCCAAATCAAACATTCAGCAACGATAAGAGAAGCCGCTGAAACGCTGCAAACACCGGCACAAAACGCCTCGTCCAAAGGGCAGCGATCGCCACCGATAAGCACGGAAACTGGAACAAGGTGCTCAGAGTGCATCAACTCCAACTATATCACCGCGCACTCAACAGTTCTAAAAGACTTTTTTTAAAGAGATTCAGTTCAAAGAATGAGATAGATATTTGTGTGGCTACCGCCACACCATGAGCAAACAAATAAAGCATTTTTAATTTTGACTGGAACCGCTTCAAATTCATCAAGTTTTCACCCGATCGGGAAGAAGCGACACGAAAAAAAAAACCTCAAAGCGCAGACTGAACCAGCAGCCTATTCGCTTTACGTAATGCACGCATCAAGCGTGAACATCCACATAGCTATGATTACCGTCTGGAGAACGGAGATATGTCTCAACCTGGTCGGGCAAAAACCCGATAAGACCCTCCTTTTCAAATTGAACTACGTATTTTCAGATAAAACAAGACATTTTTTCAATTAGGGTCACCGCATTAAAAAACATCCTATCTCGCTTGCAAACAAAGTCAAATTAGATACTCGCATAATTAGGGAGTGCCATGCTCCAATGGTAAGATTCTTGTCCCTCTGGCTGCAACAATGTTTATAAGGGTATTTCAGAGTGCAGAAGATTAGATATCTTCCGCTGTGTTACATGGAATGACTGCTACTTGCATTAGTCTACCAGACCATTGAGCCTATTCAAAAAAATATTTAATATGTAGCACAAATATGGCTAAAATGGAATTCCGTCTAGAATCCCGTTGAGTATTCTGTGTCTTCTTTTGCGCCCGTTATTACCGAATTCTACTAGAGAATTGTCACAGGCGTGTGTCTGAAAGATGGAAATCTCCATTCATGTAGTGGAGAAGAATGCTCCATTTTTGCAAATAGAATAGAATTAGGTGAAAATCTATACGTAAAAGTATTTAGATAATTATTGTATTATTCTTTATTGAAAATAAAGTTATTTTCATAGCTCTTCAATAACATAAAATACAATGACACAATAATTTTGAACAAAGGACAACAACATCATCTAAAACAACAACAGTTGACAATAGTCAAAAAACAAAGTCTTTGAAAATACCAAGCTAATAACTCTGATACTTCCCTATGGAAGTGCGGAGTCTCACAAGGCTATATTTTCGAACATCGAACCTACAGAAGATTGCGAAAACACTGTAGCCCAAGGTGTCGAACACCTGACCCTCAGACTAACACATATTCCTGTACTTTTCTTGCATATTTGATCGTTGTAAAGTACTACCTTCTAAAACTGTGCAGTTCCATAGGGCACGTAAATGGGTAGGTTCAAGGACTTTATAAAACTAAAACACACTTTTTTAATACATGAAGGTTAGACATCATCGCTATGGCCTTCATTCTCGTCGTGAAGGCGTAAGCCTTAGACCCTTTTCTGGTCGCCAAATGAAAACACCTGCAGCTCAAGCGAAGAGTACACGGCGTTACCTTTTCGTTTGATTGACCGGAAAATTTTCACTTTTCCGCTTCTTTGAATAGACTAAGGGGCGGGGTCTGAGAGGCTAATCACTTCATGACCACATTACTGTCAGATCTTCTTGTAAGGCAATCTGTAAGGGAGAGTATTTACAATTAGTTATTTGGACAAAAAATAACTTTGCCTTATTAAGTTCAAAGTGGACTTAATTTAAAAAACATAACTATTAAAAACTACATACAAAAAATCCAGTGTGATTGGAAAAGTGCCAAGCGTCATTTGGAAAATGTGAGAAGAGTAACTTGTTCATGAAAGTGTTGTCTGCGTCGGCAAGATTCCTTTGAAAAAAGAAACAATCCCGGAAAAACTTCTAGAGCAATAAGAAGCTGTTTAGTGAGAAAATTGAAAATGCTTGCTGTTTAAAATGTTAAGAAGCCTAAAACGCAATCCTAAAGAAGTAGAAGCTAAAAGGCTGGTTGGGCCTGTGAACTCCCTCGGGCCCGCGGTGACAGCAGATGTGACATCGTGGAAACTCTTTCCACCGAATTCATCCAAAAAAGTGACTGGTGGCGGCTTGCGATGCAGAAGTCAGTCTTCCTCTCCGATAAGCTGTGTCTCGGTGGCTGAGTGACACCAGAACGGGCTAGAATGCCAGTGATAGCATTAAGAATGGGAATATGGGAAGTGGGCCTTAAAGCGACAAATATTGAAGGGCAGATCAGTGTCTACTTGCTGCTGCGTCATAATAGCGTCACACACCGTGAGTATGGACATGGAACCGGTAACCGCATTAGTCGGAATGAAGTGCGCTGCATAAGAAACGCACCATCTGCAAGGTGCAGAACAGAGAGAAAGGGGAGTTCTTGTTGAAGAGAATTGCAAGGCAGTTAACAGCCTTTTACTTTGCTGTCATTATAGTAAACTGTTTAAGTTTATCACTTCTTAATACGGAAATATTTTAACGTGTGGGAAACTCCGGAGCCAAAATGAATATTATATGAGTTGATATGAGCTACAACTGAAGAATGCTGTTAGATTGCCGATCAGACACAATTCAGCAAAGTTCTCATTACTCAGTTCTGTGCGTAATCATGCAATGAGGAATTTTGTAAAGACTAGAAGGACGGCCCTACAAGAACTTCGGTGGGCGCGAAGAGTCTACTACAGTACCGCGCATGTCTTTTGGTCAATTCCGGAGCGTTCCAAAGCGGCTTTTTTATATGTCTTTCTTTAAAGTCAAGCACTTGTAAAAAGAAACATATATTTGAGCTCAGCAGGCCGAGCTCTATCTTTTGACATATAAATAAATAGAGTTGAACAATGCATATAGGCCGAACATAATCAATCGAGTGGGCACGAAAGCTTGTAGAGTGACCGTTTCGAGAGTTTTGTTGGAAACTCCCAGCCGCCCTACTCATAAATTGCCTTAAGACTGTCCAGCTTGCTTTTGGAGTGCGCCGTGGACAATGCATATAGAATAGAACCTATCAATCGAGTGGGCGCGACCACTTGCAGAGTGAGGACGAGTGGGTGCGAGAACCTGTAGAGTAACCGTTTAGGAAGTTTTATTGAAATTTCTAGTCGTTTTACTTGGGAAATGCTCCTAGCCTGTCCAGCTCGCTTTTGGAGTGCGCCGTGAACAATGCATATAGAATCGAACCTATCAATCGAGTGGGCGTGCCCACTCGATTAATTATGTCCGGCCTATATGCCTTGTCCAACTCTACTGATTTATAGGTCAAAAGATAGAGCTCGGCCTGCTGAGCTCAAATATATGTTCTTTTTACAAGCGCTCGATTTTAGAGGTCGTTATTTAAGAAAGCCGCTTTGGAACGCTCCAAATCGTCTTTTTCGGGAATTGGCCAAAAGTCATGCGCGGTACTGTATGAGGAGAAGAAACTAGGTGTTAGCGTAGGTAGTACATGTTGCACGAGCCTACTGCCTGGGTGGCTGTGCTTAATTTGGTGAAGAATTTATCGTGGCAGAGGCATTGTAGAAAGGTCAAAGCAATAGTGTGTTTAAGACTATTTCTGTGGGGCCTGATGGCACACAAAAATTGTCTACGCGTGTTGCACTGCTTAATTTATGGAATGGTTTTATATTCGTATCACACACTGTTTGTTGTTGCTTTTAACGCTGTTTTCGGTAGACTTTCGTCTGTGCCTTAATAAATAAATAACTAAATAAATGAGTAGATATGCTTATGGTTAGAAACTCTTATTTTCTACGATTGCCTAATTTTGTTTCCTCAAAGCAAAAGCAATTGTCCGATATGCACAACAATGTACCAAAATTTTCGCAGGTCCTTACCAAGCTGTTGAGCTCGGAAATGCACATCCCGGAAGAACAATGATTCTAACAGCAAAAATAAAAGAACCTGGAAGAGGTCTTCCACCCACTTGCGCAGCCTCGATTCGTAATATTACATAGATAAGCCATGAAATTTCTACTTCTTTAGTTTTTAATCTTTATTTGTTTACTTTCTCAAAGGATGAATCCTGTCCTGCTCGGCATAGAAAAAGTAGGGTCCAACATCTTTTTTTGAAACAAATGATGAATAAATTTCAGAAAGAGGTGTTGTGACGTAGTCTGCAAAGTTACTCACACGATTTGTAGGCTAAAACTAAGAGTGAGCCGTTATGAATGATACTTGTATCGCATATCTATCGGTGGTGTTCCAATTTGTAAAGTTTTTGCCTCTTCTAGTCTTTTTATACTCCTGAGCATTTGTTGCAGTATTTATGGGCCATAGTGGAGAAGAAGTTCACCTAACAAAGACGGAAATTGAAGGAGTATGAAAAAGGACAGCACGCTGTTTACGAAAAAGCTGGAGATGATATGGTTCAGGCCTCGAATAGCTAAAAAAGGCATTATAAAAATTTAGCTACTTCAGTCTTGGCTACAATGAAACTTAGAAAATTTAAGCGAAAATCTCAGAAAAACTCATTTATGAAACATGCTATACCAGAAACGATTTGTAAATCTAGGTTGCTGACGAAAGTTGCCCCAAGGAAAATCTTTTTAAGGAGAACATTGAAATTGAAGAGAAAGAAATCGTCTCTGGGAACAGGGTAACAGGCGGAAGAAGAGCTGTCCGTCTTTATTTCTTGCTTAAAGGAAAAGGCCAGCCGAATATTTTTACAAAATTTTGTCTCAAATCATTGGAAGAACAGCGAAAACCTTTTGTTGACTTCCTTGCGAAAATGGTTGCGTGAACAATATAATTATTAAGAACGGTGCCGAGGACTTGTCGAAATATTTCATGGAAAGTCCACGTAATTTATTTTAACTGTCAGCTTTTCCGTGGGAAGAAGTGGAATTGGAGTAAAATTGGATACCTCGACGCTGTTACAGCGCTGTCTCCTATTTCTTCAGACTTCGCTATTTCTTTGAGGTCTTTTCTTTGAGGTTAGTAAATCCTCCTTCAAAGCTTCTGAAAGTTGTTTAGCGGCCTTCAGAAGCTCTCAAGCGATTATCATCTCGAGCGGTCAAAATGGCACAAGTCGATAATGCCGATAGTCGATAAGTCGATAGATGGACATTAGTCAATGGATTGATGCTCCCTAGTTGCACCATGAAGCCTGTATACCAGCCATCATATTCACGTGTTTCCACCTTTCTATCTGACGGTTCTCCCTAAATAGAGGTCGATAACGGCGATCGAGTTTGAAGCCCAAGGAACGGTCATCCTTTTGATCCTTCTGAAGCTTCAGATTTCGTACAGCTTTCAGCTTCATACAAAGCATAATTACAACGGTCAGATGCTACCAGCTTGTTTTGATGGAGCAGATTACAGTTCTGCCTGGGGTAGGCGATTCTCCTGTACGCCCAGTTAGAAAATGCTCCGTGATTCATGAGTTTATCATGCACACCTCAGGGATTTTCAGCCCACCTTGTTCTCCTCCGATCATCTGAACTTTCTAATGAGTGCGCTAATGACTCAAATTAGATAAGAGTCATGGAAAGTTCGCCCCAGAATGTTTTTACTGAGAAAACGGCCCTCACGAGTGCTTATCTCGTGGATCTGATCAAGGCGTCTCATGCAATGTGATCGAAAAGAAGTGCTTAGTACTTCCAAGAACAAGATGCGACAATGGACGAGCTGTGAGTCAGAGAAAGGAAAATTACGACCATTTTGTTGCGGAACCGCGAAACCCTGACTCACCCCCACCCGACCTCTTTAACAAACGCGTTCTCTCAGTGAAAAGGCGTAGTCGGGGGCGCAGCACAATGGGAGTCTGCGAATACCTTTTCGCATCGGAAACCGTTCACTCTTCAAGCCAGGGAGATTATTCGAACTGAGGGAAACCACAACAACCAACGATTAAAATAAAGGAACAGGAAAAGAAATCTGAGCCTAGTCAGCCATCTTTTGGAAGCTCTTCCTGAGAACAACGATAAGTATGAATTTTTTTTTTCAGTTTTGCACACTCGCCTTCAAGAGTTTGTCCTCTTGAGAGGCATCTCCTTAAAACATAGAAGCAACGTGTCACCACACCTCACTAAGCTCTTTGAGTTCACAGAAAAAGCCTGATTGGACTCCAAAAAATCCATGACTTTGAACAAGTAAATGTTTCAAGTATATTGAAATAAACCAGTGAACGTTTCAAGTATATTAAAACTAAATCAGCTGCCTTCTCAGAAAGCGTAACAGTTACGGCAAACGGAAACCTTTGAGCAATCTGAAAAATGCTCACTAGATAAATTGTTGGATTCTAGGCTGAAACAGCCGACTAAGCTACCTATGTTAGTTGGTGATGAAGACAACTCAGCCGTCACTGATTTTGAAAAAGCCTAAATGCTAGCCCTACATTGAAAAAATCTCACATCATTGGTTGTAAAAATGAAAACTGATCTGAATTAAATTTTTTCTCTCAAAGTGCCTCATCTGGCAGCATAGTTTGAGTTTTATAAGGAGAGCATTTTCGAATCTAATGAACTAACCGCTATCGTGTACCAGTATTCCTGATGATTACCTTATGGAGAAGGTTGCTGTTGCTTTAATTGCTCCTCTTGAATACCCTTGCAATTCCAATGAAATCATTGATTTGTTAACCTATCGTCAAGAAATCGCCTCACGGAATTGTATCAAACTACTGTCGTATTAGTAATGCTTCTGTCTTTTCCAGAAGGTTTCAGAGAATTTTGAATATTACTTCCACCTTTTCAAGAACATTAGAGAAAATTTTGAAACTGGCTCCTGTGAAAGACCTTGAAGCGTGTGGTGTACTAATACCAAAAGGTCAGTGTTGCTTCAGAGTTGGAAGATTGAATGGGACCTTGATGCTCGCTAGGTTAGGTGATTGAACGAAGGCACTGAATAAAGACACTGATGTTGACGTAGCATTTTTTGATTTGAGCAAGACATTCGATGGTTGTCATTCAAGAGCTTATTTAACAGCTTCAAGCTGCTGGTATTCTTCACGCATTGTTAAATAGGTGAGGAATTTCATCACAAATAGGTGCTCTCAAGCGAAGATTAAAGACCATTCTAAAGAGTGGTGTTCCCCAGGAGTGTACAGGCACCGATTCTCTCAATCATCTATAGTTCTGGTTTTCCGAACTTCGTCGAAAGGCATGGCGATAAGTGCAAAATGCTTGCTGACGATATAAAAATATGCAGGAATATTACTAGAGCAGAGGATCGTTTTGCCCTCCAATGAGGCAGTTTCAGTTGTTGCCGATTGATCAGACAGGTGGAAATTACCTGTCTGAGCATCAAAAAGTAGAGTTTTTCATATTGCCAATTAATATTCGGATAAGCGCTCATTGAAAATAGTCCGCGAGGTGTGGGCTTCATCCTGGATAAAAAACTTGCTTTTTCATAGCATTGCGAGATGATTGCAAGGAGAGCTGAAAGAAATACTCAGAATGTTTTTGGAGGTCTATCTACAATCACTTTTTTCTTGCATACAAATCAAATGTCCGCCCAATGTAAGAGTACAGCACTACTGTGTTTAGTCTTCACTTTGAGCTTTAGGCTACATTAGAGAGCTATAGTTACGCTTAAATGGCTATAACTACACCACCACTCCACCAGCGTCTGATCGTAATAAAATATTCAAGCTGGAATCGCTTGCTATCCGTAGGAAGCGGAATAATTTAATGATGATTTGCAAGACGATGGCTGTAAGGGTTGCGCTTTTACTTAGCGAGCTCAGCACTGTCTTGCATTCACCACAAAGGATTGCACAGCTAAAAGTCATTATTCTTTAGTGGAAATTTCAGTTCGCGCTAACTTTTTTCAAATAAAGGCCAACTCTGAATTGTTGATGTTTTCAAAAAAAAAAACAACACTTTGTCATCCTCGTTAAAGTAATATAAAAGCCTCGTTGGATGCTATTTGTCAGACTCGATAATCGCCATTTATCGCATTTCGTGTCTATTGCCAATGTGTTTTTTCGCTAAATTATTTCGTCATTGTTATTTATTTTGTCGCGTATTGTCGTACACGCATAAATAATGGGCGCGTGTAGCGCAGTCGGAAAGGTGCCGGTTGTCGCTTGTAACCGATACCAGGTTCCTCGCTCGGATTTCCCACCCAGGCCAACCAAGCCTTCCACCCCTCCGGTGTAGGTAAATTGCTACCAGCCTTGTCTGGAAGGGATAAAGCGCTGACTTGTCTATGGGCTGGTCACCGCAAGTCATTGCATGGCCAAACACGGATTCAAATCGACTCCAAGATTCCCTAAATAAATAAATAAACTACATTCATATCATTTCCGGCGGGCTTATTGGTGCGCGGCACTGATATTGTCTCATAGAAGGTTTCTTCCTGAAGAGAGGAACCAGTACGTAGCTGTTTGTCGGAGAGGATAGCTGCTGGCGATGTCTGGTGCCGTCAAAACCCGTCCGACACCTGAAGTGTCCCGCACTCGTGGTCGAGACGTTTTACGGCAGTAGCGAACAAACGGCCGCGGACTTTTACAAATACCTAGGAGACAATACTGACGTGTCTTGTACGCGCATTACACCGTCGATGTACCCCGTTCAGACGACACAAAGAACACCGGCGAGGTTAAGCGGTTCGGTTCACCGTGACAAAGGCAGTGTGAGAACGCTGTGGTCAAGGCAACAGCTCATGTAGGGCAATAAGTGACGAAGCGTTCTTTTTAAAGCTGTTGAAATTAAGCTTGTTATTGCCTGTTTCCTACCATTGAAGAAAGGAACAAAATTCTACATCAGAGGGGATTTTACGAATTCCGTGATTTACAGGGTGCGTGAAAAGTATCGACGCACTAAACGAAAGCGTTAGTTAACAACACATTATAAAATTTAATAAGTTCATATTCGAAATGTCAACAGTGATCTAGCAAACAGAATAGCATCACTTGCATTTTATATGGGATTCCTTGCTGCGAATGCAGGGGCGAAGACGCCGACGAAAGGCAAGGATGGTGCATCGCAAGTAGTCCACGTCGATTTGGTTCCATGCTTTGACCAGATCATCCTTCACTGACTTCATACTTTTGTGGGAAGCAGCGTAAGCCTTGGTTTCCAAAACTTCTTATGCAGAGTAATTTAGCGGATTCAAATCCGGTCTATACAGAGGTCATTCCTCTGCCGAAATGAAGTCCTTCAAGTTAACGCGGCACTAGTCCTGAACAATCCTCGACTCTGTTTAATCCTGCTGGAATACATACGGCTTGCCCTCGAGGAATGATTAAAGCAAAGAAATCAGTTACTTCTTTATGACATCAATACAGATAGTTCTACTGATTTATCTTCACTCCTGTATCCACGAAAATGAGAGACGCTTGTGATGAATGCACAAACCATGATACTGGCCGGATGCGTCTCCCCTGAAGCGAGCCTTCCGCCAGAATTAGCACTTTGGAGGACCTTGAAGAGTACATAACACTTTTAAAAGTTGAATGCACAAAAGTATCAAGTCACTGACGGTCAAGGCACAGAACGACAATACTCATTTAGTGACCATAGGAAATTGTGCGGTTAATGCAGAGTACCATATTGAAGGGAAACGTCTGGAAAAGATTGAAGAAGTTCGAGACCTAGGCTATGTTGTAAACGAGAGACTGGATTTTGAACCTCATTGTAGTGTGCTAGTCAGCAAAGCTTTAACTCGCTTTTACAACCTCTTTCGAATGTTGAAGCCAAGGAATCCCACTGTCTTTATACGCGCTTATAAGATATACGTTCGGTCAATCGAGTGTGGCACCACCGTGTTCAACCCTACAAGCAAAAAGACGTAAATTTGTTGGAAGGAGTGCAAAACAGCTTAACTCGCAAACTAATGGTTAGATCTTATGGCAAGTTACTTTTCCATGCCAAGCCGAGTGGACAGAGCTAGACTAATTGGACTGCCTACTTTAAAGGCAAGGAGAGTCAGAAGTGATCTATTAATGATGCACAAAATTACTACAAGAAAAATACACATTGATCCTGATGAGTTTTTTGTGTTTGCCCCTACAAGAACCAGAAGTGGGGATTGAGACTCGTGGATTCGGTAGCGAAAAGCCAGATTAAGGTCAAAATTCTTTTCACATAGGACAATGAGTGTGTTCTTTCCAATGCTAAAAGAAGGAGTACTAAACATGTCTATGACGAGATTCAGATGCTATCTTGATCAACGGTTCAAGCGTGCACTCAAATGAGAACGGCAGTTACGTTTCTTTCTCCTTGACCTCTCTTTTGTTTATTTTTGTGTCTATTACCTAAATGCTTGCTACCACTTCTTAACGTCTAACCGCTGTCGTATTTTGTAATTACTCTGAATGTTCACCAGGTTTATTGTCTACACGTGGCTTGCCCACGTCCACAAATAAATAAATAAATAATTAATTAATTAAATAGAACGAAATCGGCGTGGTCTACATTCTCGCAGTGCAGCGTCGATGCCTTTCCTCGTCGCCATCACCTCTGCATTCGCAGCAAAGAAGCCAATATAAAATACAAGTGATGCTATTCTGTTCGCTAGATCATTGTTGACGTTTTATAGCTTGTTAAATTTTATGATGTGTTGTTATTTCTAACGTTTACGTTTAGTGCGTCAATACGTTTTGTACTCTACTGTAGGAACAGGTAGCCTTTAGCTGCATCCAACCTTTAGCATCAGAAGTAGTACTTCTGTGTTCATCTATATCATTAAGAATAAAGAGATGTGTTTTTGGTGTCAGAAACTGTTGATTCCATACCTGCTGTAACATCGGCTAGCAAGAAAGAAAACTTAGAATTGGAAACAAGCATGAAGCCAGTTCAGAAAATAACAAATTCCCTGAGCCAAACTGCTGTGCACCTACAAAGTAAATCGAAGAGGTAAGCCGGTTTTGGTTACTTTTGGTTTCCTCATTTTTTCATGGGCTATACAAATGTGTGGCTTCAGCATAGACTAGCACAATTCCCTGAAAGCCAATCGTTACACCTTCACCTTAGGTTTTCAAGAACTTACTAAAAGTGTGTAGCGCAATCAGGGGCACGGCTTTTGTAAACTTTGGCCATAATTTTCCGTCCGGATCCAGCCCTATCCAAGCAAGCCTCCAGTCCCTCAGGAGTTGGTGAATTGGTGCTTTTGTTTCGTATAGAGTGGACGAGATGCAGTATGGTTGTCGATTTCCCACAGCAAGTGATTGCACAAAACAAAAAAAAGACAAGAAACATGAAGGAAGGCGTTAGTCGATCTCTTTTCAAAGGCGCCACGCTTTCTACTTCAACGGAATGCCGTTGAGACAAGCTGAATGCTCATACAATGACTTGTGATGGCCAACCGATGAGCCTTGCATAATGCTCAACAATACATGGAGTAAAACTAAATGGGATTTTACAAAGTTTAGTCTTGCTCTCACCTTTTCTCGTTCTGCTGAATAAAACCAGTTTCGATAGAGATCAGTTTCCTAATTAAGTCACCAGCTGGATCTGGTTTTCAAGCAGACAGGGGTGAATCCATTTACCTCAATCGTACAGACAATAAGAGGAGCTGTTAAGAGGAGAGCAGACCATGACGGTGTTGGTCAATCCTTTCGTTCGGCAGATTATGCATTCTGCCTCTAGAAGAAAAAGCGACGATTTGGAGATACATTTAGCCTATGCAGTGGGCAGCCGACGCTACCTTTTTTCCTTCCCAAACAAGGTGCTAGCACTTGGTTGAGCTTGGAAGAATGAATGATATGCTAAGCTGAGATGAGCAAAGCTCGTCGAAGAAACTCGGTTCTGAGAGCATGTGTCGGCCTGCGTCTTCTCCGACTGCGCTATGACGCGCTCAAAACTCAAAACTCTTAGGCGCGGGAGTCGGAGCTGTAGCATCTGTTGATTAGGTCGCAGGTGGGATCAAGCAGCGTTGGCACAACGATCGCAACGAAACGGCTGATAAAAAATGTGGGAGTGCATCATTCTTCCCTACGTTTGGACACCTCAAAAAATGCAAACGATGAGGTCACACTCACTCTTCTCCTTTGTTTTCTATTCGCCCCACGAAAACGGGTACAATTGAGGTGACTCTATAAGAACAGGAGAACATCTCCTTTGAAAGATTATATACGCGATGTTCTTCTTAACTAGGACTTAAGGTTTTCTCTGCGCCCGCCTCCTGCTTTCCTTCTTTCCGTTCTCCAAAAAAAAAAAATAGGTAGCAGGTGCCTCGACGGACAGGGCTTGTAAGCGATAGATTTAGAATGATTGAAGTTATACCTTCAAGAAAGGCCCTCAAGGGATATGCCTGGTGCAGAATCCTTTTAAAGGGACTGTTAACTCGTCTTGGCTTCCTGGTAAGAATATCGTCTCAACTCACGTTTGCATCGCTCCTGTTGATACACACATTTCACAGAACGAACACCTCAAAGAGCGACCTCGAGAGGAATGCACTGCCATTAGCGATAAAAGTTATCACGAATGCACTTTGCAACGCACCGGGCAGATGACAAGTAAGTCATTCAGCGACGCACTGGAAAAGGGGGGCGACCATCACAGACAGTCAAGCTCCCCTAATATCCCGTAATGGAAGCTGTTCTTAGGAAGTAACAAGAAACCCGATTTGGACTTACCTGTCTGTCGAAGGTGCTTCGAAGGAGAAGGATTAAGGATAAAGGACTGCGTTAATCACTTGCTTTTGGAGATGCGCACTCTATTTCTATGGGATGTGGTAAAGACAACTGAATGCGTATTCGGCCTATGCAACAAAATGCGGTGGCCAGCCCATGAGCAGATCAGTGTTTCATCCTTCTCATAAAAGTTATTATCGCGACAAGATATCGTTTTCAAGCTTGTGGTTCGAATGCTCTGTGAATAGCTGTGGATAGTCAGGAGGTCTTGTCTGTGGTGAAAGAACCACGTCGGATAGAAAGCCGCGCGCCTCTATTTGGTTTGATTTTGTACATTTCCCTTTCAAGGATAAGGATAAGAATAACGGTGTTTGGGATGCGAGACATTTTTCTTCTACAGGACGTTTTGGAGGCTATTCGAATGCATATTTGGCTGTACAACGACGTGCTGTGGCCAGCCGATGAACAAGACAGCGCTTTATCCTTCCCAGACAAGTCTGGTACAATTCAGCGACCCAGGAGGATAGAAGGCTTGGTTGACCTGAGCTGAAGACCCGGTCTAGGAACCTGGAATCGGGTGCACGAAACAGCCGGCGCCTCCTCCATACTCAAACGATAGATCCATTTTCACTTCATACAAGGACGTCACTGCGTCTCAAAGGTAAAGCGCTAGGAAAGGAAGCGTATTATTTATTTGTTTATTTATACATGCACGAAATGCAATAAGAAGAAGTTGATTAACATAGACACGGCGTATACAACAACATGGTGACTTCGAGAAGAAGAAAAAAAACTAGGTTGCTGGACAACTGAACATTTCAGGCATACTTTAGGCAAGAAGGAAAAACAAAGCAATAAACAAAGAGAGGTATCAAAAGCCAAAAATACAGAATAAGCGCAGTGTCTTAGATTACTGCTTTGAGACGCCATCGAGGTCAAACGAATGCACCTCAAATGCTGAAAGCTACGAGTAAATTGCAGCTGCCTCGAGTAAGGGGTGCAGGAGCTGCAGATGGTCAGCGTTAGGAGGGAGGGGGGGGGGGTGCATATACGATCCGACATTGCCTGACACCCGAGAGCAGAGTCCCTTGCTAGTTGAATAGTGACTGCAGTTGGTGAAGGTAACGAAATTGTACAACGGGCAGTATAAAGATGATGTCCTCCTGCTGCCTGCTTTTCTGTAAATTTTCAGGTTTGTCCTAGGGGAGCATTTACACGTTTGTTTTCAATTTTTGGCAGATTTTTTTAACCACATTATTGCGACGGTTCCTCTCCATTGTGGATATTTTATCCTACACCGATTCGGATAATTGGAATTCGTCGTTTTTTTTCAAACCTTGCTGGAAAGATTATGCTAATAACAACATTTTAGAAAGACCCAAAGCTCAGAATTATTCAGGTAAGGGTAGCTTTTTCAAAAAGAACTTTCGGATGATCTAAATAACTGAATTTTTTCGGATCTCACATCGGCTGTTCGAATCGGATAGGGCATCAGACTTCAAATCAAAATCAAATTAATTATCTAAATTTTCCGAAAATCCGATCTGGTGAAGATCATCCCTATATCTGAATCGCTCTAGGATTCGAGATTATTCCCACTGTTCCGGAGTTTGAAAAATCACAATCGGATCCAATGTCTACTCTTGAAAACGATCCCACCCCTTGCCTTTGTATTCCTTTATTTCTCTGCTGTTCGCCAATGCGAAGTTTGGCATTTGTTTCAGCAATGATGGGACCGTTTGATGAAGTGGGTGAAGCATATCTCATAATCGAGAAGTTGATCCGTCTTGTGATCTTTGGAAAACAGAAAACAGACCACTGGTAAATAAAAACTGTATCGCTGAAGGAATCTGCGATACAATCATGCTGAAACTGCTCGTTTACCGTCTGGAGGTATTGTAAAAACACTGCGCATCGCGCAACTTATGCGCAAACCAGGGCCAAAAACACGTTGCTTTCTTGTTCTTTGTTTCTGGAGAGCTGTCGAACTGCGATGAAAACAAACACCGTCTGACTAGTTAGAACTTTGATGAATCGTGAAAAATATCCTTCAAACGAGTTTGGGGAGGGGTACGCTCTACAGAGACCTGAACTCTAGAGACCCTTGCTCGAATATATCTTGAAGAGGGCGTTGTAAATCATACAAGAACCGAGTGAATGTCCAGCTCGTAAACGTTATAATACAGCATTCAGGAGGCATACCTTCTCGCAAGTTCGTTCGGCCCAGCGCGGTGGGATTTGAACCCTCATCCTCTGCTTTCCATGCAGAATGCTACTCTTTACACCATCAGTTCTTCGGACGCAACATCCTCGAAACCTTTCAGCACTCACTCGCTTTACCAGGATAACGTGCAAAGCCGTTGAAGAATGAAGCACTAGTATGACCTTGGGCTCTTTGCTGCACGCCACTGTATGGAAGAACACCCAACATATCACACGTATGACACGTGAAGGATAAAGGACGGCGTTGATCAGTTCCTTTTGGGGTGTGTGGCGCACCCAAAAGGAACTGATCAACGACTTCCAATGGATATCATGTCGGCAATTTGAATGCGTACTTGGATTATACAATGACTTGCGCTGACCAGCATATGGAAAATTCAGCATTATATCCTTCCAAGACATGATTTTTAGCTTTGCTTGAGCCTAGAGCGGCTGGTATAGAAGATACAAGTTGTTAGATGGATGTCTAGTTGCGATCAAAACTCTTGCGCCAGGCGGGACTCGAACCCGCATCTTCTGCTTTCCGGGCAGCGATGTTCGCCTTACACCACCGGCGCTGCTTGGTCGAACTGAACATCCACGATATCTTCCTAGCAAGTACTCACCTATCAGCGGCCGCTGATAGGTGAGTACTTGCTAGGAAGATATCGTGGATGTTCAGTTCGACCAAGCAGCGCCGGTGGTGTAAGGCGAACATCGCTGCCCGGAAAGCAGAAGATGCGGGTTCGAGTCCCGCCTGGCGCAAGAGTTTTGATCGCAACTAGACATCCATCTAACAACCTTCCAAGACAATTAGCTCTGAAATTAATTCACCGACCTTGAAGGATGGAAGGCTTGGCTGGCCTTAGCAGGAAACACAAACCAAAAATCTGGAATTGGGTTACAGGTGCTGCTCCGGCTGCGCTACGATGCGCACTGAAGGCAGCATATATTAGACAAATGATTGAGAAGCCGTTCGTTAACATGCCATTGCTTTCCTACGTTATGCAATTACATACAATATGCACCATCTGCACTTTCCATGAAAAGTCATGAGAGGCAAAGTGAAAGGCGATCACAGATACCTACTGAAGTCGGAAAAACGATATAGTGGGAAGAAAAGTTAGTACGCCGTGATAAGGGCTCAACGAATGGCCAGTGAGGAACCTCTACTTGATTATGGTTGGTGCATGTAAATGGTTCTGCACCAATTCAGCTTTACAATGTCAGCGAATCTTAATGAAACATCACAATTTTCGCAAGTCGACACGATTCACCTATCGCTAGCCGATATTGATAAGAATGAAGGAAAGGCGAATGCGATTGTCGTGTACCTTTCCGAGGGTACCGGGCACCAAGAACAGCCAAGCTACTCTTCTCTCAGTAGTGGAAGTGTATTGACGCTGTTTCGGCAAAGAAGCTTTGCAAATAAGTGAAGCGTCCCCTATGGATGTGTGAGCACTCTTTGGCTAGCCATCCGCTACGGCTGGAAGTTCAGAGTAGAAAGGTCGTGAAAGATGTGTAGTGCTTTAGATGGACACTGTCCTGCCCACAGAACAATTCTGGTATCCGCATAACGTGGTGACGGGTTGGTAAGTTATTCGCACCTATTATATTATATCAGGAGGTCGAATTCTCCTCTCGGTATTCTCGGTTCTCGGTTCTTCAGTGTTAGGCCGCAGCACATGACTACCGAACGAGTGGTTGGTGAAAAGAAACGGCATTGTCAAGGGAGGACAACTATGCTTGTCTAAAGAACTCCCTCAGCTTGATGGGAGTTCAAGGTTTTAAAGCAATGGTTTTTCTTCTCAGTACCAAATTCAAATAATATCGAGCCTTAGATGTCAAGTAATAAGCTTCCAGACGGGAGAACTGTATTCCTGCCTCAGCAGGAAAATGATAGGCGGTGCAATCTTCTTCTGAGTTCTTGCTGGTTTTCTTCTTCCTTGGCAGTCAGGCGGCTGTCCTTTCCGGCTCACAAATTTCTTTGAAGTGAACACGTTTTCCAAAGTCTTACGGCAGCATTTGGAAACTAGAGTTTAAATACTTAAGTGGCAGAGCAAAAAGAGTCAGAATGAGGAACGGTTTATCTAAGATGATCAATTTAGTTGCACATTAAATAAGAATTGAACGCAGAACGCAAAAGAATATTGTGGCGACTAGTGTATACGGAAACCTTGAACAGCCAGGATGTGGAATATGTACATAGTGTGCTTTCAATAGACTCAGAGCTCTGTGAAGTAGGTGCAAACTCTAAATTCAGTGTACAACGTGCTCAATTATTTAATGGGCCCGAAAGTTGTTCCTTCATTTTTCTTTTATTTTTGCCTATTTTATTAAATTTTCAAATTTAATTTTATTCCCTATTTTGCTCAAATACAAGAGGTCGATCGCTTCAGATCGCTTTTTTCAATTTTCTTCATTCTTTCATTTTTCATTTTTTCAAACTCCACATGCCAGAAGCAATATAAGGTCGACATTTTTCACACACCGAGATGGAACCGAGTTGCAAAAATTTTCGAAGAAAAATATCAAACCGGAATCGTTAATGTAATGCGAAAGACTTGTTGATCGATATCTCCAGGATGTTTCTTAATAGTTTACTTCCTACTGTTGCTGACATTTGACGTCTGTACCTAAAATAAATGATTTATCCCTTCTGTTCTGGTTTCCAACGTTCTGTTTGTTCTATTTATGCGGGCATCTGTACGCATAACTGAATAAATACTTACTTACTTTGGAACTTTGATGGTCCTTTTGTCGGCTGGAGGTCTTCTCAGAGGGGACCACAACTCTTCCAGCTTGCATCCAGTGAGGCAGACTCCGCTCTCTGAAAGATCTTGGGAAAGAGTCTGCCCATCGCGCTGGCGGTCGTCCCAGTGGTCTCTTATGGTCTCCCGGGAGCCATTCTGTGACAAGAAGACTCCATCTATCGTCCTTTCGTCGAAGCAGGTGTCCGGCCCTGCGATATTTGGACTTCTTCATGTACTGCAGCGGGTCTGCTAATTACGACTTCTCCCGTAGCTCTGAGCTTCGTAGGCCTTCCTGCCATTGCTGACGAAGGCTTGTCCTTAGAAGACACTTCTCCAGTGCACGCTGCCTAGTTTGCATCGCTCTGGCGATTGTCTTGTTGTCGGGCCAGGTTTCCGTCGCGTAACACATCGCAGGCAGTACAGAGGCGTTGAATATCGAGGCTCTGAGGCCGGGATCCTTGACCTGATCGGTGACTTCGCGAATCGAACTGAAGGCTGCCCATGCTGCGCGTCTCCTGCGGGCGATTTCAGGAGCGAGGTCGTTATCTATGTTCAGCTCTCTTCCCAGATAGACGTAGGAGTCGACCCGTTGTAGAGCGACTCCATTTAACCTTACGAGTCCCGCGTCACACCACCGGTTGACCATAAATTGCGTTTTGGACATATTCATGTCCAATCCAGTCTTCATACCTGCCACATTGAGCTCGTTCAGCATTTCCTCGACTTCTGCCGTGCTGGTAGAGATGAGAACAATATCGTCGGCGAAGCGAAGGTTGCTGATCCTTCGTCTACAAGGTAGCCTTTATCGTCCCAGTACAAGTCTTTCATGGCATCCTGGAGTACCGCTGTGGTGAATAGCTTGGGAAAAATCGTGTCTACCTGCCGTACTCCTTTCCCGATAGGAATCTTAAGCTTTCGATCGAACAACTGGATGGTGGTCGATGTGTTCGAGAAGCATTCGTCGAGAAGTCGGATGTAGGGCGATGGTATACCAGCGTGCACAAGTGCGTTCAGAACGGCGTTGATTTCCACAGAGTCGAACGCTTTACGATAATCCACGAAGACAAGGACAAGTGGGATGTGGTATTTGCGGCTCCTTCCGATGAGTTGTGAGACATCTGAATGTGGTCCATGCAGAAGAAATCCTTGCGAAACCCTGCTTGCTCCACTGGCTGATATTCATCCATGCAACGCTCCATGCGGTTAAGCAGTATCTTGGTGAAGATCTTGTACACAACCGAGAGAGGACTGATGGGTCGATAGTTGTTGATATCCTCCTGCTGCCCTTTTTTGAATCGCGACCCAGATACACATAGCTGGAGCATTCGGAGATGTTCGTTCCGTTGAGCGAGAATGGGGCATCAGAAACTTGTCCGTTCCTCATGAACATCGTCTTCGTAAGATTCAGCTGCAGTCCAACGTTCCCACATACACGATCGAAGTCGGCCAGCATTCGCTCCGCCTGGCTGATGCTCGGTGTTATGAGCACGATGTCGTCAGCGAAGCGAAGATGGTGCAGTTGCCGGCAGTCGATCTTCACTCCCATGTCCTCCTATTTTAGTTCGCGCATGACGTTTTCGAGGATGGCGCTGAAGAGCTTCGGGGATATGGTATCCCCCTGCTGAACCCCTCTCTTTACGTCGATGACGACGTCGTTGTAGAATGGAGAGATCTTGGTCGTGAATCCACTGTACAGCTCTCGAAGGACTCTGGTGTACTGAGTAGGAACACCCTGAGTGAGCAGGGCGTCGATGACCGCTTCAGTTTCGACGGGGGACGTTGGACGATATTGATAGAAAATACCGGTCCCTTTACAGGCCCTCGTTACGATTAGTGGTCTCGCCTTTACTGGTACCTTCATTGGCCTACTCTACTGGTCCTCTTTCAGTGGTTCTCCCTTCTTGGTTCTCCCTTCAATCTCATGTGTTCCAGAAGTAAAGGAGAGGGCTTATGTGTGTTCACATTTCCTGTAGTCCCGAAACGATTGCCAAAGTACTGTGGAAAAACTCGTCCAATTCTTGGCAGGCAACTCGTCGCTACCCTTGGCTATTTACTGGCGACTAAATAGCCAAAGGTAGCGACGAGTTGCCTGCCAAGAATTGGGCGAGTTTTTCCATAGTACTTCGGCAGTCGTTGCGGGACCACGTGAGCTCTTCTTCTCTGTCTCACCTACCACAGCTGGTGAACGAGGTGGCCATAAGAATACAGCTCGCCCTGAATTTGTAGCGTAAGGCGCTTTTATACTGATGGAGTGTTCGTTTACTCTTCAGGAGTCGGCTAAGGTATCGCTTAAGTTTCCGTCTCGGTGTCGTGGGGGTGGGTCTTGTTCGGAAAACTCTCAGTCGAAGCAAACTAAATATCGAGTCGCAGGAAACCGACCAAATAGTCCTCCAGAACACTGCGTCAGACCAAAGGACTGATGGAGGGTTCATTTACTCTTCAGGAGTCGGTTAAGGTATCGCATGTGTTCCTGTCTCGGTGACGTGGAGGTGGGTCTTGTTCGGAAAACTCTCAGTCGAAGCAAACTAAAAGTCGAGTCGCAGGAAACCGACCAAATAGTCCTCCAGAACACTGCGTCAGACCAAAGGACTGATGGAGGGTTCATTTACTCTTCAGGAGTCGGTTAAGGTATCGCATGTGTTCCTGTCTCGGTGTCGTGGGGGTGGGTCTTGTTCGGAAAACTCTCAGTCGAAGCAAACTAAAAGTCGAGTCGCAGGAAACCGACCAAATAGTCCTCCAGAACACTGCGTCAGACCAAAGGACTGATGGAGGGTTCATTTACTCTTCAGGAGTCGGTTAAGGTATCGCATGTGTTCCTGTCTCGGTGTCGTGGGGGTGGGTCTTGTTCGGAAAACTCTCAGTCGAAGCAAACTAAAAGTCGAGTCGCAGGAAACCGACCAAATAGTCCTCCAGAACACTGCGTCAGACCAAAGGACTGATGGAGGGTTCATTTACTCTTCAGGAGTCGGTTAAGGTATCGCATGTGTTCCTGTCTCGGTGACGTGGAGGTGGGTCTTGTTCGGAAAACTCTCAGTCGAAGCAAACTAAAAGTCGAGTCGCAGGAAACCGACCAAATAGTCCTCCAGAACACTGCGTCAGACCAAAGGACTGATGGAGGGTTCATTTACTCTTCAGGAGTCGGTTAAGGTATCGCATGTGTTCCTGTCTCGGTGTCGTGGGGGTGGGTCTTGTTCGGAAAACTCTCAGTCGAAGCAAACTAAAAGTCGAGTCGCAGGAAACCGACCAAATAGTCCTCCAGAACACTGCGTCAGACCAAAGGACTGATGGAGGGTTCATTTACTCTTCAGGAGTCGGTTAAGGTATCGCATGTGTTCCTGTCTCGGTGTCGTGGGGGTGGGTCTTGTTCGGAAAACTCTCAGTCGAAGCAAACTAAAAGTCGAGTCGCAGGAAACCGACCAAGTAGTCCTCCAGAACACTGCGTCAGACCAAAGGACTGATGGAGGGTTCATTTACTCTTCGGAATCCTGACTAACAGAAGCTATTATATGGTAGTAGCACGCTCCGACAGCTTAGGATCCTTCCGTTACCCCTAATATACCACCCGATAACTTTCCACTCAATACCATATTCTCTGCCAAATACAGATGTGATAATCTAGCATCCGCCATCAGCGCCGGTAATCCCGCCCCAGCCCTAGTTCTTGTGCACTCGGACAACTGGTCCTCAATAAGCGGTGGGCGCGCCCCTTGTACCGCCCCTTCGTATGGGCGGTGTGAAGAACACCGTTCCGCCGGCTCTGGTCAGTCCGAGTACCAGTAATGGTGTTGGCGCAAAAATGGTGAAATGTCGACCAACTCGGATTTTGACTGGATTACACTGTTAGAAAACTGTTGATGCCGCCGACATCACCACCTTAACCATTTTCTTAGGTTGAAACAACCCGAAGAACAAGTCAAAGAAAACTGGAAAAAATTGCAAAATTGTGCCCTTTTAATCACTTCATAATGATCACCTCGGACGGTCTAATTTTGTGCATTGCTAGTTTTTAAAATGCGGCTAAGTATTCCAACCTATGGAAAAAGTGAGAGCATTTTCTCTCCTATGACTAAGTTGCTACAATCCATTTAACATGAGGAAAATCGCTTAGCGCAAATGAGAAGTGGCGAACTTATGGACGAATAGATGGGTTACTTTTTTAGTTCTAAAGGCTTATTTGTCACTAGTAAAAGGAGCTTTTCTCAGCCAATTTAACAGCATCAAACTTCACCGTGGAAAGGAGCCCTGGGTGGTTTCATTACGTCCTAAAATGGAACATTTCCTGATTTTGGATCAATTAGTGCAACGGCTTCAAAATTAGGAATAGTAGGCGCTGCTTAATGTCACAAGAATGAGCACCACAAGCTGAATTCATATTTGTTAAGAAAAGTAGAGAAAAGTAGATAATTTTTAAATTTTTGCGATTCCAACAAATGAACTTGAAACAAATTATGACAATGTGACGCTTTGCGACGGATCAATCCGTCGCAAAGCGTCTTTCTTTCATAGAATTTGAGCGGTATTGTATTCTGGCAATAAAACATCAAATTCCTAAAATTATTATTGGATGATGACATCATGTTTTCCACTGGTTCTAGGAGACCAGTTCTTGTACTTTCGTGAAACCTAGTGCTTCATGGTCATCTCAGGGCTTAGAACCAGTGTTTCCAGGTGATCTAAAACATTGGCCCACTCTGTCGCTTTTCGTTCAAGAGGCATGCTTCGTCAGAGTTGCATCCCTACAGAGCTGGGTGGAGAACAGTTGGAGGACGTGCCGTCTGCCGCGTAAATCCGTTTCCAGGTTCCTGGTTCGGATTTCCCGCCCAGGCCAACCAACCCTTCCATCCCTCCGGGGTCGGTGAATTGGTACCAGACTTGTCTGGGAAGGATAGAGCGCTGACTTGTTCATCGGCTGGCCACCGCAAGTCATTGTATGGCCAAATACGCATTCATGTGGCCTCCACGACATCCCGTAGAAGTAGAATGCGCTGGTGCATCCCAGAAGGGATTGAGTAACGCCGTCCTTTATCCTTATCCTTATCCTAACACTTAAATATGGCAAGATATAAAACTTTTTGTCAGCCCTCAGAAACTGGGAGATGCAGTGCTTAAAAATCACGAATTTTGCAAGTCATCCAGGTTTATTTAGGCAACTTTTCGAATTGGCTGGCAAGCGAG
The DNA here is from genome assembly GCA_947359475.1 of Heligmosomoides polygyrus bakeri. Taxonomy (NCBI): domain Eukaryota; kingdom Metazoa; phylum Nematoda; class Chromadorea; order Rhabditida; family Heligmosomidae; genus Heligmosomoides; species Heligmosomoides polygyrus. The sequence goes on from OX375868.1 coordinate 26,717,647, forward strand.
GTTAAGTATATTTTCCATCGGTAAATATTGAAAACGGGTGAAATTCGGGTAAGAAAGGGTAAAAACCAAAGAGGTGAAGGAATGGAGCGAGATCTAGTCCTAGAACTTTGTAGCGATAGTCCAATACGACCGTAGCTCACATTTAGGCCGATGTCATACCACCGCTTGGGGTGAGCGATGGCATAACACAGGCCTAAGTGTGAGCTCAAGTGATGGATCCATTGTGTAAAAAAAAAACGAAGAATTTGGATCTACACACTTTTATACCTCCAAAATGCGTATTTTGTGGTAGCAAGTCTCTGTAGGTTTATTTGAATCAAGATTACCTAGAGCAGTCAGGCAAGTCAGGTCGCATCAAAACTTTATGCCGGAATTGGGCACGTAAAACGAACACCCATGCAAATCAAAAATCAATCAAAAGCGATTGCTTGGAAAGATTGGAATTAGATGGGAAATTTGGGAAAATTTCTATGCAAATAGAGAAGCTCATGCTCTCATCAGTATCAGAGTTCATAGTTTATTCATGTCAATTTCCGAAGCCATCCTTTCCACTTCCTGGGTTTCGAACCGTCTCGTCATTCTGTGATTGGGCAGACGAATTCCTGCTCGGAGCCGAACTTCGAGCTTTCTGATGAGATTCTACACCACACCACTGACAGTCGTCTGGGGATGTTTAGGCCTGCTACTGCTTTTCTCATTAATGTTGAGTCCTGCGAAATCGATGGAAAGGCGTCTGTTGTGTGCTGACCATGATCAGCAGATTCAATAGACAGATTTTTCAATAGACAGATTTCAACAGCAGATTCAATACAGCAGAAGCTTCCACGAGGCTGCTCCCAAAGCAAAAAGGTCCTCAGGAGGTAATTATTTCGAGAGAGCAGTGAGAGATCGTAAACCGACCGTACTCCTTGGGCCAATACAGTAACCATCAATTTACACTATTTTCTTATCAAAATTAGCTGCCTAACTTGCACATCTTCGGATAGGAAATTCCATCACTATTGCGAATATGACATTCCTTTCAAAAATGGGTGCTTTTGGAGAAAGTTATAACAAAGCGGCGCTTTCTCGCCCAAAACGGCGCAAAAGTCGCGGTTTTGCGCCGAATGGACAAAAGATAGGGCTGGTATTGTATATGATGATACCACATCGTGGGTATGTTTTTCCCTTTTTCCGAACACACATTCGGGTTAAATCGTTGGTGAACACAGCCCCTGGAAAGAAGTGTTCAGGAAGAGTTACAGGCACTATGTAGGTTAGTTCTCGCGTCACTAGTACAAACAAAAACGGTTTTTTCGAGGTTACCTCTACAGTCCCACATCATGCTCATGCTCGGCTAGGCTTACGCGAGGACTGAGATAGCATCTCGAAAGAGCAGCACGCCCGAAACTCAATCTCCTCCATCAACATCGTCGACGTGCGGGAGTAGCACCAAACCCACCCAGAAGAAAACGCGACGAGTCGCTGAGTCGAAAAAAGAGCTGATCGCCGTGATAAGGGTGCTGCGTCTCGGTGGAATTTACGGCCACGTGACACTCAAACATCGAAGCCAGACAAACAGAGACGGCACCACAGGGCAGCGAGCCCCACGGAGATTTAGGGACTCGAGGGAGAACTTCTGGCGAAAATGGAGCATCATATTCATTGCTGGAAAAAGAGCAGAGGAATCAAATTTCTTGAACTGTGCTGGACACAAACCCACACTCTCCTCTTTCCAGGCAAGATATTTAACCTGACTGCAACAACTCCAGAGTTTCAACCCCAACAACACATCGTTGCAAATTCTTGTGGCCTCTCTGAGAACGGCTCTAGGCTCCATTGAGGTGCAGAGCATAGCTACGCTACGCTAGGTTGCAACTGACAAATTGCAGAGCAGAGATAAGGTTTTTCTGCACAGTGTCGTTTCGTGCCATCATATCGAAGAAACCGATCTTTAAAGGACAGACTTCAATAGTCGAAAAAATTCATAAGGGCACGCATTTCGACGTTACAAGTAAGATATCACCGAAATCTAAGATTCGCAATCTATCCTAGTCGAGAGGGGGCAACTGTAATGTGCCAATTGCGCAGACCATCCCATGCAACACAAGAATACCCAATAAATTTGGATTAAAATTTTGGGACATGGCTTTCTCGAAAAACCCAAGGAAGGGGGTGAAGATGCAAATCGATGAATGTGCCCTGCGATTAGGATAGATCCAAGTTTCGTTTAAAAAATTTCCAACAAAAACTACCTTTTCAAGAGACATTATGCTGCAAAGTGCTTCGACCCGAAGTACTATATGATCAAGTTCAAACAATGTATGGAGCATTGGCCAAGTGTTGATGTGTTGATTTTTGAATCGCAATGACGCGATATTGTCCGAGAATATTTGAAGAATTGCTCAAGGGAAAGGACATCGACTGCAACACGGAGGTCGTGCTATTCCAGATTCTGGTGTTATATACAAGCAATGTCAATTACATCTTCATATTTAATTACTCCTTGGAAATGCTATGAAACACCAGCTTGTCGCACTGCATTTAGGTGAACAAAGGATGGAGGGTGAAATTTTTTTATTGAAAAGTGTTGAACAACAAGATCTATGACGGTGAGTTGTTGCAGATTATAGTAATGGACGTTGGTCTAAGTAAACAGATTAACTGATGAAAGGCAGTGAATAGGTGGATTACTTGGTAGACCAGTGAGCAGCGAGCTCAACATCTGATCCATTCAACATAGAGAAAACTAGCAATCTTCAACAAGAGCCGTCAACTATTTTGGGGGTTAAGCCATCTATTATACGTGTTCGGGACACAATTTGAATGTGCATTTTCCTTTAAAAGTGGTTTACGGTAAACAGCTTAATAAGTGAGAGACTTATCTTTTGCAGACAAGTCTGTTACTGATTCGCAGAACCCGGTGGGTTGGAATTTGGGCTGGACAGGACCCGAATCTTGAATTTATCCCGGAAGGGTTCGGGTGCCGGTGTCCCTTCCGAATCACCGCTACTACATCTTGCCCTAATTTCTAATCTCAGATTCATGCAGCTTAATACTACTCTAACTAAAAACAAACTAAATTTCTCAGAAATGGTACTTTTAGCCAGTGATTTTTTGAAAATAAGCCGAGCGAGACCCACTCTGCAACACATGCCTGAAGGACAAGTGGGAATAATGTGCTCATCTTCAACAAGAGTTTGTTTCATTTCGATCACAAAGTTTCTCAAGTTTCTGCAGCAGGTTAAAATGTGGCACGTCTAACACAGTGGGTTAAATCGTAGTTGCATTCACCACAAGTTGACTTATGGATCGGTTTCCAACAAATCTTAGACCTTTCCGAGATCGGAGGGTTTGTGCCGGACTTGTCTCGGATAATGCATACATTGACTTGTATATCAGCTGATATGCACTCACTCCATGGCAAAGGCAAAATACATACTTAAGTCATCGTCTCCACAAAAAACTGAGACAATAGACTGTATTGCGCACATCGCAAAGGGACTGATAAACAAGCTCCAGCATTGATTCATTATCCTTTCCGTTGAAGTACAGAAAAACCCTTGTTGATGCAAAAAGGTGGCCTCTTATTGCACCAAATGGCAAGGAAGGTTCCTCGTATGGTCGTTCAGTGTGATGCCGTGAGTGTTCAGTTCATAAATTTAGTGTTTCCAATTTTACTACCATTGTCAGACGGGCATGCCTTCTTAATATTAGTGCTTCATTTTCACTGCTGTTGTCAGACGGACATGGTGAAAAGCCTCCCCACTACCCGTCCACTGGGATAGGTATAAAAAATTGTATATGAGTTTGCATATACAAACGACTGGTTCTAACTTTGACTGGTACATTTATTTAGGTGTTATATCAACTGATTGTCCTAGGTCATTGCTGCATATGGATGAGCAGAGAGATCTACACACAAGAAGCCAAAGGGGACAAATTGGGGTTTGATCCGTGCCTGCGAAAGCCAATCTATCCTTACTTGTTGATACCAAGAATTTGTGCCAGACTGGCTAGAGCTAACCATAAGTGAAATTCACATTCCAGAGTCGCACTTCATTTGGCTCCGCGATTTTAGGATGAAGTGACGAATCTTGCAGTATTTGTTAAAGAATAAATCAGTCTTAACTAGCTCAGAGTGGTGGAGTCTAAGCTCTAAATTAGATAAAGTCTCTTTCCGTGTAAAAGCCTACCGGAGTTTCATAAATTCACTAGTGAAGTGTGAAATTTTAGGACTGTCTGCTCATGCCCTTCAAAACCTTGTTGCTCGCCACATGTCTTGTTCAATTTGATGAATTTCGTGTTGTTTAGATGTATTTCAATGAGTTACAATTACTTTCTTCGTTCTTTGAAAGAAGTAGTATGTAGAGCACTTTTTGTGTATGTTATTCGTCAGTGAGCCAAGATCTTCCGCCTCCTATTTTACAAGCGACGGAAATGGCTCAAACCTGCATTTGCGGGCAGATATCTTCATTTCTGCACAAATAGACCTTCAGATTTTAGATCATCAGACCACGATACAAATGTTGACACATGTGCGTAGCCACTACTCTCTGAGCGCGCTTTTCGGCAGAGTATTTCCGTGGATCATCGACAACAGCTGATTCAGCCTTGCTCATCTGGTCCCTCGTCTATTTACCCATGGTCGGCACGTACACGTGTTTTGCTGCGCACAGTCGCATGGTACCCCGCCACCGATACGAGAACGACAGGCCATGACGATGGTGTTTGGTTGGCGACCTGGCTAGTGCATCCGCCGAGCCGTGAATTTCCCACGCGAGGGAGCATAAACCAATCTATTATCTCACTTGAAAAGATGAAGGCTCTTGACAGCCTAACTTTAACGGAGGAAGAGAACCAGGGCTCTAACCGTGTGCATACTCACTCTGTTTTTTCTTCAGTTGTTAAGTTGCTACGCAACCCTTGCGCATACCTTTTTTACCTTTTACCTTTTTTTACCTTTTTTCGCACACTGTTAACTACATACGTTGTGAATAGGTATTCAAAAACAAAACACTCAGCATGATCGAGAACGTATGAGTAATGACTATCAATTATTCCTCAGTAGACTATCAATTCCAGAAGTGTAGAACTCTGGCCGTAACTCGAAGAAGTATGAAGTCTCACATTCCATTTCTAAGCGATCTCTAAGCTTCTCTCCTCCTAGGTGCAGCTTAAGTGTTCAAAAATCAGATGCCAAATCGGAAGAATAAACAACATATGGCAGGACTTCTCAACCAGGACAGGCATTTTTCTGGCAAGTAAGTATTTCTACGTGAACTGAGGCATTGCCCCGAAGTAGAGTAGCACGATCAATTTGCCTGATTTTCAGCCGAATTGGCTTTGTGGTTTCAGAAGCAAAGGCGCACTCTTTGGTAGGCTGGGAGGTACTCATTATCCATGGTTCGTTGTTCACCGATTTCTGCAGCTGACTTTTCAACAAAGACTTCTGCGGGTTGTGAGAAGCGTATACTTGAGTGGTCACGGTGTGCCCAGATGAGTGCAATTCCCGGCCAGCACTCTCTCCAAATCCCATCCGAACCTTATTTCCCTTCAGTTCTCTTTTCAGCTGTTTTGGAAGTGGTTCGGGAAACTTCTCCATCGATGTCTTTAACATACAGCACTCAACACTCATCTCCAGAAACGAGTTGGCGTGGATACTTCCTTCTTCGTGGATTCAGAAGCAGAGGCTCATTCTTTGGTAAGCTTGGACGGATTCAATTCGTCGTCACAAATGTCACGGATAGATACAGTGCATATTCTCCATTCCGGCGAAGGCTTCGAGAACGGTCTATAGCCTTTTTGCCAAAATTTTTAATTCAAAGCCTACACGATTTCAAATCCTGTGAGCTCAGGACAGGCTTTGGTGCAGGACTCTGGTGGCAGACCCACCAATTTCTTATTAAATTGTCAAAACTATATCAATAAAAAACTAGCGACTGAATATTGAGAGCTGCTCTAGGATTTCGTGGAGGTCGATGTCGACGGTTTCTATGACTTTTACTTAAATGGAGATAACAAATTGAAATTAAGAAGTGAAACACTTTCTCAAGAAGCTCCTACGTGCATGAACCTTGATCATGAATTATTTCTTTTTCACGCTAATGTATTCTCCTATGTAAGTTATACGTGTAGTTATTTCCAAAGAAAAATATTTTGATAATATTTAATAACCGCCAAAAACCTTTCAATGTTCTTAGCATCCATTTCTAACCTAACGTTTCTTTAACCGCGCATTCTTAAGTTTTCTTTTAATGTACAATCCAAACAAATTTAATTCTAGACCCTTCTACGCACTTTACCGCATTTGCGTCGCTCTAATATGGGCTATATCGAAGATCGTCAGTTGTTTGTGAACTGGGGAAAAGTGAGAGTGGGCGATATAAATGCAATTGGCACTTCCGTCAACGAACTTCTCCACCACGTGTCCACATATGGAGATAATCGTGTGTGTTGAATATGTTTACGGAAGGTATTATGGAGAATGCACCTCGACTGAGAAGAGATGAAAAGCAATGTGTAGAGGGGATGTCGGCTAGTCGCTTTCAAATCTTAAAACTATCAATCTTCAACATGAGGTGAAAAATGCCGTGAGCGAACTAACCGGGTTAACTACATGTTAACTGTTTTGCGGGTTACCACTCTACTTGTGCGGGATGCTGCTTATTGTCGTGTATTTTTCCTTGCAAATGGTTTACGATGAACGGGTTAATGAATCCAAGATTTATGCTTTGCAAACAAGTCTGTTAGCAATTAGGAGAACCCGGTAGGTTGGAAATGGACTGGACAGAACCCAAAACTTAATCAATCCGTGATTGTTCAAATGATCAACCTTTACTGCAAATCTTGTTTTAACTGCAGTGGTTTAGAGGGAAACTGAAATGTCGAAGTGGTTAGGGTGGTTGCGCAAGGTGGAAGGCAGAGTGAATGGAGTCGGAGGAAAGGCGTGGAATATTCAGAAATGTACCCGGTTCTTTCATTACCTACCATAAAAATGATGGATTGGGCAGCGGAAGGGAACCAGGGATGAGCGGATCAAGCGTTATCGGTTATCTGTTATCCGGTTTCCAGGAGGTTTTGGACCATCCGTTTTGTTGTTTGTTATCCGGCGATTTTCAGCCGGATAACGAACAACAAATGACATAACTCCTGGGTTTGAACGTGGTGATGGGTGGACTGTGTAAAGGATCCTTCACGATCGTAAGAGTGGTCGTAAAAACAACGGAAATCGTTTAAATCCAGGAGGGATAGTTGAGGCATTCCCTCACTTGAGAACTGGTTACACAGCTTTAAAAATACCTCCATTCTATTCTTCCAGAGTCGCTAAGCATGTACCATACATTCATGAGGCCTACAAAGCATAGCGTTGTTCATTCATGTCAAGTCATGCAGACCAAGAAGGCGTACAAACTGCTATTAGCGACCGTTAAAAGTACAGGGCCTGGCTCAACCTAGAATGAATTTTTGCCGCCGACCTTTGCGTCGTGTCATATGTGGCTCCACGACTGCAGTGTGTTCGATTTGCATGCATGAGGTAGAAGTATGCATTTAGACATATGCTGTTGTGAACCACCAAAGAAATACCGTAATACAGCAGTGGATACGAGCGGAAGGGAAATAGGTTCAATTCGGATACTCTGACGGGGCGACTTCTCCATTAAACATTTTAGCGGTGCAACAAACTGCACTAAATAAACTTAGAGTCGGGGGTGCTCCAAGGCATGCAGATTCGTTATATTTGTCAGTTTTCCAGTGAAACTTCTCTATTACACAGGGAACCACTCCCTTTTTGGAATGCGTCGGATATGCCTGCCCTCCTGGATGTCATGAGTCCTTAAATGTGTGATTGGCCTACACAATTGTTTGCTGTTACTACCAGATAGAAAGTTATTATTGTATCTATCCCAGATAATTCCATGTTCAAGTATATGGACTTTATTCGGCTGGACGTCTTCCGCCTTCTTCACAGCAGAAAAGTCAAAAGACATCGGGAGTATCGCTCTTCCGAGGATCAATCTATTTTCCAGCAGCTTCAACTGGAAGAAGAACTAGACGGCTAATAAATAGAACAATTCAAGCAACCCTCTCGAAACAGGCGAAAGGCAGGAATGTTTCTCTTTGTTTGCCTCCCTTCTGGTCGGCAGAAAAGTGTGGGGTGTCGTTAATCTGGCGACTCCACCACGTATAAAAAACACTATTAAAGTATCTAGGAATGGCTTATAAATTAACAGTGCATCAACTCTTGACCTTTCGTTAAAATTAGAGCAATTCAAAACTTTTAATTTTTGCTGTTTGTTCGTTATCCGTTTTTTCGTTATCCGGCCAATTTCGAGCAAAATTATCCGTTATCCGGGTTTTAAAATTTAATTATCCGCTCATCCCTGATGGGGACATTATTGTCATTTCATCGAATTCTTGTTGTTTTTTATGTTGGAAATGGCGGATTCAAAACCAATGAGTTTAATGACATGATTATAAACAGCAGAGAAAAATTCGAGACCTTAGTGTTACTCTTAAACCATTTTTTTTAATTTTGAGAACCACTTCGATATGATTGTTCGTAAGACGTATTTCAATAGGTTTACAATGCACAGAAATACAGAATGCCGCAGCTCTCATATACTGATTAGGCTGTACAGGGCTTACGTGGTCCCTTATTTGGAATACTCGTCACACATTTGGAGTCCACCCACAAAAAAGTTCAATGTAGAATTGAAATGGCTCAACAATACTTACCGAGGTGAATAGATGTTTCTTCGATCCTAAGCATCCACGAACCATAGCAGATTAAATACAAACGAAGAATAAATTCGTTCAAGTTCGGCACCCTATGTATTGCACCAACGAATATGCATAAATTTAGTATTTGCACCCAAGATTCTAAAAGAGGAAACAAACTGACAATGTGACCAAGTAAGTACTGGATTTTCAGACCGTGCATAAAACAGACTAACTTACTATTTTTTACATAACACAAGATTGAGTGCGTACTCTAACTCCAAAATATACATCAACGTTTCTTTCGTTGTGCAAGATGGGTACAGATGTTGCCTTCTAACGTATTAGAATCGTCGAATAGTTCTGTTTTTAATGCAAACCTGAAGAGCACAAACCTAATTCGTTAAACTTAATTCTTTTTCTTCAAGTCTCAAGTGGCTGGTATCGAGGTTGGAAGTTTTCAAAACTCTAGCGTCAGGAGGGGCTCGAACCCGTACCTTCTGCTGACCGGGCGGAAATGCTCTTCGCCATTGCACCGCCAGAACTGTTTGATTGAAGGCAAAAAAAATCTAATTTCTGTTCTAAAAATACAAACACTAATTACACTCAATATCTATGGAGCTCTGCAGATCAAATGTAGACCTCTTCTTCTGGACCTCCTCGTCACTTAATCTTCTTGCTGTGAAAAACAGAAACTCATCAAAATTTCCTTTCAGTGTAGTTCAACATTTCCCCAGAAAAGACAGCGGGAAGCAAAACATTATCACCTCTGGCAAACAACATGATGATGACGTCGAAAGTTGTCTTTCTGGATTAAGCATTTCCGCTTTTCTTTTTTCTTACTTCTAGCGAAGTAATATATGTACAATGGTTTAATATCTCTAAATTTTGTGGCTTGTGGCAGAACAGCAGATAATTCTTCTTCTTCTTCTTCAGCGTTTGTCCCGCTTCGAGGCGGGGTCCGCTATTCTGGTGTGGTGACGCCACTTTACGCGATCAAATGCTTGATCGGGATGGATACCAGCAACCTTTAGGTCCACATGCAACGTATCAAGCCATCGCTGCTTCGGCCGCCCTTTAGGCCGTTTTCCGGGCACATCTATGTTAAGGCCAATCTTCCTAACAGTGTCACCACTAGCTCGAAGAACGTGGCCATACCACCGAAGGCGAGCTTCACGTAACTTGTCAGCAATTGGAGCGACACCAAACCTCTGGCGTATTTCATCGTTGCGAATACGATCCAGACGCGTAACACCAGCCGTCCATCGCAGCATTTTCGTTTCCATTACGCTGAGGCGAGTCTCAACCTCCTTGGTTGCAGGCCAGCACTCAGCTCCATACATCGCTACTGGTCGGACGATGGTTCTATAGATCTTCGATTTAAGGCGTTCCGGTATCTTCCTGTCGCATAAAACGCCTGTCATCGAGCGCCATTTGGACCACGCTGCGCTCACGCGCGAGTTCACCTCGAATGTCAGACTACCATCAGACGCAATTGCAGATCCAAGGTACTTGAAGTTTGTCGTTCGTACTAGCGCAGTGCCATTGATCTCAATGGACCCGGCTTCGTTTACGTCTGTCGTCAAGTACTCAGATTTTTTGACGTTTAGCTTGAGCCCGAACATCGCCAAGCGGTCGTACCAAGCTTGCGCTTGTCGCTCGAGTTCGCTCTTCTCTTCGCTTGCAAGCATTACGTCATCTGCATACAGCAGCGTCCAGGGCGCAGGCTTCTGAAGTTCTCTCGAAATGGCATCCATTACGACAATGAATAGGAGCGGGGAAAGCGCAGAGCCCTGGTGAACACCAACGGAGATAGGAAACTCCGCCGATGTGCCGGCTGGCGCTCGCACACTACTCTTTGGACCAGAGTAAAGTATGCGCACCCACTCAATAAGCTCTTCGGGAACACCGTGTTGTCGTAAGGCGTACCATATAACCTCACGCGGTACACGATCAAATGCTTTCTCTAAGTCGAGAAAAGCTATGTGTATCGGTTTCTGCTTTTCGCGATGTCTCTCTACCAGAAGGCGAGCAGCATGTATGGCATCGATGGTGCCACTGCCCGCTACGAAGCCACATTGATTGGTGGAAAGTTGGACGATATCGCGAATACGTCCATCTACAATTCGCTCGAAGATTTTCATGCTGTGCGAGAGCAAGCGAATTGGACGGTAATTCGTGCAGTCCGCAGGACTGCCCTTCTTCTTCCATATCGGGATCGTCGTGCTTTCCTGCCAACTACCAGGTACCTTCTTTTCCGTAACTACCTGGTTGAAAAACTTCGTTAGCCACTCAGCAGGACTCCAGCACCTCAGCTTCCATAGGTCGGCCGCTATATCATCGGGGCCCGTTGCTTTGCCTGGCTTCATCTTCTTCAAAGCCGCTTCCGTCTCCTCCACAGTGATTTTCTGCACAGGACCGTGCGTAGGAGGGACGCAAGGGATGGGCGGATGGGCAAACTCTTCTGTCGAAATTCTCTCGAAGTAGTCATGCCATCGTTTCATAGCCCACTTGCGGTTCGTCAGTAGATGGCCATTCTCATCGTTGATGCCCAAAAATTTCTCGATGTCCTCGGCCTGACGATGGCGTGCCTTGGCAAGTCGATAAAGATGTCGTTCACCATCGCGCGTCTCGAGTTTATCGCTGAGATCATCATAATGGACGGCTTTTGCAACGGCTACGGCCTTCTTTGCCGCTTTCTTCGCCTCCTGGTACATACGCCATTTGTCTGCAGTCTTGTCGCGCAGGAACGCGTGATATAATTTTTTCTTCTCTCGGACTTTTTCTCTTACGTCGTTAGTCCACAGCCACGCCAGCTTCTCGATCTTGCGGCGTCCAGGCTTAGTCATGCCTAATTCAGAGCATGCAACTTGTAAAATCGTATCGGTTGTATCTTTCCATGTTTCGTCGACGGTTGTCACCGTCGGTAACCGAATACGAGAAACAAAAGCTGCAGCGTTTTCCTTCAACCGCCACCACTTGATTCTCGGTGGACCGCATCGCTCGACATGCCTCAGCCTCGGAGGGGCGAATTTAAGAGTGCATATCAGCGGACGGTGCTGTGTGGCGACAGTCTCGTACGGCACCACCTTCGCATCTGTAACCAGCTTTCGATCGCGATGCTTCACAAGGATGAAGTCGATCTGTGTCTTGGTGCTCCCGCTATAGAACGACACCAGATGGGAGTCACGCTTTCGAAATACGGTGTTCGCGATGATGAGGTTATGCGAGTCCGCATACTCAAGGATTCGCTCACCATCAGCGTTACGTGCTCCATATCCGAAACCGCCGTGACAGCTGCGACCATCTTTCGCAGTCCCCACATGGCCGTTGAGGTCACCTGCGATAACGACAGCGTCTTCTGACGGTACCTCTGCTGTCTTTTCATCAAGCAGGGTCCAAAACTCATCCTTGGCTCTCTCAGAGCAGCCTGCCTGCGGAGCGTATGCAGAGAAGAAATGATACATACGCTGTTCAGCAGCGACTACGACCTTCATCAAGCGGTCATTAAAACGTTCCACGCTTATAATCGCGTCTCGGAAACGTTCGGAGACGATTACACCAACTCCGCTGGTGGTCCTGGGACTGCCGCACAGAATGGCCTTGAAGCCTCGGCCTATGTCCCTCGACTTACACCAGGACCACCTCGTCTCCTGTACCGCACATAAGTCGATTCGTCTTCGCTCCAGTGCTTCTGCCAACTCGCACGAGCGGCCCGTCAACGTACCCACATTCAGCGTAGCTACGCGGGTCTTGCCTACGTTACGGGACTTTCGGACTAGCTCAGTTTCCCCCCGATGCCGGCCTCGCATCAGGGACCCTCGCATACTTCTCACACTCGCCGGGCTCTGCGAGTGCGCGTCGGCTCCCGCGGACGCCGTAGCATTATCTCGATACTCACTTAACGTCATCAACCATGTGATGTGACATGGATCTCCATAGGCCGGCCTGTCACTAGGGCCTGTCGCCTGTACTCGAATGTCCGTGATTAGCTTAGCTCGCAGAGGCGAACAGTTTCCAGTGGCACCACGTGGAGGAACGGACATCGCCACCGCAGAACAGCAGATAATATAGCTATCAATCGCAGCTTGATGAATTGCAATGTGCATCCTTATTATGAGAGTAAAAGAATAAAGGGCTAATGAAAAATATGTATTAGCAGCGCCTATGAGGCAAATTCTGCAACTCAAAGCTGGAACGCCAAAACAGAAGCATAATTAGAATTACCTTGACCACTTGTTGTTTACGTTCGAGTGACTTTTAGTCCCAAATAGAGGACGCCGAGTTAACTGCCATACATAAAAACCGAAGGTCTGGAGAAGGCTACAAAGGCACACGTTATCATGGCATGGGCTTTTTTAACGCCCTCGGTTTCAACACAGATCCTTTGTCACAGTGCAACGAGTCTTCCACTGTCAACCATAACGTGCAGATGAAAAAAGAATTACACTGTAGGCACTGTGAAGGTGGGGAACAGGCCTGAGACAACAAAACGCCGGCCATTTGAAGGTGATTTGAAGATTTCTTCGGCAGGATTGTATTGAAATCGTCTTACTTTTAAGAACGAAAGACGACCTCAATACAATCTTTGTGCTGGCTAAGAAAGGAAACAGTCGGTATAACATAGCCGATGCAAAGGATTTTTCTAAAAGAGGTCGACAACAATCTACTACTCTTGCACAGGTTTTCTTGTGTAAAGCTGAAAGAAGAATTACAATTGGGCTACACACTACTTTCCTTGACTATAGGGAATGCGTTTATTACTGTGAGACTGAGGCTGTTATCTACGCGGTGGTTAGACAGGATGGCCTTTCTCAGAACTTCAGAGTACTCAAAAGTAGTACTGATGTTTCGCGGCTAGGATTCCACCATTCTGCAAGGTCATCCTATCAACTTCAGGGGAGGGTTCCAGGCTCGAATACCGTATCTCCAAAAATCTTCAGCACCGTCCTCAGAAGTTCACCTGAAATGACATTCGAACGAAGCTCGACGTCCAACAACGGCACTATTTATCAATAGAACGATACCTGGTCTCCTTGGTACTTTGAGAAGACATGCATATCACTGGATGCGGCTTCGAACGCTGATTCCAAACATTTGTTAAAAAAACGCATTTTGGAACGGAATTGTGGACCATTTTAGAGTGCCTTGCTGGCTCTCTTCCTGCGCTCAGCGTCGTGTAATCACAGTGGTGTGCGACAAACTCCGTGCCTAAACTTTTAAGATTAATTTTTAATGAAATTTTTTTGGTAAATCTTTAAATTTTGTTAAAAATGCAGTTAACTGAAAACTGCTTATTGCATAATAGTTCTTCTGAAATGCTTTATCAACCATATTCTCGTTAAATTGATCCTGAGGTCGTTTAAGGGATACTGAATAGTTTTAAAATCAAAATGAGCACCTTACAAATAAATTCGATTGTATGCCAGTTTGAACTACAGGTTTTCTTTAGAGACCTCGTAATAAAATTTCGATTTGATCTTGATTAACAATGAAGTTCTTGAAAATTACAAATGGCTTGCCCCAAGCTGTGAATGCATTTAAATTGTGACTATTTTAGGAAACACAAAGACATGTTGCTTTTTTGTTGTAAAATGTGTTTCAATTTGCAGAAACTAGCAATTTTTCAGTGTGGTTCAGGAAGTGATTGCGCCATGCGTTCATCTATGTAGGTGCGTATTTAATTCTGATGATATCAAAAAATCTGCCTTCGTGCGGTTACGCACTAAACAGGGGTAAAACAGAAATTTTTTTAGGAAGCAGGTGTATGTAATTTCATCACCTTCAAGCAAGCACTATCTGTTTTTGTGTTATACTAAAAATTGCTGTTTTCTTCTGCCCTTTGGATTGCGATTGTGCAATTATATTTTATTAAACAATAAAAATCCCATACCCTTCGTCGTGTTCAGTTCGATTTCAAAGTTAAGAGGGAACAGCATTTTTCGATTTCAACTCAATCCCTCTCCTAAATTTTCCGATATTTCCAATGGATGTCTATGATATGAGGGGTCTCAAGCAGGCTGAGAGATGGAGAAGCGTGAAAGGGCTCAGCGCCCTTTGCACGGCTTTCATAAAAGTTGAAAGCGTCCTGTTTCATCCCATCATCAGTTCTTCGAATCAAATGTTTCTATTTTAAGAATTTATTCTTGTTTTATGATGATTTTTCCAGGAAATATTCCTTCATAAATTACCATATTGAGAACGGCGCATTTGTACTAAAGATGGATCTCACAAGATCTTCTTAGATCTAATTCAAATTCCAGAAACCTGAAAATTCCGTTAAGTCGTGATTTCGCGGCAGATGTTGTTAAATCTTGAACCGTAAAATACACCTCTAGAAGGATAGCTGAAGTAGACTGGAATCAGCGCTGGAGTTCAAGCAGCTGTGGCGCAGTGGATGGTGGAGCGGCGTATTGAGACGATTGGTGGTTCCATTCTCCTACGGTGCTACATTTCTGCTCCTACTGAAACAGAGCCACCACAATCAGCCCAAAGAAGCTGCCCTTGTAAATTTGAAACGAAAAAAAGGGTTACCAGAAAGGAAACCGGATTCAAAGGTGTTATCGTACTTTCACGGCTCCAAAGGTGGAAAGTTTTTTATTGCCTAAACACAGCCTAAGAAGGCGAGTTGAAAATGGTCCACAACTCAGTTTCCCGGTGCCTCTAGCAGATATAGAACACGTATTTGGGAATGAGCGTTCGAAGCCGCATCTTGCCATGCTTCATCACACATTAAAGTGCTACGGTGACCTGGTATGCTGAGATGAGAAATGCAGGGCTTGAGAACCCAGATCGAGTCAAGGCGGATAGGAAAGAAAGGAATGGCGCTTAATGTTTACTGCCTGTAGCGGCGTCCAGCAATCGAGTAGCTACTTAAAAGACTTGCCCACAGACACTGGGAAATCTTTAGGTAGCGAAAGTGCAGGAGTGATAACAAAGCCTAAGTAATAGACAATGCTCATTCCAAAACATTTAGGTCCAATTAGTTCATATCACTGCACAAAGCAGCTTGGTCAGATATCTGAAGATGCAATTCAAATCAGTTTCTTTAAGCCTCAATTGGCTGGTATCGAGGTTGTAAGCTGTCACAACGATGTCTTGTTGCGATCAAAACTTCTATCGCAACAAGACATCGTTGTGACAGCTTACAACCTCGATACCAGCCAATTGAGGCTTAAAGAAACTGATTTGAATTGCTTCTATCAAGACCATCAGCTTAACTGGTCCCATGCTGATATCAGCGGCCAGCTCATCCCGGATACGGGTGGGTGCTGATCGGTCCCACGAGGTGTGGATGTTGCGTTCGATCAAACGGCGCCGGTGGTGTAATGGCGTAGAGCATTCCCGCCCGGTCAGAGGGAGGTGCGGGTTCGAGTCCCGCCTGGCGCTAGAAGTTTTGATCGCAACAAGACATCGTTGTGATATCTGAAGATGTTTTTAGATCGGTACTGTGCACTTTTCCTATTAAAAGTCCATAAGATCGCCTTGTATGTAGTTCCGGTCATCCAGACTGAAAATTTTTACACTTACTATTATTGATATGTGCGCGGTGTCTCTAATTTTTTTGAGGTATGGCATTCCCTAATCCAAAAGATTATCAAGAATGTCATCATCTTGAAATCGTAGCAAGAGCTTCTTTTCGTTTGTATATCTTTCAAGAGAAAACCAGGACGTCCACCAACGTGTTGGTCGGACTTCTTCGTGAAAGCCCTGAACGACCGATATGACACTCTTCGTGTCCCTCGAGCGAGGAGGATCCATTGGGGCACTCTGGCACGCGACAGGAAGGAATGGAGACGCTGCTGGCGCCCGCTCGAGCAAGTCGATGATCAACGGGACGACAGGTGATATAGGTGATACAGGTGATATCTTTCTATCAATGTAACACTCTTCACCTTCTTTATGGAACACTATGCACTTTAAGCTAGCTGTGGGATTGCTTGACATATCATTCCGAATGAATTTTGCATTGGAATACTTGATTTGGAAGCTGTTCTACCTATTTTGTGCTCTCATAAATAGCGCATCGAACTCCCACTTTGTACAAAGAAACGACTTTCCAAAAACCACAGAACTTAAGAACCTTTTCAGATGATAAGCTTTTCTTTAGAGAAATATCTAGGTTTTCAAAAGATTTACCGCATATGCAGATAAATTTCTAGATTCTTCATGCCGAAGGTTGAAAAATGTGACTCCTTTTTTTGAACAAATCTATGTGGTACAATCGACCTAACTGAAAAACTAAGAGAGCTTCAAATATGTACACTCTAAAGCTGATCACCGACGTTTGAAACCCCTTCTTTGACATTCACTGATTAGAAGGATTCGGGCAATTAGTCAACGAAGACCCTCGTTTCGAAACATCTGAACTACCCGTCGTTAGTTCGATAGACTTTACTGGTGATGTGGGCACTAGTAGCTGTCTTCTCGGTCCTCGTTTCTTCCTCCTATCCTAAGGTAACATCGTAAACCTAAAAATATGCAAGATTTGTCAGCAAAACATTCTAAGCATTCTGTCAGGAGGGTACTATTTATTATACCATAGATAAGACGTTTGTTTCCAGTATTCTAATTTAAAAATGTTTTCATCAATAGTCTGTCTCCTTCTGTAGATTGTTTTTTAAATATTTGTCTCTTGCATTTGTAATAAACTCTAAACTGTCTTAGGAGTTCATTTGTCTAATGGAGTTAGCTACAAATGCCGTAAGGCCACCAATTAACCGCACGTCTCACTTTCCTCTTTATCATTATCAGTATACTGTTGCCAGTGGGTTAGCGATCGGTGCTCTTCACCATTCTGTCCGACAAACTAGTCAGAAATGCAGTATGTTACCTCCAGAATTAGAAACCTCCTTGTGCTGATCACAACAGCTCATGTGGCAACCGTGGAGTTGGATACTCTGTGCAGTTGCCATGAATCATAGCTGCAGGTTGCCATTAATAAAACAATATAAGTAGCTCCTTTCGTGATGCACCACGGAGTTCTATTCTACAATACGTCACTCACTTTCACTTTGCACGCGTGTTTGGCCTACACAATTACTTGCCGATTAACATATTCGCGCTTTGTTTTCCACCGGCAAGTTTAGTAGCAATTCGTCAACCCCAGAGTGGCGGTTGTCCTGGGCGTGAATTTAAACCAAGACCCTGTAACAGATCACTCGATACCCATCCTATCATTCAACCACGATACCATGCGTCCTTTTATATTAAGGGCTACCCTCAACGTTTGTCCCTACTGCGTATTTATAGAGCCCATACCATGCTAGTAATGCAGAGTTTTCCATGCCATAGGTAAGCCTTAGTTTAGCCTATTGGGTCACGCACATCAAAAGGGACTTGCTGCAACGCTAATTATAACTTCCATCTCGTTTAGGTACTTAATGTTGGCCTTCTCAGCGCATTCAACGATCCGACTCTTACGCCGGTTAGTTCGCGTTTCACTAATTTCTCTTCACGTTGCTCTCGAAGCTTTCCTACAACGCTATTCTGAGAGTGAGTCTTTGTTGCAGTTTATCGGATGGAGGCAAACTGCTGGTGCAGTTGGTGTCGCGTGGGACAGAGTCCAAAGTGAACGCATCTTACCAGAATATGATACGTTGAAGTGAGTGGTGATGCGTCGTTTCAGCAAATATAGTATTCTTCCTAGGCTTCTGCAGATCTAGTGCCGTTAGAGTAAATGTCTGGCTGTAACTAAAGGGTTTGTGATTCACATCATTTTCTATAATTCTCTAGAGGCTGATACTGAGGTTGTAAGCTGCTATAACGACGTTTTGTTGCCATCAGAATTGTAGCGCCCGGCGGGACTCGAATCCACACCCATAGCTGCTCACAGCGAGAGGGAATGCTCTACGCCATGACACCACCGGCGCTGTTTGATCGAACGCGACATCCATACCTCTTGGGATCTATCAGCATTCACCGTTATCACGAAAGGAGCCGGCCGCTGATATCAGCATGGAACCAGTTAGGCTAAAGGTCTTAATAAATAAGATTAAGTCCATTTCCTTAAAACCTCGAGTGGGATGCACTGCGGTTGTAAGCTGCTATATTTTGTTGTACATGGGGGTGTCGACAAGATGTGGATGCTGCGTTCCATCAAAGAGCTCCAGTGGTGTCTTAATAAATGAGATTAAGTCCATTTTCTCCAATGGTGTAAGGCTTCCTGTAAAGTTAGCAGGTGGGAGGGTTCGAGTCCCACCTGACACTGTTTCGCGTCAAAACGTTGTTAAAAAGCTTGTGGATTGAAAGTTCTGTGAGCAGCTATGGATAGTGCAGAAGACCGATCTGTGGTAAGGAAGTCACGTCAGAAGAGAAGGGCACATACCTCTATTTGGTAGGTAATTATAATACATCTTTGTATCTAGGTGTTTCTTTGAAACAGTTACAAATTATGGTATTTAGATAAGGCAGAAAGCCTTAGCACCGTAACTGTACCTGCAGTGCCTAAATGTTAGCAAAGAACCCCTGCAGAAGTAAGGGGAATTTTCCGGCCAGATACCACGCATCCGAGCTCTATGTATCTGCAGCTTTCGCATTGAACACCCTCGTAATGTCGAGGAACATTTTGTATGAATATTTGTCATGGGCCATGATTCGCGGTGGCTTCCCGATGAAGAAGTCAGGACATTTCCTCCCCAGAGAGGTCTTGTAGCGAACTCGGAGGGAATGAAGGCCAGGTTGGCCCGAAACTGCGCTACTAGGCGCCCAAGTCCAGTATGGTATCCTTCCAAATCGTCTGCATCAATTTTCTTCCCGGAAGTTACATACAAACGGGTGGTTAAGAGAACATCACAATGTCCAAACAAGTAAACAAATGTTAGGTTCGTGCCAAAATAATGGCGGTTGTCGGACTTGCTATGTTTCAGCATTGATAATTAAACAACATCTCAAACGAATACAGTCGTGCTATATATTGTTGAAAACATATTGTTCGTGTCGCACATAATTACTACCATCCCTCTATCACTACTTGTTGGGTGAATTCGGATCGCTCGCGAAGATGCTCGCAAAACAGGAAGTTCGCATGGTTTGCTTCACGAGTTTCGTAGAGCTGCAGAAGCACCTCGAAGTGTCATCAATATATTGGGTGCTCCAGTCTCGAAGATCAGGAGCGGTCGGCTGTCGTAGGCTGACAACGATGAGTTGATGGCAATGGTAGATGCCAACCCAAAAACAAGAAAAAAGACATAAGAGAATCTGCTGAAGAGCTATACGTTTACGGACCTGGCAATTGAAAAAAGCAACCGTAACCCGGCAATTGAAAAAAATTAGAAAGATAAAAAACTCGATAAGTGGGTGCCGCACGAGTTGAAGGAACATCAGCAATCTCGTCGGCTCGATCTGAGTCCGTACCTTATTGCGCAGCAAAGCAATCCATTTCCGGAAACGTGTTGTTATCACGACGAAAAATGGACTCTATACAATCGACGATGTTTATCTGAATGGTTTGACCACGACGAAGCTCCGAAGCATTTTCCAAGGGCGGCATTGCATCTAGGAAAGGTCACGATGACTATTTGAAGGTCAGCAGCCGGATTAATCCACCACAGCTTCTTGTGTCCGGACAATACCATCACAGTGGAACAGTGCTGCGAGGAACTCCATAAAATGTTCCAAAACCTGTTTAGAATTTATCGGCCATTGATTAGCAGAAAGTGAGTAATCCTACTCCATGACAATGCCCGAGCGGACCCTTTCGTTGATGTCAAGAAAAAAAACTGACTGAGTTGGGATATAACACTCGACCATCCTCCATACTCATCAAATCCTTCTATTATCGACTCACTTTTTCAAGCATCTCGCCATTTTCCTATGCGAGAAGTACTTCCGTGACCAAGACGATGCAAAAAAGGCACTCGACGATTTCGTCACCTCCAGAACTCCCGAATTTAATGTTGGAATAACTAATCTGGTTTTTCATTTGCCGAAATGTGTTGTTTCCCTTAGTGGTTATTTGAAAACCTTTACTGCTTTAAAGCGAGTTATAATTTTTAAAGTAGTTCTTTCAAGACGGCCGCTATTTTTGCATCATCTTAATAAAAGAAGGTGGGTAAGTTGAAAAACATGCCTGCGGAAGCGCCATGACACAAAACATTTCCATTCGGAATACCTCTTCCTTGCTTAGCTTATATAATAGGCAAGCCCTGACCCTCCTCATTATCCTCAGATGTTAATTATTCAGCCTTACATGGGTATTCGGTGACTGCGTGGAGTCTACAGATGCAGGTTCCGTGATTGACTGGATCGAAGAGGGCATTGATGTCGTACTTGGACCAGGATGTTCACAGTGTAAGCTCTATAATTTGTGTAATTCTAAATTTTTAACACTCGTTAGGTAAAGAGAAGTTTCATAGATAGAAATGCAAGTGCACAAGGAGGTAGCAAACTAAACCAACAAAACACTAGCCTTCTCAGAGAAATAAGAATATCAATGAAAGGTGGAAGTTTTGGTTCGCATGGAAATACAGTTATACCAGAACAGGCTTATTTTGCCTCAAGCGAGACCAATAGTGCGGCAATACTGCACATCTGAATAAACAGAGAGTCTTTGCAGCAGCTATAATATCTGGAGTAGTCGGCAAGTACTTCAACTTCCCCATGGTGCTTTATGCGGCGAACTTCGCATCGTCACTGCTGGATGTGGAGAACTATCCCACCATTATGACGTCAACATGGAGCTCCCTAAAGTGAGTTATCCTAATTTTGTATCCTTTACAGCGTTTTTGTAGGGACAGGCTATTAATTTTTATGATGGCTCTACAAAAACGCGCTTGCATAACCTGCGCGGAGATTTCACATTTACATCAGAAGGGACACGTTAGTTGTGTCGTCAAAAAGATCCAAGACACCATAGGGTAAACCTAGAATTTGAGAAAGTCTCAGCATTTCTATCAGCAGCTACTTTGAATCCTTAGCTTAGTGCACAGTGCATATCTATGCCGCCTCGAGTAATGAAGCTTGAAAACTTTCGAGAGATTAAACTAAAAGACCTTCGAATTGAGAGAAATGGGATTTTTGTCAACTACAAATGTTATCCTTTTACTTTGGAGGCGTATACGTACTGATCCTCTATCCTCCAGCCAAGCACGAACACTCACTCGACTCTTCGAACGCTACCAATGGAAAGAGGTCGCAGTGCTATACTACGCTGTTCGAAGCGATGTGATACCACGTTGTGCTCTGATCATGGATGACCTCGAGGTACTGTTTGCATCAGAGAATTACTAGATACCAGGCTCTGCAATAATTCCTGTCCGAAAACTTTCAAAGTTCTATAATTTTCCATAGAAGTGCTATAATATCAGGCAAGTGTAAAAACCTTCTAAAAGGTTCTCCAAAGTTCCACGCTAGGGGTATATAAGGCGCAGTCGCCGCGTCTAGCTACCAGTACAAGCTAAAATGGACCAAGGCCGCGTAGCCGTCTGCCAGTCCCTCCTCCTTCGTCCGCATCGCAAGGAGTTTCTCGAGGACCTGGTCACTGGGGATGAGAGGTGGGTCCTCTACGACAACGTCGCCCGCCGTGCCGTCTGGATCCCGCGCAGAGAAGAGCCGACGACGACGCCGAAAGCCGACTTGCACCCGCTGAAGATCATGCTCTGCTGCTGGTGGGACGCCAACGGCATGCTGTACTTCGAGCTGCTCCCGCAAGGCAGGACGGTCGCCGTCTCCATCTACACCGATCAGCTCGAGAAACTAGCCGTCGCCATCCGAGAAAAGCGTCCCCGACGGGCCTCGGTCCACCTGCTGCACGACAACGGCGAAGGAGACCCAGCAGAAGTTGGCGACGCTCGGCTGGGAGACGGTTGCCCATCCCCCGTATTCCCCGGACCTTGCCCCCTCCGACTACCACTTCTTCCGCCCGCTGAAGCACCATTTGGCCGGAAGAAAATTCACCAACTACGACAACCTCAAATCCGACATCGCGGACTTCTTCGAGTCGCAGCCCCCGGAGTTCTGGGCGAAGGGCATCGGCGACCTGCACAATCGATGGACCACTGTTGTGGATAACTGTGGTGATTATATTGTTGATTAGATTTGTTTTTCAATAAAGTTGAAAAAATTAAAAATCGTGAAATTTTCGGACAAGAATTATTGGACAGCCTGGTGTTATCCAATGCAGCTGCAACTAAAAATTACCATGTACGTTGCTGAAAATTTCTCTTCAGATAGTATGGCAACCTAACGCATGCTTCTTTCGTATCATAATTTTAGGTCAACCCTAAAATTTTTCATTATCAAGTTTCTCGTGAACTTTTCAGGCTTCTCGTTAAAAATATTCTGCTTCTAAGAAAGGATTTTCATTTCACTATAATTATACATAAACAGATCCACTTTAAAGAAAATACATGTTCTAGCACGAAAGTACCTATAGTCATGAGTTTGAAAAATTATAATTGATACATCTCACAGGTCTTTTAAAAAACTTGGATGGATAACTTAGCACACTACATACTGCTACATGCTGCCTAAATTATTCACATGAACGAGCTATGAAATGATCCACCCGTTCAAGCTCACCTGTATCACCTGTCGTCCCGCTGATCATCGAGTTGCTCGAGCGGGCGCCAGCAGCGTCTCCATTCGTCCCTGTCGCGTGCCAGAGTGCTCTAATGGATCCTCCTCGCTCGAGGGGCACGAAGAGTGTCTGCCATATCGTTCGTTCAGGGCTTTCATGAAGAAATCCGACCAACGCGTTGGTGAACGTCTCGGTGTTCTCTTGACATTCTGCGGGATCCTGTTGGTGACGGCTCTCGCACAGCAGGTGTCTGCGAAGCGCATTACGTGGCCGGCCCACCTAATTTTCGACAACTTGGCCCACGCGACAGCGCATCTGATGGGAGGGGGACGTTCTGCCTGAAAGCGGCGCGGGCAAAGACGCGGGACAGCGCCTGCGGAGACAATTAGCGTCGACTCGCGCAGTGACACCCGCCGCTTCGCACTCAGCCAGACAGCCCTCGCCGCGGAGGCG
Source organism: Heligmosomoides polygyrus bakeri (assembly GCA_947359475.1). NCBI lineage: Eukaryota > Metazoa > Nematoda > Chromadorea > Rhabditida > Heligmosomidae > Heligmosomoides > Heligmosomoides polygyrus. The sequence continues at coordinate 26,741,318 of OX375868.1, forward strand.
AGGCTGACCAAGCCAACCACGGGAGCCTGTAGGTCGACCAGATTTGGTGTGATTGCAATCGATAGAGAGATAGGAGGCTGAGACGGCTTGTATTGGCAGTCCAGAAATTGGGATTGATCTGAACCCTACCAACTCCTATATCAGAATTTCGAGATCTATCGAATGAGCCAGGAAAGAATCTTGCCTCAACAACACTTACAACAATTTTTTCAGGCGCTGTTTACTTTTCGTTAAATATCAGTTTTATTTACACCAGAATTAACTACGAGGCATACTTCCAGACTACTGATGTGAGCTCTCCATCTCCTGTATTATATCCTATCAAAATAACCCTTAAGGGAACTTCTTAGGAGTTGTTTATTTTCGTTAAATAGCAGTTTTTATTTATATCAGAATTAATTGTGCGGCATGCTTTCAGGTTGAAATTGCGTGAAGAATATAACTAGATAGACGAGAGACCTTCTAAGAGCACCTCAAGTGCTGAACCTTTTTGAAAACGACATTAGGATCCTTCAATGCGTAGGGCATGTTCACAGCCTGAAATTGCCCGACGAGTTCAATTTGATGGCCGGTGGACCTCCTAAGAATACCGAAGTACTCCAGTTTTTTTTTTTCGAAGCATTTCATGAGGGTTTCCTAACTCGTTAATTGCTGGAGGCTATGCAGGTACACTGCGTGTGGGACGCGAGGTCAAAATACTGCTAGAAGCCACAAACGACTGGACAAGCTATTTGAGGTATTATGTGATGAAATTTATTCGCGGTGAACATTAGATTTGATGAGACACCTATTCAATGTTCGTTTCGAAATATACGATGTGCGCATTATAAAGTACCATGAAAAAAATCAGTTACGAAATGCTAAAGAGATGCCATGTTGAAACTAACGCTTCAAACTTCTGTTAAAAGATCTCCCGCCTATCTAATTGGAATCCTCGTGCAATTTTAACCTGGAGTCATGCCTTGCATTTAATCCTGATATATGCGAATAAAAACCGATATTTGGCTAAAAATAAACAGCGCCTGAAAAGTTCTCTTCAAGGGTTATTAAGGCAGGGTGCTTTTCTATCATTCGATAGAGCTCGAAATTCTAGTATAGGAGATGGTAGGGTTTACATCAGTAGTATGGAAGCATGCCTCGCAATTAATTCTTATATAAATAAAAACTGATATTTAACGAAAACAAACAACGCTTAAAAAGTCGTCTTATAGGTTACTTAGACAGGATAATTCCTAACTCATTCGACAGAGATCGGAATTCTAGTACAGGAGATGGCAGAGCTCACATCAGTAGCCTGGAAGTATGCCTCGTAGTTAATTCTGATATAAATAAAACTGATATTAAACGAAAATTAAACAGCGCCTGAAAAAATTGTTGTAAGTGTTGTTGAGGCAAGATTCTTTCCTGGCTCATTTGATAGATCTCGAAATTCTGATAGGAGATGGTAGAGATCAGATCAATCCCAATTTCTGGACTGCCAATCCAAGCCGTCTGAGCCCCTTGTCCCTCTATCGATTGTAATCACACCAAACCTGGCCGACCTACAGGCTCCCGTGGTTGGCTGGGTCAGCCTCGCCTCCGCGGCGAGGGCTGTCTGGCTGAGTGCGAAGCGGCGGGTGTCACGGAGCGAGTCGACGCTAATTGGCTCCGCAGGCACTGCCCGCGTCTTTGCCCGCGCCGCTTTGAGGCAGAACGTCCCTCACCCGTCTCAGATCTTCGAACGTCGGTGAATCTCGAGACTCCGAAGCCGTTCTCGCACTTGCATGAATCGCATCACTCCGAGCATCGTCCTCTCGATTCCACGATACGCTGACGCTGATCGAGTCTTCATCCTACTTTCGCATGGCCCAGGTCTCTGAGGCGTATGTTAGGGTAGGAACAGCAGTGGAATCGAATAGGTGGGACAGAGTCGGACATTCTTCGTCTTCTTCGCGACTTCTTCGACGCACTTGAAAGCTCCCCAAGGCGCTCGTTTCCTCCTTCCTAGCTTCGGGGCTGGCCGTTAGCCATATTGACTGACCCACATAGCTGGAGCATCGTTCGTTCCGTTGAGCGAGAATGGGACATCAAAAACTTGTCCGTTCCTTATGGACATCGTTTTCGTAAGATTCAGCTGCAGTCCAACGTTCCCACATACGCGATCGAAGTCGGCCAGCATTCGCTCCGCCTGGCTGATGCTCGGTGTTATGAGCACGATGTCGTCAGCGAAGCGAAGATGATGTAGTTGCCGGCCGTCGACCTTCACTCCCATGTCATCCCATTCTAGTTCGCGCATGACGTTTTCGAGGGTGGCGCTGAAGAGCTTCGGGGATATGGTATCCCCTTGTCGAACCCCTCTCTTCACGTCAATGACGACGTCGTTGTAGAATGGTGAGATCTTGGTCATGAATCCACTGTACAGCTCTCGAAGGACTCTGATGTACTGAGTAGGAACCCCCTGAGTGAGCAGGGCGTTGATGACCGCTTCAGTTTCGACGGAGTCGAATGCCTTCTTCAGGTCGATGAACGTAAGGCACAGCGGCAGCTTGTACTCTCGCGACACTTCGATGAGCTTCGTAATGGTATGAATGTCCTCTCCGAAATCCTGCTTGTTCGTATGGCTGTCCTTCGTCCAGCGTTCTGCTGATCTTATTCAGGATGACTCGAATGAACAGTTTGTAGACTACGGACTGCAGGCAGATCGGGCGATAGTTGCCAATGTCGTGCACGTCTCCTTTCTTGTACAGCAAGACGGTCCTGCTGGTCTTCCACTGAGGTGGAACCTTGCACTCTGACAGGTAGCGTGTGAAGAGCCGCGATGAGCGTTGGCGGGAGATTCTTCAGGTGTTCGGATGTGATCCTGTGGGTGCTGTACGTTTATTCACCGACGTGATGGTGTGTCAGATTTCGGAAGGAAGAACAGAGGGAGCGACGTATCCATCCTGCGTAAGATGACGTGAGGGCAAGTGGACGTGACTATCGAAGAATTCGGAGTAGAAATCGTGGATGACCTTCTCCATGGTCCTTCTGGAAAAGGTGACGGTTCCGTCAGGCCGTCGGAGAGCGGTCATCTTGGTCTTGAAGATGGCGAAGTTCCGGCGCGCATTGCGGGTGCTCAAACCGGCCTCTGCAACTTCAGCCAACACTTCCGCCCTTCTCACCTTAAGATCCTATTTTATCGCCGCTCTGCGTAGCTTCGCAAGCTCGAACATCAGTTGGTAGTTGCCTTACGCTCGTTCCACTCTACAATGGCGTATCAGCTCGAGAGTTTCCGTAGACAGAAGTTTCTTGGTGGCCTTCAAGCTGTCGGTTCCCCTAGCACTATCGAAGAGATGGTGCACGAAGCGGTCGTATTTCTCGTCAATGTTGTCCATAACGGTATCTTCCCAAAGGCCGGCAAGAGAGGTGTAAAGCTCCCAGTTGATTGTTGTTCTGGGACTCCTCTTCTTGAACTTTGCTGCCTTCTCTCCCTGACGCGAAAACCGGAACCTCGCAGGAAGGAGGCGCTGGTCCAATCCCGTGTAGAACTTGGGGACAACGGAGACGTCGATCAGGCAATACTTCCAGTTTAAGACGATGTGGTCGATCTCGTTGTGGAGTTCGGGATTCCCTGGTGCACCGTAGGGCGGGAGTTGCCATGGATGGTCATGGTCGACACGGTGAACTAAGACAGTCTTTCACCTTGCTCACCCGTTCTACTCGGGTGCGCTATGTTAGATACCCCGACCTATCGAGAGGGCGCGGCCAGCTGATCAGGTCGGACGAGTTTACGTGGCAAAGGAGGGTGGCGGCCGCACGGCTGCGACGTGATTATGGGGCGGATGGTCAGGATGTACGAAATTCGAGGAGTTGCAAATGCTGAAGCGATGTGTTGTACACTTTTTGGTAGTGCACGATTTGCTCTAGAAGGGGATCACATAGTATTCAAGATCGAGGAAAAGTAAAGCAGTTAGGAGCCACGAAAAACATACACTTCACAACTGGCTTGTTATCTGTCGGGAATTGATTTCATCCACAACAATGTGCAACGTTCCATGGAATAGGTAGTTACATAGTTGCACGAAAGTCCTACCGACTTTTCAGTGATTCAACGACAGAATTTTCCCGAAGATGGTCGCGGTCCCTGTTCGAAGGTTACAACAATACAAAGTTCTGTGGAGTTTCGCTCCAAAGGAGGACAAGCCTTTGACACGTATTCTGAATACCAATACATCGATGGGGTTTGTAACTCGTCTTCTGAATCCACTCACGTTGTACGGCATCCGTGGCACGTCTTCTGAACCGTAACAACAACGTCTTTGGCATGTTTTCAGAATCCCAATAAACATTGAATGACGTGTGCGACACGTCTTCTGAACCTGTACATACGTACGATATTTGTGGAGCGTCTTCTGAATCTGTGCAGATTCCTGCGACCCAGTTTGACGTTAACCGATCAATAGTTTTTCTCTTGTTTCTGCTTGGATGTTTCCAGCAAGTCAAAATCATGTCCTCCCGAAGTCCTCAGCTGGCTTTATTGTCAGGGAATTTGCATTGGAATTTCTCTCAAAAGATGAATCTGTGTGTCCTAGAAGTAGACGTGTACTTGCCGAATTAATCGCCGATATTGCAAGTACATGAGCAATCGAGCTGACACTCAAAGAAGAAGGCAATCCGGTACTAAGCGGGCTGGTGCTCGCTCCATTATGAGACCATGGTCGTGGAACACTCAAATAAACACGGTTTCTGTGGCACTGAACTAGGTAAGGGAAGGAACTCCGGGGTGTGATTGATCTAACCTACCTGTTTTAAGATACCTACCGGTGTACAGCGGGCACCAGCCCGCTTAGTACCGGCAATCCATGGCGCAGCGCGCGGAAGTATGAACAGGCGACAGCGGCGACTAGAGCGACTAGAGCGACAACAGCGGCTGGACGACAACGCCGGCACTCGAGTATGAACACTTTTCGGCGGCGCGCGCTCTGTCTTAATCGATTCGCACGTTTTGCACGGGCGGTGGGAGCGACGAGAGCGCAGCGAACGCAGCGCGCGTGGCTGTCGTCGCTCCGTCGCGAATTATGAACAGGGCTCCCCTCCCCCCCCCCCCCCATCATCCTTTAAATGGTTCGCTATGAAGGCGACTGATATATGGCGAGCCATTTATGGGTTCAGACAGCTGCAACTACAAGACTTCTTACTAGGGTACCACGTTTTCAAACCGTTGCCGTAACAACAATCGTTTCGGGACTACCACGTCTTTGGATCAGTAATGGCACATGCCAACTGCGCGCTAATCAATAATGGCGGTACGGATCGACGGAATGAGAAGGTTTCGTACTATTTTATAAGGTTTTGGATTGAACATTTGGGGAAGGATTACTACTTGGCGGCTCTATATTGCTGGCCGATAGGAGTCCTCACGTTGTATCACCAAGACTCAATGTGATGTGTTAGGTTGGGCAGGTCGCCATAACACTTAGTCGCCAGAATGTGCCCGAATTGTTTAACTTACAGGGAAGAAACAATATGGTTAAGTGGCCACCCACGGGATAGATTGACCTTGAAGCCATGAATAAAATTAAATAAACAAATATGTCTTCATCCTCTTCAGGCATCCCTGTTCTAGCTCATCGGGCCTTCGAGGTGATTACTGGTAATAATCATCTCCAACGTCTACTACATCGTTGAGTATTGTAAAGCTAAGATGTTCATGCCATATATTTACTACACATATAATTAGACCTCGATTTATATAACTGAAGGTTAAAGCACATTTGCCATATTCTTAAAGGTGTGAATAATTTGTGAAATGAAAAACAACGCATTTGTTTTCAGTGAAAAAATATGCTCAGTTGTTCAGGCAAAGAAAAGGAGCTGTTTCATCGAATATTTTAACGTCTGCTGAGGAGACTGTCGATGCACCGTTTCAAGAACTCTCTGGGTAAACAGCGGAAGTAAGAGTGATCGGGCGAAGGGAATGCTTTGCAGAAACATGATCACCTGGTTCTTCATCACTTGCTGTTCGTTTCGCTAAAAAAGGATTAGGATTTTTGATCTGTTCGATTGTTCTTAGGTGACACTACTTGGCACTCTTACAGGTTAGCTCTGTAGAGCCGCCAACTACCATTTCCCCACAAAGGGTCTTCTCCAGAACCGCCTCAAATAGTAAGAAACCTATCTTTTCCGTAGTAACGGTTTGAAAACTTGGTTCCCCTTATTAGAACGTCTTGTGTCAGGGAGCCTACAGCTGTACAAAGGATGAAGTAGTCATGGTAAGTCTTCCGATGTAACGCTCCATTAGTTTCTGGATGCGTTTGGGGAGTAAGCCTACTTTCTGCCGGAAGAGGGAAATAAGCTGCAAAAGATGGTTTTTAAAAGGTACTTTTACTGCAACATTGCTTCTGGGGCCGTGTGCTCGTGTTCCTCCGTTGGGGCAGAATTCAAACAATCAACATATCACACCTCAATCCTCCATGGAGGCTCGGGGTAGACGAGCATACGGCCCCTCGTGTTCTATCAGAACGCTAAGCTGTGCGTTAGGTTGAACAAATCGTCATAACACTTAACTGCAAGAATGTGTCCGAATTCTGTAACCCATAGGGGCGAAACAATATGATTATGGCCACCCAGGGGATAGGTCTGTGTCCAATCAATGTCCTCACCCTCTTCAGGCATCCCTGTTTTAGCTCAGCGACCTTTCAAGACGATTACTAGTGATAGTCACCTTGATGTTCAAGCAGTATATTCACTACAAATGCATGGGTCTTGTATTACATTCCTAAAGAATAAAACACATGTTCTATGTTCTTGGAGCAATGAATGGTTGCAAAAACGCAAGATCATTTACATTACGCAAGCTCTCCAGAAACAAGCTAATGTCTCTTCCCAGTAAAAAAATATGGTCAGTAGTTCAAGCAAAGGAAAAGAAACTGTTTTAACTGTTTAAAGTCTACTGAAGAAACTGGTGCTGCACTATTTTAAGAGGTCCTCTCTGTGTAAACAGCGGAGGTAAGAGTGATTGACCGAAAGGAATGCTTTGCTTAAACATGGTCACCTGGTTCTGAATCATTTCCTGTTCGTTTCCTTATAAAGATCACTTATTTGATCTGATCTCTTAGCAGTCTAAATCCGTGCGCAACTCCTTTTTTATCATGTAGGCAGACAGCTTCTTGTAAGGTAAGTTGGCATGGTTTCTGCATAATCCATAAACGTCGTGATGGTCTAGCAACGATTGTTTTTAGATAACACTGCTTGAGCACTTTTAGAAGTTAGCTCTGTAGAACTGTCAAATAGCATTTCCTCCCAAAATTTTCCATCCAGAACCGCCCCAAAGAGTATGAAATCCCACCTTTCAGTAGTCCCAATTACGGTAACAGTTTGAAAACGTGGTACCCTGTCTTGTCGCTGCCGCAACTTCCGGAAAATTCAATATAAGATGGTGATGCGCTGTACCCCAGCGCCGAACACTGAAGTACTCCTAACCTAGAGCGGAATTCAATTTTCTTCCGACATGGTGGATATCCCTAGAACCTAAATAATGGCCCTTCTACAAGATGTTTTACCTAGAGTACCACCTCGAATATTTGCCGTAAGAAGAATCGTGACGGGACCTCAGGTCACCTCACACATGTTTATTGAGTGTTTGGCATAGACATCTTAACGTCAGAATGCTAAAGGAACTACTGAAACCACAGCTGTTTTTGCCAAAAAAGTTATCATTACTAGCGACCTCGTTTCAAGACTGTTGAACTGGAACGGCAATGTCTGAAGATGAAATGACAACTAACGTACGAATCCGGACGAAAGGGCTGTTTGAGTACAGATCCAATTTTTAGACCTAGTAAACCTACCACGCCGTCAAACATGCTATTGGTATAATAGGCTAGAATTCTGTTCAAAAAGGAGAGGGGCGGATTCAGTCCAGCCTGGAACAAGACTTTTGATCGAAACTAGATATCCTGCAGTAGCATATGTCATCCATACCAGCCGCTCTAGGACTTAAAAAAATGTGTGATTCATTGTTTTGAGTAATATGACTTCGGATCAGGTATTCTGTTCTTGCTTCTTGTTTTAGAGGAATCTTCCAACTTAAGGCAACTTCTAATGGCCACCGGGTGTCTTAGGAACTTTTGAGATTTATCTCGCCGCAACGTGACGTAGTGAAAAGCTCTCATATCGATTCACAGCTTCGCGCAATCGATATGGGAGCCTATCAGTGCGTAGTGTCGCGTCGCGATGGAGCTTTGAACGTCACCTCACACCGTGTTCCACACATTATCAACTTTAAAAAACCTCGATATGCATTTAACACATTTTGGCGCAAGTGCCGCGCGTTACTGGGAATCTACCTATATGTAATCGGCTAATGTCACGTGTCCGTCACGGGGAAAAGCAAAATATGCCTACTTCTGTGCGGCGTATGCCAGCCGGGCTTTCTTTGAGCTTAACCATAGGCGATTGCTGGCGAACTATATCCTTGGCGGCTGATCCTCCAAGTTTACGAGATATTCAAGGGGCAACGCGTCAGGGTGTGAATGGGATCGAGTGCAGAGCGTAGGCGTTCAGGAGGCGTACCCTAGACGTCAGTCAGGTCGTCTGGATTCAGAAGACGTGCTAAAGACGTCGTACAACTTGCGTAGGGATCCAAAAGACGTGCTGATGATGTCGTCTAACGTGCGTAGGGATTCAGAAGACCTGCGCTAGACGTCGTCCAACGTGCGTAGGTATTCAGAAGACGTACTGAAGACGTCGTCTAACGTGCGTAGGGATTCAGAAGACGTGGCGAAGACGCCGTTAAACGTACCTAGGGATTCGGAAGACGCGCTGAAGAAGTCGTCCAACTTGCGTAGGGATTCCGAGTAAGGGCGAGCAATGGGAGAGGACCAACAAAGGGGGACTAATAGAGGGGGAGCGTGAATAACGGGGGGGGGACCAGCATTTTCCCTCAACATCGTTCAGTGTGTGTCGGATTTCTGAAGACGGCTTACAGAAGTCGTGGCACGTGTGTCAGAGTGAGGAGTATCATAGACGTCGTAGCAACGTAGTGACACGTGAATCCGTAATAAGTGTCACATGTGCGTGCTTGACTCCCATTCCGTTTCTTTGCCAGCACATATGAAAAGTATTTCGGGATGGGGGGGAGGGGTAAAGAGAGTGACCACGGGATTCGGAGGAGTATTATTGACGTCGGACAGTAAGCGGTGTCGACCATTACCTATTAATTTTAATTATGCTTTTGCTGATTAAGCACCGGATTGGGACTCTCATTACCTGTTTCTCGACACGTAGAGAACTAGCGCTTCGGAGAATAAATCGCGTGCATGTGATGGAGGGTGGATGGGCTTCAATGCGCAGTGAAAATTCTGCCCTACCATATCCCACTGCACTAATCTATATAGTAAAACCAGTTTTGTTTTACTGTAAGAAGGCTTAAAGAAGAAAGGAGGAAGATTGGGGTTGTTCTATTCTCGGGGTTTGGGGGCGAAGCCCCCAATCAGACGTTTGGCGGCCGATAGGCCGCTGAACGTCTGGTGAGGCAATAGAACGTTAAGCTCGATCTAAAACGCAGTCATCGTTTTGCTTGCCTTCAATTTCCGTATGGGATCGGAGTCGCGCTTTGCCGTGTTATAACGAGAGTCATTTTGAACGTAGAATTTCTTTCAGAATCGCGCTATAACGAGAGTAGCATTATATCCCAAGCGTCTTAACCGAAGCTAATTTGTGTTGGCGAAAAGGTAAGCTTGTCGGTTCCAGAAAAACTCTGCGTTATATTGAGAGTTACGTCTTATCCTCCGAATGCCTTATAACGGGAGGAGGCTGTACGGTGAGATTCAGAAAAAAATGTTGCAGATGTGCAACATATGTTAGAATTCAGAAGATGTGTCGCAGGCGTCCTGCCGCATGCGAAGGGATTCAGAAGACGTGCCATAGACTTCGTACTACGTGCGTACAAAGGTGCAATCTCTGTCAGGGGGGGGGGGCAGTCCATTATGAATTGTTAGCGATAGCTACGCATGTGTACATACAACATGCAATACAACATATGAATGCCTTAACTTACCTGATCCCTTCCTTTGGAAATGTCCGAGTGTTCCGCTGAAACATTGAAAAAGTTTTAATATGTGACTATGCACGGTGGAGGAGAGGGGGGGGGGCACTATGCACTGCAGTACGGTTGTGATCCAAAACTCTATTTGCTTTGGAAAGAAATCGCAAACCGCTATGCACTAATTGATTAAGGTAATAACGTTGCTTTAACGTGTTTTCGTGGTTTTATAGTATTGCAATTGTTACAGGTTTCTGTTCAATTTGCTGTGTTTTCATTACTCCCTCCCCTCGACTAGGAAAGCAATTTAGAAAGCTGATTTTGGTATTGGAAGGACAGCAATGGATAATGTAAGCATATTTATGCATATTCAAATGTTGTGGTGCATGTTGCATTTCTTTAGAAGTTGAAATGGACTGCCCCCCCCCCCACCTGACAGGGATTGCACCCGTACAAATTCAGAAGACGGGTCCCTACAACGTGGATCAGACCCTTCCTACTGAATTTTTTTTCCTGCGGTGTGGCTAAAAACTGATAATGGGGTAACATGGTGCGATGGCAATTTTTCCAAATTCAATTTTCGTCAATGTGTGCATTCATCACTTAATGAGCGACAGGGACCGAATGCCTATAGCACATAGTGACTTCACCAAAGTGAAAGAAAACTGGGAGGATCATCATGTAGCTGACTATATTGCACTATGACGAAGCAACTTGTATATGCCCGAAACTAACCATAATTTGCCGTCATAACGATCCATTTAAGGCTTGATGAGCTTTACAAAATCCGCCCAGGTCAACCAAGTCTTCCACGACAGAAAGATCAATGAATTAGCACCATGCTTCTCTGTTAGTGATAAAGCATTGACGTACTCAACAACTGGGCATTCTGAGTTATTTCGTGGGCTAAATTCCTATTCAAATTGCCTTCGCGGGACATCGTAAAAGTAGGATGCATGCCGCTCCCCACTAAGATTGACTATGTACATTGACTATTTGATCATATGCTTTCTATATTGTCCCTGACCAATCACTTTGTTGATTTCCATTTGCCACTTATGTCGGTCAAAAGACACTTAAGGCATCTCCTTAGGGCAATCAATGTAGGCGCGAATGGCCGTAAAAGGTGCGAGGTGCGCAGCGGGTCACGACGTCCGGCAAACGTAGGGGCAGGCAAGTAATTGCTCCAATATAGGGACCAATATGGGTGCAAATCTAGAGCGGCGGGTCCACTTCATGGAAGCATCAAAACGTCAGGAGAATCTGTCCAAAAACTTTTAAACTAACGTTAAGCACATTCACCTCTAAATAAATGAATATAGAAGGTGTCCTGGATTGCTGCGTTCAGGGTAGCGCTCCGAGTTTAAGAAGGCACTCTATGGATTTCCCCGCTCCAGACATACATCTGATATTGCTGCTTAGAAGGTTATCATAGTTCCCCTTAAAATGTGAAGGGTTAGATATGAATAAGGTGACAACTTCATGCAAAACATCAAAATTTGATAAAGCTAAAACAAAGAAAGAAGATAAATTCTAAACGGCAAGAAAAACAAATAGACCCACTTACATGCAAGTTAAAGCCTTAGTCTATCTCTAATTTAATCACTCACCTTTTAACCGAATACCCATTCAAAGGCATTGTACCATCTTGCTTATCAAGAAGGGTCCTTGTAGCCAGAAGCACAAGGAAACCTCCATGAAATAGCAAGTGACTACAAAGGCAACGATGAAAATGGGAGAGTCAGAAGGAATATAGCGCAGAATGAGTTCCCATCAATCCCATCGATCATAACAGCTGATGGATGGTTAATCCGTCGCAGGGCCGACGCATGACAACTCGTCCGCGTGGGCGGGGCTATAAGGGACGCGCGCCCAGTCGAGGTATCTAAGGGGTACCTAACGTCCGGACCCGTTCTACTCTATATGGGTTCCGACGTGAAGTTTTTTTCGCGGCCTTCGTAGCCCGATCTTGGCGTTGAAGTCGCCGACGATCACCTTGTAGAAGGTGTGATCTTCCTTATAGAAGAACTTCTCCAGCTCCACATGGAAGACCTCTTCGTCGTCGTGGTCCGATGCTGGGGCACACGCTATGCACGCAGTCAAAGCTGGCACGGAGCCGCATCGCTTCAGTCGCAGACGTCCGATTCGGATTGTCAGAGACTCGTACGAATCGATGTTCACGGCCAAGTACGTGTTGACGAGTATACTTGTGCTCGAATAATCGAATTCGAATAATTATTCGAATAATTTATTCGAATTCGATTTTCGATTATTTGATTATTCTAGTTTCGTAAATTCGAATAATTATTCGAATTCGGTTTAACTTTCTGTGCCAACACGAGGTTTTAGGTGGATCTTTATTTAGCAGGGCCTGACGTTTCGACTTCTCGTCGTCTTCAGAGGCCTGAATGTGGTGCATAAGTTTTCATTTGCGCCCTACCCCACCAAGCGCCTTGGCTACCCTAGCATTTCGGACGTTCCCCCACGAACACAAGGGAGGGACCAAGTGGGAGAAACGAACTCACCAATTGGATCCACCGCAAGGGCTGATGTTCGCCCACGTCAGTAAGCCAGTAGGGACGAATGGGGCATACTGCACACCGCTGTCGCCGACCGGTCCTTCTACAGTTCACAATGGGACACAAACGGCAGAAAGTCACTCGTAACAGACAGACACTCATTCCGGTTGTTCATTACTGGATTTCTTGTGAAAATCCAGAATGCCTCCAACGCTCTCCTTTCCGAAATGTCTCCAACAACGGCCAAGATGGTACATTTCACCTCAAAGTCATTCCCGTTATGCGCATCAATCCTATGCTTTCCAAGTGGGCTGGTTAGCAATCCACGTCGTTTACTTGAAAGATGTTCCTTCACACGTACTGCAAGAGCTCTTCCGGTTTCTCCGATGTATTTGGCGTTGCATGCCAAGCATTCGATCTGATAAATTGCTCCAATCTTTGAGCAATCGCCTAATCTTCCACTTGGGCAAATAACGCAATTTTCAGAAAGACACTGCTGATCGTAGAGTCTATTCCGAACTAACTGCCGCTTTATGTTGTCGTTAGGAATGTTCACTAAGACGACGTCGTCCTGCAGTTGTGCCCTTACAATAGCTCTTTGAAGTTCAGCAGTGACTCTATCGGAGATGAACGGTAGGATGAGAGGCATCTTGTGTACACGGGATCTATCATGGGAGTTAGCGTGAGATCTTCTATGGCCACTTGAAACCCTATAGCCGTTTGAAGTGGCTATATCTGAAGCCAATCGTAAAGATTCTTGACGTTCGCTGGGGCCCGTACACATACCAACTGCTGTTCGGAACATATTGCTGACAACAGCCCTCTTCACAGTGGTGGGGTGTGCTGACCTTGCGTGAATCAAGATGTTTTTCGAGCTTGGTTTTCGGTACCATTTCACACTAACCATTCCCTCACCGGACACCTTAACTTGCGTGTTTAGATAAGCGAGCCAACCATTATTCGGAGTTTTCTCTGGTAAGTCTAATGTACTGAGATTGCTCGTTCATTAACCTGAAACACTCATCCATTTCGGATTGTGTCGATGTAACGATACAGCAATCATCTATGTATCTACAGTACATTAGCGGTGAGCGGTCAAGCACCGGTTGCTCTATCCTACTCATAAAGCATACGGCAAGGACCGGCGCTAATCGTTGACCCATAGCCAATCCTCTTACTTGGGAATAATACGAACCTGACCATTTGAAGACGTTGCAATGCAAACATTCTTTGACTAGAATCATGATGTTGCGCTTTCGACAATCCAAAGGTGTTTATGTTCCCCACATGCAAATCCAACATTTCAGATAGAGCCTGTAGGGCTTCATCGTTTTGGACGTTGGTGTAAAGTGACGTCACATCAAATGACTCTATTACACAGCCCTCACCGAAGTTAGAGTTGTGTAGTATTTCAAGAAATTTGCTTGTGTTGGTCAAATGGGCAGGAACTTTGGTCAACAACTGGCTCACAATGCTATTCAGGAACCAGGAAATCCGATCGGTTGGTCCGCCAACACAACTGATTATAGGTCTTATTTTATAA
>OX375868.1:26755582-26863696 GCA_947359475.1 Heligmosomoides polygyrus bakeri
AAACCTTTTGTCGATACCGGCAGACATTCCAGTCGTTATCCAAGTACGATTAAGACGCCTGCACTGCGACTTGAAGTCTTTCTCGCTAACGCGACGATATATGGAGGTATCGCTAAGATGGAGTTCGGTTATAGCTCGATCTAAAGTTTGCGGCATAACAACGAACTCTCCCCCTTTATCGCTAACGGAGACTCGCAGCGCGCCAATGAACAACCGGAATGAGTGTCTGTCTGTTACGAGTGACTTTCTGCCGTTTGTGTCCCATTGTGAACTGTAGAAGGACCGGTCGGCGACAGCGGTGTGCAGTATGCCCCATTCGTCCCTACTGGCTTACTGACGTGGGCGAACATCAGCCCTTGCGGTGGATCCAATTGGTGAGTTCGTTTCTCCCACTTGGTCCCTCCCTTGTGTTCGTGGGGGAACGTCCGAAATGCTAGGGTAGCCAAGGCGCTTGGTGGGGTAGAGCGCAAATGAAAACTTATGCACCACATTCAGGCCTCTGAAGACGACGAGAAGTCGAAACGTCAGGCCCTGCTAAATAAAGATCCACCTAAAACCTCGTGTTGGCACAGAAAGTTAAACTGACTAACAACTTACAATGCCGAGGTTTGAAGAAGAGAGAAGTTGGAGATTACTGGACAACGTGCCGCCACACCTCTTCTCTCAGGTGCGCGAAGCGATTTCGCTTCGTCAGAAGGTGGTGCTTACCCGCCAGAGCCTGCTGTTCCTCCAACGCTGCAGAACGACCGGTGTCCTGCCGAATTTCATAAGGAATAAGAAGATTGGAGCGACATGCAATCTTGCCGAAGATCACCCGGGCGTTATCAGAATATACCGCTCGATGTTGAAACTCGTGATCAAAGAAAAACAGCATGTACTGTATTCGTCGCTGCTGAAATGTAGAACGAAGGAGCAGGCGTGCCAGCGTCTTCTGACGGAACAGACTTGGAGGAGGGTTGAGGGTGGGTCAAGGTTGATTTGTGACTCTATCCGATCTAGGGCTAAAGCTGCTCTTTGTGCAAAATACGACAGACTTCTGCGATCATTGAGAGAAAGATCCCTAAGTGATGAGAACAGCTTATCAAACGGCCACCGCCCTAATACCAACGAAGTTCAGAATGGCCAATCGGCGAGAGTCACCGTTCTAGGAAGCACTCAAATTTCGTCTAACGCTCTAAGTGTTCTAAGTTTGGGGCCATCATTTTCGCCTTACCAAAGCATCAACGCATCAACATTCCGTAAAGTGGTGGGAGGGTTACATAGGCTTAGAGACCTAATGCGAAACAGAAGTAGGAGCGAGGTACGCCAAGAAATTCCCTTGATTTCCAATGGACGATTACCAGCTGTGCCATTTCCACGTACGTTCTATAAAGAACCTGTTCCTGTGCCTGACGCGGATTCCAAGTTCAGAATTCTGTCGTCTGGTGTGTTGGAGGTTCTCAACCGCCACAAGCGAAACCACGATTCTAACTTGAATCGTGCTCAATGGCAAGGACTCAGAGAGTTACGTGAGCTCAGATCTAATGGCGCGCTGCGAATCTCCGTTAGCGATAAAGGGGGAGAGTTCGTTGTTATGCCGCAAACTTTAGATCGAGCTATAACCGAACTCCATCTTAGCGATACCTCCATATATCGTCGCGTTAGCGAGAAAGACTTCAAGTCGCAGTGCAGGCGTCTTAATCGTACTTGGATAACGACTGGAATGTCTGCCGGTATCGACAAAAGGTTTCTCAGAGAGCTCAGGTTGGATAACCCGAGTTGTCCAGTTTTTTACAGCCTAGTAAAAACGCACAAGCTCTCCCAAGAGGATATGCATTCCACGTCACCGGCCACTTATAAAATAAGACCTATAATCAGTTGTGTTGGCGGACCAACCGATCGGATTTCCTGGTTCCTGAATAGCATTGTGAGCCAGTTGTTGACCAAAGTTCCTGCCCATTTGACCAACACAAGCAAATTTCTTGAAATACTACACAACTCTAACTTCGGTGAGGGCTGTGTAATAGAGTCATTTGATGTGACGTCACTTTACACCAACGTCCAAAACGATGAAGCCCTACAGGCTCTATCTGAAATGTTGGATTTGCATGTGGGGAACATAAACACCTTTGGATTGTCGAACGCGCACATCATGATTCTAGTCAAAGAATGTTTGCATTGCAACGTCTTCAAATGGTCAGGTTCGTATTATTCCCAAGTAAGAGGATTGGCTATGGGTCAACGATTAGCGCCGGTCCTTGCCGTATGCTTTATGAGTAGGATAGAGCAACCGGTGCTTGACCGCTCACCGCTAATGTACTGTAGATACATAGATGATTGCTGTATCGTTACATCGACACAATCCGAAATGGATGAGTGTTTCAGGTTAATGAACGAGCAATCTCAGTACATTAGACTTACCAGAGAAACTCCGAATAATGGTTGGCTCGCTTATCTAAACACCCAAGTTAAGGTGTCCGGTGAGGGAATGGTTAGTGTGAAATGGTACCGAAAACCAAGCTCGAAAAACATCTTGATTCACGCAAGGTCAGCACACCCCACCACTGTGAAGAGGGCTGTTGTCAGCAATATGTTCCGAACGGCAGTTGGTATGTGTACGGGCCCCAGCGAACGTCAAGAATCTTTACGATTGGCTTCAGATATAGCCACTTCAAACGGCTATAGGGTTTCAAGTGGCCATAGAAGATCTCACGCTAACTCCCATGATAGATCCCGTGTACACAAGATGCCTCTCATCCTACCGTTCATCTCCGATAGAGTCACTGCTGAACTTCAAAGAGCTATTGTAAGGGCACAACTGCAGGACGACGTCGTCTTAGTGAACATTCCTAACGACAACATAAAGCGGCAGTTAGTTCGGAATAGACTCTACGATCAGCAGTGTCTTTCTGAAAATTGCGTTATTTGCCCAAGTGGAAGATTAGGCGATTGCTCAAAGATTGGAGCAATTTATCAGATCGAATGCTTGGCATGCAACGCCAAATACATCGGAGAAACGGGAAGAGCTCTTGCAGTACGTGTGAAGGAACATCTTTCAAGTAAACGACGTGGATTGCTAACCAGCCCACTTGGAAAGCATAGGATTGATGCGCATAACGGGAATGACTTTGAGGTGAAATGTACCATCTTGGCCGTTGTTGGAGACATTTCGGAAAGGAGAGCGTTGGAGGCATTCTGGATTTTCACAAGAAATCCAGTAATGAACAACCGGAATGAGTGTCTGTCTGTTACGAGTGACTTTCTGCCGTTTGTGTCCCATTGTGAACTGTAGAAGGACCGGTCGGCGACAGCGGTGTGCAGTATGCCCCATTCGTCCCTACTGGCTTACTGACGTGGGCGAACATCAGCCCTTGCGGTGGATCCAATTGGTGAGTTCGTTTCTCCCACTTGGTCCCTCCCTTGTGTTCGTGGGGGAACGTCCGAAATGCTAGGGTAGCCAAGGCGCTTGGTGGGGTAGAGCGCAAATGAAAACTTATGCACCACATTCAGGCCTCTGAAGACGACGAGAAGTCGAAACGTCAGGCCCTGCTAAATAAAGATCCACCTAAAACCTCGTGTTGGCACAGAAAGTTAAACTGACTAACAACTTACAATGCCGAGGTTTGAAGAAGAGAGAAGTTGGAGATTATTCGAATTCGATTATTCGAGTTTTGCAAATTCGAATAATTATTCGAATTCGATTATTCGAGGTTTAAAAATTCGAATAATTATTCGAATTCGATTATTCGAGGTGCTTCGAATAATATTCGAATTTCGAATACGTGGTTGTTTCGAATGTGGCATAATGATGATTTTTGTGAGCGGCGTTCATTTTGGTGACGATTGTTTTCGATAACACACTGTCGAGGAGCTCACCGTAACTAAAACGCATTCAATATCCTACTATACATAGAAGAATAGTGTGTGTCCATCACAACTGGCGTGGGGGCATGGCGTATTGGCGATACTGACCGGAGTTGATGGCGATCGACTGCGGTACGAAGCTTCAGCCCTTGGGGTAGTCGATCTCGCTGAACACAAATTTGAAATTCGTTTTTGAAATTATCGGTTGAAGTTGATCGAGCTATTGATTTTCTATGGGGAATTCGTTGAGGCGAATCAATTGTATGACCGGTCTTGGTCGATATTTTCAAAATCTAACTTCACATTTGCATTCTCTGCGACCACGACTGTCATCAATGTCATACATTGAATACTTAACGGAATTTGTACAATAAACACAAATTTCGACGGAAAATTAAAAAATGAATTCAGATTCGTGTTCAGTCCTCGATTACCTCAGGCCTGAAGTTTCGATCTTGTTGAGTGATATTTACGAAAAATCGATAATTTGATTAACTAATTAATTAATTAATTTATTTATTTATTTATACGTCAAATAGACGTGCACAAAACGCCAGAAAGCAAGATCGAAACAAGCCATGCAATGAAAAAAAAAGACAACACTAAAACAACGAGAACAACAAATCACCCGACAGTTGCAACCCTTTGGCAACCAATTTGAACTAGGGGAACAAGTGGCACAACTTGCAGCTGAGCCGGAAGAAAAGAGCATGCCACTCTAAATGTGTGAATTTGTCGCTTAGACCTGGTTCACATCAAGGCTACCTGTCCACATCAGCCAGCTATTATTTATTTAATTAATTAAATTTAAATTTATTTATTTATTTAAGTTTGTAGATTGCCGGTTCAAATCAATCAGATAAACCATCCTTTACGGGCAGCGCGCATGTCGGCGAGGACCAACGAAGAGCATGTCCCGTATACAGTCCTATAGAAGAGGCTATCAATAGTATGGGAAGAATTCCAAGCGGACTGTAGAATATATTGGAACATGGCACCTGTGGCCCTATGGAACGCCTTACGCAAATTATCTAGCACGTAAGTTCAAAACACATTGTGAGCCTAGAAGATTCAACAACGCCAGGTATCCACTGCCGTAGGAAATGTACTGGAATAGGATAATTTAACTCCATAAGGAAACTAATATATTTGCTATACTGCCTTACAATAGATGACAGAACTTCGACACATGCGTACGCTGGCTGTACCATGGGACTGGTAACTAGGACAGGTAGCCAAGAAAAATAGATGGGACAAATGGGTGCGCTAGATAAGAGGGAATAATAGCTCCAGTAAACATGCTCAGTCCTAAAAGCCCAGTCGCAATAGGATTAATATCTCTTGATGGCAACCGTTACTGCAAAAACTAACTTAAGATTCGTGTTCAGCGACCTCGACTACTTCGGGGCTGAAGCTCACAGTTTGCATATATGACACGACTATGTACCATTTTCAGTTGAAATTCAAAGTGTTTCAAATCAAATTCAACGTTGTTACACGGGGAAGATTCCAGAAGAGCGTTGAAATTTATTTCAAAAACGTTAAATTTCGACTGAAAATGGCGTATAACTCTACAATTTGATTGGCTGACGATTCCTGTGAGATAATGAAATGAACAAATGGAGTGAACGGTTTTTTCGCAAAGGTTTGCACTTGTGCATAGATGTCTTGCAAACGTATTTCTGTAGGAATTCTTTTTGTAGGATTTTGTTTGCAAGAAAAAAGTTCTCATGTCCTGCCATCTTAACGAGTATTGTCAACAGTTCGTAGAAGATATTGAATATCTTCATTATTTGCTTTTTTTAAAGAATTCATATCTTTTATTTTGTCTCTGGCGAATGTTGTCGTTGAACCTACTTTACTACAGTAACTTGAGCCTACACAATGCGCTTTTGGAGTAAGTAAACGGTATCAAACGAAATTGGCTAACACAAAAATCGTATCGTCCTTATTAATACACCCCGGTGCAAAATTGTAGATACCCCCGATTTGTCCATTAGTATCCGAAGGATCCGCTGCCTATGCTCAGCGGTTACCGTCGTATTCCTCACTATCGAAAGCCTCTATCGAAGAGTTTTAAGCAGGTTATCTCATCAGTGCAGGATACCACGAACTTTTTTTGAAAAGACCGGTGCAAAATTTAAGTTCCCTTCATAAAAAACCTGATTAATCACAAAAGTCCCTACAGACAAAGTAAGATTAGTACTTCGTCACATAACCTTTGTTGCAACCATATCGAAAATTCTGTTTGCATACTACTGATTAGGTTATCAATAACAGTTCGCTCAACATTGGCTCATGCATGAAGTATGGCGTTCTTCAGATCAGAAACCGAAGTGTAAGTGGTTCCATTTTTGTACACTTTGTGTATAAGAATGCCCCACAAGTTCTCTATCAGCGATGAGATCTGGAGGAAAACTAGACCATTGCAAAAGCTGAATTGTATTGGAGTTGAGCCAACCTCTTATAAACCTTGTGGAAAAGGTACAGAATAACTGCGCTCGCAAGGTTCTTATTCGCATTGGCGGGTTCCTTTACTCTAAGGTACCTAAAGCATCGATAAGGAACGAATACCTGGGTCTTCACACATTGGCTTCTCGCAGGAAATTCTTTGATATTTGTCAGGTTTTTAAGTTAGTCCACTTTTCGCGCTTTGTAGGCTCCAAATTCTTTAATCTGCGTGCGTCTCAAACAAAAGGGGAGCCTGAGAAGCTTCCTATCAGTCGACCTAGGAGGCTGGGTGGCCCTTTCTCCTCATAGGACATTAGCTTGACTCGCTCTAGGCGTGTCTTCATGTTGTTGTGTTGTTGTAATACTTTTTTCTGCCGCTTGCGCTTATCGAGAACGTATTGAATAAATAAATAAATAAAATAAAATAAAATAAACCTGCAGTTGAATGCGATACGTGTGTGGATGCATTATCTTGTTGGAAAATGAGGTTGTGCCTACGAAGTCTTCTGAAATATGGCGAAAGGTGATCTCGGAGCAATTCCTGGTAGTCTTCACTGTTCATCCTACACGAGGCGAACTTCCGAAACGAACGAGACAAGTCCGCATCCAGAAAACGCAGCCCAACCATGAGACTTTCACCGTCAAAGTTGCGCCTAGAGGATACTCGACCTCTTTTCTCAGATCTCTCCAGTAAAAGAAGTGGAACCTTGATGGGCCCGACGGGTACAGACACTATTCGAAAGATTTGAGGAGAGAGAAGCGAGTATTCTACAGGTGCTACTTTGTCGGTGCAAGTCTCATGGTTTCGGCTGCGTTTTCTGGATACGAACTTGTTGCCTTGGAGTTCGTCTCGCGTAGGATGAACAGTGAAGACTACCAGAAATTGCTCGGAGATTACCTTCTGCCATATTTCAGAAGATTTCCTAGGCACAACCTTATTTTCCAACAAGGTAATGCATCCATACACGTATCGCAGTCAACTACAGGTTGGGTCAACTCCAACAGAACTCATCATTTGAAGTGGCCTAGCTGTTCTTCAGATCTCAGCCCGAAAACTAGAAAGCTAGTGGGACATTCTTGTACACAGTGTACAA
The DNA here is from genome assembly GCA_947359475.1 of Heligmosomoides polygyrus bakeri. NCBI lineage: Eukaryota > Metazoa > Nematoda > Chromadorea > Rhabditida > Heligmosomidae > Heligmosomoides > Heligmosomoides polygyrus. The sequence continues at coordinate 26,762,971 of OX375868.1, forward strand.
AAATGGAACCGCTGAAACATCGGTTTCTGATCTGAAGAACGCCATACTTCATGCATGGGCCAATTTTGAGCAAACTGTTATCGATAACCTAATCAGTAGTATGCAAACAGAATTTTCGATATGGTTGCAACAAAGGTGATGTGACGTAGTACTAATCTTACTTTGTCTGTAGGGACTTTTGTGATTAATCAGGTTTTTTACGAAGGGAACTTATATTTTGCACCGGTCTTTTCAAAAAAGTTCGTGGTATCCTGCACTGATGAGATAACCTGCTTAGAATTCTTCTATAGAAGTTTCCGATAGTGAGGATTACGATGGTAACATTACTGAAACTCGGCAGCAGGTTCTTCGGGTACCAATGGAACCGGTCAAAGCACTGCCGAATATTGAGGACCAAGGAGCAAGACTTGGTTAAAACCGTAGTCGAACTGAGCATAGGTCCGACGAACTTTCTTCGCTGACCTCTCCTGGTCTACCCCTTAAATTTGGAGAACCTGGGCAGGTAGAAATAGCTTAGTAATCCAGCGCGCGAAGTATATATGCTCTTGAGATCAAGATGAACAATTTCCAAATCAAAAGAAGCGTATTCCAGACCATGACATTGACCAATCAATAATATCGGTTGATATTGCTTGCTTGATGGAGGCTTCAACATTGTGGCTGATTACCTGTTAACCTTCCGTCGGTCATCATAATCACGGAACACCCACCCAGGTCGATTAAGTCTGGCGAGAACCAATAGCTAAGCGATGGATAATATCGATCGATATTGATTTTCTGAGCGACTAATAGGACCGACTGCCCGATCGAAACACCATCGGCCATAACAATATGCTGTTGCTAATGTTAGATAGCTAAACGAAGAAGTACACGCCAACAGATACGTCATTGGAAACCTCATGGATTGTTCTTTGATTTCCATCCCTCTGGTAGTTGGTCGATAAACACCCTTGATGTGATCAACATGCGCCATCTACAGGTCATGTGTCGTTGGCAGTAAACACCCGCTGTCGCCGCGGGCCTCGGGCAGCGCGGCGGGCTTTGGACAGCGTGGTGGGCTTTGTAATTATGGTAATGATAATGATAAAGATGATAATGATGACTCCGTAAACACCTTAGATGCAATGAACCGATCAACATCTTTCTTCAACAGCTAATGTGTAGTCAGCAGGCCTCCCCCGCTGTCGCCGCAGGCCTCCTACAGCGCGGCGAAGCTTCAGACATGACTCATGCCTCTCCCGATTATATATAGTAAAGATTTTTGAAATTGTAGTTCTTCTCAATGTCAATGCTTTCCGGGGCGAATTTTTTGGATGATCATTCGCAGTATCGTAGCGATATTGAAAAAGCTATATACTCACTTCATTCAGTGGAAATAGGCAATCGATATGGTTGTCGTATTTCGAGAACTGTTCGCATATTTTGGTGAATGACCAATTTGTTTGCGTGCATTCCACTTTTCTATGCAATGGTTTCCTGTTTTTTGGACTTCCTATACCGCTTCCCGCGCTTGATTTCTAAACAGCAATTAATTGCTCATACTTCCCAGCCAATAAGACAGACAGTGGGGAATTGTATATGAGGAAATAGGGGAGAGGGTTAACAGTTGAAATCTACGCGCGGCAAAGACAAAAAAATCGATGCAGTATACAGAATTCGATTAAAATTAAAGTGTGGTCAGCGGTCCGTGGCTGTTTAATTGGTTCTCCGCTGTTGTGTGCAGTGAACGCAACACCTTTTAAAACAACCATTCTGTGAAACAGGCAGGTGCATGGCTTTCGTATACATCTTCGAGAGACGAACTGCACCATCAACGGTCCGTGGCTGTCTGATTGGTTCTCCCACAAAAACGAGTAAATAGGATCAGCCGTAAGGTAGCGGAAAATGCACTAAAGATCAAATGGGAAAATGAAAGGAAAGTGCAGTGTAAAGGTGGCGATTGAAATTAAAATTTGGTCAACGGCCCGTGACTGATTAATTGGTCGTAAACATCTTCCAAAGGCGAACTGCACCGAGGCCATTAAAGTCACTAAATTCGGTAGTTTTATAAAAAAAGCTCTGCTAGAACCCGCAAAAACGAACGAAAACGCCGCGGCAACTCGAATGCGAAAATGAAGGAGAAATGAAGTGTAAAGGTGGATAAGCCCGTACGAAGCGCAAATGTACGTCCAACAGATACGCGTTTGGGAACCTCATCGACTGTTCTTTGATTTGCACCGCTCTGGCAGTTTCAGCATGTCTGCAGTTCATGCGTCGTAAACAGTAAACACCCCGTTCGCCGCGGCCTGGGAAGCGCGGCAGGCTTCGGACAGCGCGACGAGCGTTTTACAGCGCAGAGGGCTTCAGAATGACAGTAATGATAGTGATAAAGATGATAATTGTGACTCCTTAAACACCGTAGATACGATGAACCGATCAACAACTTCCGTCAACATCTCATTTGTCGTCAGCAGGGCTCACCCGCTGTCGCCGCGGGATTCGGACAGCGCGGCGAGCCTCGGACAGCGCGGCGAGCCTCTTACAGCGCGGTGGACTTCAGAATGATAGTAATGATAGTGATAAAGATGATAATGGTGACTTCTTAAACACCGTAGATACGATGAACCGATCAACAACTTCCGTCAACATCTCATTTGTCGTCAGCAGGGCTCACCCGCTGTCGCCGCGGGACTCGGACAGCGCGGCGAAGCTACAGACATGACTCATGCCTCTCCCGATTATATATAGTAAAGATAATAAAATTTATTCAATTATTTGATTTTTTCGAATATTCGATTATTCGGAAATTCGAATAACCAAAAAATGGGGTTATTCGATTATTCGCTCATTCGAATTTTCGAAAAATGGGGTTATCCGATTATTCGTTCATTCGAAAAATTTTAAAAAAGCACAAGTATATTGACGAGGACACGAACGCCGCCTACTCCCCTGCTTTCTCATGTTCCGAGGAACAGTTCTTCTCCGGAGTCGTAGGCGGCATGTAGGGGGAGATCCCACTTAACAAAAAGCCTGAAGGCTCTCTATCGAGGTAGATCCTTGGCATTCAAGCTACCTTTTAGAAATTCACATAGGTTGAATTCTGCTTGGTATAGGCCCTAATTCGCTTGTTTCATGAATATTCTTAAGTTTCCCGTTTAAATCGATGTAGAAATACTTTTGAAAAAAGGCTTCAGAACTAAAGGAAAAATCAAATTCAGTGAAAGTTAAAAATACTAATAATAATGATAAAATCACCTCTCTTGAAAACTCGCTACTAAAGACTCCATTTCAATAGTCATGGAACCTGCTGGGTAGATGAGGAACTCATAGTGCTTAAATAAGCGGGCTGCATAACATTCTCATCTCATTTCTGATCCGCCATCGAAACTAAATACTATGAGAACCTCAAGAAAACCTTGTCATAGTTACCAGGCGCCCAAACAAACAAACGCTTTTGTTTGGTCCAGCTCAGGACAATTATGCCTACCATCCTTGCAGAGTCGGCGAACAGCTTCCAAACTTGTCCGAGAAGGATGGCACACTGAGCTATTCGGTTGAGGAATAAGTTCATTACATCTTCTTTCGAAAAGTTCTATTTAATACAAAACAATAACTCTAACAACACGTTAATCAAACGTGTATTCGCCGTGGTGATATACGACCTCTTTCCACCTCTCGACCAATTTATTTATATCGTTCCCCCAAAAATCGCGTGAGCTCTTGTGGAAAAAGTTCATCTGTGCTGCCGAAGGTAAAACCCCTCACATGATATGACAGGGAACGAAAAAGGTGGCAATCCGTTGGTGAGAGGTTAGGAGAGTACGGTGGATGCTGAAGAACCTCCCAATCGCGCTCTTGAAGCGCGGCTTTGACGACTTGTGCAACATATGGTCTAGAGTTTTCATGACGAGGTATAGTCTACTAGCCTTGACTAAACGATCTTTTCAGAGGAAGGGGCGGCTCAATAAAATGGTAGAGTTAGGCATGTGTAGCTCTTTTTTGATCGTGGCGTTCCTTTCGAGCATTTTTCCAGGGCACTATACCTTTCTAGTCCACCAAATTCAGACCATGTGGTTCTTTGTGGGGAGATTCCGCTTAACTCTCAGCTTCGGTGTATCGCCGAGAGCCAACCACTTCCCTTTTCCTTCTTATTAAAGTATGAGCACCATTCCTCATCTTCTGTGAACGCTCGACCCCCAGGTCAGTCAGGTCGTGGAGCACCTTCGATTCCAAATATTTGGCAAATTCCTCCGGGTGAAGATGGCTTATCTATTTTTCGATCGTAATTCATTTTTTCGGCTACTTCGTTACTTGGTTGGCGACCTTCCAAAAGTACCTTGAGACGATGAGAATATGCCGCTCTTCATCGAATCCCAATGGTCTTTCGTTACGAGGCTGTCGTCAAGTTCGAAGTCGCTAAAAATCGCTAAAGTCGCTAAAAGCCTAAAATTTTTCAGCTTCGCAAACTATTTCTGTGCTGTAAACTCACCTATCGTATCTTCTTCGCAGTCGTCGAAAATGCTGATGGCATACATGACGGTTGTCATGCAAAATCCTTGTTAGAAGTCTCGTTATTATGACACAGTCAAAATAATGGATCACAAAGGTTTCAAAAATACTAGGAGTCTATATTTCCTAAGATCGTTTGCGGTAAGCCTTTTCTAAAGGCAGGTATGATGTTGCAACGGAAAGTTTGAGAAGCTTGAGAGAAGCGTGATGATGGAAAACGTTACCGTGAGTCTATGTTCATAACACGCAAAGAATGCACTAACATTTGTGTTGATTTTCAGTCCTGACGTTCTATTTAGAAGCTCATGAACGACAACGACAACATGACGATGACATATCGCCGTCAACTGACCAATATTACGAACAGCACTTTTAAGAATGCTCTTCGGGTGATAAGGGATGTGACCAGAAGTAAGTATTGGTTCTCATGCGTGGTCTGTTTGAAGTTGTGGCTAGAGCTACGGAATCTGTTGATGAGTACAGAGGATCTAACCAAGGACAAAGCTGGCGTAGACTACGAGGTGTATTAGCCATAAGGGGTTTAAGGTGGAGAAGATTGAGCGGAACAATATAGCAAAATGTATGAAGTGTTCTAAGCTGTCAGATATAAGCTAGCTTATAGATAAGTCGTATTCCGGGAGGACCTTTATATCAACTTTTTCTCTAATGTAAAAGGCAACTTTGCATTAATGGTATTTTGCATAAAGAATAAAGATAAAAGAAGCATCGTTAAGCAATCCCCATTAGGTATACACTAAGAATTCAACATATCGTAACAACTTGACTTTCCATGGCCGGCTGATGGGCAGGCCAGTATAGAAATAATTGGGGCACACTAAAAAGTACAGCTGTAATTGAATAACGAGGAAGCCTAGAGAAATCTGATCCACCACTGTGCGCTATCCAACACGACTTAGTGAAATAGGTACTTCAAAAAAAAGGTCACATGGGAAGATTCTCCAAATACGCACTTAGGTTCAACATGTGCACATCATCAATTCAACATTTGAAAAGGGACTGAATAATTAGGTGTTTTAGCAGCATTCTAGAAGTTTTTCATGTGGTCACTTTTTTTCAAGTCACTGTGATCTGCTTGGAGTCTGTAGAAGCTCGTCGAAATCTGATGATCTCGATAGTCGAAGAAGGAATGGATTCGAATGAATATATGTGGCTTATGTTGGAGACGAGAAGACTAGGATTCGGTAAGATCTTCTGTCCTGACATCTGGAACAACGCGTTGCATCGCCCTCGTCGCCTTGATTGCCATTGCGAAATCACTCACAAGATACGTCCTATTCACAAGATACGTCCTATTTAGACGGACGCTTTCCGAAAAAGACATTTGAACATTAACACATTAGGGATTGCATATTTTATAATTATGTCATGTTTTTTATTTATTATTTATTTATGTTATGGCAATACATGCAGCTAAAGCGCACCGTTAGATTTGCCACTTATAGACAAGGTATGGAAGGACACCAAAGTGGTACCAGATGGAAAAGACAGCGTGGCTCTACAAGGAGCTCAGAAATTTTTTGTGGTACTTTTGTCACATTTAGTTCCTCAATACTGCTGTAGTTATCAAATTAATGTAGATCGATAGCGAGCCTTTGAACTCCTCCGCGCAGTTTGCGGCAGACGTCAAGGCGAAAATGAAGCTTCCTCCTTACAACTGCAAGGATTGCGACGTCATCGATCCGGTAAGTAAAACAAAAGCTCATCTTCCGGCCGTCAGCGTCAGATGCACCCCGAAGTACACATCCCAAAGCGTTCTTTAGATGCGATGGGATGTCCACAAGATGCGCCATGAAAACAGTAATGGAAGAATAAAGAGCCGTCTTAGTTAATCGGTTTGGGAATACGCCACGCATTCTACTGATCTACAAGTCGTCGTGAAGGCAATTTGATTGTGTATTTGACCTATACACGGAATTTCGGTGGCCAGCTGATGGGTACATCACTGTTTTATCCAAATCAGTTTCTTTAAGCCTCAGTTGGCTGGTATCGAGGTTGTAAGCTGTCACAACGATGCTTTCAGTCGACTCCAGGTTCCTGATTCGGATTTCCCGCTCAGGATAGCCAAGCCTTTAACACGTCCAGGGTCGATGAATTGGTACCACACCTTGTCTGCGAAGTGCAAAACAATGACATGTATATCGACTTGACACCGCATCTCATTATTATAGAATTTGTCTCGAAGAATGTAAGCACTGTCTGAAAGGTAATAACCTTGCGTAAAGACACTGAATCGTTTTAGAGCTCATACGAAAGCACAAGAAAATATAAATTTTCCGGTGTATGAGCAGAAGGGACTGCATTTATCCCACGGACTAGTCTGAATTTTTGCATTTTCTACTCAATTGATTGTACTTCGCTTGAATACTGGCCAGGATTCTTCATAATGTGACCGCGTCGCTTGTTTTGTAGTTATTTTAAAATTTAAAAGTCACACATTAGAGATTGCGGAATAATGCAGGGTATCCTAAAAAATGCAGGTACTGTTTGAAAGGTTCCAACATCGCTGTTAGTGAAGCCTTTGAAGTTTGAAACTCATATGAAAGCACAGGATAGTAAAAACTCGGTGGCGCGCAAATAGTCAAGATTGCGCCATGCATCCTTCAAGAAGCTTCGGACTCAATTCGCTATGCATGGGCTGCATACTTGTTACAATCTTGTGGCTAATTGACCACATTTACCTGTACTGTGGTTTTTTAACCTTTAGAGCTTGACAGTCCACAACATGTGAAACCTTAACATCTGCAAAATCATTTGCCATAGCCATTCATGGCATTTTTTTTGGGGATACCTCCGATTTTGCCACAAGTTGTAGTGCACTGTTAGGTTCTAAACGGTAGAAGAATTACAGCACAGGTTACAATGGTCAATTAATAAAAAGTTTGTAACTATTTTATAACTAAGATTTTAACTGTTTGACAGAATTCAGCCCATGTACAACCAGTTAAGCCTGAAATGTGGGAATTCAGTCAGCTGCATGGCACAACCTTGACTATTTGTACGTCGCTGAGTTTTCGTTATTCTGTGCTTTTATATGAGTCTCAAACAACTTTAAAACATTTACTAGCAGCAATGTTAGAACCCTTCATTTAGTACCTACATTTTTTGGATACCCTGCTTTTTGTTGCAAGCTGTAATCTTTTTTAAGTCTACACTTTAAAAGAAACACAAGCTAGAAAAATAAAAAATAAAAATAGGAATAGGAATTTTGTGTTTTTTGTGCCTTCGTATGCGCCTTTACTTCAATAGTACTTTTAGCAAAGTTATGCAGCAAAATTATTACCTTTCTAACATTGTTTACATTTCTTTTAGACACCCTGTTTAGGCCAAATACACATTAAAATTACAGAATAAGAATGCAAGGTACATTCCGGAAAAAGATAGCTAAACGCCGTTCTTTATCCTTTACTTCAACATTTCAGGCGCTCTTTTTAGAAATTATGGTTCCTTTATATATGAAGCAAGCTCATCAGGAGGCTGCGCATTCATACCCCAAAGCTCCATTCTAATTACGGACAATGCTAACGTGTCAATTTATATGTAAGTGCTCTAATCCTAGGCGCACTGCTTAGCAGGTAGCGTCATGTAGCCCAAAAGACAGAGAGAAGCCTTCCGATGCCAAGCATATCCTTTTACTTGCAAGCCGGACCCTTCTCATCTAGATTCAAACTCGGCTTGAAAAATCACGACGAACTCTTTTGAACTACCTGCTACTCTGTAGAGCGCTTCGTGTTCTTGAGGTATTATTATGGCCTGCTAGGTCAATGCCATACGATACAATTGGGAAATGGCTGAAGAATTGTGCATGGGACGCTTTATCATTTTGTGTGTTTGTTTCGATCATTAAAGGGCTTCAAGTTGGCAATGTTCTTAACTTCGCTTCTCAACGTCGGTGCCGATCTCTTAAGGAGCAGAAACTTTCTTGTGTTTCCAGACCTACTCGCAGGTGGGAGAGTTAGCTGATGCCATGCTACTGTACGCGATTACGCTAAATCGCTCGATAGCCGCCGGTCTACAGAACCCAACTGGAAGGCAGTTGGTTCCCTTTTCAGTGGGATATTTCGAGGGTGAATTCGCGGTCTACGCTAAAGCTACTACTCTTGCTTAGCGCTTCAACTACTTGAAGAAGTCCTACCTTAAGGCTTTTCCGGTACGGTTCTGATTAACAAGAACTACACCCGAGATCCAGTGTTCTTGGTGTACGCCGTGGATCCTTCTGGTCAACAGACTGTTGTCATGAGAGTAATTGAAAGGCTGGATAACGACAGCGTCGATTTGGTAGGTGCTTGGAGATATTTTGGAAAGCTGTAACTTGTTGGTTGACGCAGGTGTTTAGGTCCAAGATTTGGTGGCAGCGTCTGTCATTTGGGCGGGTCACGGAGGAAGTCCGCCTCGCAATCGGCCAATATGCGATTTCAACGGGTTGGTTCAGAACTGTATTTAAAAAAAAGAAGCCAAACAAAAATTGAAAACTAAGGAAAGCTAAAGCATTTTTCGGGAGCTTCTGAGAACCGCAGCGGGTTTAGGCTCAATTTTGGGTTTCTATTGTATCCTAGACGTGGCTAAGCGAGAACAGCAATATATGAGGACACAGCTGTGAGTAAACAGACGACAAAACCTTTCAGACAATTGTTATAACAACGTCTTGCTTCGAATACAAGTACAGCGCCAGTAGGGTCTCGTGCTCACTTTCCCTGCCTTCCGGGCAAGACGCTACGCCATCACACCACCTGCGTAATTTACCGGACGCGACAGCTGCATCTCTTAGGATCAATCAGCAATTATTCCTGATATGTGGCTGCTGATATCAGTAGGAAACCAGTGAAGCCGAAGGTCTGGATTTCTAATCATCTTCAACAAAACAGCTCCGGTGGTGTGACATCCTGCCCAGAAAGCAGGGGTTTGAGTCTCGCCTGTCGCTAGAGTTTTGATTGCAGCAAAACATCGTTACATTGATAGCAGCGGCAAAGTTGATGTTCAAAGAAAATGACATGTATCGTTCAGAAAACCTTTTCAGAAGTGCTTGCCCGAAGTCTTTCATCCAGCAATACCTGGCCATCACTATTGCGGTGGTCGTCATTCCGATCATCCTGGTTGTCCTCGTGGTGCTTTTCATATTAAGGTGAGTTGTCGCTTTCCTACGTTTTCTCAGGTACATGGGATCGCTGACATAGGAGCAATGGAGAAGATAACTGTGGTTGGGACCTTCTCCCAAACAGGGTCGCACATTTAACGGTTAAGGATTTAACGAATTCAATGAATCCATATCATTTTTTGCTTGACGACATAACTGCCATTATCATAAATTTCACTAAATTTTTAACGGACTTTTCCCAATAAAATTATCACTTTTCCTCCCAGTCTTCGCTACTGTTGCAGATCCAAACCTTCCAATTAGGTCCGCTCCCGAAAAACTATTGAATTCAGCAAGATCAAGCAAAAACCATTCGCTTACAGTCGTAAATAGCAAGAAGATATCGCTCTCCAATGACAGTCTGCTTGAGTTGGACCTATGGATTTGCTGCCGTGACGTCAGGTACAGCGCCCGGATCCTTCTTTATTCTCCCCTCGTAAGATCTGCCTCTTACCAATTGGCGCTGCCTGTTTCAAAACATTTTTGCCGACCACCCAGAACAGTGGAGACGGAGAGGATGCCTTTGAACGCTGGACATTTTTTAATTGTTTTGTTAAAAACGATAAGAGCAAAAAATTTTGTAGAGCTATTTTTCTTAAACGTAAATATTCCACTGACAAGATTTTTGCTGTACTTTTATTAGCACCTTCGGTACTTAGCAGGCTCGTGTCCGCATCGGATTGTATACGCTCGTAGGACAGTCACACAAATAGAATTCTCACAGAAAAATATGAGAACAGACTGTCAGATTAGACAAAGTTAACCTCGGAATAGGGAGGTCTGGGGTCTATCTGATCTACCATACATTTTAAGATGCCTTGCCGGTGCGTTGCGGGCACCTGCACACGAAGTACCATTCTCTTGTACGATAATTCCGCATCTATTCTTCTTTCTCACTCTGAAGACAATATGTTGCTGAAAGCTGGTTCATTTTGCTGTCCATTCTTTGCTGGTACTATAACATTTCAGCGTTCGTTGAATTTCACTTGCTAACTTATTGAGGTAGGAATATGAAAGGTTTTCCTGATTCTTTTTATTTGACGTAATATTTTGCAGCTAATTGCATTTTAACAAAATTTAACGATTTAAACGGATTTGAACTGCGAGGTAATGAGAGTCATTTTTGAGACGATTAGGGAAATGCGCTGAACAGACCAGCTTCTGTAGCTCATATTTTTCAGCCGTAAAAGCTGCTCGAAAATACCTGGATTCCAGATTTAAAATGCAAATAATATAGTTAGACACAAGTACGTTAAAAGATCTACGCCTTCTGATTATGACGTCTACATGGGGCGTGTGATAGCATAGGAGGCGCTGGATGTCGCTTACCCTCAATTAGGAACCTTGGCTCAAGTTCCGCTCTTGTCATCCATCAAGGTTTTATTTCATCTGGGGTCGGTTAATCGGCACCAATCCGTCTAAGTGAGGGCAAAACACTGGTTTCGCGATTACTCCCACCTACCACCACCAAAAGCCATGGTAAAGGCCAAATACGCGTTCCAGCTGCTACTCATACCTACCCACAACTGCCTGTAATCCGTTCAGATGAAATGTAGTGGTATAACCAGAAAGGTGTTCGTTAAGAATTGTGTAGCGTTTTTAGAAGCGGGATAATATCCAGCTTAATGATAAAGGTTAAAAAAAGAAAACAAAACTTTTAGAGGTATCAGGCGAAGGCTGCGAGGCATCTTAAAAATACGTCCCTATTACTTGGCTGAGCTGAAGCTGAGCGAATTCTTAATTCGCAATGAAAACAGCATCATAAATGAAGGTCAGGAAAACATGTGCACTGTTTAAACAACATTAGTAACCAAGCAGCCACTACATGATGCTAGACTAGCACGCAGCGCAGTTTCAACATGTAGCGCCTTTCGCCTCCTTAATCTCTGAATCGGCTTGGCATGCATGCCTTATTGGAGTTGGAAGGACGAGAGATTCGTCGTCATTTCAAGAGTGTAAAATTCTTGGTCAACATCTGCTGCAATATTTGTAGGTGGCTATCAATTTTGTGGTACATCATCAAAGAGGAAAGCAGTAAGTAATCTCCAAATTCTGTTTCGCTCAAACCAGAGCAATGCAAGCTACCTGTTATAATTTTAAATCAAATTGAATTAGTTGTCTTACAATGAATTTAAGACACCTCTATTCAAGGCGTGATGTTTAATGGTGTAGTGTTTCCTGAAACCCAGACGTGTTGCATTGAATGCTTCTCATAGAGCCCAACCAAACACTTCATTTCCCTGTATCCCTTTCCTATTCTCTCTCAATATAGTATTTGAGCTATAAGGCCAGTAGAGGCAAGTGTCGTATGCTGAGATCAAGAGTCGCGGTGGATAACATAAGGTGGAACGATGGGTCCTACCACTGTTACCTACGACACAGCGAAAGTATGGTTCCGGAAATTCAAGAGCGCAGACTTTTGCTTGGAGGACCAACCATGGTCGGAAGGCCAGTTACGGTGAATGAGGAGCGACTTCTGGAGCTGGTTCAGGAGGATTCCTTGCCTTGCTCCCGTGAACTGGCAAAAAAACTCGAGTGCAGTCACATCACCATAGCTCAACACCTGCTGGCCTTGAGAGGAGATGCACACAGATGTGGTGCATGGATACCGCATAAACTTAGCGGCTACAGGTGCGCCAGGATGCGTGCATGAACTCCTTTAGTTTACGGCGGAATTTTTCATGGCTCCCACATGCGAAAATCGTGACGAAGCAAGAGTTCCTACGCCGAGATCGGAGCTTTACCCAAAAAGGTGATGCTCAGTGGTGATGGCGGAATGGCAAAGGAGTCATTCACTGGAAGCTGCTACCTGCAAACACTGCTGTCACTGGCGATGTCGACTGCAGGCAGTTGGATCGCGTTGAGGCAGCTCTTCGTGGGAAACAGGACAATATACTCTTCCTTCACGACTATGCGCGTCCACATGTTGCAAGAGAGACTCAGAGAAAACTTCAGTTTTGGATAGCATGTTCTCGACCGCCCATCGCATTCACTGGATCTTGCTCCAACGGAATAACATCTGTTTCTTTCGTTGTCGAACCATTTCCAGAAGAAACAATTCGACGTCAGCAACTTGAAAAGTGTCTAGCGGAGTTCTTTTCATCAAAACCCCAGGAATTCTTAAGGGGATCCAATTACCTGACAAAAAGCAATATGTTGTAGATAACAATGATGCATATGCTCGTTAGTTGTATATATGTAAGGAGAACAGCAATTTTGAAAAAAGTTGCACAAGTGGCCGGATAATTTCCTTACAACCTATTATTTTAACGACCATTTTCAGCTTATAGTGGGAGAGGGACAGCAGAGGCACGGAGAGACTTGGTTTTGCTGGTTACTGTTCTGCAAAGTGCCTTCTGCTTGCGTGTACTTCGCAGCATTTTGCCAGATGGCTCTTTAACCATTCAGTTCAGTAAGCAATAAGGATATCGTGGATGCTGCGTGCGGTGATCAAACAGCGCTGGTGATGTAAGGCGTAGCATCGCTGCCCGGAAAGCGGAGGATTCGCTTCGAGTCCCGCCTGGCGCGACGCAACCATGAAGCACCCATATAGCAGCAACGGTGTTTATCTGCCGCTTTTTTGGAATACGCTGCGGTGGTTCCTTCCGGATGAAGTAAAGTTAAATTTGATGCGCAGTTCTGTTGCAGATTAGTTAGTTTACGGACTAGTTACCGCTTTGTCTTTTCAAGAGCACGGTAACATTTACCTGATCGAGAAGGCAAAAAAATGTTTGGTTGTTCTGAGCACATATGATCGCTGACGTGCTTTCAAACAGGTCGTCATATAAAGCTCCCCCCAAATTTGTCGTTTTAGATCCCGAAGGATAGAGGAGGAACGTCTCAACGGTCTTTGGCAGCTCCCGTATGTAACACTATTAAAACCTAATACGAAGGTAAGGTATGGTTGCAAATAATTTTTGCACCTACCGTTCTAACGACAAAACTGCCTCAATTTTTAGAATGCTCTACTGAGCTCCCGATCTCTTGAGAGCACAATAACGACTAGCACGAAATTAACGATCGAATCCAAAAAGGTCAAGTCACTACTAGGTTTAGAGATCTTGCACATTGTGAGTAACCCTCTGTTTTTAAAGGACACTCTACGTCATGCGTTCTACATCCTTGACGAAGAATCCGTGGCTGCCCGAAAGCATGCTGGGCGCCCACCTCTGAAAAAGGTCGACTGTGCTTCAATGAGAAAGGTGACTTATTCAGACAATATTGGGACAAAATTAAACTCTGTACGTTTGGAAAAGAGCCAGAATCTGTAGACAATCTCACGCTCCACTTTATAAAACTTCCACAATTAGTATTGAATTCTTCTACAAGAGAGATGCGTTTCATTCGCATTCCAGGGATTATTGCCTTCCAGACCTCCTCAGTGTACGGAGTTGTTTTAAAGAGTAACATGCTCAGCTGGTCACCCACATAGACTACATTCAATCACATAATAACATTAGCATGACAACAATAACATGAAAAAAGATGTGAAGTGATAAGTCATTTCTCGTAAGGTCTTTGAAGACAGTTGTCGAAATTAGCAAAGAATTCATGAACTGAACTTCATTTTAGAGCAACGCAGCGCTCCATAACTCATTATTTCAGATGCGCAACATTGATCACGACAATATCTGCAAATTTTATGGACTGTCGCTTGATGGACCTCAGTTCTTGTCCGTGTGGAAATACGCTCCTAGAGGATCATTGAAGGCTAGTCGCGAAATGCTTTTGTGCACACATTTTTAATCATCTCTGGGCTAAACTGGACTTTTTGAAGCTGGTTTCCCAATCTTTGAATTAGTCTGCGTTGAGGACACAGTAGAAATCAAAGAAATCTATTCTGTACCTCTTTCATGACGAATTAACAAAGTCGAAAAAATATGGCTGTAAAATGAATTGTAGAGGCGTATTTTTCATTGCATGGAGTTCTGAATAACACTGGTATTTTTTTGCCGTTAGAAGTAGGTACTGTTAGGCCTATGTTATACTCCCGCGGGAGCATCCGCGGGACGTCCGCGGAGGGAAGGTGCACCGCGGACGGTCGTCGTCGTCCCGGGGCGGCTACATAAGCGCGTTTTTGGCGCCGGATTCCGCGGGACGACAGCAGTCCGCGGTGCAGTGCACCGCGGATGGCTGCCGTCCCGCGGGCGGAAAGTATATCACCCCTCTCGTCGTCTGTTGGCGGCGATCCGCGGGCGGCGGGCGTGGAGGGGCGCGGTAATTGGCCAGCTCAGGGATCCCGGCGCGATTCCCGCCCGTCCGCGGATGCTCCCGCGGGAGTATAACATAGGCCTTACAAGTACTGAAAAGGTACAAATTTGTTTTGCGATTGCGCAGCGTCTTGATAATTAGAGTATCTCTGAAGCCAATGATCACTATCTCTGTTATGTGGTCAAACAAAGTTGCGAGCGCAATCGGAGTATTTTCTTGACAAAGCTAATCATTTTCCAACTCCTTTTGCTGATCAAATCACTACTGTTCTTAGTCACACAGTGCGGTAGTTGAATCGCAACACTCATAAGGGAAGCCCATGAAATTCTCCTAAAGATTCCCAACCTATATGGTGTTGTAGGGCTTGAGACGAGGAGCAAAGAAGGGTTTTTGTTTCTTTCTACGGGACGCACTGTGGTCCGAAAATGGCAAAAAATGGTGTCGCTTTTGTGCGATCTGATAAGGCAGAAGCGACGTCTGGAATGGCGTTGGCGTACTAAACATTTTTCGAAAATATTTTTCGTCCAATATTTATTTAAAACGGTTACATTGGATACATATCATCAATCTGGCAACAATTTTTGGTGAAACGATAGATTACAGAAGGTTACGATGCGTATGTGTGAGTAAAGGTGTGTGCAGAACAACGAGCACTGCTGCCTGTAACGACTCCGAAGGTCGAGGAGCGACCGAAAGAAAAAACTTCGACCAAACATTGTTCGTGAGGATTACTTGGAGTGCCAATCACGAATGTGATACCTATTTTTCAATTTTCGGTCGATTACTATGGTTATGGTAGATATGAGTGAACAGAGCTGTCTACATTAGCACAATCTTCTTTCTTCTTGCTTTCTTCTCTAGCGTAGTCAAACTCGTTTTCCAACCTTCCACCTTGACCTTCGAGGGAAAGTAGTACAACGAAGTGAAAATTTTGAAAAGGAGTGACAGATTTGTGATTAGCAGCTTAAATAATTCCCATAGGCTAAGTCTGGACGTAATCGGTGGTCATGACCCCATCAAGACGGTACCCTACCGAAGTCAAAATGTTCTCCTCATTTGCAAAAATGAGAGCAGTTCACCTAGCAAACCGCAGAACCAACCACCTCTGGAATCGAACTTCTGACCACCCTCCACCCCATCCCCCCCCCCCCCTGTAAGTTCGCGTCACTATCCAGTCGCTGCTACAGTCGGCTGCGAATGAATCACTTGAATGCACCCTGCAGCTTCGTGTTGGAAAGCTAAGAAATAATCTAATCGAAATGCTCTAACTATAGTTGGAGCTCCAAACCTTTTAGGTTAATTTCTTAGCACGCCAAGGCCATTCCAGACATCGCTCTTGCCATATCAGACCCCACTGAAGCGATACAATTTTTTGCCATTTTCGGACCACCCAGTAGCACGTAGCAAAAGCGAAAACAAAACAAGACAAAAACACTTCTGTGCTCCACCTTTCATGCCCTACAATAGTATATAGATCTCGTTGAGAATCTTTGGGGGAATTTCATGGGCTTCCCTTGTCAGGCGGTGGCGCATCGTGCCTCAGAAGACGATGGGACGGTTAAAACATCAGGCTCAGCCTAACAAATCAAGGTTCAGCCTAACACCGTCATAGCACGGGAGTATGTTGTTAACCTTGTGAACAACAGTGCTAAGGTTCTAAGATGAGAAAAGGTGTGGACTATGTTATTGGATAACTACATTATTATATCATGGATCCTCATTTTAGGACGTGATCGCAAAGGGCTCCATTCAAATGGACTGGTTTTTTAAATATTCTCTAATTAGAGACATTTGTGAGGTATGAAAAAAGAGTGCTATTTTATGAAGAAGGAGACCGGAGTTGCTCCAAAAGGTCTCGATCTTATTTTAAGGCTGTTCACTACATTCATCACTCGAGTTTTTCGGCGCACGGATGGATAAGCTCGGGCACCTGCTTGGTGGATGAGAGATGGCAGGTATGAATTTGATATGAGCAGGTCGGAGAGATACGCTTTCTATCTAGAAAAACAGTGCTTCCCTGGGTCTCTTGTGCTTTAACCGCTGATTCACTCAGCATGACGATGTTTACGTATTGAAATAAATGAGGGCCTCATGGCTGATTTAGACGAAGTGCCTCGTTGCTGTAGTACCTTTATCAAACTCCATTATTGTTTTTGTGGCGAAGTCCTTACTCTTGATGTCATACCCTTCAATATCGTCGTTAATGTTGCCAGAGTTTTCCAAAGACGAACTGTAGCAAAGAATTCGCTGTGGCCTGATCTGAATTCTTCAATAAAACATTCGTTGCTGCAAAAGTTTACTTAGCGAACGCAAGTTCTATAAAAAGTTTTGTTAGGACAAATAAAAGCGCTCAAAAGCGTTAAGTCGTTTTTTATGAAGGAGAGCCCCATGGTGCATCACTCCTGGATCTTCCCAGAAGCTAGACGACTTGCCACATGGTAGACGAACTAGGCATAGTAAAAAATTTGTTACGCTAGAAGTCTTGCTGTTATTGCTTGGTCTTGGAATCTTAATGTTTTTTCACGTTTAGCAAAATTGCTGATGATAAACGGACTGTTGTTATCTGTCATCAAGATGAAGACGTAGTCGTACATATTATTGTCCTATTAGTCGAAAAAGGAGTCAATAGAGAAAAGGACTTGACTTTGTACATACCAAAGTACAGCCGGAATGCAGCTTAGAGGAATTTTTTTAACGAATTTACCGAGTCTACAGCAAAAAATTTTCGTTAAAAATAGTCGTTCAAATTTACGGAAAACATTAGTGCACGCTCCTGATATGTTATAGAACAAATTGTTTTTTTTTGCCTGACATTAATAAACCCTGGAAATTTCAAAGGTTTCCTCGCTATTTTTCGACTCCTTTTCAAAGAAGTTCTTATTTCTAAGTCAAACGGCGATCGCCACACCCTAATCGATGCAGATGGATCTATTTAGATGATCGCTGCAAAATCTAGTTTTCATAATATACAAGCACAGCTCATTTGGGATTTACAGATAATTTTTCATCAAAGGGTTGCCTCCCTAAGGTGGAAAAATTATTTTCGTAAAAGTCAGCCCTCTTTTACCCTATCGATCCGAATAGCGGGTTAAAAAATTCTCGTAGGACCTAGTTCAAGGATAAAGGACGGCGTTGCTTAATCTCTTTTGGGACGCGCCACGCATTCTACTTCTAATGGATGTTGTGGAGGCGATTTGAATGCGTATTTTGCCATGCAAAAGCTTGCGGTGGCCGGCCGATGAGGCCGTCATTATGCATCATTATGCAATAATCTCCTAAAACCAAGAGAAAGTGCCGACTTCCTCGCACCCCACCCTCAAAGCGATGCAGCAGTGCGACCTCTATACAGTACCCGATCCTCAAGATTGACCCTGTATTTGACCAAGTAGGTGCATCTCAGCTTGATGGAGACAAGTATACTACTTGTATGGCTGGTGCCACTCTCCTGGAACGCATCCAAAGCGATACTATTCGGCGAAAGATTTTGTGTGAAGAAAACAGCGTCCGCAATATGGGCCTTACGTATGTTCAAGATAATCGGAAAACAGCCTGGAGACTCGCCTGGTGCTTCAAGCAGGACCTCAACGTAGCTGGTGTCGGTCCTGTTTCAGCGTTGAATCGGTGAAGTGGCGTCACGGCACAAGGAGAGCGGGTGATATAACGAAATTTGGAGAAATGACTCAGAGCTTCCTCGAAGCCGTAAACCCTTCTTCAAAAAAATCTCAGTGTTACAGGTGAAGCTCACTTTCTACGGATTGGATGCTCTTAAAGCCACTGAAGAAAGAGAGCAACAAGGTAAGGCTGCATTAAGGGCACTGTGATTTCAATTTATGAACAGTTCTTGAACAGAGTGATGGGGAAGGAGGTACTTAGACAGAAACTAATCTGGCGTCTAGTTCCCTTCCTGGAGCACTGTCGTTCACTCTTCTTTTTATCTTCATGATTATTATGTTGGGCTCGAAGTCGTCCAGAGGTCGATCCAACCTGGGCGATTCACAAAACCATGACTCCTTTATTGTGTCTTGATCAAGACGTGGTAGGGCATTTACTGAATAGGTAGTCTGTTTCAGATAGAAAGTAAATCTATTTTCATGAAAAATGTTAATTTTGAAACGACTCTAATCATTTCGAAGATCGGGACGGAGAAGCTTGTTTTTTACTGTATGGTACGCAGAGCTTGAAATTCCATGGGGCACAATTTGGCTTTCTGATGCTGTTGCGACTGCCTTATCGATTAGAAGAGCGCTTTAAAAAAATGTTTACACTAAAATCACTGAAGTTACCACTAGTAAACACACTGAAATTTCATAGAGTTAAAAAGCAATTTAAGATTAAGGTGTCGCTCAAAAATTGAAAAATGTGTCGTGTTATGATATTATGCTAAAGTCGGTGAAAATTCCACCCGTCCTGTTTGATTCGAAGTCGGTCTTAGAAATTCTTTTTTTTTGACAGACAGCTTTCAAAAGTTCAAACGATTTAATTCTACGTTCATAACGTGCATCCTTCAACTAACAAGCTAATGAATTTCTTCAATGTGAAAACAACACTTGAAAAAACTTATTAAGGGCTACAAAATTCATATAAAAATCTGAAAAGATCAAGGCATACGAGAAATTAAACAGTGCAGTCAGGAAACGGGTCGTACTGAACTAACTCCGGAAAGGGGGAGTCGTTTCGGCAAAAATCGATCCCCATGCTTGGTCGGACCTAACAGTGTTTATAGAGTCGTTATTATTTATTATTATTGTTATTATTAATATTATTATGTATTATTTTTCGTCATCAGAACCAAGTATGCTGAAAAATATTGCGATCTCCTGTTAGAAGAATAAACTTCCGTTATTTTTATTCCGTATTAACATCCTTGACTATAAAAAACGTTTCGACGTTAAAAAAAGAAGAGTAGAGATTTCCACAGCATCTTCCATTTTTTCAGACTTCCTATGGGTTGCGCCCGAACATATCCGAAACTCATCGCTTCCGCCAACCAAAGAAGGAGATATTTATAGGTATTTTTTTGCAGAGTAGTCGTATTTTCAAGTCATTTAGTTGTTCTGCAGTAATAAATTGTACCATTGTTGTCTAAATGCTATTCTTTGCAACGGAGCTCTGCCGAAGTTAAACATTCGCAGAAACACCTGTTACCACTTCAGCTTTGCTATAGTTTGTTCGGAGATAATCACCAAGAAGTCGGCATGGGACATGGAAAATCAGGACTACGATGTCGATGGTCAGCTTATGAACATTATTCGTAACCTTTGATCCCAGAGCTCTGAGACTATGGCTTCCTAAACGAAGCCGTGGCAAGGGCTTGCTAATTTATCGGATTAGCTTTGTGCATTTCAGAGTTAATCTACAAAATCAAACGCGGGGGTCGTTCACCAGTCCGACCACTACTGGAGAGTGATGAGGAGAACAACGCCAGTCTGATGTTGCTGGTAAAGGACTGCTGGAGTGAGGAAATTGACCAGCGGCCGAGCAGCGATCAAGTGAAGTCGCTCATAAAAAGCCTGAATCATAACAAGTGGGCACCCTTGCATTTTGGCTTGCATAGAAGTAATTTATTTATTGGTTTGTCTACTTACGTATTCAAAGTATGGAAACAACTCTAGCATGACGGAATTTAGAAACAAAATAAAATTCTAGAAATGCGAATCGTCATACATGGTAACATGAACATGATAACGTACATGAAATCGTCAGTCAAGTCAAACAGTGGCACGTTGTACACATGACATTATACAACTGTCGGCTAAACATACACCTTCTACATACTAGAACAGATAGACTTGCGAGTTTTGCTGAGTAATTATGCCTCTCCGTTGGACATCCACATTCATTCAGAGGTGGCCATCTCTAAAGTTTCGATCAGAATTACCATCAGGTAGGTAAGATTTCTAGTCACAGGGTTCTAATATGATTATTTGACCAAAGGATCTTATTATCATGAAGGTTTGACACAGGTTCCTGCTTTCAACCCTACCCATATTCCTATATCTTAAAGGACTGGATAGCAAGTGACATCGAAGCTGATCACGGAGACAACTCTGACTTGGGCTGTCGGCATTAATTTTGATCAAATAGAAAATCAAAAAGTAGGGCGAAAACTGAAGAAAGCATATCTCTGCAGCTACTTATCTAACTTCGAGAAGCAGCATTTATGCAAAAGTATGTACACGAAATCTAAATGGGATTCGTGGCACATCCCCTGTGAACTGCCCAGCGCTGGCTAATTATTGGCTTCCCATTGAATTGTAAATGCCGCTAAAATTCTCCTGCAAAGTTTGACAAGAATGACGGCGGATCCCTGTCTGCAGGACTATGGTAATCTAATCTCATGAAAGCTGGGTTAGATAACAGTCTAATGAATATTTAGAGTAAACGTGAGAGTACCAGGCTACTTTCATAAATCGGCCTGCTGTTGCAAACCATTAGAGGAATATGAAGCAAAAATGTCCAACTGTAACAAGCACATCGGTGACCACATTGCAGTTTGACTTCAGTATGCTCGACATCCTTACTTTTAGGACTGCAAATCTAATGGATCATGTGTTCAACGTTCTAGAGCAATATGCTTCAAACCTCGAGGACGAAGTAGGCTAAGTTCTTTATCTCTCTTGTAGCTCATCGTTGTCTTTCGAGTGCAGTCGTGTTCCTAGGTACAATCACGAATGAAGGAGTTGACGGAGGAGAAGAAGAAAAGCGATATCCTCCTTTATCGAATGCTCCCGAAGTAAGTGATGACAAGATTTTTCGACGTGTTGGGAAGATCTGTCCGCTGATTTTCTTATAGCCGTTGCGAGGTCGTTGGTGTTTCTGGGTTCAATTTATTTTTACTAACGCATCTAGGTCGAGATAAGTTTTACAACGTACGTGATAATGTCCTCTACTTCGTAGGAACTGTCAAGCCTTTTAATCATGCTGCATTAGTCGATCTTGTACACAAAGTACGGGAATACATGTATCAGTTGTATCACCTGTCGTCCCGTCAACCACTCAGTTGCTCATGCAGATGCTAACCATTCGTCTCTCTCGCGTGCCAGAGTGCTCCAATGGATCCTCCTCGCTCGAGAGACACGAAGAGCGTCATATCGTTCGTTCAGGGAAAAAGACAAACCAATGCGTTGGTGGGGGTCCTGCGTGCAGCGGGTGCCTGCGAAGCGCACTACGTGGCCGGCCCACCTAATTTTCGACGACTTGGCCCATGCGACACGTCTCTGATCTTCGACCAGGCAACCTCGAGTCGCCTTACATGTACTCCCAGTCTACCGAGTGCAAGCTTTTGGCCAGGCCGACACAGTTACAATCCGCACAGTCACGGACACATCCACGCACACTGTGCATGCCGCTCCCACGCACAAGGAACGCGTCGACCCGACACAGCAGGAGCAAGGAGTCCATCCCCTGCATCCCACCTGCGTCTCTGGGCAGTACACGGTCGCATTTGGTTCGCGTTTTCGTTTTCCTATCCACCACCCGCGGACGCGCCACGGATCTGTAAGGGGGATCTCCCTGCGACAAGCGGCCCGAGATCCCCCTTAACAAGAGAGCCCGAAGGCTCTCTATCGAGGGAGATCCATTGGAGTACATGTACTATATTCTCCTCGAATGAATCTCTCCTATTATCCTTCTCACAGCTAGTCTATGAGGGATGCTTAAAAAGGCTTTGCTTAATAGAAGTAGGCTTAGGTACGGTACGTGGATTATTGAGGCGTTAACATTTCTTTGGAGTTCCTTATCTTATTACTTGGTCCACCCGCGTATGAAATGATCGCGGCCAACCTTCCCCCTTTATACTTCTGTTTTCTAGACAAGTGGCAGAGAAGCTGAAGCTCGGGCTGTCTGTGGAACCAGAGACGTTCGACTGTGTCACGTTGTTTTTCTCAGATGTCGTATCGTTTACGACCTTAGCTAGTAGGTGTACTCCCTTGCAGGTATGCTTCTCAAACTAAATTAAGTTTGCGGTTGGCTTTGAGTATGCCTTTGAAATCTATAAAGTTCGACGACTGGTAAAAGGAAAATTAGGAGCATCACTTGTTGTATAAATGAGAAATTTAACACTTGAATTCAAAATCAAGCGAGCTAAAAAATTAAAACAAACCTGGATTTGTGTTAATAGCTAACAGGAAAAAATTAAATTTTTTCAAATATAATAAATGACAAAATAAAAAATTATTAAATAAATATAGTATTTACTTGTATCGGTGATTTGTAAGTTTTGTAAGAAATATTAGCGAACCTTGAATGCTAAATTTTTTTACAGTTTTACAGATAAAATTTGTGAAACTGGGCGAGTCTATGGTCCGATCTCTTCCTGCAGTGTTCTTTGAAATCGCTATCTTCATTCACGTGAAAATAAGAATTTAGTCCGTCTTTTTTCACAAAAAAATCTATACATAATCTGTGTTCATCTTTGTGGAGCAGATGAATTGTAAATTTTCTGAAAGGCCAACAGCAAACAAAATTAAAGAGCATTTGTTTTAATCTAAAACCGCCCCCTTTTTGGTTTGGAATATGTTCAGTTTGATTTCAGGAGTGCCCAATTTATTTTGAATGCGGTCCAATTTGGTTTGAAATGTATCCAGTTCGACTTGCAAATGATATCGTATAGAAATGAATAAGTCTGAAGTGATGACGTAAACAGCCAAGAATTGTGAACGTTTTAGGTTGTCAACCTCTTGAACGACTTGTACACTCTATTCGATGCAATAATCGACGAACACGATGTCTACAAGGTGATTCCAGCTCTTCGAAGATCTGTCTCAATTTGATTAGCGTAGAATGCTGGCGGCACATCGTTTGAAAAGGAAAGAAAATTGCAAAACCGTTTCATCGCTGATTTTCAAACAGACTGTTTATCTTTTGCTAAGTGTTCGACCCTGAGAGAGGCTTACAACGACGTGTAGTCCATTGTCCAGAAACCAAAACGTCTAACCGAAAAGGTGGCCTTTGCTGTAATATCGAAAAAAATAAAAATAAAAAACAAATAAACGAAATCTAACTGAAGGACCACTCCATGAAAGGAGATCTAGCGTATAAGAATCATCTCATTCCAACATTCCATGCTATAATAAGGTATTTCGGTCGAGGAATAATCATTCTTTTTATTGCAACATTCAGTGAGATTGTGTTTTTGCTGAATGTGATTTATTCTTACCCTAGTACAAATGAATTGCAAAAAATTGTATATCTTCCTTGCGCCAGTACCACATCGTCAAAAATTTTATTTTTTGAAAAATCAAGAATGCAACATGAATGTCCAAGCATTCATCTTTCAGTCTAACCGGAACATTCTTGCTGTCTTAAAATGGTTATCAAAATAGGACTGAACGTAGTGGTATTATTTCACTCTGCAGTTTCTTAACATTGCTTTCTATTTTTTTGCGGTTTTGTGTGTATGCTGTTACTCATTACTCAGTGTTGATTTGTTTTCCTGCTGGTCTCATTCTGACTGGCCGGTGTCGCACTCGGCAGAGGCGTCAACTCACCTGTGAGTCTCGAATCTAGGTCTATGGTCTTAGTTTTGCCGATTTCAACTACTTTACTGATTTCTATCACTCTTGCTCAATACAGCAGTACCAGGAGCGTTTTCCTGGATGGTACACTTGCTCGTTCATTAGCAGGCCGCGGCAGGTCATTGCATCGGCGAAATTCTAGTTTGCCTCGTAGAATTAGTATACATTTCTATCCTGCAAAGCGCTCTAGGAATAGATTTGTTCAGGTGGAAACTATAGGAGATGGATATCTCTGCGTTTCCGGCCTGCCGCATCGAAATGGCAATGAGCACGCGAAGGAGGTCGCCGAAATGTCGTTCGAGTTACTGAAGGCGATACGCGGATTTCGTGTCCCTCATTTGCCCACAGAGAAGATCAACATCAGAGTTGGTCTACATACAGGTGTTGTATCGCGTAGCTGTTTCTATGATTTCAGAAGAGAAGCTGAAGGCACTTTAGGATCCGTCGTTACCGGAGTCGTTGGTATGACAATGCCAAGATATTGTCTGTTTGGCGATGCGGTCAACACGGCTAGCCGGATGGAAAGCAACGGAAAGCGTAGGGTCCCTTCCGTTGCGCTATAAATGATTATGTAATGTAGGCGTTTGTTGTGTTTGTGAATGTTTGCCTGTAAATAACTGATTGTTCGATGTCCTTTGTCTCATAACTGATTCTGTTTGTATCTGTGCTTATAAATAACTTCTGACATTTTTCAGCTGGCAGAGTGCACATTTCCACAGATACAAAGAAGTTCTTAACGGAGGTAATCGGTGGCTACAAAACCGAACCGAGAGGAGAAGTTCTCGTCAAGGTGAGGTTTTTCGTTAATTCCAAAAGGAGCCACGGACGGATATGCTGCAGATTCGTGTACACAAAATATTCTTCTTCCGTTTCAGGGAAAAGGAGCTCTGGAGACACATTGGTTGCTCACACCTGAGGAGCAGCAGCAAAATCTTTTGTTGTGAATGACTGGAAACCTGTCCGCAAAAACTAGTGAGGAAATTGTGTGAATGCCCTCTCATGTTGGTGGCTTTCAACACCATTTAACAGTAATGTATTTCAATAGTTTTTGCCCTGTGCATCGTTAATGTTTAGCATTGAGTGTTTTCCTGAAATGAATAAAGGTGCTCTATCAGTTTCCAAACGTCTATAGGACCGACGGATAAGGACTTCCAATGTTCGACACCTTCTAATCCTTGATACCCTGAAAAAGAGAAAGAGGAGGATGTCTATGAGTGGTATTGTTACCTTGGGGTGTTCGACTTAGTGATGTTTCTTCCTGTTTCTCCTAGGCGAATACCATTCCCCCACATCCTCATTTCGAATGGTAAAAGGAATAATCCAAAAAGACTGCTGTATTGATGACCGTGTTCAGAACCTTTGCCCTGAGTCAGCAATGCATTAGGGGAGTCACCATACAAGAACGCAGAACCCGTCAATGGAAGGCGACTGGAAAGCGTGAAGTAGAAGTTCGCGCCTCAAAAGTTCAACGACAGTCCTTTTTCGGAATACTCTACGCGGTTTCTCAGAGCTGGGTGACATGTGCTGTCGGAACTCATTTAAATGACCATCGCTATTATTTGCCGACCAGCGTCCGTCGCAAGCTTCGATGGCGCCGTACGCTGGACGTGCGGGCCACGCCAGGCTTCGGGTATGGCGGGCCACGCTAGGAACGTAGGCCAAACCTTACTAGGGATGCTTCCTCACCCAGCGTCCGTCGCCGGTTTCGCCGGCAACCAACGCTGGGTAAGGAAGCATCCCTAGCGTCGAAGTCGAACACGTTGAAACGAACGCCTACTACAGATCGATTGACGCCTTGTTGAGTATCAGTCACATCCCAGTACAGCACAAGCACCTCTTCTATCGTCGAGCACCGCCGGAGCCACAATCGATCATTGTTTGGGGCGTTCCGTGTCCCGCCTGTTTTTGCGCCGGAAGGCGGAAACTGAAATGGGCACTGTTCCACACTAGTTTTCTATTGAACACAATCAGCGTATCAGTTAAAAAGATTTCTCTTTCATATAATTGTGAGAGAAATACTGCTTGACAACTCTAGTTTTAATGTTCTTACAATTCGTTAGACTGCAAAAAAGCACTCAAAAATGACAACGGCTGGGTGCAGGGCAAAATTAATGTGCCACAAAGGCTATATATGCATTGTATGCGAAGAAAATGCATTCATCATTTGAATGATCATAAAATTCTTGATCCACTAGTTACAAATAGTTACAAGAATTTTGCAAGCATATAGTGCAGTATCATGAAGCGGAGTTCAATGAAGGTTGTGGCATGCGGTTTGGGCTCGAAGATTACGGCTCTCGTCCAGCGGGTGTCTGCGAAGCGCATTACGTGGCCGGCCCACCTAATTTTCGACAACTTGGCCCACGCGACAGCGTCTGTGATCTTCGAACGTCGGCGAAGCTCGGAACTCCGGAGGCCTTCTCTCACTTGCGTGAGTCGTGTCACTCCGAGCATCGTCCTCTCGATTCCACACTGCGCGACGCTGATCGCGTGTTCGTCCTGCTTTCGTATAACTAGGTCTCTGAGGCGTATGTTAGGGCAGGAAGAACAGTGAAGTCGAATAGGTGGGCACGCAGTCGGACGCTCTTCATTTTCTTCGCGACTTCTTCGACGCTCTTGAAAGCTCTCCAAGCCGCTCGTTTCCTCCTGCTCAGCTCTGGCGCTAGGTCGTTGGCCATATTGACTTCGCGACCCAGATAGACGTAACTGGAACATTCGGAGATGTTCGTTCCGTTGAGCGAGAATGGGGCATCAGAAACTTGTCCGTTCCTCATGAACATCGTCTTTGTAAGATTCACCTCCAATCCAACGTTCTCACATACTCGATCGAAGTCGGCCAACATTCGCTCCGCCTAACTGATGCTCGGTGTTATGAGCACGATGTCGTCAGCGAAGCGAAGATGATGTAGTTGCCGGCCGTCGACCCTCACTTCCATATCTTCCCATTCTAGTTCGCGCATGACGTTTTCGAGGGTGGCGCTGAAGAGCTTCGGGAATATGGTATCCCCCGCCGAACCCCTCTCTTTACGCCGACGACGGCGTCGTTGTAGAATGGTGAGATCTTGGTCGTGAATCCATTGTACAGCTCTCGAAGGACTCTGGTGTACTGAGTAGGAACCCCCTGAGTGAGCAGGGCGTTGATGACCGCTTCAGTTTCGACGGAGTCGAATGCCTTCTTTAGGTCGATGAACGTAAGTAAACAAAACAACTTAAATAGGATAGGTTCGTTTCGCCACAAATTCAGACGAACCTATGTCATAGTAAGGCACAGCGGCGGCTTGTACCCTCGCGAGACTTCGATGAGCTTCGTAATGGTGTGTATGTGGTCGATCGTGCTGAATCTCTCCGAAATCCAGCTTGCTTGCATGGCTGTCCTTCGTTCAGCGTCCTGCTCATCCTAATTCGAAAAAAAACATTAAAATTTGGTGCACTCGAATATGATCCCCGCACGATTTGTTTAGCAGGAAATGGCAAGCACCGAAGACGACAAGCAGAAAAACTGGATGCGGAGAAAAAACCCCTTCTGATTTACATATACTGCATCCACTTCAAAATACACGCTTTCAAAATGAAACTGGAGAGTTTTCAAATTAAACTATTAGGTTGGCCAGAAAGTTCTGGCGATTTTTGTGCAACCGCTTTTTGTTTGTTTATTACTGAATCAGTAATCGATCCACTTCGCATTTTTATATAACGTCTAATACGGTATTCTTCGCTAGACTATGGATAATTTGTGCTTCATCTGTGCTTGACAGCAGTGTTTATTCGAGCACTTATTGAAGTGTATAGAAAAAGCAATTCCGAATCATATTAT
Organism: Heligmosomoides polygyrus bakeri; assembly: GCA_947359475.1. Classification (NCBI taxonomy): domain Eukaryota; kingdom Metazoa; phylum Nematoda; class Chromadorea; order Rhabditida; family Heligmosomidae; genus Heligmosomoides; species Heligmosomoides polygyrus. The sequence continues at coordinate 26,791,151 of OX375868.1, forward strand.
ATTTCATATTTATTCTGGGCCAATTCGCTCTTGAAACACCCGGAAAATGAATCATGTTTGGGAGCCGAATAGTGTTGGAGAAAGGGTCGTGCAACGGTGGTTCGGGAAATTTTGTTCTAGAGATTCCAACCTTAAAGATGCACCCGAAGCAGACCTACTGCAATCCAGCACGAGGATTTGAAGGTCTTCCTAGAAGCTAATCCGTCGAAAACAGCCTGTGAGATTGCGGAAGGTCTTGGGGCCAGAAAAACTACTGCTACAAATAGTTTGAAACGCCTTGGAAAGGTGAAAAGCCGGAAATGTGGGTGTCCCACGACTTGAGCATTCGCCAGAAATTGTAGCGTTTTGAAATCTCTTCTTCTTTCCTTCTCTTCACAACAACCAGTTTTTTAGATCAGAGAAAAAGGCGACAGTAACAGTAACGGTGGTTGGCAGCTGGCGAGATTCACTACAACTCTCTCTGAACTTGTCGAACAATCACAGCAGAGCCCTATTGTAACAAAATCAACAATTTATAGCGGTCCCATTTCTCTGCACGGGAACACAAAAATTCAACGAACTAGGAGCTGAAGCTCTGCCTCACCCACCATACCCACCAGACCTTGCACCAACCGATTACCACCTTTTCAAGTGCTTTCAGAATTCCCTCGCCGGTAGAACCTCCGCAAATTAGGACCACGAAAAACAGCCTTTCCAGAATTTGTCGCACCTCGACTATGCAGTTTTTGCGCTGAGGATTTATTCAACAACTATCGCGTTGGAAAAATGTGCTGATGCGAATCGGCTTATTTCGACTGAATATCCGGTGAGCATGAAAAAATTGTGTTCGTTAAATCTGCCAGAAGTTTCCGGCCAACCTGAAAGAATATAAGCATTCTGAAAGCGAAGAAACTGGCGAGGTTTCGACACTTCCTGTACTGTTCTGCTTTTCCCATTTCAACACTATTTTAGTATCCTGATAATAATCGGATATCGACTCTATTTAACAATGATGGATGTTTCACAATGGTGATTCCTTTTCACGTTGTGTGTCCGCACTCACCTCCTTGAGTTTTCTTATCGTTAGATGTGTGATAAGACAGTTTGAAAATCCATCATTGTATTTGTCAAAGCTTGTTTTCTTGAGACAGACACCACTAGGGTTTCTTCGAAATTGCTTTCGAAATCCTTCACACGCCCCTGAAACCCTAGATCGACTTGGACAAGTTAGCTGGTGCCCCCACAGCATGAAATTATACATCCTGTTGCTGCTTCATTTTCTAACACATACTTCTTACTCAAAGGTAACTAATTACAATATTTGATCATGTCTAGCATACACATTCATAATCAGAAATTGAATCTATTTGTCAGCGTGCTGTGTAGTGTTAATTTTCAACCTTTTAATTTAGATGCTACCAGATGGGAAACTTTTTCAGATGACTTTCCCCATCTTTAGACAGTAGTAACACCTATTCGCATTTTGTCAGCTTTGTTGAGACTACTTACGCAGCCCCGGCAAAAAAATCATGTTCCACGAGCAAACGTTTGACCAAACGAAATTTTCAGATCCTTAACGTCGGGCTTCTCTGCGCCTACAACAACACAGAGATATCTCCGGTGAAGTGCTCTATTTTGCTATGTTTTTGTAATTAAATTAAATCCAAGTTTTCCATGTTTCTTCAGAAGAATGATTAGAGCAAGGAAAGCGTTCTAATAATGTGTGAATGGCTAACCAACATTGCAGCACTTCTAACTTTTTGCGGTAGTGTAGTCGGTTGTCTTCACTGCTGTGCAAGTAGCACTGTATCCTGTTATAAAATAATCAACTGTGGTTTTTCAAGCTTGAGCTTGAGCTCAACATGCTCACATGTGTTTTGTATCTCTTACTCACTTTGGTATCTTTCTCGGATTTGAAAACTAATTATACAAACAATAATTGTATGGTTTGCAGGTCGTAGGATGGAGAGAGACAGCAGGTGGAGTTGGTGTAGCTTGGGATAAAATAGTTAAGGAGAAAATTCTGCCAGGATACGATAAACTGAAGTGAGCCTTTTTCAGTCAACTTTATTACTTACAATACTTTGAAAAGACTTCGAGAAGAATAAATAACTAAGAACTTAATGATAGGCCTCACGTGAAACTATTCTATTGCACGATGAATGCATAAAATTAAGAAGGGTCGGCACTCTTCTGGTGGCACCGTTCGTCGATATGTCACGTCGAGCGTAAATGTGCTATATTCTTTTTCTCGCATCCAACAGAAGATGGCGTTGCTTCCGAGTGAGCAGTTGAGAAAGTAACGCCGCAAGGAAGCTGCTCAGAGAACTTGCGAAGATACGTTGCATTTAGACTCAAAGAAAGCTGGTGTCTATCCTAGTCGAGCATTCTATCGGGGGATTGGTGTTACTGCAGCAGAAGAACTACCACGAAAGGGGCAAATGCTAATGAAAATTGTGCTGTGCTACGCAGGTTTATTAAGGTCTGGCCTTGTTAAGTCTGACTTTTCGACAGTTTTGAAGGCCTGAGAGAAGTTCGAATTTTTGTAGACTGTGTACCGATACCGTCAATTGTTCTGTCCGTCTCAACACTGCTAGCACCAATGGTGTTCCACGAGGTTCAAGAAGAAGCAAATACGAACGCAAGGCACCGCTGCTTTACCAGTGCTGGTAGACCGCCCAACTGTGAGACAAAGCAAGTGAAACACACGCCGTCTGCAAGAGCATACTGACCCATAAGACCATGGTGTCTCACAGCTCATAAAGTGTAGTAAAGGGTAAAATGTCACTCGGTCAAAACGCATAAGCTAACGCTTGGGAAGGACAAACACTCATTAGCTGCAGACGCCTACAAAATATAGCCCCTAATCAGCTGCATTGAAGGACCGACCGACTGAATATCATGGTTCCTTAATAAAATTCTCAGCCCAGCTTCCAAAGCCAGCAAATTCATTTACATTTGACAAATACAGGACAATTTCTGGATCGCATAAGATCGGCAGGCTCCATCGTAATTGGTCTTGATGAGGTGAGAGGGGTCGTAAATTTTCGGCTGAATCGAACCTCACGCTTGACGCTGATGCGGTTCTCGAACAATCCGAATCGGACGTCTGCCAGTGAAGCAACGTGGATCCGTACCAAACCAACTCCAACTAAGGTGATAGAAACTTGTGAGGAGCTGGAGAGGCGGAGGAGCACAATTTTTCCAATGTGGTCGTTGGGGACTTCGATGCCAAGCTCGGGCCGCGAAGGCCGTCTGAAGAACTTCACATCGAGACTCACGGTTTGTTGTAGACAGTATGACGCGAAAGAGTGAGTTCCTCAAGTCGAACAAGGCCATGCAGAGAAACCTGGAGTTCCAGGAGAGTTACACTCTTCGATGGACCGGGCAGTCCCCCATCCCCAGTTCCATATGGCCACATCATGTTTTTCATCGACACTAAACTGAATTGACAGCAGGATGTCCGCGGGACTAACACCTCATGCATTTTAATGCAGACTCCACGACTGTCCCACAAAAGCAGAGTGTCTCAACGGCCCTAATAGCAGGCAAAAAGTGAATTTTACGGAATAGTGGAATACGACGACAATTAATCAAAGCAAAAAAGGAGACAGAAGCGATGAGAAGGACTCAAGTGATCATGGAGTATCGACACAGAATTTACGGTGGTTACATCAAACAAAAGACAGAGCATCAAGCCTCGTGCCCACCCATATCGCTTTTGGAGAATACCCTGTTACAGCCTGCAGATGCTCTTCAAGGGCATGAAATCATCTACGTATAACGACAGATATTCCCTGGCTATTAGTCCTGTTGTCCCCCATCATGGTACCAAACTACACATATAGGTGGAATAGGCCTCCTTTGCGCGAGGTTTCGCATTTCGATGTGAGAACAGAAAGCCACAGTGTACATGTAGCAGTACACGGGGTACATGTAAGAGTCCTCCAGAGCAGCCATCATCCGTGATATCTACAATTATCTTACCAGCATCTCGAAGAAGCCACTACGGATAAAGAAAGGAGTAGTTGCTGGCGCCTTTTAGGGCGTGCAGAGGTGTGGCAGAGATAACAGCTGATTGGGTAGATGATACCCAATCAGCTCCATCAATTGACGGATCATATGTAGTTGAAGTTTTGATATAATTAGCTCGCTCTTAAGCAGTCAGCTAATAGAAATGGGGGTCCAGTGCAGAGGCACACTTTTAGGAATTTCTTTAATTTTATACGAATGAAAAATTATATGGGTTCTCTATTCTCTAGGCAGACACGACCATTATACTACGAGCATTATATTTATTGAAAAGATTTTCTTCCAGTTTGACTTGGGTGATGGGCGAATGCGTAGAATCCGTGGATGCCGGAGCGGTGATCGAGTGGATACAGTCCGGCGCTGACGTCGTGCTTGGACCTGCTTGTTCCGCTTGTAAGTGACATAAGAGTTGTAAATCTAAAATCGAATTTAAGAGTGCCCAATTTGCATTTGTTTGTGAAGGTCAGAGTTATTAGGCTTACCTTTCAATCTACCCATTTTTAAAAAAATTCCTCTCCTCGTTTCAGTTTAGTGGTCTCCTCGATTAGTCAGCTAGTTTCAAGCTAAAAAAAACAACAGCAGGTCGCTTACCCTTGTGAGGCTCTTGTCCGAAAGTTTGAAATTCAGCATCTGCTAAAGAAGTGAAAACTTTTCTAATTTTATTGGAAATCAGTAATGTAGTTTAGCCATTTTGCCTAAAGCACTCCTTATCGATATTAAGCCGCCCTCGTGAGCGGAACGGTCGGCAACTACTTCAATTTTCCGCTTATCGTCTGGGCACCGACGTTCTCGTCGGAACTTCTGAACTCCGACGAGTACCCCACTGTGATGGCAACTTCATTCAGCGCAATAAAGTTAGTTCTTATCATTCATAAATGGGAAAAGTAAAAAGTGAAGTCTAAGAGCTTTTACAGCGTGAACTAACAAGGAAAGGTTCCCAACTCATGTTGACCTTTTGCGATGTATGGTCGTGTGAGCGGAGTCCAGAGCTACAGTTAGTTTTTGCTGTGCCCAACAATCATCAACCCCCGATACCCTACAAAATGAGCCTCGAGGCGCAGTCGGTGGGAGTGCCGCCTCAAAGAAGCACCCCAGCATGCTTTTGAGTTCGAGTCCGCGTACTGCCGAAACTTCTTCACATATTAGTTTGTTGTTGTTGTTCCTTAACTCCAAGCGAGGTAGGTAACAGCGTTTAATTGGGTTTATGTTTCGGCAGCATCGCCTTCTTCAGATCGAGTGGTCACACTTAGGCTTGCTTCCTTTCAGACTAAAAAAGGAAGCAAGCCTAAGTGTGACCACTCGATCAAACGTCTCCTAAATCGTACTGGATTTTGAGACCAATTGGACGTATACAAGATGAGAAGAAGACAATAATCGACCTCACCTAACCACGGATCGACAGGCGATCAGGGCAGTAGCGCTCGTGAGGGTACCAAAGGAGACCGTACCCTGATTAGAATGCTAGTCGGAGGTACGGTTTGAGATCCCGGGTTATATATAGGCACTCCCCCTTCCGGTTGATTTTTGGGTCAGTAGCCTGTACCCAAAATGCCTCAAGGGCTTTCCGCGCCGACGTCTGGGGCTCACGAGCTAAAATTTTGAATATGACTCCAAAATCTTTCCGTTGTGGGCTTGACTCTGTGGCCACCTAGCGCAGTGGAAACGCGTGACCTTTGCTTGCCCTCCAAACGTTCTTTGGCGCATACATGCAGTGGGCGAGAAGTTTCTCCGATATAGTTTTCTCCACAGCTTTGACAGGTAATACAATAAACGGTACCTGGGACAGCGCAGTCTCCTTCCCTGCCAGCTGGGCAAACCACATAATTTGAAGTAACGCAAAGACGGTCGTAAATGGTTTCTTACCAGCCGGTATTTTAGAGTATAGGGTGGTAATTCCTTAAGAATTACCGAATCATCTAATCCCGCTCTCCTCAGGCAGTTTCTGATGGAAGTGCTGACCTCATCAGAGATAAACGGCATTAGGAACGAGATCTCGCCGTCTCACGAGTCGATCACCATTACTCGGCGGTTTCTTCCTACACTACTGATTATTCGACACAGGGCTCAGAATTGTTTCCCTGTTTGTCTTCGGCTTCCTGCTGAGCCAAATTCCTGATCGAGCTACTGATATTTCGCTTTCTCTGTGTTCCGAGCCGATTCCGGTGCCGCTACACGATCGGTTTCTCTGCTCAGCGACGACAAGCGTGTTTCCTTGTGGCTGGGAACGTCCAACTGTCTAATTAAGCCACCATCTCAGGTGCATTTGTTCTCTTAACGATTCGACAGTAATTTGATGGACACTCCGCTCGCCCCTAATCCTGTTAAGGATCGCCGTGGCAAAAAACATAGGTTGGATCTGTCCTCGCCAGTGGCCAACGATGATCTCAGCCGCGCCGTAGATCTGATAATCAACGACCAATCCTTGCCGCCGCACCTAGAGGCGGCTATGGGTTGCATGCTGGAAATACGCGAGCAGCTGAATGCCGTAGTTGCTAAGAACAAGGAATTAACGGAGGAAAACATCGCAGTCTGTGCAAGAAATGTTGAGTTAGAAAGTGAGGTTCTTAGTTCGAAATCTCAAATTAGTGTTCTCAAACAGGCATTGACTTCTCAAGCTGCTGTTGCTCCCATGCCTTCTGTTGACATCTCGAGCTCTCATTTCCATGAAGATGTTGAACGCAAACGCTCAATTGTCATCATTGGAGTCAATGAGTCTTCTTCCCCTGTTGCTTCGGATAGAGTGTTGTATGATGCTGGTTGCGTCAGGCGCATTCTGGATTTTCTTTCCATCGATTGCCGTCCTGTAGCTATTTATCGTATGGGCCGCTTCATTGCAGGAAAAGCCCGCCTGCTGAAAGTTGTTTTCCCGGCCTCGTCTTTCGCTTCGTTGTCTCTAAAGAGAGCCTCCTATCTTAGGCACTTCCCTGAGAAAGGTATGTACATCAGGCCTTCATTGCCGAAACCTGATCGTGATCGCCTAAAAGCTGAAAGACTGGCTCGATTTAATTCTGCACATGCTACTCGATCAGACCCTTGTTTTAACTCAACCACTGTTCCTTTAGCAAGTAATGCAGGTTGTACCGTGACTCGCTCAGATACCTCCCAACCTCCTAGCTCATCTTCAATGGCTATTATGCAATCGGAAAATTTGTGAGTGAACTTAGGAATTTCGATTCTTTTGTTTCTTGTGTTGTGGCTAACATTCGATCTGTAGTTAAAAACAGTGTTGCTCTTACGGGTCTTCTCAAAGAAAGCACAGATGTTATCATTCTAACGGAAACATGGCTTAAGCCTGAAATAGACATGACGCCTTTAATGGGTAATTTCGGCTCTCAGTATAGGATATTGAGGAGTGACCGTCATGACAAAAGGGGAGGAGGGGTGGCCCTTATTGCGAGACAATCGTACACACCTGTTCTGGTTTTTAGTGAGTCGGTAAGGTGTGCATACGAAATTCTGTGCGCTGATCTGCTCTTCAATGTAATTTCTGTACGGTTTATCGTTGTACATAGGACTCCAAATTGTGCAGCCCCTATGACAGAGCAACTGCTCAAATGTATTAGTGATGTGATGTCATGTAATCAGCAATGCGTAATTTCAGATGATTTCAATTTTCCGGAGATTGGTTGGAGAGGTGTCCCTAAGCTCAAATTCCCTAGTGCCATGGCGCAAGCTTTTCTTAATATGTGCGAAACTCATGCACTAACTCAAAAAGTGCATTCGAGCACATTAGGTGACAATACACTTGATTTAGTATTATCGAATGACAAAAAACTTACACGGTCGCTAGTTATTAATCCATCTTTGGGTTCAAGTGACCACTGTGCCCTCAAAATTTTAATTAACACTAAACGACCTTTTAGCCGGACTGTACTTAGGCGCGACTATTCCAGGGCGAACTACTCTGGCATAAATGGATATTTGGAAAATGTCGACTGGTATGGCTCTCTCAACAGCGTGGAAACAGTAGAAGAGAAATATGAACTGTTCATAGAAGTCCTACAACACTGCGTTGAGCTGTTTGTACCTACTATAAAGACCAGGTCTAAGAAGTCCTTAATTCCACCTCACATAGGTAGGGTATTTGCAGCAAGAAACCGGGCATGGTTCCAAGCTAGGCAAAATAACCCAGTGGACTGGGAGCGATTCCGCCTTTTAGCTGCGAAGTTTGAGAAGAAGCTAAGAAAGTACAATGGTTTAGTCGAAAAGAAAGTTGTAGATTTGTGAGCAGGCATTCTTTAAGCTGCTGAGGACTCGTTTGCGAGAAAAATCCCGCATAGTAAGCCTGCGTACTTCCGACGGAGTAGTCCTCTACAATGACGAGGATAAGGCAGAGCTTCTTGCGAGCACCTTTGAGAATACCTTTTAGTCAGCGAGGATGAAATTGAAGGCCTCCGAAATACAGAGACGATTTTTCCCATCATGGAAGACTCGGTTTGGTTCCACGCGGAAGAAGTTCTTAACTTGCTCTTGCGATGGCCGCAGTCAGAAACTCTTAAACCTGATTATATTCCATTATCGTTTATTAAAAAGGTGGCCCCAACTATAAGCGGTCCGCTGGCCTTCATTTTTAATCTCAGTTTAATGAGGTCAGAGGTACCAACTCGATGGACCTCTTCCATTATCACACCCGTTCCTAAAAAACCTCCATATGACCAGCCCACGAGCTACAGACCTGTGAGCATCACATCTATATTTGCAAGACTCTTTGAGAAAATTCTAAAGAAAAGAATTGAGGATCACTTACGACAACACCTAGTGATATCTAGAAACCAACATGGTTTTCAAAAAGGAAGTTCGACAGTCACCGCAATGATTCAAATGCTCAATCACTGGACTAAATGGATGGATGAGGGGAAAAATGTTGACGTTATATACTTTGATTTTAGCAAAGCCTTTGACAGGGTCTCTCATCGTTTACTATTCTCCAAAATGAGTGCTGTCGGTATCCATCCACGTATTACCTCATGGGTAAAGTCGTTCTTATCCGGACGGAAGTATGTCGTCCGAGTAAATGCCTCCTTTTCAAGTCCAAGATCAGTACATAGTGGTGTGCCTCAGGGTGGGATACTTTCTCCAGTTTTGTTCAACATTTACACCCATGATCTGCTAAGACTCCTTTCACTGAATGGCGTTGACCATTGTGCTTTTGCAGACGATTTAAAAGTTTACCGTCCAATAACTAACGAAAATGATGTCAAAGCTCTTCAAGAGGTAGTGGACCTTGTACAAAAATGGTCCACTGATTGGAAACTCCCATTATCTCAGGATAAATCTAAAATACTCCACTTGGGCAAACGCAATAAAAAATACCAATATTTTGTGGATGGAACTTCTATTAGAAAAAGGAAAGGAAATAAAGGACTTGGGGTTTGTGATAACAGATGATCTAAAATTTGACAAACACTGCGAAATGATTTCCAAAAAGGCTACAAGGGTTTTATACTATTTATTCAGAGCGCTGTCGACAAGAAATAGCGCTGTTCTCCTTCATGCTTATAAGTCCTATATCAGACCTATCCTCGAATACGGCACCCCAGTCTTTAATCCCTACACGTGTAAACTCATTAATATGCTGAAAAAGGTTCAAAATAAAAATAAAAAAAAAATAAAAAAAAAATAAAAATAAAAATAAAAATTTCACTAGGAAACTTATGATCCGTGCTGTTGGTCTCACTTATGACCTAATTCCATCCAGTTCTGTTCGTAATCTGAATTTTGGCTTGAAGTCACTTGCCACCAGAAGGAAGAGAAACGATCTTTTGCTTTTTCATAAAATCGTATTTGGTAAGGCCAGCATCAAGATTGGTGATCTTCTTTCCCTGAGAACCGCAATAACTCGAGGAGACACCGTCAAATTTGACATCGGCAGAGCCAAACTTAATTGCCGACGTTACTTTTTCACTGCTAGAACTGTATCTTCCTTTGAGACGATCTGTACGAAGCACAAAATCTCATTTAGCCTCAACACATTTAAGAAAATACTCAATTCAACTCTAGGCTCCTGATACCTCAAATGTGTTCCGATTACATTTTCCCGCTCTTGAAGTCTCTTCGTTGTTTTCTGTGTTTCGAATCTGTTGAATATCTCTTCTCAAACAAACAGGTTGCTATTTATTTTGTTAGTTCCAGTTGAGCTTTATTTTTGATGTTGCTAGCGTTTTGCTGCTGCTGTTCGACCTTTGTTGTTTGGTTTTATTATGTATCCTTTATGGAATCACACAAGGTAACTTGTGTAATAAATAAATAAATAAAAATATATATATCTTGCTAGAGAGAGCCTCCGGTGTACCTTCTCTATTTTGTCGATTGTGTGCACTTCTTTGTAACTGCACTGAGTTTATATATCCATTTTGCGCCTCAATTTCACGCGCCAGCTTTATAGATTCCCTGCGTTCTTGCTCCCCACTGCAAACCTCCGCTGCTGTGTGCAATATGTTCCTTATCACAGCTTCGAGTAAGATGGGTCGAACGATAGTGTACAATTATGTTTTTGTTACTGGGCTTGCGATACCACATCTTGGTAAGTCCACCTCCCAGAAGGTGCACTTGTGCATTGAGAAACGACAGCCAGTTTTGGCTAGGCTTCTCCTAGTCAGTTTTATGCAGTGATATTGGTTATTTATTACAAGAAAACACTCGCCCATCTCTTGCTGACCGGCACATATGACGAAGCATTCGTTAATATACCTGCAGTAAAAGATGGGGAGTCGGTTGAGGATGGGAGTTTCGATTTTAGACATGAAGGCAATGGCCAGGGCTGGCGCAAGACGTTGGCCCATGACCAGTCGTCTAATTTGTGAATATTACCTACCCGACATACTGCAGCTAAGACATGCATTAAGGAGCGCCATTATTTGATCTATGCTTGAACAATACGTATTTATATGGGAGTAGTGCACGCTTAGCACCTCCGAAATGGCCTGCATTGCGGAATCGTTACTGACGTTGGTGTATAAGGCGCTGACGTCGAAGGACTTCATGATGCAGGTGCTGTTGAATTGGGTAGAGCGGAGGTTTTCCAGAAGCATGCGCGTGTTTGAGAGATGAGCAGGAACGTAGCGCAGCAACTGGACCAGAATTCTATTCAAAAACCTAGCAATTCTGTCTGTGGGACCGCCGACGCAGCTTATAATTGGCCTAACCTTAATGTCTTCCGGTCCGATTGTGGGCAGCTCACCCGAAGTTAAAAACTTATTGGTATTTATGAGAAGGTATAAGACTAGGAAGCAGGGGGATATGATTTTAAGTCTGATCCAACCGTGCTGCATTGCCGACCGCCAACCACACCTTGTTCAGTCCACGATGCTGCGCCCCAAACTCCTTTAATGGGGGAAGCACGGTACAGAGACTGATCCTCAAAGTGATGTTCGGTTATGGCGGCGTCTAGCTCTTGAGGGACAATGACGATCTCCCCTCCCTTGTCACTTGAGAGTCTGATGGTTTTGGAGGCCACCAAACTGTGAAGTTATGTTGGCCCACATTTATTAGTTTGTTGTTGTTACGCTTTCACATGATACAGGAGTAAATTTTATCGATGTTTGCAACAAACCAAACCTGTTTATTCGCGCCTTCATCTGTGCTTCAAGGATGCGTATCTGCACCATATCATTTCTCTGTTATGACCGTTTAAGTGCAATCTGCAACCTCAAAGGAGAAAATGCTCTTTCTCATAATCACAAAACCGCTTTTCAAAAAATGCATCTTCATGCGCAGCCATGAGTCTGCGATTTTCGGTAAGTATTTCCGCAGGAATTGTAAAAAATCGCACCCCCGGCTGCTCATGAAAATCAATTTTTCAAATTTGATTTTGCATCCATAAGATAGAAAATTTCTTCTAGTTTTGTGATAGCCACTGGCATTTGCATAGATTCCAAAGGTGGTGTGTCTGTTCCTCCACGTAGCGCCGAAACCGTTCGCTTTTGCGAGCCGGAACACGAACACTCGAATGCAGGCGACGTTCGAGTGTCCTTGTCCCGGCTCGCAAAAGCGAAGGGTGTGACCTTGTGACAGGTTATCTACAGATATCCATTGTCACCTCACATGGTTGATGGTGGTTCATGTGTGGCGTGATAATGCTACAGCGTCCGCGGGAGCCGACGCGCACTCGCAAAGCCCGGTGAGTGTGGAAAGTATGCGAGGGTCTCTGATGCGAGGACGGCTAGGGGCGGAAACTGAGCCAGTCCAAAAGTCCCGTAACGTAAGCAGGACACGCGTGGCAACGTTGAATGTGGGTACGTCGTCGGGCCGCTCCTTTGAGTTGGCAGAGGCACTGGAGCGAAGAAAGGTTGACTTCTGTGCACTGCACTAGACGAGGTGGTTTTGTAGCAAGTCAAGGGACATAGGCCGAGGCTATAAGGCCGTTCTATGTGGCAGTCTCAGGACCACAAGCGATATTGACATAATCGTCTCCAAACGGTTTCGAGACCTGATTGCAAGCGTGGAACGTTTCAATGACGGCTTGATGAAGGTCGTTATCGCTGCAGAACGGCAGGTATCATCTTTTCTCTGCACATGCTCTACAGACGGGCTTCCCTGAGCGAGCCAAAGATGAATTTTGGAGCCTGCTTCATGAGAAGACAGCAGAAGTGCCCTCACAAAACGTAATAATTGTTGCAGGTGACCTTAACGGGCACGTTAGCGCTATGAAAGACGGGTACAGCTATCATGGTGGTTTCGGATACGGATCACGTAACGCCGATGATGAGCGCATTCTTGATTACGCCGAATCGCATAATCTCACCATAGTGAACACCGTCTTCCAAAAACGCGACCCGCACCTTATCTCATACTACAGTGGGAGTACCAAGACTCAGATAGACTTTGCACTTGTGAGAGATCGCGACCGGAGTCTTGTCACAGACGCGAAGATCGTGCCGTATGAGACGCTCGCCCACAGCACCGACCGCTGATCTGCACTTTGAAGATCGCCCCTCCGAGGCTGAAGCAGGTCGAGCGATGCGGTGCACCAAGAATCAAGTGGTGGCGAATGAGAGAGAGGGAAGTAGCTGTGATTTCTCGCGTGCGGTTACCGACAGTCACGATTGTCGACGAAACTTGGAAGAAGGCGACCGATGCGACCGAAGCTGCACAATCGGAACTCGGCATTACTAAGCCTGGGCGACGGAAGGTCGACAAGCAGACATGGCTGTGGATAGACGATGTGAAAGAAAAAGTGCGAGAGAAGAAGGCGCTTTATCACGTGTTTCTCGGCGAAAAGACAGCCGATAACTGGCGGAAGTACCAAGAAGCGAAGAAGGCTGCAAACAAGGCCGTGGCTGTTGCAAAAGCCACTCATTATAGAGATGTCAACGAGAAGCTCGAGTCACGCGATGGTGAGCGGTATCAGTACCGACTTGTTGCACCAACGGCAGACCGAGGATATTGAGAAGTTTTTCGGCATCAATGATGAGAACGGCCATCTTCTCATGGACCGCAAGAAGGCATTGAAGTGATGGTCGATTATGTTGAGGAAATCTCTACGGTAGAATTTGCTCATCCAGCCATCCCTTCAACGGTTCCAACCTATGGCCCCGTACAGAAGATCACCGGGAAGGAGATTGAAGCGGCTTTGAAAAAGATGAGGCCAGGCAAAGCGACTGGGCCCGATGACGTTGCAGCTGATTTATGGTAGTCCAACTACTGGTACCCGGCTGAGTGGTTCGCGAAGTTCTTTAATCAGGTTGTGGCGGAGGAGAAAGTGCCTGAGTGTTGGCGCCAAAGTACGACGATTCCGATTTGGAAGAAGAAGGGCAGTCCTGCAGACTGCTCCAACTACCGTCCAATTCGCTTGCTTTCGCATGCATAAAGATTTTCGAGCGGATTGACGACGGGCGCATTCGTGATATCGTCAAGCCCTCTACCAACCAGTGCGGTTTCGTAGCTGGTTGTGGCACAATGGATGCCATACGCGCCGTTCGTCTTCTGACAGAAAAACTTCGCGAGAAACGGAAGCCGATGCGTCTTGCCTCCCTAGATTTGGAGGAGTCCTTTGGCCGCATACCGCGGGATGTGATATAGTATGCCTCACAAGATCACGGAGTTCCCAGAGAGCTCATAGTGTGGGTACGAATACTGTACTCTGTCCAAAGAGTCGAGTGCAAGCTGCAGCAGGTACGTCGTTGGAGTTTCCCATCTCGGGCGAAGTACATCAATGGTCTGCACGCTCCCCTCTACTCTTCGTCGTCGTTGTGGATGCCATATCGCGTGGTCTTCAGCAGCCAGTCTCTTGGACTTTGTTTTTTGCTGATGATATAATGCTCGCTAGAGAAGATAAGACTGAACTCCAGTGGCAAGTACAAGCTTGGTGCGATCGCTTGGGAAGATTTCGGTTCAATCTTAACGTCAAAAAACAGAGTAGCTGACCACTGAGGAGCCTTGCTCCATTAAGGTGAAAGGCATTGAGCTACGTACATTGAGCGTAGGCATTGAGCTATTGAGCCACCACGTACTTCGGCTTTAAAGTATGTGAGATCAGCAATCGCGTCCGATAGTAGTGCACTTGTTGAAGGGAACTTACGCGCGAATGCAGCTTTGTCCAAATGGCGCTCTCTGACGTGAGTGCTCTGCGACAAGAAGATACCAGAGCGCCTAAAGTCGAAGATCTGCAGAGCAGTCGTTCGACCGGTACCCTGTTACTAAAGAATTGAAAGGCGCCTCAGCGTAATAGAGACGAAGATGTTTCTGTGGACGGCCGTAGTTACGCGTTTGGATCGAGTACGCAACGACTCCATACGGTAGAGGTTCGGTGTCGCCCCGATATTTAAGAAGATCAGCGAAGCTCGTCTGCGATGGTACAGTCACGTCCTTCACGCAGACGATGACACTCTCCGAACCGAAAGTCTGGTCTGTAAATTGATGTGTTCGATAGGCGGCTACGAGGGCGACCCAAACATCGGTGGCTTGATACGCTGCTTCAGGACTTGGTGATGGCTATGTTGCACCCTGATCATACATTTGATTGGGAAAAGTGACACCGACATTTCAGGAAAACTAACCTTGCAAATAAGTGGGACAAACGCTTAAGAAGAAGAGGAAGATTTGCAGAGATCCCAGAACTGAACGAGACACGATCGGTTGGACAAAGTGCAGCACCTTCCATTTACATCGACGAGCGATCGACCAGTGATCCATCCTTCTTGATCACAGAGAAAATTGCTCCAGATGACCTGCGTTTTTATTATGCATTATTGCTTATGCAAAGCTACATCTCAGCTTCAGACATCGTTCCGTTCAGGTAGAAAAACCTTTATTTTGGAAAAATTGATCATAACACCACCCGATCGCAAGGAATCTCGCTTAGCATAGGGTTGATTTTGGAACATATATATATATTGTAATATTAATAAAAATTATTGTTTTTTAAAGCTACGTATCAGCTCTAGAGATTGATTTCTGCAGGTAGAAAATTCTTTATTTGAGAAAAAAGGAAAATTTTGAGCATGACCTCACCTGATCGCAAGGAAGACCGCTTAGGAAAAACTCGATTTTTTGAACAAGCGCTAAATAAAAGCTGTGCTTTATGAACTCCAATCCCACCTCCAGTGGTAGCCTTGTTCCAGAACATTTTGTCTTTGGAAAGAATCCAGGATAGGAAAATCCTTTTACCTGATCGGATGAAAGGTTGCATAGGAAAGGTCTGATTTTTTTCTGCTACAAATTGAAGGTTAACTTTCAGCTTCAGTTACATCTTTTACATGATAAATGTGTCGTGCCATTTTAGCGAAAATTGAGCAGCTATCGATCCACTTTAGCTACTTTGAGAATGACTTTAAAAAATTGATTGTCTAACGCAACAACTACTAAAATTTTGTAACTAAAGTTAGATACAGTTTCAGATCCACGTCTTCTTTTCGTAGAATAGCCGATGCTTAGGGTATGCCATGTCGTTGCCATGCCTAAAGATCTTCATTTAATTAATTTATTTGAGTCAACACTTTATTAATTGAATGATAATAATAATAGATGCATTATTTACAGACCTCTGCTTGCAATACTTGCAGAAGAACGATCCCTCCGAGGAATTTTGTCTTAAGAACCAAATCGAAGTACTACCCCCTCCCTCTTTAACTTGGGTCAAAATACGATCCTCCCGCGATTCTCGCAACCCACGCTTGAGCGTTGGTGAGTGTTCAACGTTTTCAACTTCATTTCACGCTTCTAAAAGTCGTTCTGCAAAAGCTGACTGTAGTTCTGGAGTGCGCTCACACAATCCTATATTCTGTTAAAGAAGCATCGCATCGCTGCAGAACGGCGGCGGTATCATCTTTTCTCTGCATATGCTCCACAGACTGGATGCTCTGAGCGAGCCAAGGATGAATTTTGGAGCCTGCTGGATGAGAAGACAGCAGAAGTGCCGTCACAAGACGTAATCATTGTCGCAGGTGACCTTAACGGGCACGTTGGCGCTGCGAAAGACGGGTACAGCTGTCATGGTGGTTTCGGTTTTGGTTCACGTAACGCCGATGGTGAGCGTATCCTCGAGTACGCGGAGTCGCACGACCTCACCATCGTGAACACCAGATTCCGAAAACGTGAATCCCACCTTATCTCATTCTACAGCGGGAATTCTAAAACGCAGATCGACTTTGTCCTTGTGCGAAATCGTGACCAAGGGCTTGTCACGGACGCGAAGGTCGTGCCGTATGAAACAGTCGCCACACAACACCGCCCACTGATCTGCACTATGAGGATCACACCACCGATGTTTAAGCAGGTCGAACGGAGCGGTCCGTCAAGAATTAAGTGGTGGCGACTGAAAGAGAATGAAGCAGCTGTTACTTCGCGCATTCGGTTGCCGACGGTCACGACCGTGAACGAGACATGGCAAATAGCAACCGACGCGATTATCAATGCTGCGCGTTCCGAACTCGGCACCACGAAACCGGGACGGCGTAAGGTCGATAAGCAGACATGGCTGTGGACTAACGAAGTTAAGGAAAAAGTCCGAGAGAAGAAGAGATTGTACCACGCATTCCTCGGCGATAAGACAGCCGATAAATGGCGTCTGTATCAGGAAGCCAAGAAAGCCGCTAAGAAGGCGGTAGCCGTTGCAAGAGCCACTCATTACGATGATGTCAACGGGAAGCTTGAGTCGCGCGATGGCGAGCGATTTCTTTATCGACTCGCGAAGGTACGCCATCGCCAGACTGAGGATGTTGAGAAGTTCTTTGGCATCAACGATGAGAACGGTCATCTACTCATGGACCGCAAGATGGTTTTGAACCGATGGCGCACCTACTTCGAGGAAGTCTCGACAGTAGAGTTTGCTCATCCAAGCATTCCATCTTCTCCTCCTGTATACGGTCCCGTTCAGAAAATCACCGTAGAGGAGGTAGAAGCGGCTTTGAAGAAGATGAAGCCGGGCAAGGCAACGGGCCCCGATGATTTGGCGGCCGACTTATGGAAGTCGAAATCCTGGTACCCAACGAAGTGGCTGGCGACATTCTTCAACCAGGTTATTGCGGAGAAGATAGTGCCCGATATCTGGCAGAGAAGCACGACGATTCCGATTTGGAAAAAGAAGGGCAGTCCAGCGGACTGCACAAACTACCGTCCAATCCGATTGCTTTCGCATAGCATGAAGATCTTCGAGCGGATTGTCGACGGGCGCATTCGTGATACCGTCCAGCTCTCTACCAACCAGTGCGGCTTCGTAGCTGGTTGTGGCACAGTCGATGCCATACACGCCGTTCGCCTTCTGATAGAAAAACACCGCGAGAAACAGAAGCCGGTGCATCTTGCCTTCCTGGATTTGGAGAAGGCCTTTGATCGCGTTCCGCGTGAAGTGATATGGTATGCCTTACGGAAACATGGAGTCCCCGAAGAGCTCATAGAGTGGGTACGAATACTGTACTCTTGTCCAAAGAGTCGAGTGCAAGCTGGAGCAGGCACGTCGATGGAGTTTCCCATCTCTGTCGGAGTACATCAAGGGTCTGCGCTCTCCCCACTACTCTTCGTCGTCGTTATGGATGCCATATCGCGTGATCTTCAGCAGCCAGTCCCTTGGACGTTGCTTTATGCTGATGATGTAATGCTTGCTAGCGAAGACAAGATTGAACTCCAGCGGCAGGTACAAGCTTGGTGCGATCGCTTGGAGAGATTTGGACTCAAACTGAATGTCAAGAAGACCGAGTATATGACGACTGATGAAGACGAGTCCAGCTCCATTAAGGTAAATGGCATTGAGCTGCCACGTACTTCGGTATTCAAGTACTTGGGATCAGCAATCGCGTCCGATGGCGGTTTACTCGTTGAAGCCAACTCACGCGTGAGTGCAGCGTGGTCCAAATGGCGCTCTCTGACGGGAGTGCTCTGCGACAAGAAAATACCAGAGCGCCTCAAGTCGAAGATCTACAGAGCAGTCGTCCGGCCTGTAGCTATTTACGGAGCTGAGTGCTGGCCCGTTACCAAAGAAATTGAAAGGCGCCTCAGCGTAATGGAAACGAAGATGCTGCGGTGGACGGCCGGAGTTACGCGTTTGGATCGAGTACGCAACGACTCCATACGGCAGAGGTTCGGTGTCACCCCGATATTTGAGAAGATGCGCGAAGCTCGTCTGCGATGGTACGGCCACGTCCTTCGCGCAAAAGGTGACACTGTCCGGAAGACTGGTCTTAACCTTGATGTGCCCGGTAGGCGGCCACGAGGGCGACCAAAACAGCGGTGGCTTGATACGCTGCATCAGGACTTGAAGATGGCTGGGTTGCACCCTGATCAGGCATTTGATCGGGAGAAATGGCGCCAACATTCCAGGAAAGCGGACCCCGCAACTAAGTGGGACAAACGCTGAAGAAGAAGAAGAAGAAGAAGAAGCATCGCAAAAGCTCACCATCAGTTGGGAAGCCTTCCTTGTAAGGTGTACACCTAGTCTCTTCTCGTTGCTAGAGTTTGGATTCATCAGAAATGCTTTGTACACTTACGCAACGGCTTATATCGGCACCATTTTTGCTACACTTGAAGTTCCGTGCTTATGCTGTCCTGGTAAATAATTAGCTAGAAGCTCAACTAAAACTTCAACTTCACTTCTTCTTCTTTTCGTTAAGCCTTGTATTGGGACTGTCTTCATTAGTGCCATAACCTCCTAAATTCGCACCCTGTACACGTACCACCTGTGCATCTTCATTTCCTCAGCGTGCAGTTGCAGACTTGCTTGACTACTGTTCTATAGAGGTTGCCTTTTAATGTACATTACCTGTTTGTAGACGGTTCCTGTGCCCCCTCCTCTTGCATTTGTCCGCCCCTGACTGCCTGGTCCAGACTTCCTTTCTCGGAGAGGCCACTTTCAGGGTACCATTCTTTAAATAATCCCTTAAGAAAAAACCCTACCCCGAAATTCTAATTCTTATATTTTTTTGATCACCTTTCCTTGCAAGTGTAGGATGGTTTCAGAGCACTCATATGAGCTGACAAAATTCATCTTCTTCACGATCAGTCACAGGTCCTTGTTTGAGGTGGTTTCAACAGCTGTACTTTCTCTTCCTACTGATTCTAGTTGTTGGCTTCCAAGGCGGTGTCTTCCACGTAAAGGATGGTCTTGCGTGAGCCTTGCTCAAGGTGGTTCATTATAAGTCAAGTTTTAGCAAAAAGAAGAAGGCGCTCAGTACCTACTAATGATGTACCCCCACTGTGATGGTCTCTATTTTTGTTACCCTGTGCAGAGTTTTTACCGCCTTCGAGCTTTGGCACATGATTGTGGTTAGCCGTGGTTAGCCGTTGCCAAACACTTCTCCAAAAGAGCTTCCAAAAACACGGCTCGAAGGAGCTTGTCATAGGCCCTCTCCAGATCCAGGAATGCCAGAAACAGCTCTTTCGTTTTTCCCGATTTGACCTGGCGAACGATGAATATATCGTTTGTGGTGGCATGAAGCTCCACTGCTCTTGGGAGATGGAAACCATCTCCCTCAGCCTCGAGACCACCAACCGTTCGTAGCCTTTTTCGCGTGTGAGGTCAGTTTGAACCTTCGGTAGTTGGAGCACGGGTTTTGTGTGGTTGTCATATTTGGAAGACTCGGACGCATCTCCCATGACAACGTTCCGCAGAAAACCCTACGAAGAAAACCAAAACCATTAGAAGGGGAGACCCAAGTTGAGTCGACTGGCCCGAGTCACGGAAATCGTGGGCCACTCAACTCGAGACCACCTTTATTATATTCTAGAATATTCTAGCATTTATGACATTATGTTCTAGAATGTACGGGCTATGAGACTGTGACACAAAGACAGACGGTAACGGGTTTTATCTTGAAAAACTATTGACAATTTTGTTGCATGACTTTTCCTACAACCTAATAAAAATCTAAGTAGCCATGTTGTTACAGGATGTTTTGTTGCGATCAAAACTCTTGCGCCAGGCGGGACTCGAACCTGCATCTTCTGCTTTTCGGGCAGCGATGTTCGCCTACCAGCCGCTCCAGGCTTAAGCAAATGTGTTAAAGCATTGTTACTAGTAAGGTCTTCAGTTTGACCGGTTCCATGCTGATATCAGCGGCCGGCCCATCCCGTATCAAGGGTGGGTGCTGACAGACCTCGAGGATATCACGGATGTTACGTGCGGTCAAACAGCGCCGGTGGTGTAAGGCGAACATCACCATCAAGAGTTTTGACAAAACAACAACAAAACATCCTGTAACAAAATATAGCCTCTATACCAGCCGTTGCAGGCTTAAGCAAATGTGTTAAAGCTAACTAGCCATGTTCGACTCTTCTTGAACATGGTAGAATCTGTCTGTAGAATTGCTAAGCTCTTTACGAGGTTGGTAAACGGCTTTATTGGTGGCTAATGTTTCGGCTGGTTCGCTATCTTCCGAGCCTGAAAGGGTCAACTCAATTAGGAGTTACCCCACCAAACATCTCTTCAACCTTACAAAATTCAATGTGAGATTTTTGGAAGCCTGAACAAAGGAGAGAGTCCAAGTACCGTACCTCACCACAGTCTACTGGAGGACCAGAGGAAGCGAGCAGGGTTACGGGACAGCACCTACCCCAATTTAGAATGCGAGAGTGAGGTAGGGCTTCAGCTCGCGCGTTATATACAGGCATTCCCCCTTCCGGTTGACCTTGGGATCCCTGGAATAGATCCAGAACGCCTCAAGAGCTTTGCGCGCCGACGTTTGAACCTGGTATCCCAGAATCCTCACCTCGACTCCAAAATTCTCCCCTCCATGACAATGTATCCTATAGTATCCTAGGACAGTGGATGCCCTAAGCTTCTCCTTGCCATCCAGATGCTTCTTTATGCTCACGTGCAGAGGACGGCCGGTTTCGCTGATGTACTCCTTGCCACAAGCTTGACAGGAGATCAGGTAGACTACACCCGATACGGTGCAGTCACCTTCTTTTCCTTCTGGGCAAGCCACACAATTGGGGTCCCACAAGTGCGGTCATATAGTCGACTGCGGACTAGATGGGTGTCAATGTTGTCAGGCGGAGGATCGAGATTGCTATCAACATTATTTGGCTTCACGTTTCGGCTAGTTCGCCTTCGCCAGAGCCTGAAATGTCAAAAACCATTATAATTTTGTGCTCCCAAGCACCATTTTAACCTACAAAATACTATTTCTAGCGAAAGATAGAGTTAAGAACAGCAGACCTGTTTTGAACTGTTTTCTGTTTTTGACTAGGTTAATATTTGCAGTTAGAAACAGATTAAATGGGATATCATGCATGAATTTTGGGAACTATCAAACAGACGACGTCTACATTTCAGCCAAGCGCAAGCAATTGTGCAACTTCTGCAGTTTAACTCTTGGACTGATATAGCGATGCTCTACTATGTGTCTCGAAGTAGCCTCATTCCTCGTTGCGACAACATCTTTTCCGATCTTGAGGTAAAGCAGTTTGCTTCGGCTGTGCGCTTATTTCTCAGAAAAAGGTTCGGTGAATTAATTCAAAAGTTAGCCTACTATAATAGAATAATAACTGTTATTCGTAAGCAACGAAGGTATGGAAGTGCGCACTATTTTGAAGGCCTCATTCACCCAAGTGATGGTTGCATAATTTTCTGTAAACGTCAGAATTTGATGAACGCGAACGTGAACATGAGTATAGCTTATCGACGACAGCTGTTTACCATCAGCAACGAGACGTTCAGCAGCGCTCTCAAAAGCATCAAGGAAGTGTCACGAGGTAATAGTTTCGCTTCTGCTCATCTGATGACTTCGAGCATTTAGCCTCGTTATCTCATCTCAGTGACCGTGTCCTGTTTCGAAAGTGACGCGTCTCGTCGTGCCTTTATGATTGCTGTAGCTGAATGCGGCATGGATACTGACGACTTTATGTGGATTATGGTCGAGTCTCGCAAGCTGGGATTCGGTATCGATTTTTAAGAACTTATATATGTTGTGTAATGAGCAACTACAAGAACAACTCATTCCGCAACTAGCCTCATAAAAGATATCCTGGGCAAGGTTCGCTTGTATGCATGTTACTAGCGGGATAGCAGCAGCAGCGGAAAAGTCCTGCAACAGTAGGTTTAAGCGTTTTCAAGATTTAACAAAAACTGCTACGATCTGTTAGATGCCACTAGCTTATAGCCCGAACATTCTAGAATACAATACCGCTCATAACTGTGTCGCATTTCGCATCGCCGACGCGACGTAGGGTAGCGCTTGTCTTATCATTACACGAGAATTTCAGAAGCTTAGACGTTAATTTATGATGACGACGTAATGCTTCCTTACGATGATAAAGGTGAACTCCATAAGGGCTGTTTGTGGTCAAAAGACCGAGTATCTGACGACGGACATGAACGAGTACAGCTGGAATCACCATAAGTGTCTAATAGCACTTGCGTCTGATAGCGGTTGAAGTGAACTCAAGCTTGATTGAGTGCAGCTTGGTTCAATTGTCAGCCGGTGACTGATGTACTCTGCGATAGAAAGATACCAGAATGCTTGAAGACAAAAATCTACCGAACAGTCGGACGGCCAGTAGCAGTACACATCGCTGACCGCTGTCCTGTCACCAAGGAAGCTGAAACGCGCCTTAGCGTCCTGGAGGCGAAAACGTTGCACCGGAAGACTGGTGTCACCAACATGGACTACATCCGAGACAACCTTTTTCGGTAGAAGTTTGATGTCGCCCTGATAAGGTGAAGGAATCTCACTTGCAAAGGTGCGGAAATGTTCCTCGCGGAGACACACCTCAATTTCGAAGTGTTTGAAAAAGAGAGCGCTCGAAGCAACGCCGCCGATATGTTTGTTACATATAACTGAAAGTAGGTGGTGTCCACCCCGATCTATTTCTGTATCAGGATAAACACCAGATTGCGTCAATGCACCAGAAAAGCGAACCCCGCCACGAAATGGAGCAGACGCTGAAAAGGGCGGAGAATACTGTGTTGCCTGCTTTGGTCCTTTTTGGCCAGCTTTGTGGGTTTTGATCAATGTGGTCATACCTCAAGGGTGCTTAAGTCGGGTGTTATCCGGGACTAAACTTACTCACCCACGTCTATCCCCATCTAATAGTTGAATAATGGGTGTCTGGTGGTGCTCGTCAGCACCCACCTGGAAGTTGAAGCGCTGTATCTGGGACATCGGCACTATACTCTAGCTGCCTTGAAAATGCTATTCTCTATGATGAAGTAGCGTTTGGAGGAGTAGTTTCACTGATATTCTCGACTTTTCCAGGTTCCGAAGAAGAGCAAGACGTTGAAACGTCAAGCGAAGTAAAGCCTGTTTAACAATTTTGGTGAACAGCTTAGAGAAACACGCGGGTCCTTTTTGTGCTTTCACATAAGTTCAGTGTATAAATAAAAAGCGGTGTATCAACAAGAATAGCACAACATAGAAAAGGTATAGAGAAACTTTTGAAAAGAGGAAGAATACGTTTTGTGACCATTGCAGCGACTATCTGGAAGGATACGTCCAAACCTCCAGACGGTAAGGACGATTTGGCTATGAGGGCCGCTCGAAAGTTTTTCATCGTAAGCTTGCACTCGAACAAATACTGACATTCATGAATGACTGGTAAAATAGCTACTGTCAGCTCATTTTGCATAGATCGATGTGGAGCCGTTGAACTCTACTGCGCAGTTCGTCGCGGACGTCGTGGCGAAGATGAAGGAGCCGCCGTTTAACTGCAACGACTGCACGAATGTTGACCCGGTATTGAAGTTAAAGGTTTTCACTTGTCACCAAAAACGCAGTGGTAGATAGCATAATAATTGCTGGCATGGGTGACAGATAAGTATGACGCATGAAAATTACTGGCCGAGGTTTTTGAATCAAAGGAAAATCAGCCACATAAACTTCCATTTCAGGCCGTCTCGCAGGTTGGAGAGCTTGCAGATGCTATGATGCTGTACGCGTTAGCAATGAATAGATCCTTTGCTGCTGGAATTGCAAAACCTGGTGGGGCAGATGTTTCTCAGTACGCAATCGGCAGATTTGAAGGTGCGAGCAAGAATTATTTGGAGTTCATCCCAACATCATAGAAAAGGGAAGTTATCGGATAACCACCTCACTTACACTCGCCCAAACAACTTTCATAAACTATCACAAACTTTGCGGAAAAAAGAAAATACAGGCAAAGGAGAAGCTGTAGAGACACTACATACATACTCAGTCTGCGGAACATTTGCAAACCTTGATCTATGTTCTAGGCTAACGAGTTTGGTAACTGAAATAATTTATTTACGGTCTTTACTCAACTGTCTCTTTTATGAAGTGAAACAAAAATGTGTTGCTACGACAAGCAGCAATCTGCTATAATTTTCGATAGCAAACGCTTTCCAAGTCTGTAGTCGTCTAGAGGCAGGCTTTGCTAAGAAGGGAGAACTGCCTGAGATGAAGAAGGATGCCGTTATTGAAGCAAACGGCTACCTCACAGTCATTGTTCGACTTTCGTGGACCTTGCGTGGTGATTTTTCTTAAATGCTTTATAACACTTACAAAACCGACGTTGCACTCTGCTAGTTGCGACGGAGGAGCCATGGAGATTCTAAACACATTAGTTTGTTCGAAAAGTTCTCAGCGTTTTGTGTTACTATTTTTCATTCGTCTATTATTAAGTAAAAATTCAACTTGGATTGTGCATTAATGCTACGTTCTGTACAGAGTTTTTACTAACGAACTCGATAATTTATGCTTTGAAGTTGTTTTATATTTCTGCTCTTGAAGAGCTTATTGAAGTATGTCAAAGGAACAATTCCTAACGATACTCTAACTTTAAATTAGCACAATCCGCAGCTAGACAGATCGATAAAACAACCAAGTGTGGAGATGGCTAATAGTGTTGGAGAAAGCTCTGCGCCAGTGGCTCAGAAAATTCCGGACTAGAGATTTCACCCTAGAAGATGACCCCGTAGCAGTTGAATATGAGCAATCCTGAGCACGAGTTGAAGGAATGGGGGAAAGATGAAACTCCGCCTGTGGAAGTCTTTCTTTCACTGCCGGTCCCAAGCCCGGGTAAAGGAGGAGGGTTGGTCCCCTGAGGGACCGTAAAACTAGGCAGGAAACCATGGAGAATCATGATACGAATTCAGCTCAAGCTACCGCATCCGGGACAACCGATGCGCCGGCGTTGATGAAACCGAAACCGGGGCGCCGGTGCGAAGTCCACTACTGGTTATACGGCAAAGATGTTCACTCCAAAACGAGAAGTTACGGTTGCGTCATGGAACGTCCGAACGGCCTATCAGGTAGGACAGAAGAAGATCATCGCACGTGAGCTTGTCAGATGCAAGGTGAACATTGCTGCGCTATCGGAACTACGGCTCACTAGATCCGGACGAACGAAAACACCTGTCCCCGACAGAAACGCTCAGGTTACATTGTTTTACTCTGATGGAGACAAGCATACGGAAGGCGTCGGATTCGCTTTGGACGAAAAAGCAGTTAACTGTGTACTCGCGCTCCATCCAGTATTGACATCCAGTTGAAGAACAGCAGTATTGACGCTCTCTGGCACAATTCGGACACACATCTTCTCAGTGTATGCCCACACGGAGATCAGTCCAGATGATGCAAAAGACGACTTCTACAACAGCTTACAGACGGCTATTGACTTGGTCTCGAAAACAGATGTTATTTTGATTGCTGGCGACTTTAACGCTCGTGTTGGCAGGAATCGCACCGGATGGGAGGAGGTACTGGGTCGACATGGTGTAGGCGAAGTAAACGACAATGGTGTTCGGCTCCTGACATTTGCTGCCGCAAATGGATTACTGATCGGTAATAGCATCTTTCAGCATAGGCACATCCATCAGCTAACGTGGCGTACGCCAAATGGTAGTGACTCTGCACTTCTAGACTATGTCCTCATCAACAGACGATTTAGAACATCTATCAGCGACGTACGAGTTTAACGTGGTGCTGACTGTGGATCGGATCATCATCTCGTGTGTGCCAGAATACGGCTCAGGTTGCACTAAGCAAGAGGAAGTACTAAGCGTATCATACGACGAAATTGGTCGATCCTCGCGATGCCATCATCCAGACTACAATTCCAACTAAAGCTGGCTAATCGCTTTGCTTCACTTGCAGAGAAGTGCGATGTAGATGAAGAAGAAAGGCAGTTCACGAGCGCGGTTTGTAAAAGCGCTGAGGAAATTTGTCCAATTATTAGGCAACGCACACGGCCCAGGATATCGGAGGCGTGTCTCGATCTCATCGATCAAAGAAAGCGCGCAAAACTCGTGAATCATGAACGGTACGCCGAACTCAATCGCGCAACTCGACGCCAACTTAAACTCGAACGTGAAGCTTATTGGAATTCTGTAGCGGAACAAGCCGAGGATGCTGCTTGCATAAAAGAATTTCGAGCTCTTTACGCCACGTTGAGACGCCTTACAGGTCAGAAAATACCGACAAACGATAACATCAGAAAGGCTGATGGAAGCTTCGCAAAATCACTTGAAGAGCGCCCCCAACAATGGAAGGAATTCTTTGAGATAATGTACAATCATACCGCACCAGGAGGCCCTCAATGCACCACCATCGGTCCTTATACCAGAGACAGTCGCATCGGAGATTACGCCTACCAGAGACGAGGTTGCTGAAGCTATCAAGCTATTACGAAACAGCGAAGCTGCTGGAATTGATGGTGTGACGGCTGAAGCGCTGAAGGCTGGCGGAGAAATACTGGTCAACCGCTTACATTCCCTGCTGAAGTTAATTTGGAGAGCGGAAAAAATTCCGGCGGCTATCATCATACCAGTCCTGAAAAAAAGGAGACGGTGGTGACTGCAAAAACTATCGCGGAATAAGCCTGCTTTCTATAACAGGAAAAGTGTTCACGAGAGTACTTCAAGCAAGGCTGCAGAAACAACGTGAATGTACCGCTAGGGAGGAACAAGCTGGCTTTCGTCCAGGAAGAGGTGCTGCGAGCAGATTTTTGCTCTCAGACAGATAATGGAAGAAGGCATACGATGTGGAAGGCGAATGATCATCGTATTTGTAGATTTCCGTGCAGCATTTGATAGCGTCTACTGGCCAGCTCTTTGGAGGGCAATGCAGTCAGAACATATTGCACCTAAAATAGTACGACTGCTACAAGAGACTTACGCCAACTGCTCCAGCTTTGTCCGTGTACGTGAAGGAACGTAAAACGCGTTTACAATTCGATCTGGTGTAAGGCAAGGATGCGTGTTGTCGCCGTTGCTGTTCAATATCGTTGTGGGTGCAATTATGCGGAAGCGGACGACAAGGAGTTCAAATTGGAGATAATCAGTTCGTTACGGGCCTCATGTTCGCTGACGATAGTGCAATCTTTGCAAACACTGATGCAGAGGCAAACGATATTCTTCGAGAAATCGCTGCTATTGCTCTTCCATACGAATTAACTATAAACGCTGAAAAGACAAAGGCGCTCACAACCGATGGCTCACCATGCACACTCTACTTGGACAACTCCCAGATCGAACAAGTCGCGGAGTTCAAGTACCTCGGTTCTATAGTGCAGCAGAACAAAGTCTCATGCACTGCGGAAATCTACAGCAGAATTGGCAAGGCTGCGACGACCTCACTAACCTGGTGTCTATGGAGGAGACACAACGTGTCGCTCGCAACAAATAACGAATCACGATTCTCCATGGTTTCTTGCCTAGTTTTTACGGTCCCTCGGCAGGGGACCAACCCTCCTCCTTTACCCGGGCTTGGGACCGGCAGTGAAAGAAAGACTTCCACAGGCGGAGTTTCATCTTTCACCAATTCCTTCAACTCGTGCTCAGGATTGCTCATATTCAACTGCTACGTGGTCATCTTCTAGGGTGAAATCTCCAGTCCGGAATTTTCTGAGCCACTGGCGCAGAGCTTTCTCCAACACTATTAGCCATCTCCACACTTGGTTGTTTTATCGATCTGTCTAGCTGCGGATTGTGCTAATTTGAAGTTAGAGTATCGTTAGGAATTGTTCCTTTGACATACTTCAATAAGCTCTTCAAGAGCAGAAATATAAAACAACTTCGAAGCATAAATTATCTAGTTCGTGTATTTCGATCTATTGTAATGCCAATATTGCTTTACGGTGCGGAAACATGGGTACTTCTGAAAACTGATTTGCAGAAGCTGGAAGTCTTCCACATGAGGTGCCTCAGGCGTATACTAAACGTCTCAATTCGTGATCGGGTTAAAAATGACAATATCCGCAAGTCCTGCTGCAACCAGCCCACTGTCGAATCCGAAAACGCAGGCTACTGTGGTTTGGACATGTAAGTCGAATGGCGGCTCAACGAATACCTAACAAATTGCTGCGAAGAATCAGACAAAGCGAATGGAAAGTACAGCAAGCTGCACTAAAGAAGACGTGGATAAAACAAATACACGACGACCTGAGTAAACGAGGCTTGTGTTTAGAGCGCGGGAGTGAAATGGCTCTGGACCGTCTGGCATGGCAGAATTTTGTCCGTGACTCTCACCACTCCATGGCACCCACAGCGACGTTATTGGCTACGAGGACGCCCTCTAACCTGACGCCCGCTAATGGGGAGTAAGTAAGTAGGTAAGGTGGCAGATGAACCATCCTAAACAATTTCCGGGAACGTGGAAGAGCTAGACGTCAGTAAAGCTGTTGCGGATGCTTTGAAGTGCTTTGGGAAGGTGGAAAAGCTCGAAAAGTGGGTAACCTAGAGTTGAGTTAACGGCAAAAATTGTCACATTTCGAGATTTGTTCTTCGCTACTTTTACGGAGAAAACTGACCTGTTTTTGGATCGAATCATCACTTGGGATGAGAGGTGGATTCTGTATGATAACAGGAAACGTTCCGTACAGTAGTTGGACGCCAACGAACCCCCTAGGCTTTTCAAAAGGCGAACTTCTACCAAAAAAAGTTAATGGTCATTGTGTGGTGGTCGGCGGCTAGTGTGATCCATTACTACTTTTTTGGAAGGCCAAACGATCACAGCCGAGTCCTACTGTAAGGAAATCAACAAAATGCATCGAAAATTGCATCGGCTTCAGCCAGCGATGGTCAACAGAAGAGGCCCGATTCTTTTGCACGATAACGCCCTCCCACACGTTTCACAAATCACTATTCGAAAATTGAACGAATGAAGGGTTTAAGTCCTGCCTCACCCACTGTATTCTCCAGACCTCTCACCTATCACCTTTTCATACTCTTTCGGAAGTTTCTCGCTGGTGAAACCTTCTTCAATCGGGACCAAGCCAAAACAGCTTTCGTGGATTTTGTCGAATGTCGAATACCTAATTTTTCGCTGTTGGAATAGTGGACTGGCATCCCGTTGGCAAAAGTGTGCTGATTCGAGCGGTGCTTATTTCGATTAAATCCGACAAGATTTGAGAAAGCTATGTTTAGTTCAAAACAAAGCACTCAGAACGTTGGGAACTTTCCGAAAAACCTAATATATGAAACGGTACATAAGAGAAACATAAAAGTAGTCGGCCACGTGCAATATCAAATTTAGACATCCAGAAAAGCCTGGAACGTTACGATTTAACCGATCGGGATTTGAGAAGAAACTTCTTGGGTTAGAATGCCAAAGGAGCTCTCAGATCTGGCTGGATGGGTTGTAGCTGTCGAGTGCTTTTACACTATCGGAGATTCTGGAGCCGAAATACATCAGAAACGGTGGACCAGAGCCTAAAACCCGCTGTGTGGCACTTAGGTTTAGGAACCTGCTTTGATGCTTTCTACGTGCTTTGCATTCTGTGCTTCTTCCTTTATTTCATGCCGCGGCCCTTCTAGCTTCCTTGCCCTGCTTCTATATCTGTTCTGTCGCTGTTTAGTACTACGTGACCTCCAAAAATCGTCACCACTTTCCTCCATGGCGTTACGTCTCTCCTTCAGCTTTTGTCGCTGTGCTTAATAATAAAGTATGGTGAGGTTAACCAGTTTCGTTCCTGAATCTGTCCGTAACTGTTAAATTAATAAAAGATACCAATGAAGAGCATTTGAAAACATACGGGTGTTCTGACGACGTAAACCAGCCATGTACTCAAAGATGTTGATTTTTAAAGGGTTCACTGGAACGGTAATAATAAACCAGAACAGCACTCGCGACCCGGTCTTCTACTTGTGGGGAATCAATTCCACGGATCTGCCTATGGTTATGATGATAATCACTGGATCTCTCGATCCAACGCTGATTCAGGTGAGAATCTAAGATTATTTACTTACCAGGAAACTGTCTCAGGCATATGTCGTAGTGGCGAAGATGAATACCATCACGAGAATCCCCAACTTTCATATAGTGTAGGTTGCATTTTTGCAAAGTCTGAACCCAAGTAGTTAGGAGCCCCTGAAAGCCCAGCATTGAACTGCACTGTCAGCACGCACCTAACACGTGTGTGCCTGCTCTAAGTGGAGGTAAGGGAGGTGGTAAAAATTATCGGTGCAAGCCGCTCGGTGGCTCAGTGGGAAGTGGCGGAGGATCAGAAGCACAGGGTCAGGTGTTCGATCTACGTGCTTTGTCGAGCTTTTGCATTTTAATGCTGATTCCTTGTTTGGTATGTATGGTATAACCTTTCTAACTTTCCCTATGCATACATTCCACTCTAGGCTCCCCAGTACGTGTTCAGTAAGACCTTTCCATCAGTTGCTCCCCACCCGATATATGTATAGGACACATTGTCTTTTCTGCAGATTTTTGATAGGAGTCTCGACTACATGGGGAATGGACCATCCCAACCAGACATAATTTCACACATAACATCATTACGAGTTCATCAATTACGAGAACATATGATGGCACCAGTTCACAAATCACGAATGGGTGTCATTCGATCTCGTCTAGCATGTGTCCCACATGATCAAAGAAGGACAGCACGAGTTCACTGCCCATCGAAGGTGCACAACTAGACACACTGATGATGAAGGGCAGGAATCTACTGTAGTCCCAGCAGGTTAACGATTATAGGTCAGCGTCATCGTCTTTAGTATCACTAGATGGTGACTCGTCGGTTTTGAAGTACGTCGGATGAGCCGACCATTTAAAAATTGTTAAATACAACAAAAACAACAACTGTCCTAAGACATTTGAAAATTGTTAAATACAGGCAGATTTTCTACTGAGGATAAGGGTGCGTAGATATCTTTCGAAGCGTTGGTTACGATGATTCGCCGTGACATGAGTGTACGCTTTCCTGACTTTGAGATTATCATGGGCAAATCTGAAGCAGCACTATTGCACTTTCACAACTCCTAGCTCCTTGGTCGAAGTCGAGAAGAGGTAGAAAATGTTTTAACCCAAACCCTGCCTAAGGGTGTTATCTGGAGCGCTGACCTCGAATATGATATCCATTGCTGAAATTTCGGCCGACTGCAGTAGTTTATCAAGTGTGTGCACGATCCCGTAATAAACTTTGAGACCCCTAGCTCCTTGGGTACAAGGACTTCACAAAAATTATACCTGCTTTTCTAGTGTTTCAAGAGTGGAAACTCTCATAGTAGTGTTTATTTTCGCCATTCAGACATACACCTGGTTAGATTAGATTATACTAAGATTATAGTTAGTTTTTAGAAGCTAGTCTAGAGCAGTCCACTTTCGTACTCCTCCATAGCAACAAGAGAGTTCCTACAAAACCTGTTAAAATAAAAGCGTCAAGCCCAGTTGGGTAAACACTGTAACTGCTGAAGGACGTGATTAGGGTAAAGCTAGCACGTAACGTACAGGTAATTAGCAAGGCATTCGTCGAGCTCTAGAATTGCATCATTTTTCGAAACATTTTCATTTCCAAATGGACAGTTTCAATTCAAAGTGGTTACTTTCCTGAGCAAGCATGACGCTTTTGAGATCTAGCTGAACACCTTTCAGATCAAAGCGAGGACAGATTGAACTCGAAATTCTCCGAGAAGGCTAAAATAAGTGTTTGCCTAAGCAAAATTTAGTAAGAGTTTTACTGAAATCTAAAAAAGAAAAGAAAAAGAAAGAGACCACGTCTTTGAAATTTTACAAAATTTCGTTCTTGAATTAAAGTCAAGCTATTTCAAGGCAGCAAGCTTTGGTATTAGAAGAAGAGATCGCGCCATGCCCTTCCCTAGCTTGTTGCAATTCTCAATACATTGATAGTAATTATTTTGTTCACGCTGGGTTAATCCGCCCTTTTAAGCAGCATTTACACTATCAATCAAATGAAAATCGCGACGGCCTAGGCAAGCGCATGACGCGATCTCTCCTTTCAGAAAACGATAACTCTTTCTTTTCCGCTTGTTTTAAAGCTCGTCTTAAATTTGCATGTTAAGACGGGCTTTACAACGAGCCATTGCTTTCAGTTGTGTGCTCTCAAAAAATAAAAATTTTAGAGCATCTCTTTGGGCAGGTGGATTAAACTTTTTCAGAAATTGCTGAATTTAGACAAAAAATAATTTCTGCTTGCTCGAAAAATTTAATGCGTAAAAACCTCGCTTTGATTGGAAGATGTTATGTTTGATTTCTAAAGGCGAAGTTTGCTTAGAAGATTGCTCTGTTTTTAAAAGTGCCGAATATGATACGAAAAGTGTCCAGTTTGCTTTGAGTAGTGTCCACTTTGACGTGAAAAATATATAGCACCTAATAATTACTGCAGATAAAGCCTGTCCAGCCAGACGCAGTTATATGGGCTACACACGGTGGTGCAGTGCCACTTAATCGTCCAGTGTGCGGCTTTGACGGGTAATTCTTAATGCATGTTTCAGCTCCTTATTCTCTACAATTATTCAGACTATTATTCCTTCTATTCTTTTGTCAAATTACAGAAAAGCCTGTCCTTTATCATTCGTGCAACAATACTTAGCCATCACCCTGGCTTCCGTGGGTGCAGGAATTTTACTAATTGGTATTGTAATAGCGGCTGTTCTCTACGTTCTGAGGTAGGTGACACTTCTACATATTGAATAAATACCTTATTAAGGGTTGTCCTTACGTCTCCTTGTGCCTCCAAGTAGAGTAGAAGAATTTGAACATTTCCTCTGAATTCGATTTTATAAGTTTCAATGCTATATTGACGATGTACCCATTTCGCTTTCAGAGCTCGAAGGCAAGAGGAGGAGCGTCTTAACAATTTATGGAAGATTGGCTATTTGACGTTAGCGAAAGCAAATACTAAGGTTAGCCTGTTTGCTAGCTTTTAGCTTGAGACACCGGTGGCTGGAGATTCTCATAGAGAAAAACAAGGTTCTTCTTCAGCATTTGTCCCGCTTTGTTGCGGGCCGTTATTCTGGTGTCATGATGCCACCTTTTTTGATCCAGCGCTAGATTATGTAGGGTGGACACTAGCAACCTTAAAATCAATTTGTAGCGTATCAGACCAGCGCTACTTCGGGCGCCCTCTAGGCCTCTTTCGAGTCCTATACGAATTTAATGTTTATCTTGCGGACGCTGTGTTCTTTCCAATGGAGAACGTACCATCGTACCATCGCTTCGCGCATCTCCTCAGCTATCGGTGCGATTCGAACTTCGGTCGAATGACTTCGTTTCGGATGAGTCCATGCGCGAGACTCCAGCCGTCCAGCGCAGCAACTTCGTCTCGTCTCCATGATGCTGATCCGCGCTTCAGCTTCCTTACTAGCAGGCCATCACTCAGCGTCCTACATCGCTACTGGCCGGACGACTGCTCTGTAGATCTTCGACTTCAGGTGCTCTGGTATCTTCCTATCGCAGAGTATCAGTCATGGACTGATAATTGAACCAAGCTGCACTCACACATGAATTCACTTCAACCGTCAGTTTTTCGTCAGACGCTATCGCTTATCCCAGGTACTCAAAGACTGAAGTACGGGGAAGCTCGAAGCCGTTAACCTAGATGGAGCTGGATTCAGTAATGTCCGTCCTTAGATACTCGGTCTTCTTCACGTTCATATTAGTTCCAAACTGCTTCAAGCGATCACACCAAGCTTGCACCTCTCGACCGAGTTCACCTTTATCTTCGCAAGTGAGCATTACCTCATCAGCATAAAGCAACGTCCAAGGGATGGGCTTCTGAAGATCTCGTGCAATGGCATCTATGACGGAAACAAAGAGAAGTGGGGGAAGCGCAGAGCCCTGGTGTACCTCGACAGAAATGGAAACTCCGTCGAGGTTCCTCCAGCGGCAGCTTGAACTCGACTCTTTGAGCAAGAGTAGAGAATCTGCATCCATTCTATGAGCTCTTCAGGACCTCCATGGCAGGCGTACCATATCACCTCACGCGGTACACCATCAGAGGCCAGGTCGAGGAGGGTGAAATGCACTGCTTTCTGCTTCTCTATCAAGAGGCGAGCGGCTTTGTGGCATCAATAGTGTCATAACCAGCTATAGAGCCACAGTGATTGCTGGTAAGCTGAACGATGTAACGAACACGTTCATAGACAATTCGCTCAAAGATCTTCATGCTAAGCAACAGCAAGAGAATCGGACGGTAACTGGAACAGTCTCTACAAGACTGCCATTATTCTTCCAAATCGGAATCGTCGAACTTTGGCCCCAACAATCAGTACTTTTTCTCCGCTACAATTTGTTTAAAGAACTTCGCCAACCACTCTGCAAGCTACCAACGCTTTGAGTTCCCCAAATCTGCCGCCACGTCGTAGGGCCCAATCGTTTTTCCTAGCCTCTTCTTTAAAACCGCATCGGTCTCCTAAACGGTGATCTTCTGGACGGGGCCGTGGGTTGGAGCCGATGAAGGGATGGCTGAATGAAATAATTCTACAGCAGAGATTTCCTCGAAGTAAACGCGCCAGCGCTTCAATTCCTTCTTTCCTTCTCAGTGTCCTCGCTCTGCCGATGGCGATTCTTAACAAGTCGGTACAGATACTGCTCGACATCGCGTGACTCCTTGGCGTCCCATCTGATTTCTTCTCTCTCATTGGCCACCACTTGATTCTTGCTGCACCGCATCGCTCGACCTGCTTCAGCTTTGGAGTGGCGATCTTATTGTGCAGATGGTGGTGATTGTGGTAATCTTAAATGGTCGATGCTATAGGGCGACCGTCTCATACGGCTTGATCTTCGCATCTTTGATAGGACCTCGGTCGCTATCTTCCACAGGGAAAAACTAGTGGTACTCCACCACTATAGCATGAGATGAGGTGGGAGTCACGTTTTCGGATAGCAGTGCTCACTACTGAGGCTATGCATTGCGCACAATCAAGAATACGCTCACCACC
Organism: Heligmosomoides polygyrus bakeri; assembly: GCA_947359475.1. Lineage (NCBI taxonomy): Eukaryota > Metazoa > Nematoda > Chromadorea > Rhabditida > Heligmosomidae > Heligmosomoides > Heligmosomoides polygyrus. The sequence goes on from OX375868.1 coordinate 26,826,681, forward strand.
GGCGTTACTTGACCCATATCCAAAACCACCATGAAAGTTATACCCACTTTTCGACTCTTAATTGGCTTGCTCTAAGGCGCCTTTTATACTCGCGCCGCCCCGAGGCGATTGTTGACATAGCTATCGATTTTTTGCACCACTGCTTTCGTACTCCGCCGCCTCAAAACACCACGCCTCAAACAATCGCTCCGCTGGAGGGAAGGGCGCGGCGCGGCGCGATCAGCTGCGGCAGACTAGGTGTGGGGTGGGAGATTTCGCCACCAGGATGAATCATTTTGCCCCAACTTCACCTAGTGAAGTTATTTGGGGTGTTAGTCACGAGGCTGACATCCGTTTTTCGTATTACGCTGGAGTTTGGGCGAAATCGGCGACCGTGACCTCTTAAAAGAAAATTCGTCGCTTCCCACAGGAATCTCACCACGAACATTGGCAAGATGCATTTTGCCGATCAGCCTGACGAATCCTTTCTGTTTTAGCTCTCCAGTGACTCATGAACCGTCTCCTCCTCATCCTTGGCGCACGGACCGTAGAACGCAGACGTTCGTGGCCGAGCGTCGTTAACGCTACCCCTTCCTAGCTGCAATCGCGCAGTGGTGCGTCAAATTCGAGAAGCGGCGCGACGGGCCGCGTCCGAATTGACGCGCAGCACCGCACCGAGAATATAAAAGGCGCCTTAGCCGCCGGTCTGCGGAGCATACGCAGAGAAGATGTAATAGAGTCGCTCTTTAGCGGCGACAACGATCTTCATCAATCGATCGTCAAAACGTTTGACGCACACAATCGAGTCATGAAATCGTTCGGAGACGGTTGTTACGACAACAGGCGGTCCTGGACTTCCACATAGAACGGCGTCCTATATCCCTTGACTTGCTGCAGGACCACCTCGTCTCCTAACCGCACAGAAGTCAACCTTTCTTTGCTCCAGTGCCTCTACCAACTCGCACGAGCGGCCCGTCAACGTACCCATATTCGGCGTTGCCACGCGGGTCCTGCTTACGTTACGGGACTTTTGGACTGGTTCAGTTACCCCGGCTGCTGTCCCATCATCAGGGACCTTCGCATAATTTTCGCGCTCGCCGGACTTTGCGAGTGCGCTCTGATGTGAGGTGGGCCTTCGTAGGCCGGCCTTTCACATGGGCATGTCGCCTGCAATCGAGTGTCGTGTTTAGCTTAGCTCGCACAGCGAGCAGTTTCCAGTGGCACTACGTGGAGGAACGGACATCGTCACCATAAAGAAAAATTTGATTACTTATGATAAACTAATAGTGTTATCTAATAATTGTATCTCTTTAGGGTGGCGCCTTCAGCAGTCGGTCTTTGCAGAGCACCACATCAACAGTCACGAAGCTAACCATTGACTCGAAAAAGGTGCGGTTCTGATGAATGTTTGATGCTGCATAGTATTATAGGATGCAGCTATAAGTAGTGATTGGAACGAGCATTACTGAATACATGGAAAAGTTTTCGGCTCCGACCCTCGGTTTTTAGATCTAAGCCCTCTTCTTTAGGCCGGTATTTTACTGCTAAATCAGTGGCCAATAGTTTATATAGGGTGAGTAGAAGCTGATCTTCGATGGTTCTGCTACCTATAGTTATCCTAGTGTTCATTTCGAAATTTTCACGTCCGATTCCGCATCTGAGCGTTGCATCCAGAACACAACACAAGTGTCGTTTCTTTACTGAGAGATCGCGGAACATCGTGTTTTAATAGAATAGAAGCCCTTTTCTACATCTCACCCCTTGAAAAAGAAGCTTAGCCCTTGTATTAAAATTTCCTTGATAGATTCAGGGACAAAGTTTACAATGTGTAACGATGAAAAATGCGACTGCCGAATTTCGATGATTTCCCAAGTGTGGAGACGTAAGCGAAACAAAACTGAGAATAGGGACCAGTAATGAAAAAGAAGCGAACGATAAGGTCTTCCAACACAATCACGGATCGAGGCAGTGCCCAGGCGCAGACCTTATTCGACATTCCTCTGATGTAGTCAGTGCTCGTCTGTGGCCCCTCGCCCTAACAGTCAGGATTCTCGCTTCTGAGAGAGAATTCAGGTGGGACGCCGCAATAAAAACCTTCCTTATTTATATACAATAAGGATATTCAGCATAGTTTTCTGCGCCATGCCTTCTTCAGGCCTTAAGAGACACAGGGCGAGTTGGAGAAAATACTACATTAAGGTTTCTTTCAAGCTTAACTTCAAAACCATATAAGAATGACACAATGGATGAGCGTGACATGCCAACTGAACAAAAGGATGATTACTCAGTGTCCACCTTAATCAATCCCTACCTGTTACTCGCACTTCTGCAGGATTTCGTTGAGACAGCTTGAATGCATTTCTTGGCCTATACTATGACATAAGATGGCGATGGCGAGGTTGGTATTTCACTCCCCCAGAGCAGATTGGTATTAATTAACCAACCATGGAAGCCGAATGCTTAGTTGGCCTGGGCGAGACCCAGGACAACTAAGCATTCGGCTTCTGTGGTTGGTTAAATCCTCGCAAAAATCTCTATTCGGCGTGTAGACTACCGGTTCGTTCTCCAACTACCCTATCACTCGCACAGGCCCAGGTGTCCTCATGCAAATAGCCGCAAGGCTGCCAGGACATCTTCGGATCGAAGCACACGTGGTGAATGAAACTCTCAATTCGGTTCACCTTCCAGCTAGAACACTCGGTCATCAAGCCCGCACACCTATTTGTTCTCGAACGCCATCAAAGCGAAAAGCGGTGCTACGCGTAGCGATATCGAAACGGGTCAGAATACTATTCATAGTGACGCAGCGGTTGGAGTGATTGCTGCCTAAGAGTTGGAAAAAGACAACAAGCGTCAGCTCCAACGTGGGGGTGGCAAACAACGTGGCAGTTTTCCCATGGTCCACTTGCCCTGTAGGGTTATGGAAATCAGCGCTCGCACATCAGCCGTACCATTGCGTCAAGTTATTGTTCAGCCTTTGTTTCTTGTAGGACACCAGCAATTATTCATTTTTCCATTACGGAAGTGAGCCCGTTGTTGCGAGGATGCACAAGGTAAGAGTGACAATGACGAAGTCGGACTGCGCCGCACTTAGAAAGGTGAGAAACACGGAACATGGAGTGGTGCCTATCGGTAAGTGCATTAGCAATTATCTGTTCAGATGCGAAGCACTGATCACGACAATCTGTGTCGATTCAACGGGCTGTGTCTTGATGGGCCGGAACTGATGTCAGTATGGAGATACTGCTCCAGAGGGTCGCTTAAGGTCAGTCGTTGGATACAGTGAGTGTTAGGCTCATGTTTATATGTAATATTGCTACCTTACAGGACATCATCATGAAGGGGTCACTTCAAATGGATTGGTTCTTCAAGTTCTCGCTAATAAGGGATATCGTAGAGGTGATGAACTTTCTTGCCTTATCTAAGCAGCAGAAAATTTTATGTTTTCTTGTGCTTTATGATGTGGCAGTAAAATTTTCTTAATGGAATTTGATGGGGACCTTTTTAAAATTTCGGCAATTTATGTCTTAGGAAATTGATGTATCATAACACTTTGCCATTGCTCTAGTAGGTTGATTAGAAAATGCTCCATCAATTCCTACGGTACTACAAACGATCACGAGTTTTTTTAATTGTAGGGCAAAGAAAATTACATTGCAATATACCTAGACATCAATGTATGAACAAGCTTCGCCAATTTCCCGCGGCACGCATTTCTGCCTTTGAGCTATATGAAAAGGATGAGATGTGGTAATTAGTCTCTTCCTTCTATAAAATGCGTTAGGCACCGAAGAGCGTGGACGTTGAAAGGGATGTAGCAAGAGTACGCTGTGTGAGGGCCTACTTCGTGCTCCGTACGTTACGAGTGACAAAACAACAAAGGCTGGGTTTTGTCGTAAAAGGAAAAAACGTCTGCATTTCTATGTACATATGTCTTCGGCCGACAGCAGAGTTCTGCGCGCTTCAAGGGCGATCTGCTCCCAAGGTGATGGGACCTGCACTCACAGTGTAGCGGAGGCCTGGCCTGGAGCAGCTGCGAATGTTTCCGCTGACGGTTCGTCGTGCAGGGGGCCGCAGTTCAGGGCGACATGATGTCGACACGGAACGTGGTCTGCTTCCCACCCAGTGGATTTCGACGTGGAAATGTGAAAGCACCCCTGCCGGTTGTGATTAGTGTAGGTCAATAGCAGAGTTCTTTCCCCTCTCTAAAGGAAACTCAATGAAATTTAGTGCTTTTGACTGCAGGTCACAACTGCCTTTAGTTAAATTAACTAAATTGACTTAAAATAAAATTAATCAGAATAATCAATTAGCAGGGTTAAGCTTTATTTCATGCTTAATCGATTTTTATTCTTAACTCAACACCGAAAAATTAGGCGAAGCAGATGGAAGGCGGGATTGAAATTATGGAGCTCAAGAGAACTAGATTTTTTTGGAACTATGCGGCATTTTGCCGGCACTACTTCTTACTTTAAATGTGCTAATCGAAATAGTACACAATGAATACGTTATCAATTTAGGTTGTTCTTTTTGTCAGTTTTGTTGCTGAGAACGAAGAAAAACTGAAGAAAAAAGTACGGTTGTAGATATATGTGGGTACCGCGACCACTGGTGCTACAAGGAGTAACAATTCCACATTCTAGAGGCCTAACAATTATTCAGATAGGATCAAGATAATGTCAGAGTCAAGGCTTGAACTAGATAACGATAGATACTAAAGAGATAAAAGAAACAGTGCTCGGGAACAAACCATGGGAAACTAGCATACATTTCCCATTGCAAGGAAACTTTCTTCTTCTCATATAAAGTTCAAGTGCGACTTCTATAGCAACTGCCTTCATATGTTTGCCCACTCATTAAATTAGATTCTCGTTGTCATAATAACATTAACGAAGAAGCATGCTTTCTGTATTCCCCCAGAGCGTCCTGCATGCGAAGGTCGAAATGTAGCGAACGCAGAGATGGGTCGTGAAAAACATATACCGGATTGACTCGAATTATCTGCTGGGCTTTGCTTTTCATCTGCCTTTGAATATCTCCTGAATGTTCGATGGAATGACAATTATGTGATTGATGATTGTGATTTGACAACAATCGAACAAAAGCGCTTCCAGTTTTCATCGAACTTGCTTTGAAGAAAAGAGGAAACCCTACCCAACGTCGAAATCCAAGTGCATCGATGTCACCCGTGCCCTTCATATGATGCATGCAGAGCCCTCAACTGCGGCTCTACCTGCGGCAGGAAGAGCCAGCCACAAAGATCCCCTTCACTGCGGCCATGGATAGCACAACGGCAGGAACGGATCGCAGTTCGATGCCGCAAGACCCTGCTGCCCGCACTAGACCGGTAGTACATGCGTGGAAGCGACTTCTAGCTAACTGTACTGTTTGTCGCTGATACAGCGGTTCGCCGTGAGTCGCTTCAAGTGCATACTGTAGCATTATACGACTTTTTGATGTAGGTATCATGTTTTTGTCTGCATGCGACTTCAAAAGACCAGTAGACAGCAAGAGCGTCTTTATTGAAGCGGTGACTAACTTTCTGACAGTGACTAAAATAGCTATAAACTTCCTTTCGCAGAATGACAGAATAAAGGATAAAGGACGGCGTTACTCAATCCCTTCCGGGATGCGCCAGCGCATTCGACTTCTACGAGATGTCGTGGAGGCGACATGAATGCGTATTTGGCCATACAATGACTTGCGGTGGCCAGCCGATGAACCTATTCAGCTCTTTATCCTTCTCAGACAAGTCTGGTCCCAATTCACCGACCCCGGAGGGATGGAAGGCTCGGCTGGCCTGGGCGGGAAATCCGAACCAGGAACCTGGTATCGGGTGTATGCGACAGTCGCGCCTCCTCCGACTGCCCTACACGCGCCCTCAGAGAATACCATGTTTAAAATGTGAAGAGTTGGAGTTACTGTTTGACAGCGGGATTCGTGATTGTGTGCTCGCCACTTACCGCAACAATGCCGTAGGTGATCTATCGTGCAATGATGTCTCGGCGACATTATTTATTACATAGACTTGTAGAGACCACCTTCTTAATAGACCATGTTGAAGGATGATAAGTGTACTTCTGTGTACCTGAAATCAGCACATCGTTGCTGTATTTCAGAAGAGCTTTACTATTTTTTGGTAAGAGTATTATTATTAGAGTGCCCATAATTTTGTGGGCTACTTGCACCATGAGTGTTTGGCTCATTACAGCTTCTCTATACAAGATCCAAACGGGATGTTCTGGTATAACAAGGCGATTCGAATATATTTCGCAATAGCAATATCGATCACCTCTATCGGCCTACTATCCCCACTTTGGCAATGTCTTGAAGACGAAATTGCCGATTGCCGAAACCGCGATTTGCTTCTTAACCATTTTCTTTCTGGACTGTCTGCGTAGCTGCTCACAAAGCTATCGCTATTTGGCTTTATTAGGTTCAAACGCCTGAAGCACGTCAACATGTGAAACTTGGTTCAATCGCTTCGAGAAGAGAATGCGCAGCATTACGGACGACAAGCATGCGAAGACCGACCGGACCGGAGTCGTGAACTACTCGCTTTTGCTGAATGGACAGACAATTATAGCAGACTTGTTCATTGAAGATATGCTGGAAATGAAACGTACGATGAAATACCCGAGATTCGGTACTATTCGAATGTTGATGGATAATGCATGACCGCATCGAGCAAAACGAACGCAGGAGACGATGAGGAAGAAGTCTACCGAAATTCTGCCACATCCTGCATATTCATCTGATATCATCCCTTGTGACTATGCAGCATTCAGAAGCCTTGCTCACTTTTTCATGAACAAACGATGCTCCCAATGTCAAGAAGTTCAGTGTGAAATCGACGGATGAATCGGCCCCTCAACTCTCTGCCCAATCGTTGGAGAAAGGCTGTGGCCACAGATGGAGAATATTTGATTGACTACGCTTTGTCACTGTCTTGTAATAAGTTTCAATAAAAATGGTATGATAGCTTAGAAAATTGTGGGACACCCTAATATTATTATTATTTCAACTACTGCTATGTAGTAATGAAACCTTAAAAACGTGCTTGTTGACGTACATGTTGATGTAGTAGCTGTAATGCTTACCATTTATTGATTTATCTGCTTACGTTCTTAACCTTTAAGGCAGTATTGTTTTTCAACATAAATGGGAGCTTGCTAGCACAGTCGCAGGATGCGCCGAGTGCCCCTTTTTCAAGTTCTAGGTTCAGATTTCCACCCCGCGCTAACCAAGCCTTCCTCTCCTCCGGATGAATCTTTATCCATCCTGGAGGAATGGAAGGTATGCCTGAAGTTGTACACTAGCGCGAAATCTTTGTGGATACCTTATTAAAATAACATGTGGTACCTGCCCTTCGCAACCTCGTTCTCATCCATGTGTAATTTTGTGTGAACAGCTGTGTCTCAGCTTTACAAAATGAAGGCACTTTTTTACAGCTGCCCCTTCTCACCGACGCATTGGAAAATCCTTTTTGACCCACAAGGCTGGGCATTAAAATCTTTTAAACGTAATACGGATTGCGTTTAAGGGACTTCATTATCTTCACAATTCACTTGGACCTCACGGATGGCTGACCTCGAGCGCCTGTCTTGTGGACGAACGGTGGCAGGTATGAATCCTAGAGAATCAAACGTTATGGACAATGCCAGAAGTCCTTGTAGCTAGGAGACTCTTTATAAGAACCACCTCACTGGCGTAAATTGCGAGAGAATTTTAAGCAGCTGACTTGTGGCTTGGATTAGTATGGCCATCTGGAATCCTTTTTCAGATAGCAAGAAAAAACTCAAAACGACAACATCAAAATAATTACCAGCATTTAAACTGCAAAAACATTCGAGCAAAGCGATTGGTACTAGTGTAAAAAAAACGCACTATTATTGTATTGTATTTACTACATTATATTATATTGTTTATTGTATTATCATAATTTGATAATACAATAAACAATATAACACAATGTGGTAAATACAATAATAGTGCGGCTTTTTACACAAGTACCAATCGCTTTGCTCGAATGTTTTTAAAATTTAATCAATTTAATTTAATCATAATTTATTTATTCAATACACCGAAGGTGTGCCCAAACACTAGTATTAAATGAATCAATTGCAAGTGTAAGAATTAATGTAGTTTGGCTAAAAAACGAAACGAAAACAAAAAATACAAAACGCAAAGAACACTCAAATATTAAAATACTAAGTATACTAGCACACCACAAACCCGTCGTAAGCACGTTGCTAATAATAGGTACCCACTAAAGAGTACCAAAGAGCTGTTACTCCTTTTAGGTTATAATGCCTAGAACTAGCCCGCCGGCTCAATTGAACGAAAATGGGTCCATAAGGACCTTTCCATATTTGGAGCAACTGGGGCGACGGACGTAGTGTGGTGTACGTAAATAATTACGTATACCACACTACATTCGTCGCGGACGGAGTGTGGAGTACGCAATTATTTATGTACACCACACTATGTCCGTCGCTCCAGCCGCCCTTGTCGCTCTTGTATGAACAGGCCTTAACATAATATAGATTAAATTTTTATTTTAACGCAGAATTCCACAGTGCAAGACATCTTTAAACGTTTCCGGTTTTACACTCACACTTGACAGTCTGTCATATCAAAATGGTTTTCCGCTTTTCTTGGAGTGTTGGCTACTGCGTAGTTTAATCCTTTTAATTTCAGGTGAAGATAACCTACTATGGTTTGGATACGATCAAAGCCGTTGAAGTTAAACAACCAAGCGGTTTGTTGTGCCCCTACTGAAGCCGCATTTAAAATGCTACGATGTGACACTAATTTTACGAACTTATGCGGACACCTCGAAAAAAATGCCACTAAAAAGCGCTCCGTTATAGAATAATTTGACAGTGGATATCTAGGAAAATTTCGTATAAAAAACCTAGGAATACTGAGTAAATTCAACTGGATGACATCTTCTGAATGTTAAAAATTGAAGATCGTGAGTGTTCTTAGAGTTTCCGATGGTTCTTAAGGCTGCGTATTTTTTTTGATACCAGCCTGGCACACTCAGATCCACGATCCAGAACTAAAGAGACTCCAGTGGTGCGGTAATGATATGATTCAAGTGACAACGTGACTACTTTTGTCCATTCTTCTTCCGACAGAGCATATGGCAGCAAAATCTGAAGAGGCGCCGACTGTGCCCCTATTCAAAGGTCTTGTTTTGGGTCGCGCCCAGAACATAAGGGGTTCCATCCCTCCCCCTCGATGAATTAGTACCTTGTCTGAGAAGGGTACAAGACTGACTTGCCTATTGGTTGAAAACGGCAAGCTATAATATGGCCAAGTACGCATTCAAATGGCCTCTACAATATCCGTCCCCTTCATGTAGTAAGAACAGAACAGCTGTGGGGCAGCTTCTCGAGCCGGCCGAGTGAGAGAAAAATATTAAGCGATAACGACGCCTGATTTTTTATATCCTTTGCTCCTCCGTTTGATATCCTCCAACCACTCGGCCAATATGGTGTGTACTGGTGACCCACTTGAGCAGTACAGCTGTGGCACAGATTGAGGTAAATCAGTCCTTCCCCTTTACTCCGTAATCATCTCAAGGCTTGATCTCAAGAACGGGTGTAAATTATACACGAGATTTTTTTAGTATGAGTGCTTCTTTTGCAGAGCTCTTGTTATAGGACGCTTTTTCAGATTATTTGTGGACAGCTCCTGAGCACATACGCGATCGTCTAATGTTGCCTTCCAAGGAAGGCGATATTTATAGGTAAACGTAAGAACTGTGTTTTTTTGTTGCGTAATATGCTCAAAATCCTTGGAAATTGCTTGTCTTTTTGGACAAATCAGCAAATAGGACATATATCTCGTTGAACTTGTCTGTCTGCTGTGAAGTCTGCTTGTCTGCTGATGTTTGTCTGCTGTGAAGTATTTAGAACAATAAGTTGAATGAATGCTGTGGTGTCATTGTTAAAATAACATTGCAGCTTTGCTATTGTATGCTCGGAGATCATTACGAAGAAGTCTGCGTGGGACCTCGAGAATCAAGATTACGATGTCGATGGTAGATATGCTATTAATCGGTTTAGCTTTGCAACAATTTTGAAGAAATTATAAAGGTCGCGATTTTGTGTAAGGGTTGAGTAAATTATTGGATGTGAAGTGCTTGAAGCAGTATGAAATCAAGAAGTAGGATGGTCTAGGAAGCACACCATCGCTTCCAAAAGAGTGTTTTAAGACGTTTTCTGCCTCGTCTATTTGGTTGATCCACAACGCCGAAACATTAACGCAGCGTGCTCATTTCTTAGCACCGGTGATTAGATCTGCTCACCACTTCCTGTCTCCCTTAAAGATGATGAGAATTAGTGTTATGTCGGCTGAACGATTCATGTTGTGGTAGTTTATGCCTCTGCTACAAATCGGCCAAATTTTTGAGCTATTTTAGTCGACGCTTGCTGAAGAGCTACAGCTGTATGGGTAACAACAGTAGTGGCTGACAATTTGTGATCATTTCGACGTGGATCCTTTTCCATCTAGTCCAGCCGCTTGTCCAAAGCCACTTCGAGACCACGTTGTTCCCGATACAGAAAATCGTTTGAGTTCTAGAGTTATAGTTAAAAGGTGTGTTGAAGATTGGGAATGTCATTAGTTAGCACGCCGCGGATTTGATGTTCGAGAAGCATGATACCAGCTAGGAACTAGATTAGGGAGAGGGGAGGAATTGGTAGGCCTTTTTTCTACTATGAAAACGTTTCTCTGTCGAGAGGGCCTTTGTTCATGGCCGCGTCGAAATTCATTTTAAATGAAGACACCGTTTGGATTTTCTCTTCAACTAGGCCGTCTTCGAAAGGGTGCCCATTTTAGAAGGTAAAATGCCTTCTTCTAAGAAGAAATTATTTTTAATCACGTTTTTTTTTGTTAAATGTTGTTTTCTGAAAGAACTCCTGAAGCATTGCAGCATCTATCAGCAAACCTGTCTCCATTCGAAGATTCACCATGATATCATGCAGCGAGTCGATTTTTCTTCCAGAACTAGTCTATAAAATCAAACGCGGAGGACGATCGCCAGTTCGGCCTTCCTTGGAAACGGAAGATGAGCACAACGCCAGTCTTTCACTGTTGGTCCGTGATTGCTGGAGCGAGGAAATTGATCAGCGCCCATCGTGCAGTCAGGTCAGATCGCTCGTCAAAGGACTGAACAACAAGAAGTGAGTCGCCAGTCTTCACCAGCAGCATCGTCTCCAACTATGGTAGCAGATGCACAGTCATTGAATTTTCGGATGTATTTAGTATACTTATGCAGGATGGGTCTGCCTTCACTAAGCTGAGGGAGCGGAAATGTTGAAAATCTTTTTTGGGAGAATTCTGTGCTACGACAAGCAAGGTTTTCGTTTTTTTGGAAAGTGTTGCTAACTTCGCGCGTAAGTGTGTATGTGCGTACGTGTATGTTTGTGTGTCCGGTGGTATGTAAGTGTGGGCAAGTGGCAAAGATAGCACAATACTGAATTAGGTTCCCTTGATAAATGGTTCCAAGAAATCTGGAGAATTGCTACATCACTCTCACGAACAGTATACGCGCTCGTTAACTATTTGTTTACAAAAAAAAAAAACACACGCACGCAAACACAATGGCTAATGCGAAAGAAACACGATGGAAATCAGGAAGCCATTTCTACCAGTCAAATCGCAAACATGGAGCTGAAGACGTTTGCCTGGACGAATTGCTTAGCCTTCATTCCAATGTTGAAACCTTGTCGCTTCAAGAAATCGTTGCTCCATAACTGATCTTAGCAAAAAACTCCTGCGGAAGGAGAAATGCTTGAAAATGACCGCTCCACAGACGGCTTAGCGACAACGAATGCCTTCACCAGGCGGGTCCCAGAAGGCTTTCAACAGTCCCTCACACTACAATTTCCCTCTTAATTTGCAGGCCACACTCCTCGAGGTTTGAGTGGGCTCACATTTCTAGTAGCCTTAAACTGAAATACGAGTCAATCAAATTTAGGACTGCCAACCTCATGGATCATGTATTCAGTGTGCTTGAACAGTATGCGTCCAACCTGGAGGATGAGGTATGATGCTGAGGCACTTTGAATTCAACCACAAGGACGTACACTATGTAATTTCCTTTTAGGTGCAAGCAAGAATAATGGAACTGACAGAGGAGAAAAAGAAGAGCGACATTCTTCTTTACAGAATGCTTCCTAGGTAAATCAAACCAGATCTCGACTTTTCTTGAGCTAAGAATCAAACTGGATATATTGCCTTATCTGAAGCAATGATTGATTCTATTCGAAACCCAAAACAAATGTTGAATCCCTCCAAGGTTATGTGTTTGCCTCTTCTCATTCCGGTACAGGCTGACACCCCTAGAGTTTACGAGGAACGCAGATATTTTCGCAGTGCTACACAAACAGTTAGCAGCACATGGAGCACTTCAAAAGCCTGAAGAGCTTTTTCATCTCATTCCACGTTAATGCTCTACTTACGTGAATGTCAGAGAGGTGGCCGAGAAGCTAAAGCTCGGTGTCTCCGTTGAACCGGAGACGTTTGATTGTGCGACACTCTTCTTCTCGGATGTCGTTTCGTTCACGACCCTTGCAAGCAGATGTACTCCGCTACAGGTGAGTTTTCTGCTTCATCACTATCTATGTTGTATATCTTTGGCCTATCTTTTTAACCCGTTGGCTAATATTTTTTACAAAATCTTTTCGCGAGGTGAGACTGAGAACTCAGCAAGAATACGAGCCAAAAGCTTGTTTTCAAAAAACAATCTCCGCATTCGCAAAAACTTAGAGTTCTTAGTGTGATTTTAAAAGTCACTAGTCTGTTTTGCTATATACCGGAGTAAGTTAGCTAGACAAAAAGCAGCATTATCCAGTCTATTTTCTTTTAGGTAGTCAATTTGCTGAACGACCTGTACACCCTCGTCGATGCGATCATTGATGAGCATGACGTCTACAAAGTCCTTCTACATTGCCGAATTTTGTCGAAATACTTCGAGAATTTGATTTTCCACTTTTCCAGGTGGAGACAATCGGTGATGGCTATCTGTGCGTTTCGGGGCTGCCGAAGAGAAACGGTAACGAGCATGCAAAAGAAATCGCTGAGATGTCTTTCGACTTGCTCAAAGCCATACAAGGATTCCGTGTTCCACATCTGCCTAAGGAGAAGATCAGCATTCGAGTCGGAGTTCATACAGGTACCTTCGAGTTTTTGTTGTGTCTTCACCTTTGTGATAAGCAGTGATAAAATTATATAGAGAAGAAAAAAGGGAAGCAACTGATGCTGAAGAAATCGCTGTTGACCTTAATGACCGAAACAATTTGACATTCCCGCCCAGGCCAACCAAGCCTTCCATCCCTCCGGGGTCGGTGGATTGGTACCAGACTTGTCTGGGAAGAATAAAGCACTGACTTGTACATCGCCTGGCCACCGCAAGTCATTGTATGGCCAAATACGCATTCAACACTCCTCCACGACATCTCGTAGAAGTAAGTAGAATGCGTGGCGCATCCCAAAGAGGATTGAATAACGCCGTCCTTTATCCTTTATCCTTTAACTTGCATAATGCGAGTTTGATACAAAATCCTTTCATCACTTTACACTATTGCCTGCTAAACTTTCTAAAGTCTGTACAGGGGAGTCTTGTTTGGTGAGGTCACAGCGCAATCTATTCTAGAAGCTTAGCTGAACAAGGTTTACGAAGCCGAGCAACAGTAATGTCCTTATTGAGTAACAGAATTCTACGACATATCCTTGACTATCAATTTCTGGTCATCCCACATGGAGGGCCTCTAATATCTGCGGTGCGTTCAATGAGGATATTGCTCTCTACTCCACAGTTGCCCGTTGACATCAGCGCTTTGAGGCCGGAGGTATCTTTCTCGAAGATATCTCCGGCCTTTTTCCGTTCTCTTTTGGCCGGAAGACGGAAAGGAAATAGTGACTCATCACTTATTGACTGTTTTGCACTGCCTTCATTCTCCTCTTTTCCTTGAACGAAATGCTAAAAAAGAGATTAACTATGCGTCACCTTTCTTGTGATTGTGTTGCCTTCAAACCGGTTGTGCATCCTGATGTCGGAACAGTGTGATAACCAAATTCAGTTTTTTTTTCTTAAAAAAAAGAAGATTTCTCCTGAAAGCATGTCTTACCGATTAGTATAAGGCCACAAAGGCTTCGTGAGTGTTTGAATCGCGAATCAGATACCTCATCCGGAGCATGCTTGTATTTTTCCTTAATAACCTTAGGACTGGCCTGAAACAGCAATTCTAGATCGGAGTTCTATAAGAACTCTTTGGTTGCTAATATTGCCTTCCATAAGGGACATTGGATCTGTCCTAGTCGGAGGAGGGCATGCAGTGTTTGCTCTCTCCATCCCTCCTTCATGTTTGTTCCAGTGCTTCAGCTACCGCCAAATAATTCGAATGGTACCCATGCGAATTCACACAGTGGATGTCGTGTCGTGGGATGCTGAACACAACTGAAACCTTAGCGCTGCCCCTCCCATTTAGTATAGATCCACGACACTCAATAAGTCAGTTTATGAGCCGTGAGTGGCGAAATCTTTAGCATCTCAGCTGGATTAATTGCGTTTAAAATATTATACTTTCTTCCTATTTACAGAAAGGTTTTGCATAAACTTTGGTTTGTTACACTGGTAATGTTTGAAAAGTCATCTTAGCTATACCTGATACGACTATAAGGGTTCTTTTATTGTTATATGTTGCTGGGAAAGAGCTACACGCTGCCTTGCCCGCTTCCTAAATTCGTTAATGGCAACCTATTCATTACTATATATGTGTATTTATCGTAGACGTGCTTCGCGCAACTTGTCAGCTATCGAGGCGACACCGAACCTCTGTCGTATGGCGTCGTTGCGAACGCGGTCCAAACGCGTAACCCCAGCAGTCCACCGTAGCATTTTCGTTTCCATTACACTGAGGCGGCTCTCAATTTCCTTCGTCACTGGCCAGCACTCAGCACCGTACGTCGCTACTGGGCGGACGACGGTTCTATAAACCTTCGATTTGAGGTGCTCAGGTATTGTCCTGTCGCAAAGCACCCCAGTCAACGAACGCCATTTGGACCAGGCTGCGCTCACACGTGCGTTCACCTCCAACTTTAGTCAGCAGGGCACCAGCCCTTCGACTTCCACAGGTCAGCTGGCAGGTCATCGGGATCAGTGGCTTTGCCTGACTTCATCTTCCTCAGGGCTGCTTCAGTTTCGCTCACTGTGATCTTCTGAACGGGACCGTATACAGGTGAAGCAAAAGGAACAGCAGGATGTTCAAATTCTACATTCGAGATTTCCTCGAAGTATTCGCGCCATCTCTTCACAGCCCTCTTACGATCCATCAGAAGATGAGCGTTCTTGTCGTTAATGCCAAAGAACTTCTCGATGTCTTCTGCTTGGCGACAGCGAGCTTTGGCGAGGCGGTAAAGATAACGCTCGCCATCGCGCGTCTCCAGTTTTTCACTCACATCAGCGTAGTGTGCGGCTTTAGCACCGTCCACTGCCTTCTTTGCCGCTTTCTTCGCTTCTCGATAATTCCGCCAATTATCGACTGTTTTATCACCGATAAATACGTGATATAGCCGTTTCTTTTCCCTGACCTTCTCTCTGACATCGTCAGTCCACAGCCAAGCCTGCTTGTCGACCCAACGCCGTCCAGGCTTCGTTGTGCCGAGTTCGAGACGCGCAGCCCGAGTTATCGCATCGGTAGCATCCTTCCAGGTTTCGTCGACAGTTGTTACCGTCGGCAACCGAATGCGAGAAATAACAGCTGCTTCCTTCTCTTTCAGTCGCCACCATTTGATTCTAGCCGTCCCGCATCGCTCAACGCGTTTACTCCTCGGAGGTGTGATCTTCAGCGAGCAGATAAGTGGACGGTGTTGCGTGGCATACGGCACGGTCTTCTCCTCTGTGACAAGACCTTGGTCGCGATGCCTAACAAGGACATAGTCAATCTGCGTTTTGGCGTTCCCGCTATAAAACGAGATGAGGTGGGAGCCACGCTTTCGAAACTTGGTGTTCACGATGGTGAGGTCGT
This sequence comes from Heligmosomoides polygyrus bakeri, assembly GCA_947359475.1. Classification (NCBI taxonomy): domain Eukaryota; kingdom Metazoa; phylum Nematoda; class Chromadorea; order Rhabditida; family Heligmosomidae; genus Heligmosomoides; species Heligmosomoides polygyrus. The sequence goes on from OX375868.1 coordinate 26,842,703, forward strand.
GTGAGTCTGCATACTCAAGTATACGCTCACCATCGGCGTTGCGTGACCCATATCCAAAACCACCATGACAGCTGTAGCCATCTTTCGTTGCTCCGACGTGACCATTAAGGTCACCTGCCACAACAACCATGTCTTGTGACGGCACTTTCGCTGTCTTCTCGTCAAGCATGGACCAGAACTCGTCCTTGGTTTGCTCGGAGCAACCTGTCTGCGGAGCATACACGGAAAAGAAATGACATCGTCGCTCTTCTACGGCGACAACAATCTTCATCAAGCGGTCATTGAAACGTTCTACGCTTGCAATCGCGTCACGAAAACGCTCGGAGACGATCATACCGACACCACTGGTGGTCCTGGGGCTTCCACATAGAACGGCCTTGAAGCCACGTCCTATGTCCCTTGACTTGCTGCAGGACCACCTCGTCTCCTGCACCGCACAGAAATCTATCTTTCTTCGCTCCAGTGCTTCTGCCAACTCGCACGAGCGGCCCGTCAACGTACCCACATTCAACGTTGCTACGCGGGTCTTGCCTACGTTACGGGACTTTCGAACTAGCTCAGTTGCTCCCCGATGCCGTCCTCGCATCAGGGACCCTCGCATACTTCTCACATCCGCCGGGCTTTGCGAGTGCGCGTCGGTTCCCGCGGACGCCGTAGCACTATCTCGAAACACTTGAGCTGTCATACACCATGTGATGTGACATGGGTGTTCGTAGGCCGACCTGTCACAAGGGCCTGTCGCCTGCAATCGAATGTCCGTGATTGGCTCGGCTCGCAAAAGCAAGCAGTTTCCAGTGGCACCACGTGGAGGAACGGACATCGCCACCACTAATAGTGCTACTTGGTTGTCCCAAATGTTCTCAGAGAAAAATCCAATGGTGAGACTCAGCGCAGCATACCTCTGGCAGCTGAAGTCTTCAGCAAGCAGGTCTCATATCCCTTAAATGTAGTTTCTCCATGGCATGTGATACATACGACATCCATGTCAGAGTGCTGTGTACGCGATAGAGAAGAAGAAAATGCTCTACCTGCCAGCCCATTTTCTACAGTATCGCTGGTCGGTGTGCAGACGAGGCCCATAGCTTCCCGCAGGAGACAGTGAAGCACCGTTCCCCATCTCCTGCTACGTGTTTTAACTGATACCGCAGGTTAGACAGTGGTGACGAAACGTCTAACTGACATGCTCGTACCTAACGACCGCCGACTGTGTCTGTATTTTGTTTACCTATTTAGAAAAGACCTGATCAAGCAGTACGCGAGTTTGTAGTCACAACTCACACTCCATATGCGCTGCAGACTTCAAGACTTCTGGAAAAGTTGCAATGTTGCCGCAAGATGGAGATGATGAACGAAATCCTACGTAAGCGTCGGCCGAGAAGGAGAACATGAATATACGTCTCTTTCTCATGGATAACGACAAACCGCACGCAGCGAAGAACACTGCGGAAATAGAACCAGACTACAGCTATCGCTACCAGCTCATTCTTTGTTGTTTTTATTCGATGATTGAAAGCGTCGCAATGGGTGTGCTTCGCAGTGCAAGTGTACGGCTCATTAAAGGTCATAATTCAAAAATCGTTTTTCATTATTTACAAGAGTGATGTCAGTCGAGTATCTTCAAGATTTCCGTTGCACCTGATGACGTGGATTGCTTCGATTCAGGTCCCGTGGTGACTGGTGTGGTCGGAATGACTATGCCAAGATACTGCTTGTTCGGTGACACGGTGAACACGGCAAGTCGCATGGAAAGCAACGGAAAGCGTGAGTTCTAGAGCAAAGCGAATGTCAGCAATAGCCAAAGTTCTGTAAAATACATTTTCAGCAGGCCGCGTTCACATCTCTACGGACACCATGAAGTTTCTTACTGAGGTCATCGGTGGGTACAAGACCGAATATCGGGGAGAGGTTATGGTGAAGGTTCGAACTGAGATACTTTCCGGGTTCGTTCCGGGACGAGCACACAGCGCCATCTAGAGGTCTCCTCCGCTATTCACAGTAGGATGGCTCCGTGCTTTCAATCATTGTCGTGAACTAAGCGTGCAAAAACGAGACGACTACTTCATTGGTAAGCGGCGAGCGGTGTGCGTAACCTTCTGGCGGAACTGTGTGCTCATCCCGAAAAGCACCAGATATTCTTTCTTTGTTTGTTTGCTATGAAGCCACTGTATGCATGTCAGTTGGTTGAATGAAGTACAAAGCGCGCGTTAGATCTGCTCAGATTTTCATATGACCATCATTTAAAGCAGTCTTGTAAATTTCAGACGTTGCAGTATAAGTCTGGTACGGCATAAAACTGTCAAATTTTATTTTATTAATAAATTGGTAAAAAGCAAGCTGCAGTCATAACAGTACGACCAAACTGGGGATTCTAGCAAGAATAATGAGTTTACAATTTTTCACTTAATTATTGCGGTCATAAATTTCGTCGTCCAAGATGTGCCGCAATAGCGGAAGCGGAAAATCAGATGGCGGAGTCAAATGAACATAAAGATAAAGGATAAAGGAAGGCGTCATTCGAGCTTTGTTGAAAAATGAGTAGTGGTAGCCAGTCGATGGATTAGTCTGTTTTTATCCTTACCAGTCCGGTAACAGCCCACCGACCACAGAACTATGGAGGGCTTGTTGGTTTGGGCAGGAAATCCAAGCCAAGAACCTGTTATTAAATGCACACGACAGCCGACGGTTCCTCCTACACGTGCCCTTTAAGCATAAAATATACGAATATAAGGGAAATAGGTAGGGCGTTACCTTTCCAGCAAGTGAGAAAGCGGAGATGACGGCGAAAGCAGTGAAACTTCTTGGGAGGCTAACACCCAACTGCAGAGACTGATCAACAAAATGAGATCAGTAGCCATGTTCGATTGTCTTTGAACTTTGGCATGGTCGAACTTAGGAAGTCTATAGAAAATTGAGAGCTCTTCTATCATTTTGTAGGTTATCCTTTCAAGTCCGAAGTGCCTTTTCCATCGTGCACCCCTTCCCTCTGCTGTTGTTAGTCTAGACCACTATCTTTTCACCCTTTGTTATTGTGGTCTGGAAGCCTTCGAAATGCAGTTTTCTTGATCGCAGGAATCCGCTACATCGGTGAAACATCGCTGTGCGGCATCTCGCGAGGCCACTTTTTGTGGGAGTCGAGCACTTACTTGGGCGCTACTCCTCAGCGCCTACCTCTGCGACTGAATAAGTAGGCCCTCTTGCCCCGACTAGGGTCACAGCTTAGACCGATGCGGTTGAAGCTTAGTATCTCCTCCGGATTGCTCCTGCGCTGGCCCCGACACCCCTCGCCTCTCTCCACTTCTTCAATCGTGTGGCGCAGTTGAACTGCTGCATCTGTCGATCTTCCCAAAAAACCTTTCCCAACCTCGTCTAAAACACGGCCCAATATAGAAGCACACTCATGTCAAAACCTCTACCACACGCAGTACCAATAAGGACAACACATCATCCTCCGAGATTATGGGCTGAATCCCGCCAGGTTACCTACGGGTGACCCCATTCTGAGCCCGCGCTCAAGAGGGTGGTGGCCAGGCTTGACTCTGCGGTTACCTCCGTCTCTTCGATCCTGCGCTGCTGTCCGGGTCGAGTCCATAGTCCTGCACATTTGGAGATGTTGACGTCCGCAAGGAGATAGAACGGGCCTTCTTCAATCACATTTGAAAGTTCTCAAATTTATTTGAATGTTGCTTTCTTAACCATAAACTTCATCTTGCAATGTCAAAACTGTGTCAAAATTTGTTGCTAATGTTTCTCATTTTTGCTTAAGCCTAGAGCGGCTGTTATGGAAGATAGAAGCTGTTAGGAGGATGTTTAGTTGCGATCAAAACTCTTGCGCCAGGCGGGACTCGAACCCGCATCTTCTGCTTTCCGGGCAGCGATGTTCGCCTTACACCACTGGCGCTGTTTGACCGAACAGAACATCCACGATATCTTCCTAGCAATCTCACCTATCAGCACTCACCCGTGATATCGGGATGAGCCGGCCGCTGATATCAGCATGGAACCGGTTAAGCTGAAGGCCTTCGTAGAAATGATGTTTCTCATTTTTGCTTAAGGTAAGGCAGGTAACAGCGCCGGTGGTGTAAGGCGAACATCGCTGCCCGGAAAGCAGAAGATGCGGGTTCGAGTCCTGCCTGGCGCAAGAGTTTTGATCGCAACTAAACATCCTCCTAACAGCTTTTGTTGCTAATGCTAGGTATTACGTAGTTCGACTAAAGTTTTGTTGTCGTGCAAATCAGTCTCTCAGTCCTGGCATACTACGCAATTCTCTCACAGAGCATGCTGCCACCTGCCAATGCAGAAGCACATCTAGGTTTCGTCGAAGGATTAGTGCATATATTGAACCCTTATAATTAGAAGCAAGAGCTTCGCTCGCATTTCTCGCCTAATAGTAGTAGGTGTACTGTTCAAAATGGTTTTTAATCCAAAATATTTTCGTTGCTGACGCGTGTATCACCGTCGGAGGAGGTACCGGCTGCCACGTTGTTCCTGGTTCGGATTTACCGCCCAGGCCGACCAAGCCTACCATGTCTCCGAGGTTGGTGAATTGGAACCTCACTTGACTATGAAGGATAAAGCGCTAAGCTCTTTAGCGGCTGCCCACCGTAAGTCGCTGCATGGCCAAACACGCATTCAAATCGCCTCCATGCCACCCCGTATGTACAAGTAGAATGCGTGGCGCATCCAAAAAGGGATTGAGGGGTCCTTTATTTCTTATTTTCTATGGATACGATTTGCTAAAGCCAGAAGCTCCATAACGCAGATTATCATCATAGCGTGGGTTGCGAGCCAATTTTTAGGTGATTGGAATGAAAAACTAGAACAATTACTCAAAAACCAACGTTGAAGTAAGGCAAAGATTATCGTGTTGATGAAAATACGGCTTTTCAGGGCAAAGGCGCACTGGAGACATACTGGCTGTTGACACCCGAGGAACAGGAAAATACCCTCACGGAGTGATCGACCTCTTCTTTTTGAGAATTATGTTGCATAAGAAGGCTGTTCTGTAGAAACTGTTAACATTTCTAGCATTTTTAGAGTTACACACGTGATGGCGGACACATACACAATGTAGCACTATAAATATGTTCCACCAATCATTGTTTGTACCTTGGGAGAGCCTTAAAATCAATCTGTTCGGGATATTGCTTAGGTACTACAAAAATGAAATTGAGGTCCTATAAAATATGCGTCGCTTAGTGGTTCTGCTTGTCTTCGGTGGACTGGCTCGCCTGACGAATGTAGACACACACATATTTCAGTCGTTTTTGACGTACCTCAAAGTTGGGTAATTTAATCCGATCAACACAAATAAACAAAACAAGGAGCAGCAGAGGAGCAATTACGATAAGAGAAGTCCTAAAAACCTAAGGACCTAAAAACACGGTGCATATGCCAGTTTCCACAGCCTCTATGGTAATTCGCATGAAGACTAAGCGCATAGAACAGAAAAGGGAATTCGCTATGCAGAAAAGAAGAAGATGCAAAGTAGTCGGCGCTCTGCCCTTCTCCCTTTTATTCGGACCGAGACTGTCGCGGTTCCGAATCACCTTCAGAAAACGCTGAGTTGTCGCCCATACTCTCTCGAGCTGTTGAGGACAAGATTTCTCATGCCTCCTTTTCTAAAGACTCCGGGACACTAGGTTATGATCGCGGATCTCAGCGAAAGGTCTCATGTGTCGATGTTCAGTGCTTTGAACTCAAAATCTGATCCACACTACCAAAAGACGGATGGCGTGATTCAGCTACAAAGTTCCACGCAAATGATTCGTAATGTACGGAGTATAGCATAACGTACAGCACAGGCGGAGCGGCGATCCTTAAAGCGTTCCTCTAAAGGTTCCTTATACCCGTTATACGGTTCCTTGTATGGTTCCTCATCGTATCCTATCCAACGACTAGGTTTCTCTAGTTAAGAGCTAGGCTCATCTAAATTCGATACCGACGCGTGGTAGTGCAGCCGAAGGAGGCGTCAATGTTACGCGCACCTGGATTGAGGCCCTGCACTCGGGTCTCGCCCAGACCAATGAAGCCTTATATACCTCCGCGGTCGGTGAATTGCTTCCGGGTTCGTCTGGGGAGAGCAATACCCTCCCTGACTTGTTCATCGACAAAGCACCGCAGCATATGCCAAATATGCAACCAAATTACCACAGCGACATACCGTTGGATAAGAATACGTGGCGCATCCCAAAGGGTTGATCAACACTGTCCATTATATCTTTCAAGCTCTCTGTGCACACAATGCAACAAGAAAAACTTAAAATAAGACATTTATCTTCACTCAAAACTCGAAATGTGAGAAATCGCAAGATTTACAGAACACGAATGACGGCATTTAGAACTGAGCAACACCTGCGCCTTGAATGGCTATTGCAGTTCAGAAATGCGCTATGTACACCGTATGGCATCGGAGGACTATGTGAGTTTAAATCTCATGACCAACTGACCCGTAAAGTCTCCTCAGAAATCGCTGGGGATCCGGTTGTTAAGCATTTGCAGAACTCTATTGCTTTCCAGCCATCGATTCGGCTTCACCAACTCGGCGCGGAACATAGCCGCTCCAGTGCCCGGCACGTCGAATCGAAGGCGGTCGTCAGGCCCAACCTTCGTCACTGTACGTGCTCTCCAGAGGTCCTTCACAACGTATCCGCGAGGATTCGTGAGACCCAAATTTCTCAGCACAAATTCGACAACCTAGAAAGGAAAGCACAAATGGTGTGAATTCTGCGTTGCGTATTTTTTTATAACACAAAAATAAGACATCTCTAAAAGAGGGAAAATTGTACAAATTCTATTGGTCTTCGAACTTTCACGAGCACTTGTTTTTTATTCAGGAAACGTGTCCTTGACTTACGTTTGTTCCATTGTTACGATTGAGGAATCCGAGGGCAAACGAAGTATCAGAGCCGTAGACCGGTGTGATGGGCTTCACGTAAGCGCTTATTCCGGAAACCTGAAAGGAGAAATATGACTAGACCTGAATCTAGAGAAGATAAAGATTAAACAATAGCTTTGGATTTTCTAAGGAAATAAATTGGCAGTATACGATAAAGGCAAAGGACAACATTCATAACGAACTATGTTCTTTGCCTTTATCGCATACTGCTAGACCTGATAAAGTACCAAAATGTTTTATCCAAAAGGTTGCCATCGCAATCTCCTATTCCCTCAAGATTATCCTTTAATGCTAGCTATACCTCAGGTGAAGAAGCTAACCTTTAGGAACATGCTTTCGTTACACCGATTCCAAAGCGAACACCACACTGTCTTGTCTCCAATTAACGTCCCATTAGTATCACTTCGGTTTTCCCAGAGTGTTCGAGAGAAAATTAAAATCCAGTCTTATAACGTATCCTGAGACGAATTCACTCCTCCCCGATGACTAGCATGGTTTTAGAGGTGAAAGGTTTGCTGAAACGTTAATGCTATCGTCTCTAAATAACTGGATTGAAGCTTTCGAACAAAAATTGACATAGATGTTATTTTGATTTCATGAAAGCTTTTGATAAGTTTCCGTCTCACAGGCTTATTTATAAGCTGTTAAATATATGCATTCATAAGAGAGTGACTAAATTGATGAAGAATTTTATAACGGGAAGGTCCTATCAGATTAGAGTGAACGGAATGGATCATTTTCTAAATCCTTCTCTGTTACCAGGAGTGTCCCACTGGGAGGTGTGCTGTCTCCGGTGCGCTTTACTATATACAGGGTGCGGCGGTAAAATTACCCGTGCGTCTAAACATTTTAAAATTTGGGCTTTTTTCCGAAAATTTTCTGCTATACTCTCCTGAGATATGTTGAACATTGTGGAATCCGTACGTATTTGAGAACAAAAGGGTTAGGCATCGACGGAGGAAGAAGAGGGGAAGGAGGTGATGCAAAAGGTTGCTGCAAGGATTCACTGTGGCACGCGCTCGAAACTTCGTCTTTAGCGATGGAAAGATTCTCTCGCTGAATCCATTCTTCAACTCCCAAAATGAGAGGATTACTGGAGACTCGCTTGCTGATGCTACCGCCAAAAGACGACTTCAGGAAAGTGCGAAACAGCCTCATTCTATTGTGGTTTGGGAAGGAGTCCCATCTTCAGGAAAAACTCCAGTAGTTTTTGTCGAAGCTGGCGTGAGAATCAACGCAGCGGTTTACACTGATATCCTGGAAAAAGTTCTCAAGCCGTGGACCGATCCCCACTTCGGAGAAGCTCACTGGCGCTTTCAACAAGACTCTGGTCCAGTACGCAAAACGAAGGTGGTCCAGCACTGCTGCGCCGAGCGGCTGCCTGACTTCATCACATACAGCGAATGGCCCTTCAGTTCTCCGGACCTTAACCCGATGATCAGTTCTGTAAAGACCATCTTAGAGAGAAAAGCTTGCTCTACCAGACACCCAAATTTGGACTCTCTTCAAGCAGCGCTTTTGAAATCCTAGGCCGCAATTGATGAGCCGTACCTGCGTGCCACATGCGAAGCGCTTGTCGAATGTCTGAAGGACTGTGTGGAGGCTGAAGGCGAAAAAAAACTGTTAGCATTCTTTGAATTGCCGTGGTTGTAGTAGATAAATCTGATAGTTGGAATTGATCTGTGAAGTTTGACTTCAAAATGCCGTTGAAATTTTAGTACACGAGTAATTTTGTTGCACCCTGTACACTTCTGAAACTCTATCCTTGGTTAACCATTATGGTGTTAAATGCAAGATGTTTACGGAAGATATAAAAATTTGCGACATATAACGAAGGAGGAGTAACATTTTGCTCTCCAATCAGTCATAAATGCGGTAGCGGATTGGGCAGCAAGATGGAATTTCCATTTGTCAGTACAAAAGTCGAAAGTGCTTCACCTAGGACAGAGTAATAAAAAGGCTTATTTTCTTGATCAATTAGGGCATGGTAACGCAACTACGTTACGTAATGTTTTATTCATTTTAGACACAAAACTTTCTTTCAAACACCTCTGTGAGACAGTAGCAAAAAGTCTGATCGCATTGTGCACGGTCTTTTCAGATCTCTGCGAACGAGCTCTGTGAAACATTTGATTCTTGTTTTCAAGTCCTGTGTGAGACCCATATTAGAATACGGCACCAGTGCATTTAGCCCTACCCATAAAAAAGAGATAGCTTGGCTAGAAGCCGTTCAAAACAGCACAAGAAATTGTGGACAAGGGTGCATGGATATGATTACACCACGATTTCTTCGGCTACTATAAGAAAAAAAGTCTACAACCTACCTACACTTACTCATCGTAGGAGAAAGTGTGATCATGTTATGGTTTCTAGGATGGTAAGTGGTATGTTAGGCATTTCAGACGAAGAATTCTATTCAGTTTCTTCTTCTAACACGAGAGGTGGCCAGTGGAAGATCAGAATCCCAGGAGCAAAATGTAATATACGATGAGATTTCTTTACTAATCGAGCAGGAACAGAGCTTTTGAGGCCCTCAAAGAAAAACGTTCAAAGAAAAAGGTTCCTTGAGGCAGTAAAAAAACTCGTTGACATGTACCTCCAGGATGCTTCTTAGTTTATCCGTTTGATGACTTCGGCTTGTTTCGTTCATTGTTGCGTTACATGCTATTTGTTAACCGTATTTGAATTGTTATCTGCGTGGTTCTCTACGACAATAAATAAATAAACAAATAAATAAATATTTGTGAGCAACAACGGCTAGACATATTGGCTAATTCATTAATGGAAAGTTGCTGGCCAGCGTTTACGCTGCTGAGAGATAGCCAAAGGATAGGAATTTCGTTTATGTGCTTCTCAAATGTGTACCTTCCCGATTTTGGAATGATTGTGATATCAAAGAGGTTATCCTTGGCAACGAGTCCTTTACGTTCTCCAATGTAAGGATATGTCAGTGACTGTCTCAGTCAGGTACATACCAATCGACTTACTTGAGGGAGGTGTGGAAGTGTCCCTTCGGGATAGGTGAGTTGATGCCAAACTTGTCTGGGAAGGATAAAGCACTACAGTCTCCATAAACTGGCCACCGCAAAGTACCGTACAAGTCGATTACGCAAGCAAATTGCTTGAACGATATTCCTTGGATATATTATATGGGATGCGTGGTGGTATCCGCAGAGGGAATGATTAATAACAGATTGAAAAAATTGATTAACAGATTGATGAAGGTTGTATTGTGGAGTCATTTGATGTAACCGCACTTTACACCAACGTCCAAAATAATGATGCCTTGCAAGCCTTATCAGAAATGCTTGACCGGTATCATGATAATATCAACACTTTTGGACTCAGTAAGGAATGCATCATGACTCTGGTCAAGGAATGCTTGAATTGTAATATTTTCAAATGGTCAGGTAGATATTATTCACAAACCAGAGGCCTGGCCATGGGCCAGCGATTGGCTCCTGTGCTTGCGGTATGCTTTATGAGCAAAATAGAGCAGCCGGTTCTAGATCGTCTTCCACTGATGTATTGCAGGTGTATTGATGATTGTTTCATTATAACTTCAACACAATCCGAAATGGATGAGTGTTTCAATCTTCTAAATCATCAGTCGCAGTACATCAAGATGACGAGAGAAACCCCGAAAAATGGTTGGCTCCCCTATCTGAATGTACAGGTTAAATTATCCGGTGGCATGATCCGAGTGAAGTGGTACCGCAAAGAAAGTTCTAAGAACATCTTGGTCCATGCATCATCTGCGCATCCTAACGCAGTCAAACGCGCGGTGGTGAAGAATATGTTCAGAACTGCGAACGATGTATGCACTGGTGCTGAAGAACGACGTGAATCTGTGCAACTAGCATGTCAAATAGCTGCGCAGAATGGATACACGGTACCACATCACCACAGGGGATCTCACTCTGATCAGCGAGCTGTACAACGCCGAGATAAAGTACCCTTGTGTGTACCTTTCATTTCCGATAACGTCACTTCCGCTCTACAACGAAGCATAAGACGGGCCCAGTTGGAGGATGATGTTGTCTTAGTTAACATTCCAAACGACAGCATCAGACGCCAGCTGGTTCGAAATAGGCTTTACGACAGGGAGTGCGTAACGGAGAACTGTGTTGTATGTCCTTACGGGAAAGTAGGGGATTGCGCCAATGCCGGACATGCAGCCAGACATACATTGGGGAAACCGGAAGGGCACTTGCTATTCGTGTTAATGAACATCTAGCGTGCAAAAGGCGGGGTATCTTAACGAATCCTCTGGGCAAGCATAAAGTGGAGGAACATGGCGGAAACGACTTTGATGTGAAGTGCACGATTTTGACCATCGAGACAGATATTTCGTCTAGAAAAGCGCTGGAGGCGTTCTGGATTCTTTCACGAAATCCACGAATGAACAATCGAAATGAGTGTCCTTCGGTCACCGATGACTTTCTGCCGTTTATTTCGCATTGTGAGTTATAGAGCGACCGGTGGTGACAAGAATGTGGTTAAGAATGACACTGGTATACACAGTATACATAGTGTAGAATGAACAGTAGAGTGAGTCTCAGTCACCATCTGTCGACTAACTGCGGCAGCGGCGTCGCTCCGCACAAGCGGTGGATCAGCGGGTGAGTTTATCGTTCATGGGTTCGGGATTTCTTGCTATGCCTCAAGGCGATATCCGAAAGGCTAGAGTCGATGAGGCGTTTGGTCGGATAGATAGCAACATCCGAATCCTCAAGCCACTTTTAGGCCTCCGAAGACGACGAACGGGTCGAAACGTTAGGCCGCTAAATAAATACTGGTCCACCTAACAACCTCGTTCGGCACAGAAGTAATCGAAATATCTAAAAGAATGCCGAGGTTTTACGAAGAGAGAACTTGGAGAATACTACGAGACGTACCGCCACAGTTCTTCTCTCTGGTCCGCGAAGCACTGTCGCTTCGCCAGAAAGTGGTACTCACCCGCCAGTCCGTGAAATTCCTCCTGCGGTGCCGAACAACCGACGTCCTGCCGCATTTCATAACGAATAAGAAGATAGGAGCGGCATGCAGTCTCCCCGAGGATCACCCGATGATAAGGAACGTCTACAGATCGATGTTGAAGATTGCGATCAAGGAGAAGAGACGCATGCTGCATACGTCGTTATTGAAATGTATTTCAAAAGAGAGCGCGTGCCGGCGTCTTCTGCCCGAACAGACTTGGAGGAGGATTGAGGGTGGGTCGAGGCTGATTTGTGATTCTATTCGATCTAGGGCCAAGTCTTCTCTTTGTGCTAAGTACGATAGACTTTTGGGTCCTAGCCATAGAAATTCTGGAGTTCATGAACGCAATTTGCCTACAGACCACCGCTTTAATGAAACTCAAGCTGAAGATCATACGCGGCAGGCCAGAGTTACTGTTCTCGGAGACACTAACATTTCATCCAGCGCCATGAATTTCCTGAGTCTCGGTCCGTCATTTTCGCCAGCACGAAGCATCAATGCACTAACATTCCGCAAAGTTGTAGGGGGGTTACATAGGCTAAGGGATGCCTTGCGAGCTAGATACAGACGTGAACATGGTCCGCAGACCACTACGAATCAGAGAATACCCTCATCAGTACCATTTCCGCAAATGTTCTACAAAGAACCAGTTCCTGTTCCAGAAGTTGATGTCAAGTTAAGAATTCTAACATCTGATATATTGGCCGTTCTTAGAAATCACCAGCGGCTCAATAACAATAACTTGACATACGACCAATGGAAGGGGTTCCGAGAACTACGCGAATTAAGATCAAATGGTACAATTCGTATTTCTGTAAGTGACAAAGGTGGGGAGTTTGTGATTATGCCGCAGTCACTGGACAGAGGCATAACAGAGCTCCATCTGCAGGATTCCTCAGTTTACCGTCTCGCTAGCGCTGCTGAGTTTTCGTCGCAATGCAGACGCCTTAATCACGTTTGGATGACCGTAGGCAGATCTGCTGGAATTGATCCAAAATTGCTCAGCAGGCTCAAGCTGGACAATGCAACTTGTCCAGTGTTCTACAGCCTTATCAAGACCCATAAACTTGCGCCAGAGGATACGCTGTCAATGTCACCGGATAGATTTAAAATAAGGCCTATAATTAGTTGTGTAGGGGGACCAACTGACAGAATATCTTGGTTTCTAAATAGAATCGTCAGCCAGTTGCTGGTAATGGTTCCTGCTCACCTGACTAATACGAGAGCATTTCTTGGACAGCTCCACAATAGACGTTTTGATGAAGGTTGTATTGTGGAGTCATTTGATGTAACCGCACTTTACACCAACGTCCAAAATAATGATGCCTTGCAAGCCTTATCAGAAATGCTTGACCGGTATCATGATAATATCAACACTTTTGGACTCAGTAAGGAATGCATCATGACTCTGGTCAAGGAATGCTTGAATTGTAATATTTTCAAATGGTCAGGTAGATATTATTCACAAACCAGAGGCCTGGCCATGGGCCAGCGATTGGCTCCTGTGCTTGCGGTATGCTTTATGAGCAAAATAGAGCAGCCGGTTCTAGATCGTCTTCCACTGATGTATTGCAGGTATATTGATGATTGTTTCATTATAACTTCAACACAATCCGAAATGGATGAGTGTTTCAATCTTCTAAATCATCAGTCGCAGTACATCAAGATGACGAGAGAAACCCCGAAAAATGGTTGGCTCCCCTATCTGAATGTACAGGTTAAATTATCCGGTGGCATGATCCGAGTGAAGTGGTACCGCAAAGAAAGTTCTAAGAACATCTTGGTCCATGCATCATCTGCGCATCCTAACGCAGTCAAACGCGCGGTGGTGAAGAATATGTTCAGAACTGCGAACGATGTATGCGCTGGTGCTGAAGAACGACGTGAATCTGTGCAACTAGCATGTCAAATAGCTGCGCAGAATGGATACACGGTACCACATCACCACAGGGGATCTCACTCTGATCAGCGAGCTGTACAACGCCGAGATAAAGTACCCTTGTGTGTACCTTTCATTTCCGATAACGTCACTTCCGCTCTACAACGAAGCATAAGACGGGCCCAGTTGGAGGATGATGTTGTCTTAGTTAACATTCCAAACGACAGCATCAGACGCCAGCTGGTTCGAAATAGGCTTTACGACAGGGAGTGCGTAACGGAGAACTGTGTTGTATGTCCTTACGGGAAAGTAGGGGATTGCGCCAAAGTTGGCGTTATCTATGAGCTTGAATGCCGGACATGCAGCCAGACATACATTGGGGAAACCGGAAGGGCACTTGCTATTCGTGTTAATGAACATCTAGCGTGCAAAAGGCGGGGTATCTTAACGAATCCTCTGGGCAAGCATAAAGTGGAGGAACATGGCGGAAACGACTTTGATGTGAAGTGCACGATTTTGACCATCGAGACAGATATTTCGTCTAGAAAAGCGCTGGAGGCGTTCTGGATTCTTTCACGAAATCCACGAATGAACAATCGAAATGAGTGTCCTTCGGTCACCGATGACTTTCTGCCGTTTATTTCGCATTGTGAGTTATAGAGCGACCGGTGGTGACAAGAATGTGGTTAAGAATGACACTGGTATACACAGTATACATAGTGTAGAATGAACAGTAGAGTGAGTCTCAGTCACCATCTGTCGACTAACTGCGGCAGCGGCGTCGCTCCGCACAAGCGGTGGATCAGCGGGTGAGTTTATCGTTCATGGGTTCGGGATTTCTTGCTATGCCTCAAGACGATATCCGAAAGGCTAGAGTCGATGAGGCGTTTGGTCGGATAGATAGCAACATCCGAATCCTCAAGCCACTTTTAGGCCTCCGAAGACGACGAACGGGTCGAAACGTTAGGCCGCTAAATAAATACTGGTCCACCTAACAACCTCGTTCGGCACAGAAGTAATCGAAATATTAATAACAGATTTATCCTTCACTCCTCTTATGGTTGGAAGAGCTTCACCATCCCTCCTCTCGCATAGGCAAGCTGCCGCATTCCTAAAGATTCTAATAATAGCCCTAAAATGTCTATTGCCCTGGACACAATTAGCGCTTGCTGGAGGAAATCCGCGGCTTCCATATTTTACGATATAGAGATGTAGAACGAGGTCATGGCTTATCTGAAAAAAAGGTACCAGAAATAAGGGGTTTAAATATCCTTAACATCAGCGGTTAGAGCAGAAGCTTTCTCAAAAAACGCTTCCTCAAGAAGGAAAGAAGGTTGTACTAAACATATTGTATTCCGACGTTTGGAGAACTGGATGTTATCAAACGCAAAATTGCATTGGAATCAGAAAAATTAAATCCGACGTCATTTGTGGATCGTCATCACATTAATATATAACAACAGAGGCCTTGTAGTCACAAATCTTTTGAGGTAAGCAGTTCCTGTTGAAATTTCACCATGATGAATGAAGATAAGCCAAGACATTCCAAAAGGTGGTGAACTCACGTTAGCCACAAGCCGTCCCATTCTACCCATAGGATCTTGATCGACGGCGATAGCATCGCGGTTAAGAAGAATTTGTCGAAATTCTGGCGCGATGTTGCGTAGATCGTTAGACATAATCAGCGGAGCAGACCAAATGCACCTTGAAATGGGAAGGGATGAGGGGGTGTGTAACTCGGATAGGACGGAGTAGTAACTTAAAGTTCGCAACGAGCTCAAGGCAACAAGAAAGTCGTGAAGGAGCACTTACCAAATCGTCATTTGAGCGATGGCCATATTAACGGTGATTCCTTTGTTTCCAATGACTAGCTGCAATTACCTCATTTGTCCTCCCATCATTTTTCTTGAACACTTCTATTTCAAAAATTGGCAACGGAATTGATGAATTTTCTCAAAAATAGGCATAGCTTAACGAATGGTAACGTCGTGTTTGTTTCTCTTGAACTTCATAGCTACCGCGCCTTATATAATTTTAAAAAATTTAGGCGCGCACCATGTCTGGATCGTGCCATTGTCCAGGACCATGTGTCGGAATGTGTTTGTCCTGGTTATGATCATAGTAGTCGATGATGCTTAGAATGGATTTCCAAGAGCTGTTGATGTCGTCGAAGTTGCGCCAGAGGTTGCAGCTCTTCGCTATGACATTGTAGTCCACCTTAATAAAGGAGTCGCAATCAACAAAAAAGGACAATAGGTTAGAGGCGTGTTCTGAAAAGAGATATGCGTTCATACCATACAGATGATGGAAGCGAGGTGGATATCTGGAGGAACAAGCTAATGACCAAACGACGGTTTTTCTTATCTTAACAGGTTGCTTCAAAATACAAGTCCAAATTTTCTCCTCTGATTTCTACAAATTTGCTTTGATTTCCGCGAATATCATTGTCCAAAGATTAACACAAAAAACTATAATACGCCATAAGCCTTCGGAAAAACCGCAAATTTAATCTCCAAATAATTAAGACGTTTCGACATTTTAACCAACAGCTCCAGAAAACGATCGAAGACCAACATTCATGACATCTAAGAATATTTTCAAAATGAGGCTTCGTCTGCGAAACTTTACGAGTAGTCCGAAATGCGAGCCGAGAATAGAGCACCGCATTCTGTTCAGACCTTCCTCTTTCTAATATGGGGCTGCACCGTATTTCACGACAGATGTGATATTGAGGAGCCCCGTCTGGCCTCACTGCAGCACGCACTCATGGTGAGTCCTCCAAAGCGCAGTCAGTCAATCACGTCGTACATACAGCTCATTTATAGAGCAATTGTTGTCCTGATAAATACCGTTTAACCAGGTGATGCGTGGAAGGATAGGATTCAATGAACAAGGAGCGAAACCAAGCTGATAATGTGTGAATGAAGTTCGTTGATGTAGATTCAGTAGACAAATGATATGAATCTGTAGTTCACCTTTGGTTTCTTATATTTATGATAGAAATAAGTCGTGCACTCTACATAGCAGGTTCCAGGTTTTGCTGCGTAGCGCATAACGCACGTCGCCATATTAGACTACTTGCTTTTGCGGAAGTGTTCAACTCTTTTAGAATACACCAAATCTTCTGCTTCTATATAACATATGGCCACTACCGCAACTGTAGTGTGAAGAGGACTTACTCTGAATGTGAGTACAAACTGGATAACGGATAGGAAATGCCACTTATAGAAGCCGAATTGTTTCATTGTGAAAACGGGCTGTGTGGTCTGCAGGCCAACTTAGCTGTTTGTCCGAAAGGTTTTGTGGGCTGCAAGTCATGGACAGGACGCTGATTCGAATAAATCACAACCGTCATTTTTTCAAAAAACAGTATAATAGATGTGGATAAATAGTATAATAGATGTTAGTGGCATTTAAGGTAAGCCTGGATCTTAGGTGAATCAGTTGAGTGGGATTTCTACCAGAACGAATTTCTGGATTACTCAGACAACTTATTTTTATGATTCGGTATTGCATATCCGATTCGGATAGAACGTCGGATTGAAACCGCTCTTTTAAAATGCCATTATCTGCATGACTCATACATATATACAGGGTTTGAAAAATCACTGAATTACAAGAATACTAATTTTCCAAATAATAATTATCCGATTAATTATACGGACACAATATATTGTAGGCAGCCTATCACGGGAGCTGCAGAGGTATTCGTGACAAGGTTACATTGGTACATGTCGCGTAGGTGAGCAGCATTGTTAGGTGGGAGTCCGCCAGCCAGAGCACAGCCCGAACACATGCACGCCATCAGGGTACCGACTGAATACGTCCTCTCTGAACGGCATGCCCATTCAATGCGGTCTGATTGGTTTAGGCATTCCCCCCTACCATTGCTGCTCACCTACGCGACATATACCGTTACTTTGTAGCTGGTGCAGGGATTTGATCAATGTATTATCTCACCTAAAAATCCAAAAAGTTCAAAAATGCAGGATTTTTTCTAGAACACGGTATCAAAAATGGAGCACGCTATCTGATTCAACGATAATTTTGGGTGGTCCCTTTCCATACAAAGAAACACTGAATCTGCGAACTCGTAACGATTGTAACGTCTGTGGATGGAAATAAAATGAAATCCAGTTGAAAAAACAACATGAACAGGCTGCCACGAAACAAACCTTTTGCGGCTGATCAATCATGTAGGCTGGCCAACTGCACGAGTAGACAATCGGTCGACCAGTCGCGTTCAGAGCTCGCTCCATGCTCGCGTATCCTATAAGGAATTGCTGTTGGCCCATGAACATTGGTCGAAGGACGGCACTATGGTTATCCACGCGAGATGGGTTTGTTGCGAGATGCTGCTGGTCTGTCCTCTAGACAACGTTAGCGATTTGACCAAAGGATCAAGGATACCCGCTCACGTTCGTGTGTTCGTCACACAGTGTTTTCGATTGAAGTCAAGGAAGGAGCATTCAGTGAATCAACCCATACTCACCCAAAATGGCTTATCTTAGACCCTTTGTGATCTATCGAAGAAACGTAGGACCTACTTGCTATCTGGACCGCAGTGAAGCGCATGCTGTGTAGAGTTCACATTGATACTTCAAAATCAATGCAAAAAATATTAAGTAAGAAAGTTTTTTGTTGTAAATGTCTTGGAACAATCAGCATTGAATGGATCACAATATATTATAACATTGTCAACAGTAACAACACTCTGAGGCCAGTTGAAGCAGTTTCAAGCACTTGGTCAATGCGACTCCAATCACCGTGAATTTATGGAAGCTTCCTCATAAGAAAGCGCTATGTCAATCGACCCTCTCCTAAAAAAGCAAAATTCTCGCTCCCGGGTGGGCTCGAACCACCAACCTTTCGGTTAACAGCCGAACGCGCTACCTATTGCGCCACGGAAGCACGTTGCACACTCCGTGGGAACAATAGATAAACGTCGCCGACTGCACACATTGCGATCAATCACGAGGCAGCTGTTGTGACAACGATGGGTGGGGGATGGGTGGGAAATGGTGGCGGCGATAAGGGTCACAGCGATTCCCTACTACGCTGAGCTGCAGTAGAAGGGGAAATGAATGAAAGAGACACTCTGCAGGATCTCGCACCAAAACACCAAGGACGTTTTGTCAAGCAAATTCGATTCTTCTTCTTCTTCTTCTTCTTCTTCTTCTTCTTCTTCTTCTTCTTCTTCTTCTGCTTCCTTGCGTTTATCCCGCTTCGAAGCGGAGTGTCATGACTATTCCAGTGCCATGACGCCACCTTTCCCGATCCATCGCTAGACCAGAGTGGACACCAGCGTGGCCCAACTGTGAGCTTCGCTTATCTTGTCAGCTATCGACGCCACACCGAACTTCTGCCGAATAGCATCATGCGGTTCATGCGCGGGGCTCCAGCCGTCCAGCGCAGCATCTTCGCCTCCATGACGCTGAGGCGCATTTCAGCTTCCCTAGTCGCTGGCCAACACTCAGCGCCATACTATTGCTATTGGCCGGACGACTGCTCTGTAGATCTATGACTTCAGATGCTCTGGTATCTTCCCATCGCAGAGCACGCCAGTCAACGAGCGCCAGTTGGATCAAGCTGCACTCACACGTGAATTCACTTCAACCATCAGTTTGCCATCAGACGCTACCGCTTATCCCAGGTTCTTGAAGACCGAAGCGCTCAATGCCATTAATCTTTAATGGAGATGGACTCGGTAACGTCCGTCGTTAGGTGCTCGGTCTTCTTCACGTCAAACCCAAACCGTTCCAAGTGATCACACCAAGCTTGTACCTCTCGGTCGAGTTCACCTTTAACGTCGCTAGTGAGCATTACGTCGTCAGCATAAAGCAACGCCCAAGAGACGGCTTTCTGAAGATCTCGTGTAATGGCATCCATCGCGCAATTGTCAAGCAAATTCAATTCCAATACCAAATTCTTATAGGGAACAAATTTTATGTAGCAGGTGATTTCGAAGTCGGTGCTTACGGTTATTTCAAAGGGAAGTGGTAATGAGAAGCAAGGTCGGTATAGCTAGAGGAATCGGAAGGATGTGAAATTTAGTCATAGCTCGTTTTATTTACGGTTAACTAAGGAACTAGATCTGAAGCAGAGAGTTCAGATGACTCACACTTGTCAGAAATACGCACTCCACACTTACCTTTTGGCATCAATTCGGTATCCACATTGCATCCATCGAGCTTCAAATAGTCCACCTCCCAGTCAGCAAATGTGTTCGCGTCAACCTTCAAAGTTCTTTGTGCAGTAAGTTCATTTGGTGAGCTAGTTCCTAACGATCTTTGAGTAGCTGAGGAGCCATAGCTCACGACTCAAGGGTTTAGAGTGCATGGTGGCGCAGTCGGGACCTGAGATGTTGCCCGAACGTCGTCTCAGGGTCGTTCCTCCGGAATTCGCTTAGGCCAACAAAGCCTTCTATTGTCCCGGGGTTTGGGAAATTGCATTAGAATTGTCTGCGAAGGATGAAATACTGCCTTGTCAATCTACTGCTTACGCAGCTCACTGTATGGCTGAATGCCCATTAAGATGCTTTCGCATCGGAGCCGATTACACGGCGCATCCCACAGAGCCGTAGAATAGCGTCGACGTTCATCCCTATCCGTAATCCAAAAAATACAAAACCCACTGGATTTTGCGTTCTTGAACTACAGTACCGCGCATGTCTTTTGGTCAATTCCCGAAAAAGCCGCTTTGGAGCGTTCCAAAGCGGCTTTTTTAAATAACTTTCTTTAAAATCAAGCGCTTGTAAAAAGAAACATATATTTGAGCTCAGCGGGCCAAGCTCTATCTTCTGACTAATAAATCAATAGAGATGAACAATGCATATAGGCCGGACATAATCAATCGAGTGGGCGCGAGAGCCTGTAGAGTGACAGTTTGGGGAATTTTATTGAAATTCCCAGCCGCCCTACTCAGAAATTGCCTTAAGACTGTCCAGCTTGCCTTTGGAGTGCGTCGTGAACAATGCATATAGAATCGAACCTATCAATCGAATGGGCGCAAGAGCCTGTAGAGTGACCGTTTCGGGAGGTTTATCGAAATTCCCGGTCGTTCTACTTAGAAAATGCTCCTAGCCTGTTCAGCTTGTCTTTTGAGTGCGCCGTAAACAATGCATACAGAATCGAACCTATCAATCGAGTAGGCGCAACCACTCGCAAATTGCACGCGCGAGTATGTTCGGAGCGCAATAACTCTGTCGACACCGAATCGTTCCGGCTACGGCTCGTGGATT